>OW240921.1:124337615-124467922 GCA_933207985.1 Pelobates cultripes | reverse complement strand
ACATTACTGGGAGTATTATTGCTGTGGAGCTGTTATATACTCAGACACATTACTGGGAGTATTATTGCTGTGGAGCTCTGTTATACACTCAGACACATTACTGGGAGTATTATTGCTGTGGAGCTCTGTTATACACTCAGACACATTACTGGGAGTATTATTGCTGTGGAGCTCTGTTATACACTCAGGTACATTACTGGGAGTATTATTACTGTGGAGCTCTGTTATATACTCAGACACATTACTGGGAGTATTATTACTGTGGAGCTCTGTTATACACTCACACATTACTGTGAGTATTATTGCTGTGGAGCTCTGTTATACACTCAGGTACATTACTGGGAGTATTATTGCTGTGAAGCTATGTTATACACTCAGACACATTACTGGGAGTATTATTGCTGTGGAGCTTTGTTATACACTCAGACACATTACTGGGAGTATTATTGGTGGGGAGCTCTGTTATACACTCAGACACATTACGGGGAGTATTATTGCTGTGGAGCTTTGTTATACACTCAGACACATTACTGGGAGTATTATTGCTGTGGAGCTCTGTTATACACTCAGACACATTACTGGGAGTATTATTGCTGTGGAGCTCTGTTATACACTCAGACACATTACTGGGAGTATTATTGCTGTGGAGCTCTGTTATACACTCAGACACATTACTGGGAGTATTATTGCTGTGGAGCTCTGTTATACACTCAGACACATTACTGGGAGTATTATTGCTGTGGAGCTCTGTTATACACTCAGACACATTACTGGGAGTATTATTGCTGTGGAGCTCTGTTATACACTCAGACACATTACTGGGAGTATTATTGCTGTGGAGCTCTGTTATACACTCAGACACATTACTGGGAGTATTATTGCTGTGGAGCTCTGTTATACACTCAGACACATTACTGGGAGTATTATTGCTGTGGGGCTCTGTTATACACTCAGACACATTACTGGGAGTATTATTGCTGTGGAGCTCTGTTATACACTCAGACACATTACTGGGAGTATTATTGCTGTGGAGCTCTGTTATACACTCAGACACATTACTGGGAGTATTATTGCTGTGGAGCTCTGTTACACACTCAGACACACCCACAATATGGAGCTTCTAGGAAAGAGGAACAAAGTGATTTAGGCCCAAAAGAGATTTATCTATACAGATTAATATTACAGGTAATATTATTGTGAATTGACTATTTAAAGGAAACCAATAGTGTTAAACTAACTGTTTATGTTAGCGGCCTCCCTCAGGTTGCATTAATTAACAAAGTGATTTTATTCATTTTTTCTCCCTCACCGCACACGTCTTGCCGCGGCTGTCTCTGTCTCCATGGCTGAGATGATCAATTATTGATAATCTCAGCAATCTAATGCCTTCTCGCAAGAAAGTAATTGGAGGCTATTGCACATGCAGGGCAAACACTGCACTACATCTATCAGCATCTCCTCTTGGATCAATGTATCACTATGAGGAAAGTTCAGCGCCTTCATGCAGCGCATGGAGTCGCTGTGCAGCACTGCCCCAGGAAGCACCCTTAGTGGCCGCCTGTGTGACTGCACCTCGAGCTGCTCTAGGTGCCAATGTAAACACTGCTTTTTCTCTAAAAAGGCTGTGTTTACACTGAAAAGCCTGCATGGACATTCTAAAGACATTACGCTATAGTCGTTCTGGTGTCTATAATTTCTCTTTAAACAAATGGCAAGTGATTAAGCAGGGGTTAACTATTAACATTCTGTACGCAGGAAGAGATTCCATTAAACAGTAAGGGTGCAATTGTTCTACCATTTAAATGGGAATCATTTTTAATAGGGCTAATTAAAGAAATCCATATTTTAATAAAGTAGATGATAGTAGATCAATAATTCAAACAGGTTAAAGCACTTTACACGTATCTAATTTGTTGTCTATTAATATAAAATAAAACTTTCATGCATTTTGGTATTTTGGCCCAAATTCCACTTACTCCTCAGAGAAAATGATAATCAATTTAACAATTTGATCATAAAAAGAAATCCACTTCCGAACACAAGTTGAAGGGGCCAATTACAGCCAGGGGCGCTGGACGCCTTGTGATCTCACCTTTACCAAAAGTCGTTTTAGTAGAGGACCAGACGTTCTGCCCCTCCCTCCCCCAAGGGTTTCTGGGATTATAATTCTATTCTCTAATTTCAGCTCCCTTTTGTAAAGACGTGGGCCCCTCTACCAGAGAAAAGTCACACAGCCACGACTCTTCCAATCTTCTGTGCGTCCCATGCGTCAGAGAAAGGAACCTGTTACTATTGACAATTTATCCCACACAAATCAAATGAAACATGGTTTAGCACAATTCAACAGTGTATTAGCACTCCAAGGAAGTTATTCACTAATGTGAGAATTCAAAGTAAATTTCAAATTTAAATTCCAAATACCTGAACTGGAATCATTCTCTAATTCAGCCACACATCCAGCAATCGGCTACTTTGGCCTTACGTCTGAAATTGAATTTGCATTCTAAGTGCAAGTTTAAGAAATAATAAATCCATAAATAATCAATGTTCTGACCTCATGCGTGTGGTCCTTCTCTATGTCGCTGCTTCCCTAGAATGAATACATAGAGGCTTTGCCATGTCACTGCTATTCCGGTTATTTAGTGAGAAATCTCTCATTACTCTACGTGGCTCTTACCTCCCTCTGTGTGAGCAATGCACAGATTATGCCATCGTCATAGATCAGGAAATGTCTGGCTGTATGGCATAATTAAAGCATTCTATTGTCTTCTTAACGACATAAAAGAGAATTGTGTATCATGTAGTTGGGGAAGCATGAAATATCAATCCATCTCGTGGCAAGATGCTTGAAGAGCACGTATCTTATGGCTGCACTAAAACAATAAAAGCTATCAGTGCATTAAATAAAGGGGAGCATGTATCCGCAGCTCGGAATTCACCCAATCGGCCCAAATTCACTGAATTACAGTTCGGTCCAAAACAAATGTCCAAGTCTATCAGAGAGTGAATGCGCAGATTATCAGGTGAATGGATAGACTCTAATCGTGAATGTCCTAATTTCTGGAGTCTCAAGTGAATGGGAATGTTTTGGGGTTTGGGGGGCTGAGTGAGAATATTCTCTGAGCGAACAAGCACATTTTCACAGTCTCAGAGTAAACAGACAGAATCTCAGGTTCTCCGGGTGGATGAATTGATTCCTTGAGTGATTGGGCAGATTCTCAGGATAAATGGGCAGGTTCTCAAACAAGCAGATTGTGCTAGGAATGAGACCATTATTTATACAGAATCCCCATCATATCTGTGATTGGCTAATTCATTTTTGAAAAATATTCAATACACAAACTTACCATTTACCATATCTCCTGGCATTTTACACAGACATTGTTTTTAATAGCCAAATAGCAAAGAGATACAAGTGTTTAGAATAAGTTCAAATACAGTCTACCAGGGCTCGACAAATCCCAGGCGCCAGGTCGCCATGGCGAGCCGGAAATTTGTCCTGGCACCTTGGATTTGTGAGCCTGTTCAGCCCCCGAGGTAACCGTCTGCCTGAGAGCAGAGGCAGGCAGTCGGATCACGGAGGGCTGAGGCAGGCTGCTGACGGATGGAGGCGGCCGGCTCATTTACAAGTAAGGGAGGGAGACCGGCTCATGGAGAGCTGTGAGAGGGAGTGGAGCGGCTGACCGAGGGAGTGGAGCGACCGGCTTATGTATTGCTGAGGGAGGGAGAGGGGCGGCCAGGTAATGGAGAGCAGAGGGAGGGCGGACAGATGACATAATGCCGCTGCGAGAGAGCTGTAATCTCCCTACTCACCTCCCTCGCACGGTTTTAGTGATGCCGGGAGCCGGGTTATGATGTCACCCTGGCCCCCGGCTCACTAAACAATGCGCAAGAGGGAGGTGAGTAGGGAGATGACCGCAGCCCTACTGGACCCCAGGGAAAGCCTATCCACTCCAGCTCTCCAGAAGTAAGTCGGCTGGGTGGATTTAAATTAAGTAATTACTCGTAAGTGTCTCTCTGTGTGTCTGTGTCTGTATGTCAGTAAATGTTTGTATGTTTGTGAGTGTTTGTCTCTATGTCTGTGAGTGTGTGTGTGTGTGTGTGTGTGTGTGTGTCTGTATGTCTGTGAGTGAGTGTGTGTGTCTGTGTCTGTGAGTGTGTGTGTATGTGTGTGTGTGTGTATATGTCTGTCTGTGTGTGTGTGTGTGTGTGTGTGTGTGTGTGTGTGTGTGTGTGTGTGTGTGTGTGTGTGTGTGTGTGTGTGTGTGTGTGTGTGTGTGTGTGTGTGTGTGTGTGTGTGTGTGTGTGTGTGTGTGTCTGTATGTCTGTGAGTGTGTGTGTCTGTATATCTGTGAGTGAGTGTGTGTGAGTCTGTCTGTCTGTATGTCTGTGAGTGTGTTTGTGTGTATGTCTGTATGTGTGTCTGTCTATGTCTGTGTGTGTGTGTGTCTGTATGAGCGTGTCTGTGAGTGTGTGTGTGTGTGTGTGTCTGTATGTCTGTGAGTGTTTTTACTCACCTTTTTTCCCCACGCCGTGCTGATGACGCTGCGGCTGGCCCCACCTCCACGGCTGAGATTATCAATCTTGACAATCTCAGCCAATCCAATGCTTCCCCATAGGAAAGCATTGGAAGACTATTATGCATGCACGGCAAAATGCCACTGCGACAATTTAACTTCTCATAGAGGTGCATTGAATCAATGCATCTCTATAGGGAACATTAACATAGGTGCTGCACATTGTGAAGCACTGACCCAGGAAGCACCTCTAGAGGCCATCTGAGTGACTGTCACTAGAGGTGTTACCAGGCAGCAATGTAAACACTGCCTTTTGCCTGAAAAGTCAATGTTTATATTGAAAAGCATTCAGGGATAGGATCAAGACTTCAGAACAACTGTATTAAGCTGAAGTGGTTCTGGTGACTATAGTGTCCCTTTAACAATTGTATTTTTGGTGTTAATTTCTCTGGCTCCTTACTTTTCTAGCTGGCTCGTAGAGCAAATTTGTCAAGCCCTGGTCTAGTCCCATTTAATGTAGTTTAAAGAAACACTATAGCATTAGGAATATAAACATGTATTCCCCTACGTATTTAGGAGTTCCCACTTCCCAGGAAGGTTTGAAAGGTGAGATTCACCAACGCCGCTCAGCCTCCCTGGCTGAGACCATCAGGACTGTGGCAAATCACTGCGCTGCACCAATTAAATGCTCTCTAGCAGCACTGTTTGATTTAAACCAAGTTTAACTCGCTTCTCACGAGGAAGCGCCTCTAGTGGCTATCAGTACGGTATGTCTCTGTGTTTAAACCAAAGAAAAAAGTTACCTGCACTCTTTCCCAAATCCCTATGTATATTTAAACAAACTGAGGTTTTTAGTTACCTCCAATAGTCATGAGAGGGTATGCCCATCTGCCATGTCAAGGCAGAGCTCTTAGGTAACTAAAAACCTCCATTTGGGAAAGAGCGCAGGTAACTTTTTATTTGGTTTTTACTGGATATAGTTTGACTGATGTCTACTGTAGTCATTGCTGCTGCCCAGGAGTAATGGGAGTTCGAGTGCAGGACTTGTTTTTTTTTTTTTATTTGTTGTCACTGTGTTTAACCCTGCAATGCAAACGTTGACACGTCTACAAAATTACAATGTTTTTAATTGCTAGTTTAAACCAAAGAGCCACTCTGGGATAAACCGGTCTGGGAGCCTTTAATGATCCTTTAAAGAAACATCACTAGGATTGTATTGCTCTGCTATACACTCGGGCACATTAGCAATTTTGGGCACCTTGGAAAGAGGGACATTAGGAGATAGAAGAGTAACAGAGGGATTTGGGTTGAAATGGGGACTGTCTCATCTCAGTAGGAAACATTGGGGGGTATGATTAAGGCAAAAAGGTGGTTGAGTCATTTAAACAAATCTCCCAACTATAGACTCTTTCTAAAAATGGATCTACAATGAGTTTTGTTTTTATGTTGGAAGTTCAACATCCACAAAAATTACCACTTGGGACTGGAGCTAAAATGACTGTTCCATAAACTGAGGGACACAAAAATCACCAGTCCCCCCAGAGCCCCTTAATACTGTTTCTGTAGTTTTTGAGTTCTTGTAAAATCTTTAGGAAGACAGCTGTTCCTTTAGCCCTGATATATGGGTATAATTGGAGAAGACAATGAAATCAGACCGTTTTATGGTGCGAGATAGCTTATTTTCATCTTCTGGAGCTTTTTAACATGATTTATGGGTCAGAATTTATTAGCACAAATTGACTTTGTGTAATTCCATTATCTTCTGACTCGTCTGACCTGCAGAAATCCACACTTCTTGCTCACTCTTTGATATGATTGGTGCATTTCACGGACCCAGATACATTTTACTAGCAGGATCGTAAAATAAAAACATGTCATGTGACTGCGCCACTGTGTGATAAATATTCAGCATGAATATTGGTAATAAAAAAGCATTTCATGAAATAGAAAGTCCTACAGGAGCAGAAAATATAAAAATATTATTTGTATAAGTCGCAGTATACTACAGGGAGTGCAGAATTATTAGGCAAGTTGTATTTTTGAGGATTAATTTTATTATTGAACAACAACCATGTTCTCAATGAACCCAAAAAACTCATTAATATCAAAGCTGAATATTTTTGGAAGTAGTTTTTAGTTTGTTTTTAGTTATAGCTATGTTAGGGGGATATCTGTGTGTGCAGGTGACTATTACTGTGCATAATTATTAGGCAACTTAACAAAAAACAAATATATACCCATTTCAATTATTTATTATTACCAGTGAAACCAATATAACATCTCAACATTCACAAATATACATTTCTGACATTCAAAAACAAAACAAAAACAAATCAGTGACCAATATAGCCACCTTTCTTTGCAAGGACACTCAAAAGCCTGCCATCCATGGATTCTGTCAGTGTTTTGATCTGTTCACCATCAACATTGCGTGCAGCAGCAACCACAGCCTCCCAGACACTGTTCAGAGAGGTGTACTGTTTTCCCTCCTTGTAAATCTCACATTTGATGATGGACCACAGGTTCTCAATGGGGTTCAGATCAGGTGAACAAGGAGGCCATGTCATTAGATTTTCTTCTTTTATACCCTTTCTTGCCAGCCACGCTGTGGAGTACTTGGACGCGTGTGATGGAGCATTGTCCTGCATGAAAATCATGTTTTTCTTGAAGGATGCAGACTTCTTCCTGTACCACTGCTTGAAGAAGGTGTCTTCCAGGAACTGGCAGTAGGACTGGGAGTTGAGCTTGACTCCATCCTCAACCCGAAAAGGCCCCACAAGCTCATCTTTGATGATACCAGCCCAAACCAGTACTCCACCTCCACCTTGCTGGCGTCTGAGTCGGACTGGAGCTCTCTGCCCTTTACCAATCCAGCCACGGGCCCATCCATCTGGCCCATCAAGACTCACTCTCATTTCATCAGTCCATAAAACCTTAGAAAAATCAGTCTTGAGATATTTCTTGGCCCAGTCTTGACGTTTCAGCTTGTGTGTCTTGTTCAGTGGTGGTCGTCTTTCAGCCTTTCTTACCTTGGCCATGTCTCTGAGTATTGCACACCTTGTGCTTTTGGGCACTCCAGTGATGTTGCAGCTCTGAAATATGGCCAAACTGGTGGCAAGTGGCATCGGGCAGCTGCACGCTTGACTTTTCTCAGTTCATGGGCAGTTATTTTGCGCCTTGGTTTTTCCACACGCTTCTTGCGACCCTGTTGACTATTTTGAATGAAACGCTTGATTGTTCGATGATCACGCTTCAGAAGCTTTGCAATTTTAAGAGTGCTGCATCCCTCTGCAAGATATCTCACTATTTTGACTTTTCTGAGCCTGTCAAGTCCTTCTTTTGACCCATTTTGCCAAAGGAAAGGAAGTTGCCTAATAATTATGCACACCTGATATAGGGTGTTGATGTCATTAGACCACACCCTTCTCATTACAGAGATGCACATCACCTAATATGCTTAATTGGTAGTAGGCTTTCGAGCCTATACAGCTTGGAGTAAGACAACATGCATAAAGAGGATGATGTGGTCAAAATACTCATTTGCCTAATAATTCTGCACTCCCTGTATATATGTCTCATATTATATTTTATATTTGTGTATTTTGTCAATATCTATTTATTTAACCTTTAACCTTGCTAAAAGGGTGTGTGTGTGTTTAAATATATATATTATCAAAATGTCTTTCAGTACTCACTCATAGTTTTCATTCTGCAAAGCAGAAGAGCTTAAATGGACACTATAGTCACCTAAACAACTTAATCTTAAAAAAGCAGTTATTTGGTGTATAGCTCATGCCCCTGCAGTTTCTCTGCTTATTTCAATGCCGATAATGAGTTGAATCACTTTTGTTTCTGTTTATGCAGCCTTAGCCACACCTTCCCTGGGTGTGACTGACACAGTCTGCATGAAAACAATGGTTTCATTTTAAATCAGATGTTCATTTGCTTTAGAGGTTTAAACCACCTGCTCTGTAAATTGAACTTTAATCACACACAGGAGACTCCTGCAGGATCCAGAAGTCTATTAACAGAGCAGGAGATAAGAAATTCTAAATTAAACAAACTGTGCAATACAGGAAGTTTAAACATTAGATCTCTCTTTACAGGATGTTTTTAGGAAGGCTGTGTAAATCACATGCACAGAGGTGTGACTAAGGCATAAACAAAGTGATTTAACTCTTAAATGGCAGAGAATTGAGCAGTGAGACTTCAGAGGCATGATCTACACACCCAAACTGCTTCATTAAGCTAAAGTTGTTTTGGTGCCTATATTGACCTATGGTGCCTAAAGTGCACAAACACCCATGACTCTCTGTGTTTATTTGCCTAGAATTGTTTGCAATGTGGACAGAAGATCTTTGTTAGAAATGGAAGCATGATCCTTCAGTTTACATGGGACAATTTTAGGGTCATAGGGCAGAGGTACCTAAGTTTATACATCTAACTGCTGCATATCTCACCCCAGCAAACAGTGAAATAATGCCTGCGCGCAACAGCAGGAGAGGTTGGGACTGTGATGGAGTATATTTTGCTATAGTTATAATCTTGGAGACTTTTATCTGATGTCCTCCGTATGCTGGGGGAATGTTTGAAGAGGCTGAAGCTCAGGATGATGCGATATTAGTGTTTTTTTATTTATTTTTTTATTTTATATCAGTTGCTTTTCAAAAGCAAAGATCAGTAGCGTAGCGCTCTGCCAGGCTACTTAGGAGGTCTGTCATGTAGGGGATGCTGCACATCCCTCTGTTAGGTAGGTATTGTGGCGGGATCACATTGAATTCCTGGCTGTGCAGACTGTGATACGATTTAATTGAGAATCCTTGAGAGCTGCAGCTGTTCATGGGTGGAGAGGACGTAACATCGAAAGGCGGGGGGGATGTCATGACGTAATGCACCTCTCTGTTCGGGTCACTGAGTTTTTCCAAAGGCTGAAGCCCCAGGTATTTCGGGAACCGAGCAACGCCTCTCGAAAAAGTACAGAACAGCAAAACAGGGGTCCTACGCAGCAGCTTTATTGACAGATATGGGATTGTTGGAAGGCACGAAACACTGGCACAATGTGAGCTGCAGGGACTCTATAAGTTTTTTTATTTAAAAATAAATAAAACTAAATAAAGCCTGCAAATAGTTAAAAATGTATCAATTGCAGCATAATCATTTCCTTTTTTTTTCGTTTGAAAAGTACAGAAAAAACAATGCAATATTCTATTAATGCTTTGCTATGCACATATCCATCTTTGAGTGTGGCGCCACCTCGTGGATGAGTCACTAACTGACACACAAAGGCTCGCACATAGATAAGATATTCTTTAAAGCAGAATTGTTGTTAGGGCTCTTGAGGACATACCAGGGACTTCTTTCATAAGCACTTCTATTTCGCAGGCGAGGATAAAAAGAAGAAAAGCCTTGAAACAGTTTTGTGCTGCTCTGAACAATTCTTCACACGAAAATGAAAGCTCCAGTCACTTTCTATTTGTATAAATTCTGTGCAAGAAGAGGCACTGTCTAAATATATTCATTCATCACATTGCCAGCAGGCAATCTCTCCGAAACATCCTGCTCTGATTTTACTTTAATTGTGATAATGCAAAAACGAGAAGTCGAGAGAGAAGTAACCCAGGATTTGTAGGGCTTAAAAACGTAATACATTGTAAATAGATCGTTTAACCCTTTCTGTACCCTGGGTCTTTGTAATGTATCCAGCACACAAGAGAAAATCCGTCAAGTGAAAAGAAAAAATCTAAAATTAAAGGAGCCACACACGTTAGGTGCACTGTGTAGGTTAGGTTACAGTTAGTTATACTGGGTGGGTTTATATTATTAAAGGGACACTCCAGGTTCCCACACATGTTAGATGCACTGTGTAGGTTAGGTTACAGTTAGTTATACTGGGTGGGTTTATATTATTAAAGGGACACTCCAGGCTCCCACACACGTTAGATGCACTGTGTAGGTTAGGTTACAGTTAGTTATACTGGGTGGGTTTATATCATTAAAGGGACACTCCAGGCTCCCACACATGTTAGGTGCACTGTGTAGGTTAGGTTACAGTTAGTTATACTGGGTGGGTTTATATTATTAAAGGGACACTCCAGGCTCCCACACACGTTAGATGCACTGTGTAGGTTAGGTTACAGTTAGTTATACTGGGTGGGTTTATATTATTAAAGGGACACTCCAGGCTCCCACACACGTTAGATGCACTGTGTAGGTTAGGTTACAGTTAGTTATACTGGTTGGGTTTATATTATTAAAGGGACACTCCAGGCTCCCACACACGTTAGGTGCACTGTGTAGGTTAGGTTACAGTTAGTTATACTGGGTGGGTTTATATCATTAAAGGGACCCTCCAGGCTCCCACACATGTTAGGTGCACTGTGTAGGTTAGGTTACAGCTATACTGGGTGGGTTTATATTTTTAAAGGGACACTCTAGGCTCCCACACATGTTAGATGCACTGTGTAGGTTAGGTTACAGTTAGTTATACTGGGTGGGTTTATATCATTAAATGGTCACTCCAGGCTCCCACACACGTTAGGTGCACTGTGTAGGTTAGGTTACAATTAGTTATACCAGGTGGGTTTATATTATTAAAGGGGCACTCCAGGCTCCCACACACGTTAGATGCACTGTGTAGGTTAGATTACAGTTAGCTCTGCTGGGTGGGTTTATATTATTAAAGGGACACTCCAGGCTCCCACACACGTTAGCTGCACTGTGTAGGTTAGGTTACACTTAGTTATACTGGGTGGGTTTATATTATTAAAGGGACACTCCAGGCTCCCACACACGTTAGGTGCACTGTGTAGGTTAGGTTACAGTTAGTTATACTGGGTGGGTTTATATTATTAAAGGGACACTCCAGGCTCCCACACACGTTAGGTGCACTGTGTAGGTTATGTTACAGTTAGTTATATTGGGTGTTTATATTATTAAAGGGACCTCCAGGCTCCCACACATGTTAGGTGCACTGTGTAGGTTAGGTTACAGTTATACTGGTGGGTTTATATTATTAAAGGGACACTCCAGGCTCCCACACACGCTAGGTGCACTGTGTAGGTTAGGTTACAGTTAGTTATACTGGGTGGGTTTATATTATTAAAGGGACACTCCAGGCTCCCAAACACGTTAGGTGCACTGTGTAGGTTAGGTTACAGTTATACTAGGTGGGTTTATATTATTAAAGGGACAGTCCAGGCTCCCACACACGTTAGGTGCACTGTGTAGGTTAGGTTACAGTTAACCCGGTTATACTGGGTGGGTTTATATTATTAAATGGACACTCCAGACTCCCACACATGTTAGATGCACTGTGTAGGTTAGGTTACAGTTAGTTATACTGGGTGGGTTTATATTATTAAAGGGACACTCCAGGCTCCCACACACGTTAGGTGCACTGTGTAGGTTAGGTTACAGTTAGTTATACTGGTTGGGTTTATATTATTAAAGGGACCCTCCAGGCTCCCACACATGTTAGGTGCACTGTTTAGGTTAGGTTACAGTTATACTGGGTGGGTTTATATTATTAAAGGGTCACTCCAGGCTCCCACACACGTTAGGTGCACTGTGTAGGTTAGGTTACAGTTAGTTATACTGGGTGGGTTTATATTATTAAAGGGACACTTCAGGCTCCCAAACACGTTAGGTGCACTGTGTAGGTAAGGTTACAGTTAGTTATACTGGGTGGGTTTATATTATTAAAGGGACACTCCAGGCTCCCACACACGTTAGATGCACTGTGTAGGTTAGGTTACAGTTAGTTATACTGGGTGGGTTTATATTATTAAAGGGACACTCCAGGCTCCCACACATGTTAAATGCACTGTGTAGGTTAGGTTACAGTTAGTTATACTGGGTGGGTTTATATTATTAAAGGGACTCTCCAGGCTCCCACACACGTTAGATGCACTGTGTAGGTTAGGTTACAGTTAGTAATACTGGGTGAGTTTATATTATTGAAAGGACACTCCAGACTCCCACACACGTTAGATGCACTGTATAGGTTAGGTTACAGTTAGTTATACTGGGTGGGTTTATATTATTAAAGGGACACTCCAGGCTCCCACACATGTAAGGTGCACTGTGTAGGTTAGGTTACAGTTAGTTATACTGTGTGGGTTTATATTATTAAAGGGACTCTCCAGGCTCCCACACACATTAGATGCACTGTGTAGGTAAGGTTACAGTTAGTTATACTGGATGGGTTTATATTATTAAAGGGACACTCCAGGCTCCCACACACATTAGATGCACTGTGTAGGTTAGGTTACAGTTAGTTATACGGGGTGGGTTTATATTATTAAAGGGACACTCCAGGCTCCCACACACGTTAGATGCACTGTGTAGGTTAGGTTACAGTTAGTTATACTGGGTGGGTTTATATTATTAAAGGGACACTCCAGGTTCCCACACATGTTAGGTGCACTGTGTAGGTTAGGTTACAGTTAGTTATACTGGATGGGTTTATATTATTAAAGGGACACTCCAGGCTCCCACACACATTAGATGCACTGTGTAGGTTAGGTTACAGTTAGTTATACGGGGTGGGTTTATATTATTAAAGGGACACTCCAGGCTCCCACACACATTAGATGCACTGTGTAGGTTAGGTTACAGTTAGTTATACTGGGTGGGTTTATATTATTAAAGGGACACTCCAGGTTCCCACACATGTTAGGTACACTGTGTAGGTTAGGTTACAGTTAGTTATACTGGGTGGGTTTATATTATCAAAGGGACATTCCAGGCTCTCACACATGTTAGGTGCACCCTGTAGGTAAGGTTACAGTTAGTTATACTGGATGGGTTTATATTATTAAAGGGATACTCCAGGCTCCCACACACATTAGATGCACTGTGTAGGTTAGGTTACAGTTAGTTTTATTCCCATAAATTCCACCTAACTGCTATGCCCCTAACCTTAGGAGTGGTTTTATTAAAGCCATGGTTGTAAGCCAAATTTTAACATTGCTGCATTCTTATTAACACAGAGCAATGTGAGCGAATGTTACCATAAAGCCACTTGCTGCTGTGCAGTTTTGGGCACCTGTTCTAAAGAAGGATATCCTGGCACTAGAAAAACTGTGACGAGCTACAAAATTGATAAAAGGAATGGAGCATTTTAGTTATGAAGAAAGGTTAACAAGTCTTAATCTCTTTAGTTTGGAAAAACGGCACCTGAGAGGGGATATGATAACATTATACAAATATATTCGGGGCCAGTACAAACCTTTATCTGGAAATCTATTCATAAACAGGGCTATACATAGGACACAAGGTCACACATTTAGGCTGGAAGAAAGGAGATTTCATCCAAGGCAAAGAAAAGGTTTTTTTTACAGTAAGAGGAATAAGGATATGGAATTCTCTGCCTGAAGAGGTGGTTTTATCAGAGTCCATACAGATGTTTAAACTGCAATTGGATAAATACTTCCAAAAACATACAGGGATATAATTTCTAATTAGTGGGGTAATAGCTGCTTGATCCAAGGAGATATCTGACTGCCATTCTGGATTCAAGAAGGAATTTTTTCCTAGTTTGTTGCAAAATTGGAAGGGCTTCAGACTGGGTTTTTTACCTTCTTTTGGATCAACAGCAAAAACATATGTGAGGAAGGCTGAACTTGATAGAACAAGTCTCTTTTCAGCTACGTAACTATGTAACATAGTTACTGAGTTACAGAGTTATAAGGTGAAATAGGTTGAAAATCATCCATGAAGTTTAACCTCGAAACTCATTCTTTAATGTTATTGAACTGAAAGATGGCAAAAAAAACTGTTTGCGCATATGCCACGAAAAGGATAAAATTCCCTAATTGACTCCTTAATGACAGTGACATTTGAAATGTCCAAGCCACCACTTGCACGCACTGTGAGTTTGGTTATAGAGGTAAAAGTTGCCTCTGTTGTACAGTCCTGGGCCTCCTACCCTTCAATACCATGTTTCTCTTATATCCTGTGGCACAGAATACCAAAATGTTTTTATAGAATTACCAGAACTGTTGCCAATACTGAGAGTTGTGCGAGTGTTGTAACTCCTTGTAGCTGCATTAAATCACAGAAATGTGACAATTTCATGGAAAATTAAATGGTAGTAAGATTTCCTTTGTTTCGGTGCAGTTTTTCCGTTGATTAATTTGCGTCACGTTTGCAAAGGCCTATGAAGAGGAGACCTCAGCACTAGCATTTACTGTGTGTTTGTAATTAAATTATTGACATCACAATTAACATGGTATAAAGTGAAACCTGTTTCTAGGTGTCTGGGAGCTCATTAAAGCACTAATTGTGAATTGAATTGAATTGAAGTATAAAATAAAGCTATACGCTGCTATTTCATTTGGGCTTCTAATTGATTTTATGGGACTTTTGATGAGTTATCAATATAATAAGATTTTAAGTATCTCAGAAGCAGCTCTTAGAAAAGAGGTTGCCAATAGGGCGTAGTAACGAGAGGTTCCCAGGCACTGAATCATAACTGGTAGTGATTGCAACAGCTTAGGAGGCCCCATAACTTTATTTAGAATGTTTCAAACCGCTTATCCAAAAGCCTTACTCCAAGCTTTTTCAACATGACCTGTTAGTCCCATTTCTCCAACACTAGCCTTACAGATCACTAGAGTGAGAATTCAAAGTGAACTCCAAGTGAATTTTAAATGTAAGGTCAAAATAGCCCAAATGGGAAAATTCAGCTTCGATTTCATTTTGGTTACTCTGACCTTAAATGTGAAATTAACTTTGAATCCCCAATTTAGTAATTCCGAACTCTCTCACTGTATATATGGTTCGTATTGCAATTATTGCGAACACAAATAGTTAAATATAGATGTTCTGGAGTGTATAGTCAGTCCATGCAGGCTTTTTACATTAAACACTATCTTTTCAGAGAAAATGTAATGTTTACATTACAGCCTAGTAGCAACTCTTAGTGCAGTCACTCAGACTACCACTTGAGGTGCTTCCTGGGGCAGTGCTGCACAGACACTTTCCAAAATGTCACCATTTTGTTTTTGGTGAATTGTAAGGGCTCAGTACAATGGTGTCACGGATTTAGAGATATCCGTTATAAGGGGATTCACATTGCTCATCAGGTAGCTGGTTCACAGATATAGTGAGTAATGATGAAAGTATTTTAATCAATCCAAAAGAATTAATCTTAAACAGGTAATGGGATAGGTGTAGCTGTAAAACAGGTAATGGAACAGGTGTAGCTGTGAAACAGGTAATGGGATAGGTGTAGCTGTAAAACAGGTAATAGGATAGGTGTAGGTGTGAAACAGGTAATGGGATAGGCGTAGCTGTGAAACAGGTAATGGGATAGGTGTAGCTGTAAAACAAGCAATGGGATAGGTGTAGCTGTGAAACAGGTAATGGGATAGGTGTAGCTGTAAAACAAACAATGGGATAGGTGTAGCTGTGAAACAGGTAATGGGATAGGTATCGCTGTGAAACAGGTAATGGGATAGGTGTAGCTGTGAAACAGGTAATGGGATAGGTGTAGGTGTGAAACAGGTAATGGAACAGGTGTAGCTGTGAAACAGGTAATGAAATAGGTGTGGCTGTGAAACAGGTAATGGGACAGGTGTGGCTGTGGAACAGGTAATGGGATAGGTGTAGCTGTAAAACAGGTAATAGGATTGGTGTAGCTGTGAAACAAGTAATGGGACAGGTGTGGCTGTGAAACAGGTGGTGGGATAGGTGTGGCTGTGAAAAAGGTAATGGGATAGGTGTAACTGTAAAACAGGTAATGAGATAGGTGTAGGTGTGAAACAGGTAATGGGATAGGTGAGGCTGTGAAACAGGTAGTGGGATAGGTGTGGCTGTGAAACAAGTAATGGAACAGGTGTGGCTGTGAAACCGGTAATGGGACAGGTGTGGCTGTGAAACAGGTAATGGGATAGGTGTGGCTGTGAAACAAGTAATGGGATAGGTATACCTGTGGAACAGGTAATGGGATAGGTGAGGCTGTGAAACAGGTAATGGGATAGGTGTAAAACAGATAATGGGATGTCAGGATTCCCCCATGTTTGGGAATTCCTCTATATTTGATTCCAGCCAGATCGACATTTAGCGATCAGGCCCAATATACTTGTGATGTCATCCCTTCCTGAGTTAAAAGGAAGCAGCACCTGTTCTCAGGTGCTCAATCAATCTATCTCTCTCTGTCAATCTCCTGTGGTTGATGTGCTCTCGCTTCTTACTACATGGTTGCTGTTTCACTGCAGAACTCTGCTCATTTGAATTCCTGTGTACAGGTAATAGGATTGGTGTAGCTGTGAAACAAGTAATGGGACAGGTGTGGCTGTGAAACAGGTGATGGGATAGGTGTGGCTGGGAAACAGGTGATGGGATAGGTGTAGGTGTGAAACAGGTAATGGGATAGGTGTGGCTATGTAACAAGTAATGGAACAGGTGTGGCTGTGAAACAGGTAATGGGATTGGTGTAGCTGTGAAACAAGTAATGGGACAGGTGTGGCTGTGAAACAGGTGATGGGATAGGTGTGGCTGGGAAACAGGTAATGGGATAGGTGTGGCTGTGAAACAAGTAATGGAACAGGTGTGGCTGTGAAACAGGTAATGGGATAGGTTTGGCTGTGAAACAGATAATGGGATAGGTGTGGCTGTGAAACAGGTAATGGGATAGGTGAAAGTGTGAAACAGGTAATGGGATAGGTGTGGCTGTGAAACAGGTAATGGAACAGGTGTAGCTGTGAAACCGGTAATGGGATAGGTGTAGCTGTAAAACAGGTAATAGGATTGGTGTAGCTGTGAAACAAGTAATGGGACAGGTGTGGCTGTGAAACAGGTAATGGGATAGGTGTAACTGTGAAACAGATAATGGGATGTCAGGATTCCCCCATGTTTGGGAATTCCTCTATATTTGATTCCAGCCAGATCGACATTTAGCGATCAGGCCCAATATACTTGTGATGTTATCCCTTCCTGAGTTAAAAGGAAGCAGCACCTGTTCTCAGGTGCTCAATCAATCTATCTCTCTCTGTCAATCTCCTGTGGTTGATGTGCTCTCGCTTCTTACTACATGGTTGCCGTTTCACTGCAGAACTCTGCTCATTTGAATTCCTGTGTACTGAACCTCTGGCGTTGTTCTTGGCTATGCTCCATTCTACTCAGCCACTCAAGAAACAGACTTAACTTCGGTTCCTGCATCTCTTCAGTTACTTCAAGGAACCATAAATCAATCAACATTGGAAGGACTTCAACTCCGATCATTCACTAAGTTCTCCTATGATTGAATTTACTAATTGGTTCTAGCCACAAGTTTCTAGGAAGGATAAGGGTTATCCAAAGTCTGCCTCCTTGCTTTATCTATTTAAATATAATTTGCCAATTACTCAATGGTATTAATTATTGATATTGGAGCTACTAACTACAACCACTTCACATACCAGGATAATTCATTACCAAGTTATTTCCTATACTAAGAGGGATTCCTTATTGAAGTCACTTGGACTATACTACTTACTGCTAATTAAGCATTCCTTATTGTAATCTTATGGACTATACTACTTACTGCTAATTAAGCATTCCTTATTGTAATCTTATGGACTATACTACTTACTGCTAATTAAGCATTCCTTATTGTAATCTTATGGACTATACTACTTACTGCTAATTAAGCATTCATTATTGAAGTCTTATGGACTATACTACTTACAATAGGAAAAACAGAAAAAAATCAGCGCTAAAAAGCCACAATATATGAAGGCTGCACTCCTCAAAAGGGAATCCCCTACAATTCCCCAATGATTGGAAGAACACAAAACAAACAGTACAGTAAGGATGCGCCTAAGAAGTATACTAAAATATATGAAATAAAATACGTAATAAAACAATGTGTAAAATATAATATAAAAAAATAGTTGACAATCGTCCAAAACTTATCAAAGTTCGTGATGAGTAGTCCCACGAAAAGATAAAAGAAGATTCTTTAGGGTGTGGAGTAAGGTCAAATCTTCATATAGGATTCAGTGGAGCATATGTGGAGAAAAGAAGAAACAGGACTCCAATGGTACAGTATGTAGATACGTTGAAAATGAGATAATAAGATAGGTCTTACTCACAATTTTCAGAGCTGAGGATCCAGCTCTGATGTTAAGCACGTGAAGTGGAATAATCCCCACTCAAGGATATATGGAGTAGACTTCAAATGGCGATTCTCTGGTACACGTTCAACGTCCAAAGTACAGACCCAGAAGAAGAAAATAAAATATATAGTGCTCTCTGTGTTACAGTAAAATATTAAAATTGTAAAATGAATATTACTCACATTCTTTTGAGCAGGTATATACTGCTCACTATAAGCACTTGGGTGGTATAATCCCCACCTATGGATACTTTAAGCTTCTTCTGAAGTTAGGCAATATAGGTAGTCAGGTGAAAGACAAGCAAGAAAAAATGGCAATAAAATGTTTTATGCAAAAAAATTATTTATTGTAACGTAATAAAATAATATCTAGACGCGTTTCGCCACAGGGGCTTCTTCAAGTAGATAAAAGTGAAAAAAGGGGGGACACACCTGACATACAAGGTTTATATAGGATACAATAGGGTTATGGGTTTAAAATTCCCGCCAAAATGACATCATCTGAGCATCCAAAATAGTACAGACAAAAAAAAAACCAAAAAAAAAAAACCAAAAAAACAAACCAGTGATTTTCCATACATATATGTAGATATGGTGAATGTGAGGTAGATATAGTACTTTAATTAAAAAAACGAAGGTTTTTATCACTAAAAATAACATATTGAAAACAATCACGTGACGCGCAATCTCTAGACACTTCCGCGTCACGTGATGTTAGGTGGAACATTTTTTTTAAACCTTTTAAAGCGTTTATAGACATTAACAAATTTGTTAGAAAAGCCACCCTCAAAAGATTCTTTTCGTGCAAGCATGCAGAAGCTCCTACGTCACAACCGCAGATTACCTCACAATTAGGATCACCTAAAATCATCTCCACTTCATTAAAGAAAAATTCTACTTTCTTTCCCTCTAGTTTTAAATCAGGCCCTTTAGAGGTCTTCGAAAAGCTAGTTATAAAAGATTTAGAAAAAATTTATAAAAATAAATTTGACCCAGATAATCTCATACAGTTAGAGCGGAAAGCACTACAACAACTACAAAAGGATGAGAGTATTATCATAAAACCTGCAGACAAGGGGGGGGGTATAGTTATTTTAACTAAAGAAATGTATATAAATGAAGCCATGCGACGATTAAATGATTCTACTGTTTACGAAAAGTTAGCACAAGACCCTACATCTAAAATTCAGCATATTTTAACTTCCTTTTTAAGTAATGGTCGTGAACAAAATATTTTAAGTAAACATGAATTTGAATATCTCAATGTATCTCATCCCATTATCCCAGTTATTTATTTTTTACCGAAAATTCATAAAGATATTACCAATTCCCCAGGCAGACCCATTGTGTCTGGTATTAAGTCTATTTTATCGAATTTATCTGAGTATTTAGACATTCTTTTACAACCTTCAGTGAAACGTATGAATTCATACCTAAAAGACTCGATGTCCTTACTCCGTTTTTTAAACACTTTTAAATGGAAAAATACATATGTTTTAGTGACTTGTGATGTGCAATCTCTGTACACCATTATTTGCCACAAAAAAGGATGTTTAGCAGTTGAAAAATTTTTAAAAGCTGAAAAGAATATCCCTGATCAAATAGATTTTATTATCCAAGGTATTAATATTATTTTAAATAATAATTATTTTTGGTTTTTAGATTCTTTTTATCTACAAAAACAGGGTAATGCTATGGGGACCAGGTTTGACCCCAGCTATGCTAACCTTTTTATGGTGGATTGGGAATCCACTGCCATTTTGGGTGAACATGGCTGGCGGGCGAGCCTGGTTACATACTTTAGATACATTGATGATTTGTTTTTTATTTGGGATGGCCCAGAAGATTCTCTTAATCAGTTTTTACAACATCTTAACAATAATGACAAAGGTATCATTTTAACTTGGGATTTTAGTAAATCCTCTATCAATTTTTTAGATTTAGAGATTTTTATTAAAAATGATCAAATCCATACTAAGACTTTTTTTAAGAAGGTATGCACCAATAACGTTATTGATGTATCTAGTTGTCACCACAAACCATGGCTTCAAGGGATACCAAAAAGCCAGTTTCTCCGTTTACGTAGAAACTGTTCCCTCACACAAGATTTTGAGGAACAGTCTCAATTACTGTCCAACAAATTCTTTCAAAAAAATTATCCTAGAAACAATGTGGATCAAACGTTAAAAAATATCAGGACAACCAATAGATCTGAACTTCTAGAATATAAAACAAATAAAGAAACGAAAACCGCCCCAGTATTGCCAATTATTTTCGACTTCAATAGCAAAAGTAATGTTATGAAGAAGATCATAAAGAAACATTGGCATATATTAAAAGAGGATGAGACTTTGGCTGGGATTATCCCCGAAAAACCACAAGTTATATTTAGGGGGGCACCCAGCTTTAAGTCCATCCTTACAAGTAATTATACTAAACATAAACATAGCACCTTATCCCCTAGTCCTTCTACCTTTTTGAATAAACCAAGCGGTTTTTTATAAATGCAATAGATGCATTATTTGCAAGCGTACGAGTAATATTATTAAGTCCAAAACTACATCGTTCACATCTACAATTACACAGAAAATATATCAAATAAAACACTTTATTCATTGTAATTCTAAAAACGTGATTTATCTTCTGGAATGTCCATGTGGACTAAAATATGTTGGCATGACCACTAGAAACTTAAAAACAAGATTAGCCGAACACTGTAGGAATATTTTAAAAGGCTATGAGAATCATTCTGTCTCAAAACATTTCTTACAACACGAAAAAATATCTTAAGTGTTTAGGCATAGACATATGTAATGTCCCATGGAGAGGCGGTGACATTAAAAAAGTTCTTGACAAAAGAGAAATGGAATGAACATATAATTTGAAAACCCTTGCCCCAAAAGGTCTGAATATTGATTTTGATCTTTTTAATTTTTTATAATTTTTTATATATAGCTTTTTTTTTTTTTTTTTTACTGTTTTAGGTCTTTATTTTATATATTTTTAATAATCTCTCATAATCTTACCTCTCTCCATATTTTAATATTAACTTCTTTTATGTACATATCCCTTTTTTTACACAATTTATTTTAACATAACTGTATGTGTTGTTCTCTGTGGGAAGGCTGTTGCACAACTGTATGTATATTTTGTATGAATACTGCCTTATAAGAGTATAACTTTATACTATTATATATATATATTTTATTTGTCCATATTTGGTTTTGATCCCATAGTTTGGCTCATGCCTGCTGCCTGTCTGCCTGAGTGGACGGTCAGTGTGTGTTATGTGCCACTATGAAGGCTATCTGCTTGCTGTTATCAGCAGATAGCCTTCTCTCTGCTCGATTAAACTTTTCCTCGAGCATCTGGGAGAATTCACCTCCCCTTCTATGACGCATGCGTTCCACACAAACGGAACGCATGCGTTCCACCTAACATCACGTGACGCGGAAGTGTCTAGAGATCGCGCGTCACGTGATTGTTTTCAATATGTTATTTTTAGTGATAAAAACCTTCGTTTTTTTAATTAAAGTACTATATCTACCTCACATTCACCATATCTACATATATGTATGGAAAATCACTGGTTTGTTTTTTTGGTTTTTTTTTTTTGGTTTTTTTTTTGTCTGTACTATTTTGGATGCTCAGATGATGTCATTTTGGCGGGAATTTTAAACCCATAACCCTATTGTATCCTATATAAACCTTGTATGTCAGGTGTGTGTCCCCTTTTTTCACTTTTATCTACTTGAAGAAGCCCCTGTGGCGAAACGCGTCTAGATATTATTTTATTACGTTACAATAAAGAATTTTTTGGCATAAAACATTTTATTGCCATTTTTTCTTGCTTGTCTTTCACCTGACTACCTATATTGCCTAACTTCAGAAGAAGCTTAAAGAATCCATAGGTGGGGATTATACCACCCAAGCGCTTATAGTGAGCAGTATATACCTGCTCAAAAGAATGTGAGTAATATTCATTTTACAATTTTAATATTTTACTGTAACACAGAGAGCACTATATATTTTATTTTCTTCTTCTGGGTCTGTACTTTGGACGTTGAACATGTACCAGAGAATCGCCATTTGAAGTCTACTCCATATATCCTTGAGTGGGGATTATTCCACTTCACGTGCTTAACATCAGAGCTGGATCCTCAGCTCTGAAAATTGTGAGTAAGACCTATCTTATTATCTCATTTTCAACGTATCTACATACTGTACCATTGGAGTCCTGTTTCTTCTTTTCTCCACATATGCTCCACTGAATCCTATATGAAGATTTGACCTTACTCCACACCCTAAAGAATCTTCTTTTATCTTTTCGTGGGACTACTCATCACGAACTTTGATAAGTTTTGGACGATTGTCAACTATTTTTTTATATTATATTTTACACATTGTTTTATTACGTATTTTATTTCATATAATTTAGTATACTTCTTAGGCGCATCCTTACTGTACTGTTTGTTTACTATACTACTTACTGCTAATTAAGCATTCCTTATTAAAGTCTTATGGCCTATACTACTTACTGCTAAGAGGGGAACCTCTGATGAGCTGTGGCGAAACGCGCGCGTCAGGGGAGTCCGGAGTCCCGAGGCTACATTTGAAAGACCACATACATTGTGGTCTCGAGACTTCGGTAGCACTTTATTACTCCAGCTTTTCGCAATAGCATTAGTTATTTTTGGTTGCGTTAATTCTTCCCTCTTACCTACGAGATTATTTTTGACAAGGGTTTATTTATTTAGCTACAGTGTATCGTGCTTTTTTTCACTCGTGCTATTTTGTATCCAGTGCCTATGAGAATGATTTTTTGTGGCACACAGCTATATGTAGAGTGATTTGAAGGTCTGCATAGCTGATTTCCACTAGGTATGCATATATATTAAGGGAAATAGCATTCCCCCTTTTCTCTCTTAGGCTGATGGCAGTTAGATAAATTGCATTTATAGATTTATTATACAAAGCAACAGCTTTCAATGCACTTGTGAATTGCAAAACTTGCTTTTGCACACATCTTTTGATGAAGGTTTCTGAAAACTTTTGAACAGAACCTCATCTTTTGATTCTTATATATTTATTCGTTAGTTAATTAGTTCATTCCTGCTGTTGAAGCACACATTTAGCATCCTTTTATCCAATGAAATTTAATAAAAGTTACATTTTAAGGGCACTCATCTCCTCTTTCTCTCACTATTTTTCGTGTTCAGGGTTAACCCCTATCTCCGAGTTTCCCTTTTTTAGCTTCCTTCTCTTCCTCCTTTTTTTTGGTATTTATTTCTATAATCTTGTGTTGCAATTCTGAAACAAGATTCCAAGCATTCATGCATTATTATTTCAAAACCTTTTTGCTGCAAAAGACTGTCAAAGTTAATTTCCGTTATTTAAATAAATTATATTTTCTTAAAGTGACGGTATCAAATTTATTATTTCATCTGCAGTTGCGTTCCAAATTTTCTCCCGAGAGCATTGCATGGGATAGGTGTGGCTGTGAAACAGATAATGGGAACAAGTGTTTAGCCATCATCATAGGACTGGATGTCAACATCTGAGTGACAGGGAGAGCATGACAACCCTGTGACAGATGGTCCTTCTGGTACCGTACATGTAATGCAGTCGCTGTACATATACACCAAAGTGTTTCACTTACAAGAACAAATGGATGAACATATTTGCTGCAAATCTGATATAAATTGATTTGCTGTGGAGCTCTGTGATACACTCACTGCTCATTACTGTGAGTTTTATTGCTTGGAGCTCTGTGATAATATTTACACTATTTGAAAAGCGGGAGAGGAGATTTACGAGTTATGTGTTTACGATTGATGTTCCTAGATTTACATTGTAGCCATTGCTAATGAAATCCAAAGCAGTTCCAGTTTGATATCTGATACACTGAGTTAAGGATCAAATGGTTTTCCGTAAACAAAGATTGCCTTAATAATGATATAGGACGGATCCTTCTGAAGCCTCGCCGCACGATTCCTCCATTTTAATCTCCTAATGTCTATCAGTTAATGTGAAAATCAATCCTAGGCCATGTGAGTTATACCTATTGTTTGGACATAAGCATCAGGATGGACTGGGATACCCAGGGTCCAATATTGCATTAGTTATAAAGCGATATGGTTGTTTGATAAATTTACTACGTGTTGCATCCATTTACGTGATAAATGTGCCCCAGCATTGCTGATAAATTATGATGATATGACTTTCCCATGATGGATCCTCGAGTAGTTGATTAGTGACAGTCCTGTTTTGTTTTTGTTTATGAAGACACTTCCTTTCATATTTTATATAATCCAATACCTTCCTACCGAGGCACAGAACAACAAATTCAGAATCTCCGCATAATTCCTTTCACATTTACAAATTAGGATACATTCTGGTCAATCACATGATCGTGAAAGGATTCCTTTTGAACTGGATGAATTAGTCAGTTTCCTCCTCTGTCTGTGACTGAGGGCTCTGATATTTTATTTATTTATTTATTTTAATATAGGAAATTGCGCCGTGTTTGCAGTGTGTATCAGTTTCCAGAATAGAAGACAGGAACAACCCAAACAAAAATGTTGTAGGTACTTTTAGAAGTATCTGCACGTTCACTATTTCACGGATACAGAGAGATAAGGGAAGTGTGGGAACAGTTACATAATAATTGGTGTAGGTATGGATACCAGAGTTCATTTTGGTGGCAAATTTCATTTTAGTTTTAGTCGTATTTTAGTAAATCTGAATTGTTTTAGTCGACTAAATCTACTGAAGGTTTTATTCAACACTACTAAAATCTAATGGGGTTTAGTCAAAGCCTCTATCTGTCTCTTTTTGCCCCTTCCCAGCCCCTCTAGGTGTCTCTCTCCCAAGCCCTGGTCTGTCTCTTTTGCCCCTTATCCTGTCCCTCTAGGTGTCTCTCTCCCAAGCCTTGGTCTGTCTCTTTTGCCCCTTACCCAGCCCCTCTAGGTGTCTCTCTCCCAAGCCCTGGTCTGTCTCTTTTGCCCCTTACCCAGCCCCTCTAGGTGTCTCTTTCCCAAGCCCTGGTCTGTCTCTTTTGCCCCTTACCCAGCCCCTCTAGGTGTCTCTTTCCCAAGCCCTGGTCTGTCTCTTTTTCCCCTTACCCAGCCCCTCTAGGTGTCTCTTTCCCAAGCCCTGGTCTGTCTCTTTTTCCCCTTACCCAGCCCCTCTAGGTGTCTCTTTCCCAAGCCCTGGTCTGTCTCTTTTTCCCCTTACCCAGCCCCTCTAGGTGTCTCTCTCCCAAGCCTTGGTCTGTCTCTTTTGCCCCTTACCCAGCCCCTCTAGGTGTCTCTCTCCCAAGCCCTGGTCTGTCTCTTTTGCCCCTTACCCAGCCCCTCTAGGTGTCTCTTTCCCAAGCCCTGGTCTGTCTCTTTTTCCCCTTATCCAGCCCCTCTAGGTGTCTCTTTCCCAAGCCCTGGTCTGTCTCTTTTGCCCCTTACCCAGCCCCTCTAGGTGTCTCTTTCCCAAGCCCTGGTCTGTCTCTTTTTCCCCTTACCCAGCCCCTCTAGGTGTCTCTTTCCCAAGCCCTGGTCTGTCTCTTTTTCCCCTTACCCAGCCCCTCTAGGTGTCTCTCTCCCAAGCCTTGGTCTGTCTCTTTTGCCCCTTACCCCGCCCCTCTAGGTGTCTCTCTCCCAAGCCCTGGTCTGTCTCTTTTGCCCCTTACCCAGCCCCTCTAGGTGTCTCTTTCCCAAGCCCTGGTCTGTCTCTTTTTCCCCTTACCCAGCCCCTCTAGGTGTCTCTTTCCCAAGCCCTGGTCTGTCTCTTTTGCCCCTTACCCAGCCCCTCTAGGTGTCTCTTTCCCAAGCCCTGGTCTGTCTCTTTTTCCCCTTACCCAGCCCCTCTAGGTGTCTCTTTCCCAAGCCCTGGTCTGTCTCTTTTTCCCCTTACCCAGCCCCTCTAGGTGTCTCTCTCCCAAGCCCTGATGAGCTGGTCATTAATAGGACTGTACAGATGGTTTAATATTATAATAAAAACATGTACTGCAGCTGACAGAGATGTTAAAATGATCAGATCCAGGAGGTATTTTTAAATGTAGTCTGGGTGTCTTTATGGTAAGGCAGAATATACAATGGCTAATATTCGGGATATAAACAGTTAATTGATCGATTTTTATTCTTCTTCACCAGAACCATATTGCTTAATGCATGTAATACAGCTTAATGTATGTAACACAGCTTAATGCATGTAATACAGCTTAATGTAGTTGTTCTGGTGTGTATATAGAATGTCCCTGCAAGCCTTTTCATGTTAACACTGCCTTTTCTAATAAAAGGCAGTGTTTACATTGCTGCCAAGGAACACCTCTTGGTGCAGTTACTCAGACGGTCACTAGAGGTGCAATACTGGCATTCAGTGTTTCCATGTACTGTCAGGAAGCCCTGAACATTCCTTGTAGAGATGCATTGATTGACTGTGTCTATGCGCCTTTTGTTCATAGCTCCCAACATTTCATATTGACAAAGAAGGACACTTTAGGGGTGTTTAGTGGGGGTGTGCCCTGTTCTGAGAAATTGTAGGTGACTTGCTAACAACAATTTATACATCTAAAATGTAATTTATAACAAGAACAATGTATCTTATTTACACTGACTGATTTGAAACATTTATTGTTATACACTCAGACACATTACTGGGAGTATTATTACTGTGGGGCTCTGTTATACACTCAGACACATTACTGGGAGTATTATTGCTGTGGGGCTCTGTTATACACTCAGACACATTACTGGGAGTATTATTGCTGTGGAGCTCTGTTATACACTCAGACACATTACTGGGAGTATTATTGCTGTGGAGCTCTGTTATACACTCAGACACATTACTGGGAGTATTATTGCTGTGGAGCTCTGTTATACACTCAGACACATTACTGGGAGTATTATTGCTGTGGAGCTCTGTTATACACTCAGACACATTACTGGGAGTATTATTGCTGTGGAGCTCTGTTATACACTCAGACACATTACTGGGAGTATTATTGCTGTGGAGCTCTGTTATACACTCAGACACATTACTGGGAGTATTATTGCTGTGGAGCTCTGTTATACACTCAGACACATTACTGGGAGTATTATTGCTGTGGAGTTTTGCTCTCTGTTATACACTCAGACACATTACTGGGAGTATTATTGCTGTGGAGCTCTGTTATACACTCAGACACATTACTGGGAGTATTATTGCTGTGGAGCTCTGTTATACACTCAGACACATTACTGGGAGTATTATTGCTGTGGAGCTCTGTTATACACTCAGATACATTACTGGGAGTGTTATTGCTGTGGAGCTCTGTTATACACTCAGACACATTACTGGGAGTATTATTGCTGTGGAGCTCTGTTATACACTCAGACACATTACTGGGAGTATTATTGCTGTGGAGCTCTGTTATACACTCAGACACATTACTGGGAGTATTATTGCTGTGGAGCTCTGTTATACACTCAGAAACATTACTGGGAGTATTATTGCTGTGGGTCTCTGTTATACACTCAGACACATTACTGGGAGTATTATTGCTGTGGAGCTCTGTTATACACTCAGACACATTACTGGGAGTATTATTGCTGTGGAGCTCTGTTATACACTCAGACACATTACTGGGAGTATTATTGCTGTGGAGCTCTGTTATACACTCAGATACATTACTGGGAGTAGTATTGCTGTGGAGCTCTGTTATACACTCAGACACATTACTGGGAGTATTATTGATGTGGAGCTCTGTTACACACTCAGATGCATTACTGGGAGTAGTATTGCTGTGGAGCTCTGTTACACACTCAAACACATTACTGGGAGTATTATTGCTGTGGAGCTCTGTTATACACTCAGACATATTACTGGGAGAATATTGCTGTGGAGCTCTGTTATACATTTAGACACACCTCAATATGGAGATCCTAGACAAGACGGACAGAGGGATTTGTACCAATAGTAGGCACTATCCCTCCTAAATATGGACAGCAGGGTGGTGTGCTTTTGTGTGTGTCTGTGAGGATTCTGAATACATTATGTGTACATCTGCCTGTGTGTGACTGCATCAAATGTATGTGTGCATGTATTGTATATAGTGTGTCTGCATGCATTTTGTTTTTTTGCATGCATTGCATGTTTTTTGTTTGCCTGCTATTTGTGCCTGCATATTTTGTGTGTGCCTACATGCACTGTGTGTCTATGTTTGTGCATGCATTGTGTGTGTGTCTGTGAATGCATTGTGTGTGTTTGTGGGTCTGCATGCACTGTGTGTGTCTATGTTTGTGCCTGCATTGTGTGTGTGTGTGTGTCTGCATTCACTGTGTGTGTCTATGTTTGTGCATGCATTGTGTGTGTGTGTGTGTGTCTGTCGGTCTGTCTGCATGCACTGTGTGTGTCTGTGTTTGTGCATGCATTGTGTGTGTGTGTGTGTGTCTGTCTGTCGGTCTGTCGGTCTGTCTGCATGCACTGTGTGTGTGTGTCTGCATGTATTGTTTGTATTTATGTAATCACGGGCTTTAAAGTCCCCTGAGTTTTTATTCCATCTGTATATGCATATACTTCCATAAATTATTCAGTGACAGTGCGAGCAGTGCGCATACAGAATTCTACACCAATAAGCGGTTATTTTATTTATGGAATATAAGCAATACATATTTAATAGTAGCTTTACCCTTTTCCCCCAGCTATGTTTGTTTGCAATATTGTCTCTGTAGAGCGTCTGTTAGTGAATAACCATATTAGTAGATAGGAACTTCTCATCCCGCTGAAATAGAAACCTATAGTCCATAAATATAATAGGAGCTTCTTCAAAGCCCATAACAGACACCTTTCCAAATAACCGTTCACTTTAAACATCTTTATTATTGAATTTCTTCCTGAAAATCCTAAATCATCATGATTTTATTTCCTGCTTTACAGGAAGGGATTCATCTATGTCAAACCTGGAGCAAAAGCAGCAACAGGGAGACTAGGGTGTCATCAAATGGCTGTACAACTTGAAGAAGTCAGTTTAGGATTATTACCCTGAGAATCTGCAGATTAACCCTGAGAATCTGCCCATGTGCCCTGAGAATCTGCCCATTAACCCTGAGAATCTGCCCAATCATCCCGAGGATCTGCTCATGAACCCTGAGAATCTGCCCAATCATCCCGAGAATCTGCCCATTAACCCTGAGAATCTGCCCAATCATCCCGAGGATCTGCTCATTAACCCTGAGAATCTGGCCAATCATCCTGAGGATCTGCTCATGAACCCTGAGAATCTGGCCGTAACTCAGAGAATATGCCCAATCATTTAGAGAATCTGCCCATTAACCCTGAGAGTCTGATGAATCATTCAGAGAAACTGCCCATTAACCCTGAGGATCTGCCGATTAACGCAGAGAATCTGCTAATTAACTCTGAGAATCTGCCCAGTCTTTCAGATAATCTACCCAGTCTTTCAGAGTCTGCCCATTCACCCTAAAAATCTGTCCATTCACTCTGGGTATCTGCCCATTAATGCTGAGAATCTGCCCATTAACTCTGTATCCTTTGTACCAATGCAATGTAGTTATGGTGCTTCGAGTGACCCTCTAATTTATCCATGTAAACGTTAATTAAAGATGAAATAAAAGCAGGAGATAAGTGGAATGCAGACAATAAACACAGATTGAAGACAATGTAACACACCATGACAGTGATTGCTCGCAGGTTTTCAAGCTTTGAGATAGAGGTAGAGAGAGTGCGGGGGAGAGGAGAAATGAGAGAGACAGACAAAGAGACAGATCATCCGACAGTTAGAGTTCAAGACTTTAAAGGAACAAGGCAGATCCCTAAAACACTATCTTGCTTTATGTGTGAAGCGTGTGCCTTCCTTTTTTTTCATTTAAAAGAAAAAAGGAAGATTTCAATAACAATTTGTACTCTTATAAGTGAATCTTGTTACACCAATCAGACAACCAGTCTATTTATTATTACTTGGTTTAGTTAGCTCAGCGGAGACAAACTCAAGATGCAGCAATTGCCCAGAGCATCTGCCGTGCAAAGGCTTCTCATTGAGCTGCATTGGGAAGTCTGTGATTGGACATATACAGAAAGTCTGGGCGGGGTTAGAAGGGGAGGGCTGGCAAAGGCTGCAGACAAGAGAGCTGCAGCTTTTACAATTTGTTTTAGATATAGCCCAATGCGAAAATGCATAAATAAATACATACATGTTTTCGTGGGATTATATCTACTAAGCAGTATACAGTTGTAATCAAAATTATTCAACCCCCATTGGAAATCAGGTTTATTGTCAATTTACAGATTTGCAGCTATTGTCACTGAACAACTCAAACAAAGGCAATTGAAATAGCTCAACACAACAAATGCTTCAAGTGGTTTCCCCAAATTCAGCTGAAAATGCAACCTTTAACCCCTTAAGGACGGAGCCAAATGTACACGTTGTGAACAAAACAAAATGTAAACAAAACCTGGCATTTGCGCTACATGTCTGTCCAACCGTAATACACCTCTTTCATAGTAAATGCACCCACCCTTATTATATATCATTTTATTCAGGGGAAACAGGGCTTTCATTTAATATCAAATATTTAGCTATGAAACATAATTTAATATGAAAAAAATGGGAGAAAATACGATTTTTTTGATTTTTTTAGTTCTAAATTGCATTTTAAAGGTCAGTGTCATAATACTGTTTGATTTTACTGCAATAAAATACACATATTTGTATTTAGTAAAGTCTCACGTGTAAGACAGTACCCCCTATGTACAGGTTTTATGGCGTTTTGGGAAGTTACAGGGTCAAATATAGCACGTTACATTTGAAATTGAAATTCGCCAGATTGGTTACGTTGCCTTTGAGACTGTATAGTAGCCCGGGAATGAAATTTACACCCATAATGGCATACCATTTGCAATAGTAGACAACCCAAGGTATTGCAAATGGGGTATGTCCAGTCTTTTTTAGTAGCCATTTGGTCACAAACACTGGCCAAAGTTAGCGTTAGTATTTGTTTGTGTGTGAAAAATGCAAAAACGCCAATTTTGGCCAGTGTTTGTGACTAAGTGGCTACTAAAAAAGACTGGACATACCCTGTTTGCAATACCTTGGGTTGTCTACTATTGCAAATGGTATGCCATCATAGGGGTAATTTTCATTCTTGGGCTACCATAGGGTCTCAAAGGCAACGTAACCAATCTGGCGAATTTTAATGTGAAAAAAATGAAACGCAAGCCTTATATTTGACGCTGTAACTTTTGAAAACACTATAAAACCTGTACATGAGGGGTACTGTTGTACTCGGGAGACTTCACTGAACACAAATATTTGTGTTTCAAAACAGTAAAAAGTATCATAGCAATAATATTGTCCGTTTAATGCTGTTTGTGCGTGAAAAATGCAAAAAACGTCACTTTTACTGGCGATATCATCGTTGTAATACATTTTACTGTTTTGAAACACTAATATTTGTGTTCAGCGAAGTCTCCCGAGTAGAACAGTACCCCCCATGTACAGGTTTTATGGTGTCTCGGAAAGTTATAGGGTTAAATATAGTGCTAGCAAATTAAATTCCCTTTACTTTCGGCATGGGTTGTCATGCAGGTCCTGCTAATTGTAATTAATTAAGATACCTAATTATGTAAAAATATTACATAAATATATATGTAGAATCAATATATGTATATATATACGTATGTGTATATATATGTATATATCTATATAATTTTTGTAAAATATTTTTATTTATATATAGGTATATATATAGTGATATATACGTATATATTTATGTGTATAAATATATATATTATTTCGTTCTATGTGTATTTTGATATATATATATATATATATATATTAATTTCACAATACAGTTAGAACGAAATAACACACATCTATATATTTTTTAATTATTTATTTTTAATTATTTTTGTAATTTTATTTTTTAACGTATTTACATTTTAATTTTTTTTATAATATATATAAATATATATATAACAATAATTATATATATATTTAATCAGTATCAGTGTACGTGTAATTTGATATTAATATATATATATAATTATATATATATTAATAGTAAAATACACCTAGACGGTGTACATGTGTGTATGTATATGTGTATATATATACTTTGATCATATATATATAATATATATATATGATCTAAGTATATATTATTTATTTTTTTACACTATTTATTTATTTCATTTTTATTTTCAGCCAGCAGGGGGACCACCTGTCATTACAGGCAGCCCCCCTGCTGGCAATACAGAAGCCAGCTATCCCCGGCCATGTGATTGTGGGGTCCTCGCTAGGACCCCACTCTCACACGGCCGGGGGGCTTCCTGGAGGACGGTCGTGCCGCGGGGGGCTCCCTGGGAGTCCCCCCCACCGCGATCGCCGGCGTGGGACCGCCGGCGACCGGGTAAGTACAGAAAGACCGGAGGGCGTACTATTACGCCCGGCGGCGTTTAGAGCCGCCTATTAGAGGACGTAATAGTACGCCCTCCGGTCTTAAGGGGTTAATGACTTCTCCTGAATAGAATCTCTAACAACAGCACAAATATGCAAAACATGTTGTCTCAAGCACACATGATTCAGTTAATTAAGGGCTTTCTTAGTTGCACCAGGTGTGCTTGAGCTGGAACACTTGAAACTGAACTGGCTAGGGGTTTGTTAATTGTCACGATTGACTGCATTTTAGAAATAGGTCAATGGTCCACAAAGTTAAGAGACGAGATCATCGCTCTTCACACTCAAGGAACAGGATACCAAAAAGATAGCAAAGGCACTGAATGTTTCATGAGACACTGTTGGAAGCATAGTTTGCAATGTCAAAGTTGAAGGAATGGTGGTTACACTACCTGGACAGGACAGAAAACGGAAGCTATCAATGGCTGCAACCAGATTTCTGAGAAGATAGACCTGCAGCAAAACGTGGTGGCAACAGGTACCGAGGTTTCAGTGAGTATAGTAAGGCGCGTACTAAACACGGACACAACTCCAAGACATACACCTCTGCTAAACCGAAAGCACAAAAAAAGTCGGCTCCAATATGCCCAAACTTATATAAATAAGCCACAGGAGTTTTGGGATTCTGTTCTGTGGAGCCATGAAAACAAACTGGAACTTTTTGGCCCAACTGATCAGCAGTATGTTCGGAGAAAGAAGAAAAAAGCATACGGTGAAAAGAATCCTCCACCTACAGCTAAGCATGGCGGTGGCTCGGTGATGCTCTGGGGCTGCTTTGCATCCTCTGGCACTGGAAACCTGCAGCATGTGGAAGGCAAGATGGATTCATTGAAGTATCAGGAGAAAACATCATGCCGTCTGTGAGGAAGCTGCAGCGTGGGCGTTATTGGACCTTGGGTTGAACATTGGATTACAAATCGAGTACAGAGAGTTGCCATTAAAGGACCACTATAGTGCCAGGAAAACATACTCGTTTTTCTGGCACTATAGTGCCCTGAGGGTGCCCCCACCCTCAGGGTCCCACTCCCGCCAGGCTGGATGGCAAGGAAAGGGGTTAAACTTACCTTTTTTCCAGCGCCAGGCGGGGAGCTCTCCTCCTCCTCTCCGCCTCCGATCCTCCTCTTCAGCTGAATGCGCATACGCGGCAGGAGCTGCGCGCGCATTCAGCCTGTCTCATAGGAAAGCATTCATAATGCTTTCCTATGGACGCTGGGGTCTTCTCACTGTGATCCAGCCACTAGATGATTTAGAGGCTGGATTAACCTTATTATAAACATAGCAGTTTCTCTGAAACTGCTATGTTTATAAAAAAAAAAAGGGTTAATCCTAGAGGGACCTGGCACCCAGACCACTTCATTAAGCTGTGGTCCTTTAATGGTATATTTTCAAGCTGGACAGAGGTGGCAAGTGGTGTCCCTCAGGGTTCTGTTCTGGGACCCCTTCTATTAAACATGTTCATAAATGATCTTGAAGACAGCATTGAAAGTCATGTTTCAGTGTTTCCAGGTAAATGGAAAAAATCTCAGACACTCACTGTGATATGTTCAAGGCAGTTTTTTTGGATCTGCAACGTTTTGACGTGTACCCAGGTCTTTATCAAGCTAACACAACAGTAACAAGAAAATGTTTTTATATACACATAACAAGCAATTAATGTGAAGTTACAACATTCGTTAGTATAAAAAGTGATAAAAAACAGATGATCAGTCAATTTGGTTAATGCACTCATTAAATCTATATATAGGTACCTTAGAAGACATGGAAAAAAGACCAAGTACATGGCATTAATATTACAGAAAGTCCATATATTAGAGCAGACAGAGAAAGTCATAATTAAAACACACCTTCCTCGTGGTAGGAGGATACAGGTCTATGGCACATCTATAATCACTAAAGAAAATGAATTTAAAAATGTGAAGATAATGTATTTAAATATATTAGCGATTGGTGTGATTACCTAGATTATCTGCTCAGCTGACAGCTCAAAAGAAACCGCGGTACAAAATACACCGCAAAGACGTACGCGACGTGCGTAATTACGTCACCCGACTATTCCACAAATGCCCATAATGGCCGATTAAGGGCAAGTGCGCTCAGCACCAGAGCACATGTGTAAGTGGTCGGATCCAATCAAAAAGCACATGTGTGGGAGAGCAATGTGCACAGCGCACAGTAATGCGCATGCGTCCATGGCACGTGACTGCAGGAGACAAGACAACTGAAGTTAACAAGCTCTCAAAAAAGCTCAACGAAATTCTATAGCTGCTTCCACATAGGCGCCAGTTTATACAGTCTGCCATAAGGGAGAGAAAGAAAGGAGTTAAAAACTAAAAAAAGAATAGAAGCATAGTGGAACGAAACAGGAAGTATAGAGAGGAATATGGAACAAAAATAAATAATGAAAAATAGAAAAAATAATAAAAATAAACAGAGAAAACAAAATGAAATGTGAGTGTAAAAATTAAAGAAATTAAAAAAGAAAGAAAAGAAATTAATAATAATAACAAATAAAAAAACAAAATAAAAACAAATAATAAATAAAATAAATATTGAACATAAAAATAAAATAAAAATAACCAAATGGAAATAAAATAAATATAGAATATAAAAAATATATAAAGAAACAAAGGAAAATAATAAAAAATAATATAAACCAAGAGAATCTCGGCATCCCTGCCCCCAGCCCAGGCTCCGCTATCTGACTATTGCTATAGTGCATAGTTATTATTATTTTATTATTTATATAGCACCAGCAAATTCCGTAGCGCTGTACAATAGATCAACAATGTATGTTGGTGCTGGTTTTAGAATGTTGGTCTGCTTAAAATGCTCTTAGCACAATTCTGGGTACTCTCCCACTGAGTATAGGCCTCCCAAGTGTCCCTATGTACAAAAGCCAGTCTTAATTTGGGGCTTCAATCCCTCTGTCCCTCTTCTCTATCCTAATATCCCTCTTTTCTAGGAGCTCCATATTGTTGGTGTGTCTGAGTATATAACAGAGCTCCACAGCAATAATACTCCCAGTAATGCGTCTGAGTGTATAACAGAGCTCCACAGGAATAATACTCCCAGTAATGTGTCTGAGTGTATAACGGAGCTCCACAGCAAAAATACTCCCAGTAATGTGTCTGAGTGTATAACAGAGCTCCACAGCAATAATACTCCCAGTAATGTGTCTGAGTGTATAACAGAGCTCCACAGCAATAATACTCCCAGTAATGTGTCTGAGTGTATAACAGAGCTCCACAGCAATAATACTCCCAGTAATGTGTCTGAGTGTATAACAGAGCTCCACAGCAATAATACTCCCAGTAATGTGTCTGAGTGTATAACAGAGCTCCACAGCAATAATACTCCCAGTAATGTGTCTGAGTGTATAACAGAGCTCCCAGTAATGTGTCAGTGTATAAGAGCTACAGCAATAATACTCCCAGTAATGTGTCTGAGTGTATAACAGAGCTCCACAGCAATAATACTCCCAGTAATGTGTCTGAGTGTATAACAGAGCTCCACAGCAATAATACTCCCAGTAATGTGTCTGAGTGTATAACAGAGCTCCACAGCAAAAATACTCCCAGTAATGTGTCTGAGTGTATAACAGAGCTCCACAGCAATAATACTCCCAGTAATGTGTCTGAGTGTATAACAGAGCTCCACAGCAATAATACTCCCAGTAATGTGTCTGAGTGTATAACAGAGCTCCACACAATAATACTCCCAGTAATGTGTCTGAGTGTATAACAGAGCTCCACAGCAATAATACTCCCAGTAATGTGGCTGAGTGTATAACAGAGCTCCACAGTAATAATACTCCTAGTAATGTGTATGAGTGTATAACAGAGCTCCACAGCAAAAATACTCCCAATAATGTGGCTGCACTGTTACAATGCTGTGGATGTAATGCTGTTGGTATTATGCTGTGAATATAATGTCTTGGGCATCATGCTGTGCATGTAATGCTGTTTGTGCCATGCTTGGGGTGTATCACTGTGAATACATGGCTGTGGGTTTAGGACTGTGGATACAGTGCTCTTAGTATAATAATCTGGGTGCAGTCTGTGGATACAATGCTCGTAGTATAATAATCTGGGTACAGTCTGTGGATACAGTGCTCTTAGTATAATAATCTGGGTACAGTCTGTGGATACAATGCTCTTTGTATAATAATATGGGTACAGTCTGTGGATACAATGTTCTTAGTATAATAATCTGGGGACAGTCAGTGGATACAATGCTCTTAGTATAATAATCTGGGTACAGTCAGTGGATACAGTGCTCTTAGTATAATAATCTGGGTACAGTCTGTGGATACAATGCTTTTAGTATAATAATCTGGGTACAGTCTGTGGATACAATGCTCTTAGTATAATAATCTGCGTACAGTCTGTGGATACAATGCTCTTAGTATAATCTGGGTACAGTCTGTGGATACAGTGCTCTTAGTATAATAATCTGGGTACAGTCTGTGGATACAATGCTCTTAGTATAATAATCTGGGTACAATCTGTAGATACAGTGCTTTTAGAATAATAATCTGGGTACAGTCTGTGGATACAGTGCTCTTAGTATAATAATCTGTGTACAGCCTGTGGATACAGTGCTCTTTGTATAATAATCTGGGTACAGTCTGTGGATACAGTGCTCTTAGTATAATAATCTGGGTACAGTCTGTGGATACAATGCTCTTTGTATAATAATCTGGGGACAGTCTGTGGATACAGTGCTCTTAGTATAATAATCTGCATACAGTCTGTGGATACAATGCTCTTAGTATAATAATCTGGGTACAGTCTGTGGATACAGTGCTCTTAGTATAACAATCTGGGTACAGTCTGTGGATACAATGCTCTTAGTATAATAATCTGGGTACAGTCTGTGGATACAGTGCTCTTAGTATAATAATCTGGGTACAGTCTGTGGATACAATGCTCTTAGTATAATAATCTGGTTACAGTCTGTGGATACAATGCTCTTAGTATAATAATCTGCATACAGTCTGTGGATACAATGCTCTTAGTATAATAATCTGGTTACAGTCTGTGGATACAATGCTCTTAGTATAATAATCTGGGTACAGTCTGTGGATACAATGCTCTTTGTATAATAATCTGGGTACAGTCTGTGGATACAATGCTCTTAGTGTAATAATCTGTTTACAGTCTGTGGATACAGTGCTCTTAGTATAATAATCTGGGTACAGTCTGTAGATACAATGCTCTTAGTATAACAATCTGGGTAGTCTCTGGATATAGCGCTCTTAGTATAATAATCTGGATATAATAATCTGGGTGCAGTCTGTGGATACAATGCTCTTAGTATAACAATCTGGGTACAGTCAGTGGATACAGTGCCCTTAGTCTAATCTGTGTACAGTCTGTGGATACAATGCGCTTAGTATAATAATCTGGGTACAGTCAGTGGATACAGTGCTCTTAGTATAATAATCTGGGTACAGTCTGTGGATACAGTGCTCTTAGTATAATAATCTGGGTACAGTCAGTGGATACAGTGCTCTTAGTATAATAATCTGATTACTCTGATTTGAATGTTACCATCTCTCTATCTAGTGATCTTCTCTTTCTTTATCTGTTTATATTCCACACAGGATTCCTCCTTCCTCTGACTCTTCGCAAGGTCCTGGGCAGTGAGGGGCTTGAGCCCCAGAATTCTGTGAACCCCCCTGTCCCTTCCAAGCAGCGCCTGGGACCCCCTGCCTGCTGCAATGGGTGGGTTATAAATCACTGGTAAGAGGTGACTGTGTCAGCTGTGCTATGTCTCCTGGGCCTCTCTGCTCTGTATACTGATCTCTCTCCTGTCTGCTTTGCTGTCCTCTGTGCTGTCGGGGTGTCCTCCTCAGGTAATGAGGAGCACTGGGGTCAGCCTGCCCTGGAGATGCTGAAGAGAAGGGACATTCTGGCTATTGTGCTGATCGTTCTTCCCTGGACTTTACTGATCACAGTCTGGCACCACTCCACTCTGTCCCCGCTGCTCACAGCACACAAGGGTGAGAAGACTTTGCTACCCCCGCTCACATCCCCTCATGTCCTGCCATGTTCATTACTCACTACTGTCTCCCGCCAAGTCTTAGTCACAAGTTAGCGTATTATCATGGACCTTATCGTATGTCTATCTCAATACATCATGGACCATACCATTTGCCTATCTCAATACTCATGGACCATACCATTTGCCTATCTCAATACTCATGGACCATACCATTCCTCTATCACATGCACGTGTGTTGCTGGGTTTCTAGATCTATAGATTGCAGAAAGGGTAGAGTTGAAAGGATTAAAGGAATCTTTCAAAGTTTACTCTAAGCTGTCATTTAAAAAAAAAAGGAAAAAAATCAGACAATTATTACTTTAGGTATTTACCGAATATAACGGGTTATGTACTGCAGAGTTCTTTGCTCGGTCTGTGTAGAGCTGTAGGATTCAATGTTCACTCTTTTGGAGAGCTGCAATAATGTTAAGACTCTGAGAGAGGCAGAGTTCAGCTAAATTCTGCTTCTTGCATCTCTGTAGTTTGCTGCCAAATCCCTCTTTATGCTAGCACTAGACATGAGCAGGGTGCAAAAATGTGACTCAGCCCAATTAATTAGTGGAGGTAATCCGAAATTTATCCATTGGGCTTAGACGATTCGGAAAATAAAATACGGACAAACAAAAAAGGAGGTAAAAATAGGGCAGTCAGTGAACTTTAAAATATATACAAAATGTAAATATGTATATATGTTTTGCAGTAAGCTTATAAGAGGATTTTTGTGCCATTCGGTTCACAGATCGAGTGAGAAGATGTAACCAATAGAAGGAGAGGAGAAGCAGTAAACAAGCTATGTTTATATATTGTATTTTTATTAAATATTTAAGATACAAATATGGAGTTTTTTGTTCGTGCTCCTATTTTTCTTTCCATCGCTTACTTCTCACCTGATCTGTAAATAAAATGAATATGTAATGGCTGTTCCGTAACCAGCAACCTTCTTTTTTGCCATCAATCACGACTTCTTTTGATGTCATGGACGTAACCCACAAAGAAACTAACATGTTCGTCCGCTGTCCAGTTCGTTTGTTTGTAACGTTCATATAGTGATTCTCACATTCAGCATTCAGACAAATCCCAGGGTTATTTAAAGGGACACTGTCTGGCTACAATGTCCCTTTTGCACTTAGTGCTGCATTGTTAAACAGTCCCAGATAACTGCAATGTTTACATTGCAGATCTAAGTCAGTCTATTAGACAGTCACTGGGGGCAATTCCTGGTTTTGATTAAATGATTTCCTATGGGCATGTGCATTAGCGCCCGTTTGTTGCGGGACGTCATAGGGGGCGGAGTTTTGGCCCAACGCTGAGGGACATCTGCTCTGGGATCAGGTAAGTAATTAAAGGGGTTTTATCCCTTTATTTAACGGAGAGGAGATGAGCAAGGGATGGGGGAGCGATAGTGCCAGGAATAAAGCTTTGTATTCCTGGCACTATAGTATCCCTTTAAGACTATTTAGCATATCTGGGGGGGAGGGGGGGGGGGTTGTTTTTCAAACCTCCTATGCTTGTGACCTAAGTTAGGCACTTATGCTTAAAATAAATCTTAAATTCTGTAAAATGCAGCTGGTTCGAGATATTCATAGTATGCAGGGCTTACATTAGGACACGATGTTTTCCGACAAAGGGGATTTAAAGATGACCGCCCCATAGAGTAAGAGTAAGGCCAGGAATTGCACTGAAAATAGGTATTTACTTTTCTGTATGCATTACAAAATAATATAAATAGAGGCTATAAAGCATTTATTTTAATTGGCCATTTTCATTTAGCTTTACCCACATTTTTCCAAATTAATTTCAGTAATTGACAAAATTGGTTGATCGAGGAAATATTAAAGAACTAATCACAATACATAGAACTAAGAATTCCAAAGTTAGACATTAGGAAACATGAAATTGGTCGTCTGTTGGTGAATTAGATGCAGCATCAGGGTCTGTAGGAGACTCGAGTTGTAGTCCATCATCTGGCGTAGCATTGTGGGAGTTGTAGTTGTTAGTTCTTTTTCCAGTTTAGTATTGTACAGTAAATCTACCTACATAGCTGCCCGTATTCTCGGAATTTAATCCACGACAAAATGTTATACAGAAACCTTATTCACTAAATGACAACTGTTCAGAACTGACACGAAATCAGCGCAGCCAAACTCGAAAAAAAATCCCTCATTCAGATATTTGTTTTCATTTTGTTTATTTTGTCCTTACGTTGTCAATCTCCCTCAAACAAAACCCATGCGTGTTAAAATGTGTCTGAACAGTTGGACGTAGAATGTCAATGTTGTGAGGTTTGAGTTCACCTCCTGAAATTCAAGTATTTCAACCTAAAAGAAGATTTACCGGGTTATTCACTAATGTGAGAATTCAAAGAGAGAATTTAAAATTTCAAAATAGCCAATCTGCAAACATTCTCTAAATCAGCTCTGCTGCAAGTTCGACCACTTTATCCTTAAAATTGAAAATTTACTTTGAATTCTCACATTGGTGAATAACCCTGTTTGACAACTTAAACGCTGCTTTAAATATCATAAGGTACGTGCGCCCCTCGATACGCTGGCTTAGCACCCGTTGGCACACACCAAATTACATGGCTCACTAACATGTTATGGCTTGATTCACTGTGAAGAATAACACTCCAATCCTGCCATGTTCTACCTTTCTCAGTTCGCCCCATAACATTCCAATCCTGCCATGTTCTACCTTTCTCAGTTCGCCCCATAACATTCCAATCCTGCCATGTTCTACCTTTCTCAGTTTGCCACATACTACTCCAATCCCATAGTAGTCCAATCCTGCCATGTTCTACCTTTCTCAGTTCACCCCATAGTACTCCAATCCTGCCATGTTCTACCTTTCTCAGTTCACCCCATAATACTCCAATCCTGCCTTGTTCTACCTTTCTCAGTTCGCCCCATAGTACTCCAATCCTGCCATGTTCTACCTTTCTCAGTTCACCCCATAGTACTCCAATCCTGCCATGTTCTACCTTTCTCAGTTCGCCCCATAATACTCCAATCCTGCCATGTTCTGCCTTTCTCAGTTTGCCCCATAGTACTCCAATCCTGCCTTGTTCTACCTTTCTCAGTTCGCCCCATAATACTCCAATCCTGCCTTGTTCTACCTTTCTCAGTTCGCCCCATAGTACTCCAATCCTGCCATGTTCTACCTTTCTCAGTTCGCCCCATAACATTCCAATCCTGCCATGTTCTACCTTTCTCAGTTTGCCACATACTACTCCAATCCCATAGTAGTCCAATCCTGCCATGTTCTACCTTTCTCAGTTCACCCCATAGTACTCCAATCCTGCCATGTTCTACCTTTCTCAGTTCACCCCATAATACTCCAATCCTGCCTTGTTCTACCTTTCTCAGTTCGCCCCATAGTACTCCAATCCTGCCATGTTCTACCTTTCTCAGTTCACCCCATAGTACTCCAATCCTGCCATGTTCTACCTTTCTCAGTTCGCCCCATAATACTCCAATCCTGCCATGTTCTACCTTTCTCAGTTTGCCCCATAGTACTCCAATCCTGCCTTGTTCTACCTTTCTCAGTTCGCCCCATAATACTCCAATCCTGCCTTGTTCTACCTTTCTCAGTTCGCCCCATAGTACTCCAATCTGCCATGTTCTACCTTTTCTGTTCTATAACCCCAATCCTGCCATGTTCTACCTTTCTCAGTTTGCCACATACTACTCCAATCCCATAGTAGTCCAATCCTGCCATGTTCTACCTTTCTCAGTTCACCCCATAGTACTCCAATCCTGCCATGTTCTACCTTTCTCAGTTCGCCCCATAGTACTCCAATCCTGCCATGTTCTACCTTTCTCAGTTCGCCCCATAGTACTCCAATCCTGCCATGTTCTACCTTTCTCAGTTCGCCCCATAACACTCCAATCCTGCCATGTTCTAGTTCACCCCATAGTACTCAATCCTGCCATGTTCTACCTTTCTCAGTTCACCCCATAATACTCCAATCCTGCCTTGTTCTACCTTTCTCAGTTCGCCCCATAGTACTCCAATCCTGCCATGTTCTACCTTTCTCAGTTCGCCCCATAGTACTCCAATCCTGCCATGTTCTACCTTTCTCAGTTCGCCCCATGATACTCCAATCCTGCCATGTTCTACCTTTCTCAGTTCGCCCCATAACACTCCAATCCTGCCATGTTCTACCTTTCTCAGTTCACCCCATAGTACTCCAATCCTGCCATGTTCTACCTTTCTCAGTTCACCCCATAATACTCCAATCCTGCCTTGTTCTACCTTTCTCAGTTCGCCCCATAGTACTCCAATCCTGCCATGTTCTACCTTTCTCAGTTCGCCCCATAGTACTCCAATCCTGCCATGTTCTACCTTTCTCAGTTCGCCCCATAGTACCCCAATCCTGCCATGTTCTACCTTTCTCAGTTCGCCCCATAGTACCCAATCCTGCCATGTTCTACCTTTCTCAGTTCGCCCCATAGTACTCCAATCCTGCCATGTTCTACCTTTCTCAGTTCGCCCCATAACACTCCAATCCTGCCATGTTCTACCTTTCTCAGTTCGCCCCATAGTACTCCAATCCTACCATGTTCTACCTTTCTCAGTTCGCCCCATAGTACCCCAATCCTGCCATGTTCTACCTTTCTCAGTTCACCCCATAGTACCCCAATCCTGCCTTGTTCTACCTTTCTCAGTTCACCCCATAGTACCCCAATCCTGCCTTGTTCTACCTTTCTCAGTTCGCCCCATAATACTCCAATCCTGCCTTGTTCTACCTTTCTCAGTTCGCCCCATAGTACTCCAATCCTGTCATGTTCTACCTTTCTCAGTTTGCCCCATAGTACTCCAATCCTGCCATGTTCTACCTTTCTCAGTTCACCCCATAGTACTCCAATCCTGCCATGTTCTACCTTTCTCAGTTCGCCCCATAGTACCACAATCCTGTCTTGTTCTACCTTTCTCAGTTCGCCCCATAACACTCCAATCCTGCCATGTTCTACCTTTCTCAGTTCGCCCCATAGTACTCCAATCCTGCCATGTTCTACCTTTCTTAGTTCGCCCCATAGTACCCCAATCCTGCCATGTTCTACCTTTCTCAGTTCACCCCATAGTACCCCAATCCTGCCATGTTCTACCTTTCTCAGTTCGCCCCATAACACTCCAATCCTGCCATGTTCTACCTTTCTCAGTTCGCCCCATAGTACCCCAATCCTGCCATGTTCTACCTTTCTCAGTTCGCCCCATAGTACTCCAATCCTGCCATGTTCTACCTTTCTCAGTTCGCCCCATAGTACTCCAATCCTGCCATGTTCTACCTTTCTCAGTTCGCCCCATAGTACCCCAATCCTGCCATGTTCTACCTTTCTCAGTTCGCCCCATAGTACTCCAATCCTGCCATGTTCTACCTTTCTCAGTTCGCCCCATAGTACTCCAATCCTGCCATTTTCTACCTTTCTCAGTTTGTCCCACTTTTAGTTAATAAATAGCATTGTTTATCAAGTATGTAAAGGGCTTGTACACCTAATTTAGTAAAAGAGTAGAAGCAGGAATTAATGAAAAAAAAAGTGTAATTAACGCATATAAGAATATTTAACCTTATCAGTGCCAGTAAGGGTAACAAAGTCTCGTTAAATCAAATAATTTTATATATAAAGTTACCCACATTCAAATAGATGTTTTTTTTCTGGGTAAAGAGGTAAAGGATTGGTCTACTGTAACACTGAATTAGTTTGGAGATTATAAAATGACTGAATTTATGTGATCTGTTTTCCCAATTAGTTGTGTCCCTTTAAGCTGTTTACAGAACCCTTTGAATCTATAATTAGAGCTAATTGCCATTATCGTTTGATCTATCCTGTATCATGTCCTTTTACTAACCTGCTCTGAATGCTTTGTCTGCTCCTGCTTGTCATGTGAGGTCAGTCCTTTGTCCTGTCGTCTGCTTTAAATTTACATAGCATTTCAGATTTTAATTTTTAATCATATTATTTTACCAATTTTGCAGTTACAGCAGATTTATTACATTTGGATAGTTATCGTCAAAAATGTGTCACATTTGAAAGGGTATTACTAAAGTAAAGTAAAGAATACTTTATCCTTTTTAACTATCTTCCAAAGACAGCGTAGTCCTCAACCAAAATATTGAGCCCTTCCCATCAAACATAGGTGTCTACAAAGGGTGTGCAGACTGTGCCCTAATGGAGGGTCATTTGTTTCTTCCCTGCCCCCAATTAGATGTTCACAAGCAGTTTTAATAAATATGTCATTGTTCATTATCTGATGAAAGTAAAATAGCGTGATAAGTGAGTGTGCATCTTTACAAAACACTTTATTATTACGGGGTCTAATATTGGTAAGTCTTACCGATTTTATAAGTTTTTATTTTTTTCAAAGAAAAATTAGCTGGTGTATAAAAAAACAAACATTTTAGTTAATATATTAAACTGTTTGTTCTTTACGATTTAGTAACCAATAAAAGTTTGCATTTTTTGAAAACATACATATGACAAAATATAAATTTTACACATAGAATACAGTGTGTACACTATAAATAAAATGCATTTAATATACAGTAAGTCCAACTAAATATCTAATGTCAGACACGTGTAATACTCAGAGACGTTTATCTCTTCTTCAAAACTCAAACTAAAATTCAAGTTGAGTCTGTAAGGAATATCCAAAACTGCTCATGTAATAAGGGGTTTTAATCCTTGTTCACCTTTCTTGACATCACCAAATCTCACGTTATTGTAGTATTGATCAGAATGCAGTGTGTAAGGAATGTATTGGGACATCACAGGTACTGGCCAATACAATGTAGGAAATGTTTAAACAATCAATGATAAAAAGCCTTAACCAAACACACCATCATGGCAAAGGACAAACAGAAAGGATGAAAAAATGAATAAATAAATTTAAGCTTGATTGCAATAAGGAAACTACAAAAAACATCAAAGACAAAAAAAAGCCACACTTAGACACTCCATGTAAAATTAAGTGAAAACTGTTCTGTAATCGTGAGCAATTTCAATCTCACAACCCTAAGTGTAGTCAAAACCTCATAAGAAGGGACTAAATAAATAGGATAGTAGGTCCCAAAAAACATGGAGGCCCTAATAAAGATACCGAGGGTAAAGAATAGGTAAATTCCTACAAAATGAAGGAGTACTATATGTAACTACCTAACAAATAATCTACAACATCTGCAATATGTACATAGAAAAAGGGAAGAGCTCACAGTCCCTCGGTACTAACTGGATAAAACCTAAACTAAACTGGGGAATATGACCTCTAATCCAACTGTAAGGGGTGGTCCTAAGACGATCTCAGCACACACGAGACGTTTGCGTGCCTACAATGAATAGAAAACTCTATTGTGCTACCTATAGTGGAACATAAATACAAGCAGTCAGCCACAGAGCCCGAAACTTCATCAGGGCTTTGTTGGTTGTCCTCCAGGTCTTTCCTGGGACCTACTATCATATTTAGTCTCTTTATGTGAGGCTATGACCACACTTAAAAATTGCACACGGTTACAAGACTTCCTTTCACAAGGACTGTCTAAGTGTCAATTTGTTTTGTCTCAGATAATTTCTTTGCGTAGATAAACCCCAGCCAGTGTTCGCAGAAAACCATTTAAAGGAAACTATTTAAGAAATAATTATATTTTCTTTAGGTTTTAAAAAGCATTCTCTATATTATTGAATTAATAAATAAATACGAATTAATTCAGGTGTTGTTTTCCGGTACCCTGTACTATACCTTTAAACACCACATATATGACAAAAAAAGTATATATTTTTTTCATATTTTTCCTACAGTGTTCTCCTTTAATTTGCTTTTTGACTGAATAAGACAAATGTTTCAGTTTGTCCTTAAATTTGATTGTGCATTTGAATTCCTGTAAGGGACAATGACCCATAAATACCTGCATTAACCACTTTCCTTGGATTTTTGGGTATCGTTATGGCATTATTTTGAGAATTATTTTGTTATAATTTCGAATTGTGCTTTATTTGTTCCAGAGGACGGCAGCGAAGGTCGGAGGGATGCAGGTCCAGGGTCAGATTCCAGAGAGTATTGTTCTTCTGAGCGAGATATCGTGGAGGTTGTGAGGACAGAGTATGTGTACACACGTCCTCCGCCCTGGATGGGGAACCTTCCTATCATCCATGTTATCACCCCAACATACAGCAGGCCGGTACAGAAAGCCGAGCTGACCCGTCTTGCCAACACTTTACTGCATGTTCCCAATTTACACTGGATTTTAGTTGAGGACTCTCAACGACGGACCCCTCTGGTGACTAAAATGCTTCAGGATTCTGGACTGAATTACACCCATCTAAACGTGGAGACCCCACGTAACTACAAACTGAGGGGGGATACGCGAGACCCACGAATACCTCGTGGTACCATGCAGAGGAATCTGGCCTTGCGTTGGCTCAGAGAAACTTTCCACAAGAACAACAGTTTGCCAGGGGTGGTCTATTTTGCTGATGATGATAATACATACAGTCTAGAGCTGTTTGAAGAGGTGAGTTGATCATATTTCTATATTTACCCAGATGATCATTTAGTTGGGTTCACTTTCAAAAGAGTTAAACCCACTCATTTCTCTAAGAACAAAGGGTGCATAGCATTAGGAAATGTTTTCAGTCTGTTCCCAATATGTTTTACCATGGGGAATATCACAATATGGTCTCACTATTGGGAATGTTGAGACAAGTCAATTTGGAGAGCTGGCTTGTACAATGTAAGACATTACAGAAAATATGGTTATTTGAGCTGACAATTTGTACTTGTTTTGGCAACATATCGTTCTTCAAAGTTATGCTTTTCTTGGTTGATATTCATGATATGTTCATTTAATAAAGATCGGGGGTTTAGAATGGTTGGGAATTAGGTGAAATGTAGTTAGTAAACACACAGAGTACCAAGATTAGTCAGCACTGGACATCCACATTATAACAAGTAAGTATCTTAATAGTTATTCTTTCAGCTAAGTGCACATAGCAGCAGCAAAGCACCCAAAACATCAAGTATAATTTTCACAAAATAGTAGAGAAAAAAAGTAGAGTTTTACAATGACACTTTGAGGAAATGTATCCTTTATCCTTAAAGGAACACTATAGGGTCAGAAACACAAACCTGTAGTCCTGACCCCTATGGTGTAAAACCGCCATCTAGCCCCCGGGTCCCCTTTTCCCCCCAAATATAGTAAAATCTTACCTTTATTCCAGAAGTGATGGTCTGAGCAAATCACAGTGCTTTCCCATAGGCTTGGCTGAGCTTGTCAGGGAGGCAGATCAGGGGTAGAGCCAACACAGCCCTGGCCAATCAGCATCTCCTCATAGAGATACATTGATTCAATATATATCTATGAGGAAATTTCAGTGTCTGCATGCAGAGGGAGGAGATACTGAATGTTTGGATGCATTTTAGGCAGCCATGACCCAGGAAGGATCTCTAACAGCCATCTGAGGAGTGGCCAGTGAAGTTATCACTAGGCTGTAATGTAAACACTGCATTTTCTCTGAAAAGACAGTGTTTACTGCAAAAATCCTGAAGTTAATGATTATACTCACCAGAACAAATTCAATAAGCTGTAGTTGTTCTGGTGACTATAGTGTCTCTTTAAAATATCAAAGCTCCCTTCTTAAATAAAATATTACCCCTCACTATTTAGGTTTTATAATTTGGTCTTGTCGCTAAGGAAGTCACTAATTGGGGTAGGGGTGTGTATATACTATATTTGTTTAGTCTTTTTTTAAACACCAAAGTTAATGGAACACTTTAACCTTAAATAAGTCAAATGTGTTTCCTAGTAGGTTGGGCTACTGCCCGCCCCTTTTATAAAGAAAATACATTAGAATAGCCATTAAACTTACCTGTAACCCAGAGTATAGACAGACTTCTCTCTGCAGGCTGATCCTCCTACTGTCAGATGATTCCCATAGAGCAGACATACTGCATATGTGGGGCAATCAGTCGCGTTCTTTATTATCGTTCTGTGTGTGATGACGCCAAACCTAAAGATCTTTTGAAAATCGAAGGATCGAGGGTGTCTGTTTGACCACCAATAGAGAAGTGTGTTTGGGAAGTGCACCAAAACCACTGCAGGTGAATTTATAGGACACTTGGATTGTTTAAGGGAGGAGATTTAGAACATTCAATTGAAACTCACAAAGTTTTAGTATTGGTTACAATGTGTCCATTTTTTAGTGACTGATGTCCTTGGTATGTGGAATATATATATTCTGGTAGGTACCAAAGCATCCATGTGTGAATGCTGTCCAACCTCTGTGTCCATAGATGCGAAGTACCAGGAAAGTGTCCGTTTGGCCGGTGGCATTCGTAGGAGGTCTTCGTTATGAGTCCCCCAAAGTCAATGCCGCTGGCAAAGTATTTGGATGGAAAACAGTGTTTGACCCCCACAGACCATTTGCCATAGACATGGCTGGCTTTTCCATCAACCTGCGCCTGATTCTCCAGCGACCGCAGGCATACTTCAAATTGCGAGGTGTTAAAGGAGGTTATCAGGAGAGCAGCCTGCTGAGGGAGCTTGTTAACTTGAGTGACCTAGAACCCAAAGCGGACAATTGCACTAAGGTAGGTAACTTTTAAAGCCGTATTTCTCATCCTTCTTCTAACCAAGTCTAGTAACCGGTTAATTTATTTTTCTCACCCAAGAACCCATCATATAGCTGTTTGTTTTCATTAAGTACCACATTGTGCCTTATGCACATTATTTGTGTTTTTTTAATATTTTACAGATTTTGGTCTGGCACACACGGACGGAGAAGCCTGTACTTGTAAATGAAGGAAAGAAAGGTTTTACGGATCCCAACGTGGAGATCTGAAAGAAACAAAATGAGAAAACATCTAAGGTAACTCATATCCCATCCTTGCATGGAAAGTCTGACCGTCTGGTTCTTCATAATGTCCTCAGACTTTGAAGAATCAGTCTCACCATTCCATGCATTATGGATGAGTTTTGGTTACTCTTCTATCAGGTTCCTTTCTACCAATCTGTCCTATGCTCCATCCAGATGCCTTTACCTGTGCAGAGAAACCTCTAATAATAAATGTGAAGGTGCAGATTCAAAATGACAAAACTGGGAGAAAAAAATCTCCATCTTTTTTCTTTTTGGATAAAATGTCATTTAAGTTCTCTGGTCAATTACTAATTCTTGGTTTAGTGAATAACCCAGAAAAGATCAAGGATTCTATTTTTATATAATGTAGAGCAGGGGTAATCAAATGTAGGTCCCCAGAAAGGGCTGCGGGGAAGGGAACGTGCCAGTTATGGGGTGCTATGTAATCACTGATGACAAGCACGTCCCCACTCAAAGTGAGCAAGTTTGCTTGATGCTATTCCAGGGCAAACTATGTATAGATCCCTGCTGAGGGGCTCTTGCATGAGAAAAAGGCCCTGTGTTTGTTCTGCACAAGCAAATTTAAAGCTTGCGCTGTGTTGGCTTGTGACTTGTTTCTACTATCTCCATACGTGGTAAACTAGAGAACAAAAGGACAAGGAAAGCGTATTTGCATGTTTTAGGAGGCTGCTTGTTGGAGTAAATGTTTGCTGAGTGAGCTGATTGTGGTGTGGTGTTTAGTTTAAATAGGTTGGTTTCAGTTGTGCTGTGTTTGTGGTGTACAATTTGTGGTTGGGGCAGTGGAGAGGGGCTGCTCCTCCGGCTAGAGTTCACTCTCGTGAGATCGGGAGCATTGCAATGGTAAACCCCGGAAATGCTCCCGAGAGGACTTTCCTCACCCAGCGGAGCTGCTGGCTGCAGCTCTAAGGTCCTCTTCCACCTCCCTGGATTTAAGAAACTATGATATTTGTTCTCCCTCTATGGCCCATTAAGACACAGAGCAGGGCCAGCGTCTCCCCTGTCGGCCTCAGCCCATAGCCATTGTGGCCCACCGGGTATTTGCCCGATCGCCAGTCCGGGCCTGTCCCCAGATGTTGCAGAACAGCAGCATGAAGAATTCAGATATTTCTAGGAAATTATGGTGGATTTGCAAACTAGATTGATATCATGGAAAGGGCTTCACATATTATTGGGGTCTTGGATCATACATGTTGAGCTAAGTACCACTTCCTAAGCACAACTGTTACTCATAGATTTAGGGAAATAACTGATAAATTGATACAAAACATACATAGTGCACTTTTGAAAAAGACAGTTTATATAACAACTAATTACAGTACTAAAATAATGTTACAGTTGCTTTTGGTTACATAACGGGGCTTATTCACTAAATACTGAATTATTGTGAACTGAAAATCTAATTGCTAAATTTGGGCAGAAAGTGCTGATTTGGAAAAAAAGGCTATTTTCAATGGCTTTTAGCCTGTGTTTCACAATAAAGTTTTTAATACAATTCAATATTTCGTGTTTGAAGCCCATGTTTTGTTTATTTTTTTAAATAAAATGTTACAATTACATATTTCTTGCATGGTCTAAGCATTCTCTGTTTGTTCCTCGCAGGGGCTGTATGCAGGTATCGCGCTCTCCATGGGCAGATGGACATAGAGAGTGTCATTGGGGACACATTCTCCAACACTGAGACCATCTGCCCCTAGCCCCCCAGATTGTGCAGGACCGCCCATGTGTATGTTCATTTACTCAAGAAGCACAGCACATGATACGGAGGGAACCTTGGAGATATTAGGGAATGAAGAATCCTGGTTTCTCTAACTATAAATCATCCGGCTGTTCCTTTGCTGCAGAGAGCCAGGGGAAAGTCTTGTAGGATGGAAAGTGAAATAGATATGAGCAGTGGGGCCCGGGGTGCTGACTCAAATTGCCTCTGCACCCACATGGACTGACTGCTATGCCGTTGTCACTTCCGGAAACTCGCTGTGCAGCCTATGGACCATCCTCCCAATACCGGGTCATACAGCCATGTTCTTCATGCTCCTCTGCAGGCAGCGACTCGTCTTCATGTTCTCTGTAGATCCAGGTGTAACTCACACAGCTAGGCCCCTCGTAGTATCCAAAGTGAGACACACAGACACTAGTTACTTTGCACTCAAACCAGATGGCAATCTGAAATTTGCAATGAATTCTCGCTCTCAATGCAATGATAAATTGCGTTGCAGGACAAACCCTTGCATTCCCTATACTATATCAGAGCAATTTTTTGATTATATATACGATATATTGAGGCTATGATAAACTTTAATTGAATTACCTTCTTTTACAAAAAATCTATTTTATCAATTGAATCTCTCAGTATTCTTTACATAGAAGTAAAATGTCAAGAAAAGTGCTTACATGGCATGCGCACATTCAGGCACACTACAAGGCCCAGCATGCAGCTCTGCCCTAGGAATTATGGGAGGTAGTGTGGCAGTCACCAACCATATGGGATATTATCTTTTAAAATAAATAGCAAGAATAGCAGCTTCTGCCAGTTCCTCCAAGTATTAAAAACAGAATAATAAAAAAAAAAAAATATATATAAGAAGATTGGGTTATCCTTATAAGAACATCACATGGATATAGTGTTTGAAGAACTTTAGAATGCCCAGTACCTTAACATTCTATCTATACATCGTTAGCACAGGGTATCGATTACATTGTATAGGTGAAGCAGACAACATGACAACTTTAACCATCGCAAAGAGAGATGCATAAATATATACACAAACAGAACTGCACTCAGAATTATACAATGGCATTAAGGCGCCTATTCAGTAAATGGTGAGTTAGAATGAGAACATTCTCGTGTAAGGTAACATCATGTTATTCAAATGTTCAATATCATTTGTTTGATGTGAAGAAACATTATTTAAAGGGCGACTCCACACATCTAAAACACTTTACCTTGCTGAAGTGCTTTATGTATGAAGTGTGTCCTGTTTTTTTTTTTAATCTCATTGTACAAAAATTACAGATTTCATAGAAATTGAAACTTTTATAAATGAACCTTCTCACACAAGTCCCCCTCCCTCCTCCCCCGGCTGTCAATCAGAAAACCAGTCCTGTTACTTCCCGTTTTTTTACCTTAGTGGAATTAAACTCAACTCAAACTGAGATGAGCATCATATTTGAGGTTATACTTTTATTCTTTCTGCACATGGATCTGTACTTTCAGAATCGGACTCCAAACAAATTACTAAAAAGATGGATCACCTCGGTAGATTTGCATTTTTTAAAAAGCACATTTTAGAAAACACTTTTCCTGTCTGAGAGACAGCATTATTAGTGATCAAATGCTACAAATTAAATATGGTGGTCATCTCCCCGGCACAGAGAGCATGATGGATCATGGCTGATGAGACGCTGATCTCTGCAGAACATCTCACTTCCCACTTGCAGACCATTGCACACTGCATCTAATTAAAAAAACATTCTTATCTCTGTGTGTTCGCTGTTCTGCTCCTCAATATCCAGACAAATGCACTTAATTACTTAATGCAGAGAAAAAGAAAAGAAAAAAAAATGTGGAAGAAGTAGTTTATTAGAAAAATTAAAATTAAAAAATTAAAAAACACAAAAAAAACCTTCCATCTAAATCACATCAACTTCAGTGTGGCACTTTCCTGCAGAAACTACAAGCTGCTGTTTTTAAACAAAAATTTTCTTTTCTGGAACGAAACTTTTCTTTCTTTTTTTTGCATATTTAAAAAAAACTGAAAAAAATGAATGTTTGTGAAAAAAAAAAAAAAAAAAACAATGTGTCAACAACTGTGTGTGTTTTATGTGTCAGTTGTGGATTACATTACCAAACATATTTACTAAATTAGTGGAATCGAGTCAAAGTAAGTCACGCAGCGCATGGCAAGGGCAGATGTGCAAAAAAAAAAAATATAAGCTTTGGTGGAGATTTACTTAAACTGGGGCTTATTCAATAAAAAGTAAGTAGCCACAGGCTGAGTGACACATGAGTTGAAATATTTAATCAACTGAATAATTCTGAGATTCTTTCCAACTTTGCAAATTCTTTGCTTTTTTTATATACGTTTCCACAAGCTGTATGAGGGAATTATTAATGTCGCTAGACTTTACTATGGTTAGCATAATAGACAGAAATATAAACACAAACAAATAGCGGGAAAAGATTCTGAATTTGTATTTCAGGATTGTTGGTAGGGTTACTAATTAAAAAAGGGAATTTTTTCCTTCACCAGCAAATTCACATTTTAGCACAGAGAAGCAGAACCGAAAACATAGCTTAGTTCCCATGTCAATCCCGGTTTGTGGTAATAACCCTGCTCAAGTGACGGTGCCTCTTTAAATAATTTTATGATCACGCTTAGCAATGTCCTGCACTAAGTGCCTATGGTATATCTGGCCAGCTGCCACTTCATCTGTACAAGAACCAAATGATGGCACGCAGGAGACTAAATATGGCTTTTTATTCACTCATGTGCGCAATGCACCCATTGACCTAAAAACATCCCTGCTTTTAGTTTTGCTGCAAATATTACATTAAGCAAGGGCTCCTGCAGTGAGCCACTCAGCTGTGTCCTCTTCCCCCCTGACATTTCCTAGCAATAGATTGCCGCAGGCGAGCTTTCTATGGCGTTCATAACGCACAAGGCCATGACTTGCAGGGCTCCAGTGTGCTGCCGTCTGAAGAAAAGGGCAGTTTAATATTCTGCAGGGACAATTCCCAAACTATTATGTGCAAAGCTCTAGATTTTGTGAATGTACTATACACAGCAATGGAGCGAATCATTGGGACATATTCACTAAGCATCTCATTTCTTGCAGCAAATTTCATTTGGCTTTTATTTAATTTAAATATGGGTAAAATGAGTAAAGGGGATTCCGTTGCAGCTTGGGTATTTGTGAATAATATAATTACCAAACGGATATAGAGAGTCAGCTGAACATTAGCAGAAATGTAATGCGTGGATGAAATAGTCGGAATTTGCCTTATGAATAGCCGAATGTTTCATGTGGAAACTGACAAATTTGGAAAACCTGTGCCAACCTTGTTGGTATTACGTGACTAGAGGTTTATATGTATTTATTATGAAATAAAAACAACACTTAGGCTTATATTAAAGGATATACAATCCATGCATGTGTTATGTAGGGTGCAAACAACGTTGAGTTTTTTTCAATGAAGATCCACTTTTTTTCAATTGTTTTGGAAGAAAATCCCGGCATCCCTTGTACAAGATGTATATATGGGCTAACTTTAACTTTTCTTTGCAAATCAATATTAAATAAAAGTAAAATATTGCCAATACAGCCCCACCATATACCATTTTGCTCCAGTGATGGTGGTCACCTTACACTGAAACAAATGTCTTCATTCTGTTCACATGCAGGTATTATTTCAGCTTCATTATACCAAAATACAGAATACTTTTTTACTTTTTAGTGATATTTTGTAGAAAACTGCATTCTTAGAAATATCACCAGAATTATTACACATGAAAATGATAAATGTCAATCCATATGCAAAATCATTTTTTATACTTTGATTAAGTGATAAGTAGGTATTCCATGTTCAAATAAATTATAACACACACACACATATATATATATATATACCATCCTTTTATCCGGCACCAGAAGTGTTTTTACTTTCCAGTGAGGATTTTACTCCCAAGAATCCTAGGTGGGGGGAGGTCGGGAGGTTGTTCCCCTGATGTCAATCGGTATTTTGAACAGAACTTGAATTTCCTGTGTGTTTCGTGCGGCGTTCGGTTAGTTAGGCTGGGATCTGAGCGGTATTCTCACGAACTATGCGCTCAGACCCCAGCTATCTACCGAACGTCCATTCGTTTAAATGAAGGGAATATTATGGGAGATTTGTATTTTAATGTGAAATGTAAGTTCTGCGGCATGGAGGGATAATCCACTTAACGGTATATTCTCGTGGGAGTATCCCTCTCGTGCAGCAGTGCATGGTTGGAAAAATGCATGTATTGTTCAGTTCCCCATGTAGTCCCCTACTATGCCACCCCTGGAATGTCAGTAGGGAAACCCCTTGCATGGGGAATCACATAAATACCGTGACCTGAAAATAAAACCTCAGTTGACCTCCAAGCTATGTGTCGTCTAGTTCTTGGGAGGAAGGGATTGTAACTACGCTACCTGGATTTTATCTGCTTTGTGCCTGCTTGATTCTGTCTACCAGCAGAGATACCGTAGATAATACTACTACTCCGATACAATTGGTGGCAAGCGACGGGATAATAACCACACGGCAAAGCAGGGTTCGGCAGGAATTAAAACGAATAGAAGGAAAGAAACAGCAATTCGTGAGCACAACCATTCGGATGAAACCGGAGTTCGGGAATACCAGGTAACGCACGAACAGCCGGTGAATGGAAACGAATTATGCACTTTTGAAACGCAGCACATTAAAGGAGTTACTAGAGGCAAGAGGAACAATAGCCAGCAACAAGGCAAAGGCTGTTCTAATTGAGGAGCTGATGGAAGGGGACAGAGCAGCAGCACCTCCAATGAGGAAGGAGCAAACAGAATTTGAAATAGAATTCAAGAGCAGGATAGCTCTGTACCCAACCACCCCACCAGAGGAGACTTTCGGCAGGATCATGGCAGATGTACAAGAATACATCATGGCCAAACAGGGCCAAGCAAACCAGACATCCAGAGAGGGGTCACCGGCTCCACCTAGCATCATACAGGGAAAACCAAAAATTCCCTACATAGCTTTTAAAAACTTCACGGACACAGAGGGCGATAGTGATGGATATTTGCAGGACTTTGAAAGACTGTGTCAGCTGCATGAGATTAGGCCACACGATCAAGTACCCCTGCTGGCTGGTAAATTATCAATTACCCCTGCTGGAAGCTTACAGAGCCGTGCCAGATGAGGACAGCAGAGACTACCAAAAAGTAAAGCAAGCCATCCTAGCCCTGTATGCCATTACTCCGGAGGCGTACCGACTCCAATTCCGGGACCTGAGAAATAAGGAGAAGGACTCTCACGCTGAATTTGCACATCGCCTACAAAGAACAGCCACCGGGTGGATTGAGGCAGCGCAAGCAACCACTAAGCAGGATATCATGCAGCTACTGCTATTTGAACAATTTTACCGGAGATTATCCACAGAGATGCAGAACTGGGTAAGGGACCGAAAACCCTGTACCTTACAAGATGCCGCTAAACTCGCGGACGTGCACCAAGATACTAGGTGAGAACAGCGCCCACTACCTAAAGTATTTCCCCAGGCAAGCAATTATCGGCCTGCCGTGGTGGACCCCCCATGATCAGGGGGGGCCTACAATCAGTACCAACCCCGATACAACAACCGAGCACACATCCGATGCCATACCTGCAACCAACTAGGACATGTACAAAGAGATTGTCCCCGAAACAGGGCACGACCATCAGGGCCAACCAAGGACAACCACTTGGACCCAGAGCAGCAGTACACTGCTATCAGACCAGAGCCTTTGCGCAGCCATCCACCACCACTCAGATGGAAGAACCGCTAGGCACGCTCCACGAGGTTAACCCGGTGCAAGCGGTGTCAGACAACCGCCAAAGCCATCGACAAGTGGTCCATATAGAAGGGAAGTGTATGGAAGGACTGAGGGATTCCGGGGCCACCATCACGTTGGTCTGAAATCATCTGGTCAAAAAGAAAAACTCACGGGGGATATCATAGCGGTACGGGTGGCAGGGGGAGCCATTTACAAGGTTCCCACTGCCAAAATACATTTGAATTGGGGAGCGGGGGCAGGGCAGGTGGAGGTGGGGATGATGCAAGACTTGCCAGCAGATGTTATTTTGGGAAATGACTTGGGGGAGCTCACCTCCGCTTTTATTCCACGACCTACCACGCAGGAGGCCTACCCAGTCGTCACCCGACAACAGGCTCGCACCACGGCACCACCCACCGACTCTGAGGCTCAGGTAAGCAATGCCAACCCCAATCACACCGCCCTACCCTGGGATGCCCCTTTAGAATTTGGTAGTGAGGTCGCTCTAGATCCTTCCCTGCAGGTTTATAAAGACCGAATAGACAAGAACCAGGCAGGCCTAGAAGGAGAAAAATATGCTTGGGATAAAGGGCTATTGTACCGGTATGCCGAGAAGATAGTAGCCGGATCTGTTCCCATTCCCATAAAACAGTTCATTGAGCCTCGGAAATACAGGCAAGAGTTAATGCGCATAGCACACGACATACCATTGTCAGGGCATTTAGGAATCAGCCAAACCAAACATCGGCTGACTCAAAATTTCTTCTGGCCAGGTATCTCACAAGATATTAGACAATATTGTAATACCTGTGATACCTGCCAGAGGGTCGGAAAACGGGGAGACAGATATAAAGCTAAACTGCACTCCCTACCCATAATAGAAGAACCCTTTAGTAGAGTAGCGGTGGACATAATAGGACCGTTGAAGAAACCCAGTCCCTCCGGCAAGAAGTACATCTTGACCGTAGTGGACTACGCCACCAGATACCCCGAAGCAGTGGCCCTAACTAATGTACATGCTAACACCGTGGTGGATGCCCTTATGCGAATATTCTCCCGCATGGGATTGCCCCGGGAGATTATTTCGGCTAGAGGTACCCAATTCACGGCAGAGGTCACTCACCAACTCTGGAAAATATGTGGAGTAAAATCTATCCTTAACTCTCCCTACCATCCCCAGTCTAATTGTCTCTGTGAACGGTTTAACGGAACGCTGAAACAAATGATCCGGACGTTCATAGACACGCAGAAAGACTGGGAACGATTCCTACCCCACTTACTGTTCGCCTATAGGGAAGTTCCCCAAGAATCCACTGGGTTCTCTCCCTTTGAATTATTGTTTGGAAGGAGAGTGAGGGGCCCACTAGATTTAATCAGAGAACACTGGGAGGGGGGAGTGACCGCTAATGGTACCCCTATTGTACCCTATGTGCTGGAATTCCAGGACCGTTTGGAGGCGTTAACCCAGACCGTACGTACCAACCTTCAAGCGGCCCAGCAAAGACAGCGTAGATGGTATGATAGGGGGGCCATGGACCGCAGCTTTCAGGTCAGGCAGAAGGCAGGGCCCATTCAAGGTGGTAGAGCAAATCTGCGATACCACCTATATAATTGGCCTATGCGCTGGGGCAGGGGGGAGACTCATGCTTCATGTGAACATGCTGAAACCCTACCACGAGCGCACGGAAGAGGTGACCGCAATATGTGCCTCTGCCGCAGAGGACGTGGATAATTTGCCATTACCATATCTTCTCGCCAGAGAAACCCAAAAAGAGGAGTTAGCCGCAGTACAGTTAGGGGAGAGCTTGACTTCACAGGAGAAAACCCAGGCCCAAAGTTTAATTAGGGAGAAGGGAGCCACCTTGTCCAACCTTCCCGGGTATACCCCATTAGCCACCCACCGGGTGGAAACCCCAGGCCAAACACCCCTCCGTCAACCTCCTTACCGCATTCCAGAAGCGGTAAAAGAGCATATGCGTAAGGAGATTGAAGAAATGTTACAATTAGGGGTTATTGAGCATTCAGATAGCCCATGGGCGTCCCCAGTGGTACTAGTGCCGAAGCGGGATGGGACAACCCGCTTCTGGGTAGATTATAGACGGCTTAATGATAAACCTGTATCAGACGCCTACCCCATGCCGCGCATAGACGAGCTGTTAGACAAGATGGCCCAAGGCCAATATCTAACCACGATCGACCTTTGCAAAGGGTACTGGCAAATCCCTTTAGCTGAGGACGCCATCCCTAAGTCAGCGTTTGTCACTCCGTTTGGCCTATACCAGTTTAGAGTCATGCCTTTTGGAATGAAAAACGCTCCAGCCACCTTCCAGAGGATGGTAGACCAACTATTAGACGGGTTTCAGGAATACGCGTGCGCCTATCTGGACGACATAGCGATTTTTAGCTATTCCTGGACCGAACACCTGAGCCATGTAGGAGCAGTCTTAGGCCGTATTAGGGAGGCCGTACTAACCCTTAAACCCAGTAAGTGCCATATAGGGATGGCCGAAGTCCAATATTTAGGACATCGAGTAGGAAGTGGCCAACAGAAACCGGAACCGGCCAAAATAGAGGCTGTAGCCAAATGGCCAACCCCAGGTTTTAGCATTTCTAGGTACCGCAGGGTATTATTGAAAATTTGTGCCCGATTACAGTACCCTGGCCAAATCCCTCACAGATTTAACACGCAAGAATCTCCCCAAGTTAGTAGTATGGGCCCCAGAGTGTGAAATGGCATTCCAACAACTTAAAACCGCTCTTGTTAACGCACCTGTACTCGCTGCTCCTGATCCAACTAAACGCTTTCTCGTCCATACAGACGCTTCTATGTTTGGATTGGGAGCAGTACTGAGCCAAGTCGGAGCAGATGGCGGCGAGCATCCCGTAGCTTACTTATGCAGAAAACTTTTACCTCGAGAAGTAAGCTACGCCGCCATCGAAAAAGAATGCCTTGCCGTGGTGTGGGCCCTCAAGAAACTGCAACCATATTTATACAGACAACCATACTCACTACTCACAGATCACAACCCGTTGGTCTGGCTGAACCGGGTATCAGGAGACAATGCCAGGCTGCTGCGCTGGAGTTTGGCGCTGCAGCCTTTTGACTTTACGATCCAGTACCGCCCAGGAAAGTTAAATGGCAACGCCGACGGGTTATCCAGACAAACTGAACTTGACACGTGATCTGTGAGTACTCCTCCGGACATCCCCAAGCCGATCCGTTGGGATCAGACTGTGTATGCCGGCTTGGTTCTGGGGGATCATTGTGGCAAAACTAGCCACTAGAGACTATTAATGTATAAGTATGTTTGTATTCTTGCTAAAGCTGTAGAGACCAGTGCAGAATTGTATTTGTATTTCAGGCGAATGAGGGCATTCGTATGCTGGCGGTATGAAAACTCCAGCATTCATACTTTAGTTTCACAAACAGTGAGTTTAAACGATTTGTTGATCATCTGGAAAGGGAGTATCAAAGAGGCACAAACCATGGTAGAACATCTCAACACACTTCCAACTACAGTGAGGTTTACAGCTAACATTAGTACAGAGTCTGTACAGTTCCTTGACTTTGAAATATGACTGAAGAACCACAGGATTTCATATGGTCTATTCAGCAAGCTCCTAACAGATCCTAAGACCATCTTGCACGTTGACAGCGCACATCCATTGCCGCTTAAACGTTCACTATCTAAGGAGCAGTATATGTGTGTTATAGGGAACAATTCAGAAAAATCCATTATGGAACAGCAGCTGAATATTCCTTGTACGGGGATACAACTACAAACACCTATTGAGAGCGTTAAATGAGACCAGAGTTGCCCACGCCAATAAGGTAACAGAGAGTACCCTGTATGGTCTTCCGTATGACCTATAGTCAAGTGACACCAAGCATTTCAAAGAATCCTCTCTCATTGGCTACTAGAGAAATCACAACCTGAGAGACTTATTAGTCCATACAGACCCGACTAGCAGTTATGAAAAGACCATAAATCAGCAGAACAAGGGTTCTGTTAGATGCCTTGGTTGTGTGACATGCATGCATATGACCCCAACCCGCACTTCCAACCATCTACACAATAACCAAGTTTACACCATATGCCACACTATCACTTGAAAAACCCCATTTGTGATTTACAAATTAATGTGCCCTTGTGGGTTGGCTTATGTAGGCAAAACATAAATACCCCTCTGCAAACGCATAAGGGGCCATAGGTCCAGCATAAGAGTGGCCTATAGAGATGGACTGTTTTCAAGTATAATATTGATGTTTACACTTTGTAACCTCGGTGACCTATGTTTGTATCAGTCGCTATAGCAACTTACATCATCACAGCACGTGTGGGCAGATTTACATAGCACATGCGCACTTTTCGATGAGAAACGCAGGTTTCCAGTATTCACTTCACCTGGGGTAAGATCATTATTCTTAATTTGTTTGCCTATAAATCTGTAATTTGTCTAGTTAGTTAGTTTGTTAGTATCTTGTTCACCCTGAAGAAAGTCCCAGACGTGGACTGAAACATTGGTGATGCCTTTAATGGAACTTCAATAAAATTCAACTTTTTATCCACGACAGACTGTGAGTGCAATCCTCTCCATTTGTATTCTATCTACATTAACCATGGCTTTTTGGCACCTGGCACTTTGAACAATTGATCTTGTGTCCTAGGATACTCTGGAATATATATATATATATAACTTAACAAAAAACAAATATATACCCATTTCAATTATTTATTATTACCAGTGAAACCAATATAACATCTCAACATTCACAAATATACATTTCTGACATTCAAAAACAAAACAAAAACAAATCAGTGACCAATATAGCCACCTTTCTTTGCAAGGACACTCAAAAAGCCTGCCATCCATGGATTCTGTCAGTGTTTTGATCTGTTCACCATCAACATTGCGTGCAGCAGCAACCACAGCCTCCCAGACACTGTTCAGAGAGGTGTACTGTTTTCCCTCCTTGTAAATCTCACATTTGATGATGGACCACAGGTTCTCAATGGGGTTCAGATCAGGTGAACAAGGAGGCCATGTCATTAGATTTTCTTCTTTTATACCCTTTCTTGCCAGCCACGCTGTGGAGTACTTGGACGCGTGTGATGGAGCATTGTCCTGCATGAAAATCATGTTTTTCTTGAAGGATGCAGACTTCTTCCTGTACCACTGCTTGAAGAAGGTGTCTTCCAGGAACTGGCAGTAGGACTGGGAGTTGAGCTTGACTCCATCCTCAACCCGAAAAGGCCCCACAAGCTCATCTTTGATGATACCAGCCCAAACCAGTACTCCACCTCCACCTTGCTGGCTCTGAGTCGGATTGGAGCTCTCTGCCCTTTACCAATCCAGCCACGGGCCCATTCATCTGGCCCATCTGGCCCATCAGTCCATAAAACCTTAGAAAAATCAGTCTTGAGATATTTCTTGGCCCAGTCTTGACGTTTCAGCTTGTGTGTCTTGTTCAGTGGTGGTCGTCTTTCAGCCTTTCTTACCTTGGCCATGTCTCTGAGTATTGCACACCTTGTGCTTTTGGGCACTCCAGTGATGTTGCAGCTCTGAAATATGGCCAAACTGGTGGCAAGTGGCATCGTGGCAGCTGCACGCTTGACTTTTCTCAGTTCATGGGCAGTTATTTTGCGCCTTGGTTTTTCCACACGCTTCTTGCGACCCTGTTGACTATTTTGAATGAAACGCTTGATTGTTCGATGATCACGCTTCAGAAGCTTTGCAATTTTAAGAGTGCTGCATCCCTCTGCAAGATATCTCACTATTTTTGACTTTTTTGAGCCTGTCAAGTCCTTCTTTTGACCCATTTTGCCAAAGGAAAGGAAGTTGCCTAATAATTATGCACACCTGATATAGGGTGTTGATGTCATTAGACCACACCCCTTCTCATTACAGAGATGCACATCACCTAATATGCTTAATTGGTAGTAGGCTTTCGAGCCTATACAGCTTGGAGTAAGACAACATGCATAAAGAGGATGATGTGGTCAAAATACTCATTTGCCTAATAATTCTGCACTCCTGTATATATATATATATATATATATATATATATATATATATATATATACACACACACACACACACACACACACACATACGCACACCAAAAAAGTTAGTACTATCCTAAATCCCTGTGCACATTTAAATAACTGGAATGTTTTGAGGTTATCTTTTTAAATCAAAGCGGGGTGGACAGAAGTCACAACAATTGTATCAAACATGTAGTCTCTCCCCCCACCCCTCAAAAAAAAAAAAGGATCATTTTCAGGACTATAGATTCTCTTTACGCCCTTAAAGGACCACTCCAAACTTAAAAAAAAAACAAAAACACAGGTTAGTAGAGATACTCCCAATGAATACATACATGTACATTTTTAAGCATGTATTTGTGGTGGGACCGCTACCTGTCTGTGAATTGTCCTTATGTTATTGCCTGTATTTCTCCATGTATTTGTGACTATTCAAGTGTTTTGCCTGCTCCCTGGAACTGTGTGTCTTCCAGTTAATGGGATTCTATGTGTTTTAACGATTCCCTCTTAAGTGACCGAAGTGACTTACCGAAAAGAACCGTTAAGGTTACTCCGGCCCGCTACAGTATTCATTGGGAGTGTAGTCTAAAAGAGATTACAAAAACTGCAGTTCTTATGACTGCAGCCTTTGTAAGTCCTCCCCTTCTTCCCCAGAAGAGACTTTCAGTCTCTTCATAGCGAAATAACCAGAGTCGTCTCAATGAGAACCCTCTGACTTGGTCTCCACTGTTGCGTGCAAGCACGTACACACGCTGCAGCTGAGAAGCTGGTCTGAGGTCTGTGAGAGAGGGGGAGGCTCAAGTAGAGCGTGCCTGCGAATCCCGTTAGCTCAGGGGAAGGAATCCTCTATGGCTGATTGATTGACAGCTGGGAGGAGGGGGTTCACTAGTTGATTTATGAAATACAGATAAGATACAGCAATCACAATACTTCTAAAGGTGAGTTAGTGATGTATTAAAGGGACACTATTGGAACCTAGACTCCTTCATTTTATTGAAGTGATTTTCAAACTAAAGTGGTCTGGGTACAGTGTCTATGTCCCCCTAACATTACAAGGCTAAGACTGCCTCCAGTGTCTGTTCTTCAGAGAAGTTTCCTGTCTTTTCACAAAGTTTAACTCCATGAAACAACATGATTCATTGCTTTCCTATAGTGAAGATCTAATGTGCTTCCAGCACTCACCGCGTATTAGGTCCCCCATTGCCGTGACGTCTCTGGAGGAGGAGAGCGATCCAGCACAGAAGCACCTTGTTGTTGGATTAGGGTAAGTGAATACAATTATTGTTGTTACCTCTTTTTAAATTTGCAGGGGGGGTGGGAATGCGCTTGCTATAACATTAGGAATACAGTTTAACATAGCTAACGCTATAGTGTTCCTTTAATGGAACCATCAAAAACCTGGAGATTTCAACACCTTTAAGGAATTTAATCAAATAAACATCATACCTAAATATTTTATCTTAATATAAATTATATAGATCGATATAGAATTTTTAAGCAGAACAAACACCACAACACATCCTCTGACTTAATGACATGCACAACCAATGCTAACCAACATTTTAATATATTGTTTTTAAATTTATTAATAATATAAAAAAACGCATAATTCCTTTAATGTCCACTTAGAGGTACCCTGGCAAAACCAATGCACTCAAACACCTGTAACATTCAACTAGTCATTAAAAACCTCTTGTAAGGAAACCTAGTATATCCAATCCTCATTCGGTAGTTTCCTCCCGAACCGCCAGAGCATCGGTGAGTATAGCTCTCCGTTCGGTAGATGGAATAGACAAAATCCATACGAATATAAATAGCTTTACAAGATAATTCCCTTAATAAAGCATACAAATCCCCAAACATCAGCCGAAGTCAAGAAGAAGGGTACAACAGAACTGGCTTTTAATGACCACACACAGGCTTTTATGCAAGTCCCCATGCAATGGGACCTCCCACAAGGAGGGACACAGTATAACCAATCAGTTACAGGAAAACAGTAAAACACACAATTCCCTCCCCTAGTCCTGGAGATAACCAAGTCTGATAAAGTAATAACTTGATTATCTCCAGGCAGAAAAATCACAAGTTTTCCCCAATATTCAGAACACCTCTTTATACATGGGGTATCCCCACAAATAATATGTCCCCTGATAGCCCCGATCTGGGTGACCAACATATTCAAATTTCACCCAGATCGGTTCAGGGGTTCTCAAAAAGTGTAGAAGTTCTTTGTGACCGGCTAACCGTGAGCTGGCTGCCCAAAATAGTTCCAGGAGTTTGGGTGGTTTTGCCGGTCTATTCAGTTAAGTGGTAAAAACCGAATAATTCCACAAATGGATTCCCCTGGCTCTTAGCAGCGATTGTTCCCCTCATTTGAATGCACAAAAGTACTGAATAGCGCTCTTCTAGCTATTCGGGAAATAGAGATCCAGCGTTCGCTTGTTGAGACCGGTGTTCGGGAAGTCGAGTGTCCGATTTTAGTTCGACACTCGATGGCCAAGTCCTGCTGCCTTTGTTCGCCTGAAAAAAGATGTCCGCCGTTTTCTCAGCCACGTGGCGTTCGGTAGTACGAACGCTGGCGGCACAGATAGAGGGTTCAATTGAAGCATTCTTTGAAGTTTAACGAGCCAGCGGGTTGTCTCTGTTCGGTAGTTATATCTACCGAATGAATATGGAAGAAATATTATACATAGAGAGGGATTTCTTCACACCTCTCAAAGGCTCAATTTATTTGTTTTGTTCTTTTGTCTTTAACCTCATGTCATCATCTATTCCTTTAAATATATACAAATTATTATTATTTTTATTTTTAAATGAACCCCTAAGGGCCAAGACTAATTTTGTAACATGCTTCAGGCACATCATAGGTTACTGGACAGCACTTTTCTTTGGCATCCTTCTCGCACCAGTGTTTCATTAAGAGGTTAAAATACAGTTTTTCACTGGTTTATAGACCTGCATCACTTATTAGTAGATACATTTTGTATCATTTTGAGATTACTTGGAATCCAATCCTAGAACAAGGAATTTTATGAAATCAAACATAAAGGGAAATTAAACTCAAAAGAAGAAACCCATTTATTTATTTTATAAGGATACAGACATAACTGCTTTTTTCATCAATGCTGAACTTTCTACAAACATTTTTATTTATAAAATATTTTACCAGGAAGGAAACATTGAGATTTCTCTCGTTTTCAAGTATGTCCAGGGAATTATAAATTAAGACAATTCACTTTACAAATAAAATTATAAAACAATTTAAAAACAACATTCAATCTTACAGGTAAAGATTGTCCTTGCTGATCCCTGAGCAGATCTGTTATCCAATAAAGCAGCAGATTATAAAAAAAAAAAAATTAGAAACATCTGGGGAAAAAAACAGTGGTGTTAAATAAATGTTGGAAGCACTGGTAAATGAGAGCTGGGAGTGTCGGTAACTTGTCCCAATTAAGAGAATCTCATTACATGAAATTCTGATTAAAACACCAGTCTATAAAGATATTAGATCTTTGAAATCATTGGAGGAGTGGCAGTCTTTGTGACATCGTGGTGTAATTTTTGGAGGGGGCGCAGTTTTTGTCAGTTTGTTTGAGATTAGTCATCCTGCTTAAGTAGTTTGCTGACTCCTTTTATATAATCAATTGAATTAAATGATCAGATGAAAGACCTTCATACTTTGGATGTTTTCCCTGTGTTCATTCTTCAGTTATGAGTGGTAGTGTTACACTTTTCTCCATCACCTAAGCAGATGATACTATAACCTCTTACACTCAGACTATTGCGCATCTTTAATTTGCTACAACGATTTGTCTTTTTCAGATTTTTGTCATCTACCACGATGTTCATCCCAAAACATTATTAATCCACATATTGTGTCCTGCCAAGAAATGGGGCATCAACCGTGTACAAAGTAGGACCAGATTTATACTCTTCAAATATCGTTATCTGTAACAGAAAGGGAGAGGGTGTGTAATGATGGCAGGAAGATGAGAGTCAGTGATTACTGGTACACAATGTGTAATGATGGTGGCCAATGAGAGTCAGTGATTACTGATACACAATGTGTAATGATGGTGGCCAATGAGAGTCAGTGATTACTAGTACACAATGTGTAATGATGGTGGCCAATGAGAGTCAGTGATTACTGGTACACAATGTGTAATGATGGTGGCCAATGAGAGTCAGTGATTACTGATACACAATGTGTAATGATGGTGGCCAATGAGAGTCAGTGATTACTAGGTACACAATGTGTAATGATGGTGGCCAATGAGAGTCAGTGATTACTGATACACAATGTGTAATGATGGTGGCCAATGAGAGTCAGTGATTACTGGTACACAATGTGTAATGATGGTGGCCAATGAGAGTCAGTGATTACTGATACACAATGTGTAATGATGGTGGCCAATGAGAGTCAGTGATTACTGATACACAATGTGTAATGATGGTGGCCAATGAGAGTCAGTGATTACTGATACACAATGTGTAATGATGGTGGCCAATGAGAGTCAGTGACTGGTACACAATGTGTAATGATGGTGGCCAATGAGAGTCAGTGATTACTGGTACACAATGTGTAATGATGGTGGCCAATGAGAGTCAGTGATTACTGGTACACAATGTGTAATGATGGTGGCCAATGAGAGTCAGTGATTACTGATACACAATGTGTAATGATGGTGGCCAATGAGAGTCAGTGATTACTGGTACACAATGTGTAATGATGGTGGCCAATGAGAGTCAGTGATTACTGGTACACAATGTGTAATGATGGTGGCCAATGAGAGTCAGTGATTACTGATACACAATGTGTAATGATGGTGGCCAATGAGAGTCAGTGATTACTGGTACACAATGTGTAATGATGGTGGCCAATGAGAGTCAGTGATTACTGGTACACAATGTGTAATGATGGTGGCCAATGAGAGTCAGTGATTACTGATACACAATGTGTAATGATGGTGGCCAATGAGAGTCAGTGATTACTGGTACACAATGTGTAATGATGGTGGCCAATGAGAGTCAGTGATTACTGGTACACAATGTGTAATGATGGTGGCCAATGAGAGTCAGTGATTACTGGTACACAATGTGTAATGATGGTGGCCAATGAGAGTCAGTGATTACTGATACACAATGTGTAATGATGGTGGCCAATGAGAGTCAGTGATTACTGGTACACAATGTGTAATGATGGTGGCCAATGAGAGTCAGTGATTACTGGTACACAATGTGTAATGATGGTGGCCAATGAGAGTCAGTGATTACTGATACACAATGTGTAATGATGGTGGCCAATGAGAGTCAGTGATTACTGATACACAATGTGTAATGATGGTGGCCAATGAGAGTCAGTGATTACTGGTACACAATGTGTAATGATGGTGGCCAATGAGAGTCAGTGATTACTGATACACAATGTGTAATGATGGTGGCCAATGAGAGTCAGTGATTACTGGTACACAATGTGTAATGATGGTGGCCAATGAGAGTCAGTGATTACTGTACACAATGTGTAATGATGGTGGCCAATGAGAGTCAGTGATTACTGGTACACAATGTGTAATGATGGTGGCCAATGAGAGTCAGTGATTACTGGTACACAATGTGTAATGATGGTGGCCAATGAGAGTCAGTGATTACTGATACACAATGTGTAATGATGGTGGCCAATGAGAGTCAGTGATTACTGATACACAATGTGTAATGATGGTGGCCAATGAGAGTCAGTGATTACTGGTACACAATGTGTAATGATGGTGGCCAATGAGAGTCAGTGATTACTGATACACAATGTGTAATGATGGTGGCCAATGAGAGTCAGTGATTACTGGTACACAATGTGTAATGATGGTGTCCAATGAGAGTCAGTGATTACTGATACACAATGTGTAATGATGGTGGCCAATGAGAGTCAGTGATTACTAGTACACAATGTGTAATGATGGTGGCCAATGAGAGTCAGTGATTACTGATAAACAATGTGTAATGACAGTGATTACTAATGAATTAACTTAATAACTATGGGACAAAAAAGGAGGCATAAATAATGTGTAGTTGTGACAAAATCTCAAATTACAACTTTTTAAACAAAACCACAAGGAATAAATATTGGTGTAGATTTTATTATGATATCTTGAAAATAATGAACAGCTATTCTTTGTAGTTACATTTTTCTGTTTTTCTGTATTTTCTACTCGATTTTTTATACATATTAAATATATTGAGGTGCAGGTGTACCAAGACGATCAGAGCTTTTCACCAAAGCAAGAATTATGGAGAAATTATGCAGGAACACGGGAATGGCATGTTATAGTCCAGTGTAACCAAATTGGAAAATACAGCTAATTTCTCCTAAAATTTGTAAAACCCTTGTTATTTCTCCCCAGTTCTCGGTTTAGTGTAATCCCCATACATGTATTCTGAGACAGCAATGGGTTTATTAAGCACCTAACTATAGTTAATCAAAAAAAACTATATAACGAATTTTAGGGTAAAATAACCAATTTGGAAAAATAATTGCAAGCTGGTAAATTTACGCTAAATGTTGCAGTGATTAGGAAATTAACCGAAATTTTAGTGCACTACCCTTGGTGAGGTGAATCTGCAGATTATAATGGGAAATCATGCTACAACAGGAAAACTCACCTCATTAACCCCAGGCAATAGCCAGCTACCCGGCACATAAAGGGTCTCTTGAGGACCAATATCCCAATAACGACCCAAATTCTTCCCATTTACAAACACAACGCCTTTCTTCCAGCCCTGGAAAATACATAAAGAGAAGCGTTGTAGCAAAAATACAAAGGATGTGGTATAGATGCATCAGGAGGGAAAAAGCAGTACCGGTTTAGTGGAGCATTTTAAAACAAGTAACCCACACAAAAGCTTTATTTGGTTTCCATGGTGACTGCTCAATTTTTATAAAATGATGACAGAATTGCTCCAATAACAACGTAATGGAGTATTGCAGTATTTACAACAAATTTTATTAGTTTCACAAAACATATCGTAGTAATACAAGTTGAAAAAAGACTCAAGTCCATCAACTTAACACACTGATTCATCCCATGTACGGGCGATTCATAATAAAGCCATGCTAACTATAATGGACCTGGAAATCTTGTTTTGCTATAAAAAAAAAAATGCATCCAGACATTTTTTCAGAATACGTTTATTGATTTGGGGCAGAGGACAGAAAATTCCATATCTTAACTGCTATACTGCTATAGGTGAAATCTCATTTCTTTACGTTTTATAGGATGATTTCCTGTCGTTTGTACAGTCCTGTTAAACACAGGTTACTGAGAGCTTCTTGTTTTGCCCCTACATATTCATACAGTGCTGTTGTATCCCCTCGGACACACCTTTTTGTAAAGTAGATATGTTCAAATGTAATAATCTTTTTTTCTCAACTTATTTATAATTTAAATATTCTTTAAAATCAGAGCCCTAAACACAGGGCCAGATTAAGAGCCCAGTGGGCCTGGTGCTGACAATTATAATGGGCCTAATTACAAAATCTTATTGACCAAAAACACTAAAACAGTCATACCTCCCAAGCGTCATGTATCTGATGGAAATGGTGCTGGAGGGAAACTCATAGGATGCAGCTATGAGAAAACACATACCCTATGCTAATCTCACGCTTTCATCTTTCAAGTAAACCCATACCCCCTAACAGCAGTGTCCAGTAAAGCAGGAAGTCTATGGATCGCGTAAAAGGGTGGGCCACTGACACAAATCACATACCCAGAACTGCCGAAAGAGGCAAACATACACAAAAAGGGGGCATGTCTGTGTCCCCCTGTCTCTCAATGACACTAGGGGACATTGAGAGACATTGGGACACTCAGATACTAGGGAACACTGGGAGACCTGGGACAGTGAGATTCTTGGGGACACTGGGTGACATGGGGACACTGTGTGACGGATACATGAGGGGACACTGGGAGACATGGGGCACACCGTGATATATAGGGGACACTAGAGACTTGATAAAGACCTGGGTACAGGTGTCCAATAAACCTGCTTAAATCTATCACAGTGAGTGCCTGAGAATTTTTTCTTTTATACTTGGGAACACTGAGACACTTGGGGGCACTGTGAGACATGTGAGGCCCTACTGGCCGGTGCTGGTATTGCAGAATAATCTCTTTTTATACTAAGACAGACATTTGTATTGCCGGTATTACTGCAATAACGGCACTGGCTAGGCAGCCTCAAATACCTGAGAAATACCTGGCAACCCTAAGAGTAGTGTGTAAATCAATGAGGCCTATTCCATGGGCCTGGGCCTGGAGCTGCAGCTCCATCAGCCCCTATGTTAATCCGGCCCTGCCTAAACTGCACATCCAGGTGCACTTTTACATTCTTTTATACCGAGCCCAAATCATATTTTCATTATCTAAATTAATGTCTTTGTACACAAGACAGTATCCTATTGACTTGTAATGAGACTGACTGACATTGCACATTGTTCTAGTTTGATGATTTGAGCAGCCAGTGCAAACCAATCTAATGCCCTTTTGAATCTTCGCCCGAATGATCCACATGACTCCGCAGGCAAATGCCGGAAGGATCGGTACGTTCGTGTGCAGCATTGCCCACATATCTAATATTAAGCATTTTTATTTAACAATATCCCTTACTGCACCTCAATAAAATTACACTCCTCATTCTAAATAACTTTGCACAAATCCACATTCAATTTTATCTTTCACTAACATGTCCAGCCCCACCATTTTTAGTAGATGAGGCAATGCCAGAAAGCTTATCATTACCAAATTATGATACTATAAAACTCTGCTTTCATGAATAAATTACTAATTCAACAAATCCAAGCAAAGGTAAGATATATGAATGAGGACGGTGACATTGTAAAAATGTCCAAAATCTGCCTTATTTAGCTTATTTTGGCTGAGGGTACAGACACATGGCACTATTTATTTCTAGTGGTCTGTCTCTTTAACCTTTGTTCGGACAATTATTGCACAAATTCACAGAAATCAACAAAGCTAAATACAGTAGAAAATCATAAAATCCTCTGGCTTTTGTTAAAGTGCTTGGATGAGGATAATGAGAGTTGTATATTAACATGATCGTAGAATTATGACTTGGAAAAGTTTGGGTTACAATTTCGGACAATTCTATTTACTGTTATTATTGATGGCAGATTATTGCATCACTAGAAATGAACAATTTGGCATTTTGCTTATAAAAATCTGAAATATTACCTTTTGACAACAAAAATAAACAGCAAAATTAATTTTCAATCATTGGACATGGATGATTACCTTACCTTCATCCTAAGGAAGGTGTCCTGTGGTTGGCTAAGGACATGCAGAGCTCCCTGATAAAACACAGGTCCCCACTTCTCCTCTGATAGGTCTGACCAATGCAAGGTGTTCAGACTGGGAAAGAGATAAATTGGGAATGTCAGGTTGATCATATAATTGAGACGGAATAAATAGGCCTGTCCGATCTCTTGTTTACCGAATGCTGGGTCGCCAGGCAGTCTTACAAACAAGGCCATGAATATCACTCACCCACTGATGAAGGTCTGATTCATGTCAAGACTATACATCTTAAAGTTCCTCAAAGGGACATCTCGAAGGAACACATCCCCAACAAGGCCTGAGAAAAAGAACAGACACAGTGGAACGTACAAGGGATACATAAAGAGAGAATAATGTTAGCAGAAGTTTAGAAAACATACTTCAATTTAATTACAGGGCAGACAGCTTTTGGGTATTGGCTGGGAGTCATTAGAGATTTAAATGGATCCTATAGTGCCAGGAATACAAACCCATTTTCCTGGAACTATAGGTTGCTCTGGAATTGCAATCTTTAACATTGCAGCACTAAGTGCAAAAGGGTCACAGCACCCAGACCACCGGTGAGTTGAAGTGGTCTGGGTGCCTAGAGTGTCCCTTTAATAGCAGATAAAGGGGAATCTTCCAATCTTTACTATAGCAGTCATGGCCCCATTTTAAAATGAACCTGCACTCCACAAATTGTGTGAATGTAACTATCAGTCGACCCAAGCATGTTCCAGGCGTTTACGCTTAGTAACCCGCTACTAAATGAATTAATTCAATTTATTGCATTGGCATAGAAGTAACGTACTGGAAATGTGGCTGCCAAAGTGGTGCATGCATTATTTGGAGGCGGAAAGGGGATTTTCCGTGCACATCCATCTTGGAGGAGGTGGAAGCAATCTCCAGTTCATTATATATCAAAATCCACATATTTGCTAGAAATCAAATTTGCCTTGTTCACAGACTATATTCGTATACCATCCCGAAGCTGATGTAATCAACCCATTTAAAGAAGAGGATATTATTACATCTGCGATACTGACTTTATTACTAGTGTCAATATGATTCGGCATTATTTCACATCACTACGGTTTAATTATGAGTAACTGGACAATCTTCAGTCTGAGGTAGAAGTGATACATTTTACAACATATATGGCCAAATGTGACCAGGTGCAAACCCCAGGAACATGATCAGTTTGTGTGTTTTAACATACAGTATCTCACAAAAGTGAGTACACCCCTCACATTTTTGTAAATATTTTATTATATCTTTTCATGTGACAACACTGAAGAAATGACACTCTGCTACAATGTAAAGTAGTAAGTGTACAGCCTGTATAACAGTAAATCTGCTGTCGTCATCTCTTAAAATAACTCAACACAAAGCCATTAATGTCTAAACCGTTGGCAACAAAAGGGAGTACACCCCTAAGTGGAAATGTCCAAATTGGGCCCAATTAGCCATTTTCCCTCCTCGGTGTCATGTGACTTAGTGTTACAAGGTCTCAGGTGTGAATGGGGAGTAGGTGTGTTAAATTAGGTATCTCACACTCTCTCATACTGGTCACTGGAAGTGCAACATGGTCCCTCATTGCAAAGAACTCTGAGGATCTGAAAAAAAAGAATTGTTGCTCTACATAAAGATGGCCTAAGCTATAAGAAGATCGCCAAGACCCTGAAACTGAGCTGCAGCACGGTGGGCAAGACCATACAGCAGTTTCACAGGACAGGATCCACTCAGAACAGGCCTCGCCATGGTCGACCAAAGAAGTTGAGTGCACGTGCTCAGCGTCATATACAGAGGTTGTCTTTGCGAAATAGACGTATGAATGCTGCCAGCATTGCTGCAGAGGTTGAAGGGGTGGGGGGCCAGCCTGTCAGTACTCAGACCATACGCCGCACACTGCATCAAATTGGTCTGCATGCCTGTCGTCCCAGAAGGAAGCCTCTTCTAAAGATGATGCACAAGAAAGCCAGCAAACAGTTTGCTGAAGACAAGCAGACTAAGGACATGGATTACTGGAACCATGCCCTGTGCTCCGATGAGACCAAGATAAACTTATTTGGTTCAGATGGTGTCAAGTGTGTGTGGCGACAACCAGGTGAGGAGTCAAGCATGGTGGTGGGAGTGTCATGGTCTGGGCCTGCATGAGTGCTGCCGGCACTGGGGAGCTACAGTTCATTGAGGGAACCATGTATGCCAACATGTACCGTGACATATTGAAGCAGAGCATGATCCCTTCACTTTGGAGATTGGGCTGCAGGGCAGTATTCCAACATGATAACGACCCCAAACACACCTCCAAGACGTCCACTGCCTTGCTAAAGAAGCTGAAGGTAAAGGTGATGGACTGGCCAAGCATGTCTCCAGACCTAAACCCTATTGAGCATCTGTGGGGCATCCTCAAATGTAAGGTGGGGGAGCGCAAGTTCTCCAACATCCACCAGCCCCGTGATGTCGTCATGGAGGAGTGGAAGAGGACTCCAGTGGCAACCTGTGAAGCGCTGGTGAACTCCATGCCCCTCAGGGTTAAGGCAGTGCTGGAAAATAATGGTGGCCACACAAAATATTGACACTTTGGGCCCAATTTGGACATTTCCACTTAGGGGTGTACTCACTTTTGTTGCCAACGGTTTAGACATTAATTGCTGTGTGTTGAGTTATTTTGAGGGGACAGCAAATTTACCCTGTTATGCAGGCTGTACACTTTCTACTTTATATTGTGGAAGAGTGTCATTTCTTCAGTGTTGTCACATGAAAAGATATAATAAAATATTTACAAAAATGTGAGTGGTGTACTCACTTTTGTGGGATACTGTAGAAACTTAGTATGTGACAGCAGATAAGAACCTATTGGCCCATCTAGTCTGCCCAATTTTCTAAATACTTTCATTAGTCCCTGGCCTTATCTTATAGTTAGGATAGACGTATGCCTATCCCACACATGCATAAACTTCTCTACTGTGTTAACCTCTACCACTTCATCTGTAAGGCTATTCCATGGATCCACTACCCTCTCAGTAAAGTGATACTTCCTGATATTATTTTGAAACCTTTGCCCCTCTAATTTAACACTGTCCTCTTGTTGTGGTAGTTTTTCTTCTTTCTTTTGTTAACTTTTCATGAATAAGTATCCTTACCTTTGCGCTGTTCGTTTAATCTGTTTCCATAGTTAACGCGACCGCAGTTTTCTACTAATATTTGCAATTTCCTGTAGCCCTTTGAATTGAAAATGATATAAAAAATCAGCCAGCTCAATGTGACTTAAACTGGCTCTGACATATAGCTCCCCATCACCGAGCATTATTACTGTCTATCCCTTGAGTCAATCATTTTCACTATGCCCAGGACTGTGGAATTCTGGGAGCTACTCTGCAAATCACAGACTCTGATTGGCTGCTGACATATCTGATCCCATGCAGCCATGTTTATTTATGAGTATAATAATAACGAGATCCACTGGAAAATAGTTTGACTAAACGCAGAGTGACTATATCCAATGACTCTGTCCTAGAAGTTGTAGCGTTTATTGTTCTCAGAGTGCACTTTAACCTCATGAAATACTCTGACCCCTGCTTCCAAACCCATTCATCAAACAGAGACAGCAATTTATTCATTAAAGAGTCAGTTATGGCGAGTTAACAATCAAATTGCTAAATTTAAGCTGATTTGGAGAAATGTTTCACATTATTTTGGCCTAAGTTTTGCAATGTACTTGTCATTTTCACTCAATTCCCAGTTAAATGAACAATCTAAACAGTGTGTTGGATCTCCAACTTAGAGAACACAATACGTGCTCTGCAGAACGTTACTGTTTTATAATTAAAATAATTATAACTTACTGGAACCTCTGGAATATTCAGTTCCTGGTTTTTATAATCCACTGAGCCAACAGACTGAGTGCTGACAAAAACCTTTAAGAGAAATTCATCTGTTACAAGGATTTTCTTGGTAATAAAGGGACAGATAATGTCAAGTACAGTCAATACAATCATTTTTTAGCACATTTTGCTGAAAGCTGCGAAGGATCATCCCAGATAACGCGGGAACTGTAGCCTATCATTAAACGCAGAGTCAGTACTTGTACGGCTAGGGAGAAACCATTAAACGCAGAGTCAGTACTTGTACGGCTAGGGAGAAACCATTAAACGCAGAGTCAGTACTTGTACGGCTAGGGAGAAACCATTAAACGCAGAGTCAGTACTTGTACGGCTAGGGAGAAACCATTAAACGCAAGAGTCAGTACTTGTACGGCTAGGGAGAAACCATTAAACGAAGAGTCAGTACTTGTACGGCTAGGGAGAAACCATTAAACGAAGAGTCAGTACTTGTACGGCTAGGGAGAAACCATTAAACGCAGAGTCAGTACTTGTACGGCTAGGGAGAAACCATTAAACGCAGAGTCAGTACTTGTACGGCTAGGGAGAAACCATTAAACGCAGAGTCAGTACTTGTACGGCTAGGGAGAAACCATTAAACGCAGAGAGTCAGTACTTGTACGGCTAGGGAGAAACCATTAAACGAAGAGTCAGTACTTGTACGGCTAGGGAGAAACCATTAAACGAAGAGTCAGTACTTGTACGGCTAGGGAGAAACCATTAAACGCAGAGTCAGTACTTGTACGGCTAGGGAGAAACCATTAAACGCAGAGTCAGTACTTGTACGGCTAGGGAGAAACCTAACTTCTGCCTGTGACACAAACATGGGTATAAATGTATGGCCCATTTATATGTAACTAGGAGGCAAGGAAAGGGAAACTATTGTACCATGAGCTTTGCAAAGAATATAAGCTGCCATGTGGCTTTAAGTGTCCCTTTCAAAATGCAAATGGCAGGAAAGGCTAATATGTAAGCAAATTGTGGGTACCCATCACCCCAGGTAAATGCGGAGCTTTCAAGCCCTAAGACATTCAACGGAGAGAAAGCAGAGTTAAATTCTGTGAAAGGATGCCACATGCCTATAGATAAGGGTGAATAGCGTGCTTTATAATTGTTTAAGAAACCTGCATTTTAATTAATGCGAATGGAGTATTTCTTGCTTTTAAGAACTTCGGTACCCTTCAAATAATTCTTTATAGAGAATTCACATCTGTTCACCTTGGTCATCCAGGGAAGATCGACAGCATGAAAGATCTGCTCTGACACACCTGTAATATTACATGCATACACGGAATTTCCTTTGGTGTCTTTCTGTCCGGTGCAATCTATTTCTCCTTAATATAGCACTAAAGGTAAGTAGCCACTCACCTGGGCTCTGTCACGGACATTCCCATTGGTGTGGAATTTGCCTCCTCCATATATAACGGCCTCGTACAAAGTGTAGCCATATGATTGCCCGTTCCCATCGTTCACTGGGAGATTTTCCATATTAATAGGCTCCTCTGATCTGGATGGCTGGGGATGTAGAAAGAGAATGGAATTAGATTTTCCATTTATTCAGACAGCAGCTCACTATTAGTATTACTCAAACTGCCTGTAACAACCAAGCAGCTTATTTCATTAAAAAAGTTAAATGACCCTGAAACACAATACATGCTTTTTACTAATAGTTTTCTTGCATATAAAAAGTTCACAATTTATCTCATTCCACTTTATAAATATAATAAAACATTATCTTACTGTATATTGTAAACAACGGAACGACTGGGTCTCGATCTCCATGAAGAGCAATTTATTGTCACAGTTCTGGAAGTGGCCGTTTATAAATCTCTCACCCCAATACATGCTACTGAAGCACTCACTGGGGTAACACACTGACCTTCGCAGCCCTACTCCATGTGGGTACCATCATGGGCTCGAATTTCTGCTTGGAGAGTGCTGCAGAAGCACGTTTGCTTGGGCGTTCCTTTATCATGCCATATGTACACATTAATGTTCATGGAGCTTGTGATAAGAGACATTCACATGGTATCTGCTGGCTGCACCAGGACAGCCGGGCATATGATGCAAATTAAAGGAACACTCCAAACGTCAGCTTGCTGAAGAGCTTAATGCCTGAAGAGTTTGTTCCTTTTTCACTTTATAATGTTAAAACGTCATGGCTGGCAATCAGGCAGTCAGGGGCTGTGTCTTCTGTCTAGTTTAGCTCCATGGAGCTAAATGCAGGTGGCTGGCTGGTCTGCACGGCTTCTCGATGAGAAGCCTCTGATAGGTCATTCCGCTGGCACAGATGAGAACGTCCGTGATGGAGAATAAGGGGAGGGCTTGCAGAAAAAAGTACATTCTGCCACTTCTCGATTTAAAGATCAGACAAATTAATATAAATTTCCAAACAAGGCAAAACTTACTTTATATCACTTGTGCCATTACACCTATGCCAGTGATGGCTAACCTTTTTTTTTTTTTTTATTGTTTCTGGACCACATTTCCCATGATGCTCAGCTGGCTTTTAGACTCTAAACGCTAGCTGAACATCATAGGAAATGTAGTCCAGAAACAATTTATGGGGTCAAGGTTAGCCATCACTGACCTATACCATTGCGCAATAGACTGTTCCCACCTATAAGCATCTGTCCAGAACTGAAATGTAGGCAAGCTCTCTCTGCACGAGAGATACAGAAACTCTGGATCATCATTTCAAACTCACTTTATACTTCATCTTTGGAGTGCATAATGTGTCGTCTGGTTACTGGGAGGGGAAAAGGCTATTCTTTAATCACTGTTCCAGTGTGGAGGATTCAACAGGGAAAGTCCTTGTAAGGACTAGAGCTCCCAGGACTGAGTGTCGTCCGGTGCCTGGAGGTGTCTAGAGCGATTCCCCATTCGGCTCCAGGAGGGAGCGGTTCAAGGACCCCAGTCAAGCCACGACAACTGTGGGCAGAAGTGCTGCAGTTTGTCACCTGTTCCAGCTAGGAAGCGGTCCTTGGTGGAGGAACCCAGCCAGGGGTACAGGGAGCTCCGTTACATACCCCCTAAGAAGAATTTCATGCATGTTTCTGTGTGGGTATATTTACTAAATTGCTATATACAGTATCTCACAAAAGTGAGTACACCACTCACATTTTTGTAAATATTTTATTATATCTTTTCATGTGACAACACTGAAGAAATGGCACTCTGCTGCAATGTAAAGTAGTAAGTGTAAAGCCTGTGTAACACTGTACTTTTGCAGTCTTCTCAAAATAACTCAACACACAGCCATTAATGTCTAAACCGTTGGCAAAAAAAGTAAAGGGACACTCCAGGCACCCAGACCACTTCTGCCCATTGGAGTGGTCTGGGTGCCAACTCCCACTACCCTTAACCCTGCAACTGTAAATATTGCAGTTTTCATAAACTGCAATATTTACATTGCAGGGTTAACTCCTCCTTTAGTGGCTGTCTACTTGCTGGTCTATAGCACAGGTTTTCTGTGCTATATCGTCGCTGGGCGTCCTCACGTTATGTGAGGACATCCAGCGTCACTAAAATCCCCATAGAAAAGCACTGAAAGACATTGCCGCGCATGTGCATTAGGTCCCATCCCGTCAGCGGCCGCGTTTGCGCAATCGGTCTCCTCGGGGAGGAGCGTGGGCGGACCCTAAACCAACACTAAGGGACATCGGCGGTGGTCTCAGGTAAGTCACTGAAGGGGTTTTCACCCCTTCAGCAACATGGGATGGGGGGTGGGAGGGAGAGGGGACCTGCAGTGCCAGGATTTTGTGTGGTCACCATTATTTTCCAGCACTGCCTTAACCCTGAGGGGCATGGTGTTCACCAGAGTTTCACATGTTGCCACTGGAGTCCTCTTCCACTCCTCCAGGACAACATCACGGAGCTGGTGGATGTTAGAGACCTTGCGCTCCCCCACCTTCCATTTGAGGATGCCCCACAGATGCTCAATAGGGTTTAGGTCTGGAGACATGCTTGGCCAGTCCATCACCTTTACCTTCAGCTTCTTTAGCAAGGCAGTGGACGTCTTGGAGGTGTGTTTGGGGTCGTTATCATGTTGGAATACTGCCCTGCGGCCCAGTCTCCGAGGGGAGGGGATCATGCTATGCTTCAGTATGTCACAGTATGTGTTGGCATTCATGTTTCCCTCAATGAACTGTAGCTCCCCAGTGCCCGCAGCACTCATGCAGGCCCAGACCATGACACTCCCACCACCGTGCTTGACTATAGGCAAGACACACTTGTCTTTGTACTCTTCACCTGGTTGCCGCCACACACGCTTGACCATCTGAACCAAATACGTTTATCTTGGTCTCATCGGTTCCAGTAATCCATGTCCTTAGTCTGCTTGTCTTCAGCAAACTGTTTGCGGGCTTTCTTGTGCATCATCTTTAGAAGAGTCTTACTTCTGGGACGACAGCCATGCAGACCAATTTGATTCAGTGTGCAGCATATGGTCTGAGCACTGATCGGCTGACCCCCACCCCTTCAACCTCTGCAGCAATGCTGCAAGCACTCATACGTCTAATTCCCAAAGACAACCTCTGGATAAGAGGCTGAGCATGTGCACTCAACTTCTTTGGTTGACCATGGCGAGGCCTGTTCTGAATGGAACTTGTCCTATGAAATCGCTGTTTGGTGTTGCCCACCGTGCTGCAGCTCAGTTTCAGGGTCTTGGCAGTCTTCTTATAGCTTAGGCCATCTTTATGTAGAGCAGCAATTCTGTTTTTCAGATCCTCAGAGAATTCTTTGCCATGAGGTGCCATGTTGAACTTCCAGTGACCAGTATGAGAGTGTGAAAGCGATAACACCAAATTTAACACACCTACTCCCCATTCACACCTGAGACCTTGTAACACTAACGTGTCACATGACAATGGGGAGGGGAAATGGCTAATTGGGCCCAATTTGGACATTTCCACTTAGGGGTGTACTCAGTTTTGTTGCCAACGGTTTAGACATTAATGGCTGTGTGTTGAGTTATTTTAAAGGGAAAAGCAAACTTACACTGTTATACAGGGTGTAAACTTACTACTTTACATTGCAGCAGAGTGACATTTCTTCAGTGTTGTCACATGAAAAGATATAATGAGATATTTACAAAAATGTGAGGGGTGTACTCACGTTTGTGAGATACTGTATATATATTGTTAATAGGATAGCTTTCCATGAGTGCAGGCCTTTTTGGATATATATATATTTATACTCATGGCTCACTTGTAATTGGCGATAGGGTTGTGAAAAATTAGGCATTCGTGTCTGAATTGAATTTCAGTTATATAAATAGAAGTGATTGGCCAAAGGCAGAAAAAATACAAGTGGTTTTGTGGATTTCTAAGTAGGTATTTGGGCTTATTTGTTTGTTTTCATCCCAAACTGGATATTTTTATGATGTGGCAAAGTAGGTACCAAATCTGCAAGGCGATGGATGTCATATTATCACTTGGCAAATAAACTATTCAATAAAATAATAAGACATTGTTATCGTAATAAGTGAAAATTCAATAAAAAGGAATTATCTTATTTATCTATTGAACGTATCAGCAATTACATAATTGAGAAAGGTTTGTCATTTAATTAAATTGGATTTTTAGACAACAAAGGGCCAATAATATTTATTTACTGATTCCCATACCTCTCCTGTAGATATCAAAACATCCCATAGAGATATACAGCGTTTCAACTCCACGGCACCGTACGTGGCCTTGGGGATTAGAGGGGGGACGGGCGGAAGAGGATCCACTGTACAATTAAAGACAAGAGATCTGTTACTGCAAGCTCATATAATACATTAGCCAATAGAAATTTAATGTAATAATTTTGATGATAAATTACCATGAAACTTGCTTAACAGATCTCGTAACTTGTAATATTTTGAAGTGTAGTCGCCAGCCTCGGATAATGGGGCGTCATAATCTAACGAGAAAAGATCATTTCATTAGAGAGTATAACACACTGCTCTGTGATATATTGATCTTTAGGTGTCCTTTAAAAATCAATGCTACGTTATGCCAGTGTTAGATCTACGGAAAGCAGCAAAGTTTAATTCAAGGTTCAGTTTACAGAGAACTGTTGGGTTCAATGTTCAGTTTACAGAGGGCTGCCAGGCTCAGTGTTCAATCCACAAGGCCCCACAAAATCAGAAGTGAGCACAGCAGAACTTGCAGATTTCCATGTAACTCCGGTGATGAAGGCAATAATATTTGTTGGATAAGATGATCGGGAACTCCTGGGCAGAGCCGATAATCTAAAATGACCCAGGCATAAAGGAGTCCCACACTACTACGTCTATACTTCAACAATTCAACTTTAAAAATGCATTAAAAGGACATTCCATTTATAGCCCTGTGCACCAACACAACTTAAGTGTACTGTATTTGATACATTTTGCCCAGATAATGGTGCTGTCATTTCTTTGCATTCAAATATCATTCGTTTTGCTTTAAATAGAAAAAGGCTTTGCTGCTTTCTATAACAAAACCCTGTACCTTTAGCCACACTTCCTTGTTTCACAAAGCAGCTTCCTTATTAGATGTATTCTAAGTACGTACTCAGGAACTGAGCTACTGACATCACACTGCTTCGTAGCCAATCACTGTCTTGTTATTATTTGTACCCTTCAGCACAGCTTTCAAAAGCCATACAGATAATAGGAGGGCAGTGATTGGCTGTGGTGGCGAAGTCAAGACAGCTGCTCAGCTCACATTGATCTCTCATTGGCTGAGTTGAGTATGCACTCTGAATACATCTAATAAGGAAGAAGTTTTGCGATCAGAGGGTTCATGGCTAAAGTTAAGGGGAATGCTGCAGAAATCTTCAAAATCTTTTTTAAACACGGACAGTATAAGGCCAAACCTATCAAATGCACTTAAGTTAAATTGCTGCCCATAGTGTCCCTTTAAATCTTGAATTATGCCAACGACCTATACAGGGCATCCTGTTTAATACTCATTGACCAACTTCTCAAGATGTGGATATTTCTCCATTCTCCTATATACAGGAACTCACCGTAGCTGGTAACATCAGAACGATACTCGTGAAAGTGCAGAGCTCCACTCATGAAGCCAAAGTTGGTTCCACCATGAAACATGTAAAGATTAATGGAGGCGCCTTTTTTCAGAACTTCTGATACAGTCGTCATCATCTCTGGGAGGATATGGAAAGAAAACATTCAATGCCCAGGGTTTAGATATAAATGATTACGGTCTACGTATATCTAATAGTTAATCCACTGGACTCCTTGATTACTGTGCAGAAAACTGTATCAGTAGCCACCCCCACCCCCACCCACTGAAAGGGCCTATGAATAAATACATTAATGATCACATGAAATAAAACTTGGCTGGAATGTTATATAGACTGCCTTGTTACTTCCATAATGGTATACTTCATTGGGATCTACACACAGGGCAAACCATGAAGATTTAGTGTGCTTCCCATGAGCATCCAATAAGAAGTCTTTGCAAGACAGGTGCTCTGGGTAATTGCTGCCTCTCGAGTTTAGCTGCAATGAGCTAACCAAACCAGGAAGTAACAGGACCGCTTATCTGATTGACAGCCAGGGGGGTGTAACAAGGTTCATTTATACAAGTGCCAATTTATATTAAAATCTGCACTTTTGGTAAAATGAATAAAAGAGAACACATTCTTCACACATAAAGCACTTCAGCAAACTAAAGTACTTTAGGGGCTTGGATCGTCCCTTTAATAAAAAAATTAAAAAAAAATAAAAAAAATTAAATGATGTGTATTGCATTTTTTGAGAAAAGTTTACTTTTTACTTGGCTAAGCAGCCATGTTCGGTCACACTCTACTGTTATCTGATCAATCACTCCTCAACCTAACTTACTGGCTGCTGAGCTCTGTGTGAATCTGCTGCTGCAGGCAAGCTAGGTTGAGCAGCAGTTGATCAGACAATAGAAGAGTCTGATCCAACTTGGCTGCTCAGCAAAATAAAAAAAAAGTACTTTTTCTAAAAAAGAAAAATGTCAAAAATCAATATACATAATTAAAGAAAATATTACATTTCTTTAAATGTAATAAACCTTTTAAAAATTTGAGTGAAAAGTTGATGACAATTGTCCTTTAAACTTTTGTCTAATTCCTGGGTCTCTTACGACCTGTTTTTAAGTTGATGTGACCAATAAAAAAAAAGAGGGTTATTCAAGTGAATTTTAAATTTTAGACCTAAATAGTTGTGCAGGGAGCATAGCTGACTTGTGATTTTTTGCCAGTTTGAGTATTTGACCTTAAACTCAAAATTCACTTTGAATTCTCCCTGTAGGAAATGGAAAGGAAATGAGACATGCAAACGCAAAGAACTACTCACGATCAACATCAAAGACATGGTGGTCCCCTCCCCAGTGATCGAACCACCCTGTCCAATACTCCATCACCAGGACAGGTTTGTTATTCTGTGTATAGAAATGAAATGTGAACTAGTGAAAGCCCATCACCCTAACAAGCTCGAAATACTCTACATTTATATTAAGGATTGCTTTGTAGTTTTATGTGATGCTCGAATATCTGGTCTGAATATTTAATGACTAAACCACAAATTGTGATGAATTTGTATTCAAAAATGAATAAATAAATGAAAATAAAACAGGCCAAAAATAGTCTAAGCTGCGAATATGGGAGTATTAAAGAATTTTTAAATACATCCTCCCAACCGCCCCGATCCCGGGTCCTGTCCTACTTCTCATTTTTCCCTGGAGGTGGAGGCACCACCAATACTGCGGACAGGATCACTCTACTTCCAGGTGGGTCTGCCTCCCTTTGGGTGGAGCTAATGATGCAAATCACTTCATTGGCACTGGCCCCCATTTACCCCTCCTACCAGCATCCCACTTCACAGGATGCCGGAGTTGGAAGGAATTATATTTTGGTTTAAATTTAGCAAATTAGTTTTTTTGTATTCACCTAAATTCAATGTGGATGTATGTGTGTACCGGTGTATAGACAGAGAGTGTTTGGAACTCTGATGACTGGGTGAAGGTCATGACTGGTATTCCAGGTCATATTACCGAGAGTTTTACAGCAATGAAACAATGGCTGCTTCTCAGAGTGGCAAAATGATTTACTAGTGACACTCTTTATAGTCATCGTGTACTAAATAAAATGCCTTGCAACGCTATTCAGATCCCTTGGTCCAATTCTCTAATTTTACTGAAATACAGTCTAAATATCTAACTTTTCTTCTGCGTGATAAATTGTCTGAAAGTCTTTAACCCCTTAAGGACACATGACATGTGTGACATGTCATGATTCCCTTTTATTCCAGAAGTTTGGTCCTTAAGGGGTTACACTCAAAAATAATTATTTTAAGATGACATTGGTTTTCTGCTCTAAAAGCTCCATAAAAATAATCCCCCAACGACAATAAAATGTACGTGACAATTTGCATCAACCTGTGTGACATTCACCTAACGAACATTTGTATTTAGATAAAAGTCCCCCGCTGGATAAGGATCACTAATCAGGCTGCAGACCTGAAGGAATCACAGATCTCAGATTGCAAGCTCGGTTGAGCAGGTCCAATTCACCTCTGGTCTTGGTAACATTCTGTATCTAAATGACTTGTCAAATATCTTCATATTCTATCATTGTAATGCACGCTGAATATGTTGGCGTTTTGTAAATCCTAATAATCATTCTTGGCACTATTTGAAAATTGCAGTCTACAAATACCAGCCAATCAACCTGACGCACCTGGAGCAAATCTTCCAAGAGGAAATGCTGAAATCAGACACCCACTACACACAGAATTCTTGTTCCGGGATAATGATGCCCCAAAGACACTGCCGAAGTTGGAGTTACACCAGCAGCAGAGGGGTTAAACTTGCTGCGTTTCATAGCACAATACTACACATACAGACCCCAGACACCACAACCACTTCAAATTACTTGGAGCAACCCTTTAATATAAGGGATTTGAATACCTATGCAAGAAGCAGATTTCAGTTTTTCTTTTACATATCTACTCAGAAATAGTTTGACTTTAAAATGTTGTTTTAGAGCAGGCAAGTTTGTAATAAAAATGTTGTTTGGGCATTTGTGAGTGAATCATTTATAATTCGGCAATAATGATCATTTTTAAGTGATCTAAATACTTCTGCAAGGCACCGAATATTACATTTTAGTTCACTACAGTGATGCAGATTGTATATTTTAAATGAGCTTTGAAAATGGCACACAATGGTGATTTTGTCTATTCCTTGAATTAACCTGCTTTCTATTTAAATATCACCGATGGTATTTTGTCAAGTGCTTTGTAACATTCTGTTTTATTTTGGTTTGTGCTATCTATTTAAGAGCAGGTTATAAAGGGAATTTATTCAGAAGTTTGCTGCAGGATAAGGTACACTGTAATTAGAGAAGGTCCTTTCTCTGTGTAATTAAAAGCCATTGAGCAGTTGCATAGCTGTAATATGGAGCTCATTAAATATCAACATATCTTGCCCTGCGCAGCTTACAGCTCGAGTGCTTGCAGTAAAATGAGCCGTGCATAATTAGCATGACAAAACCCATTTTGTGGTTATATAGCTGATTAATGTGACATAGTGAATAATCAGGTCATCTCATAGTAACAGCAATGTAACAGAAACATGATCCAAAATTTGGAGACAGATCAGGACTGGGTCCTGTTTTTTTAACACTTTCATTACCAGAATTTGTATTCCAAAAGAAAATATTCTACAATAAACCCTACTGACTTTCACTGACACTCCTGGCTGGTCCTCAGCTGTCTGAGAAACAAATTTATCCATTGGAGTTCTGGTATGTGCCTATATCTTATGCAGAGGGACTATAAATCACAGAAACCCCTTCCCACTCCTGTTCTGTACAGAGGCCTGTTAGGATCAGTGCATGCAGGGCTCCTGGACAGAATGTAGAGGGTAGAAAGAGCTATGGAGGACTGGGCACACTGGATACACATACGATATATCTGCAGTGCCCTTTGAAATTGATGCCTGGTTTCAGCCAAGTCACAGAATTTACTACAGGTGGGCATTATACCCACATACAGCCATAATATTTACATTATGTTGGTATTATGTAATGAACAGAACTCAGTAGTAAAGTAATGTGAGTAAATAGACATTGAATTGATATTTAACCTGTACAATACTGAATTTCAATCATGCGGTAAAATATAAGCAATGAATTTTACAGATTGTTTCAATCAGTGACATAACTTCCAATAAGATGGGTTACGTTTTGATGAACATTGCGGTTATTTCTGCTGCACTCTTGTAACAGATGAGGATGCTGGTACACTCTATATGAATATAATTTTTTTATTTTTATAAAGCATACTGTACATGTGTTTGCTGTATATTACCTGGATGGAGTCCAGATAGGAGAAGAGAATGGGTTCGATCTTTTGGAAGTTGATTGTGGCCAGAACTGTAAGAGTTAAACAAAAGAAAAAACAAGTAATGAACAAACAGCATACACGGCACAATCTACAATGGTCTTAACCCTTTTAAATTTTCGAAAACGGCACTGGGGGTTTATTAACTAAACAGTGATTTGTAGTGAACTAAAAAAAACTAAATAGAAAATGAATGGAAACAAAATCTCCAACTGTGGTATAGTCGCTGCTTGGTTATTTTGGCTGAATGGGTTTGACACTGTCGGTCATTAATCCTAAAAACATAAAACAGACACAGGTAATACAAACATGCCAGCTGTCATGATGTCCCCTTCTGGCTCTCTGTGCCATTTACACAGAGTGCTGGCACCTTGTTTAATGAAGTGATTAGTTTACAAGGAGGAGGACAGTGTGTGTCTTACACCTTTCCCACGGACGGTTAAATACCACCAGTAGGATCTCTTCCAAACATAACAAATCATTAATAACAGTTGTTAACTCTACCATAGATGCATTGTATTAATGTGTGCAATAGGAAGTGAGATTTGTGGAGTTAACCAAAGGATGGATTATTCACTGTGAAATGCTGAGTGTTTGTTTCAAGTAACGAGAGGTCTATATATACACACACATATAGATGAGGTTCAATGTAGGTCAAAGAGCTACATCTAGTGGTAAAGACGTATCATTACAATGGCAAGGCCCTGCTGTTACTGTGCATGACCCAGTTCTCTATCCAAACATCATACTTGCTGCAACAAACTAACAAGATTGGTCTCATTGCCACTGGCACAAGCCTGGCGTACCTGCTGATAGTCACTGGCCCACTCATTTCCTGACACAGGATCGGATTACCTGGCTGAAGGCCACTCTGCCAGACACATGATTGGCAGATTCATAGAGATTCTGCAACACTCCAGCTATCTAGATAAAACCTGGCAACTTATCATGGGGAATGTAGTTCTACAACATATATCAGGTCTCCCCTGTGCAGGTAAGTAGTTGGATTTGCATTGCATTATGGGACTGCAAGAGGTGGAGTATTGGCATGCTTATTAAAAACAGGAAACTGGTGTCAGCCTAGACAAGTTGAGGGACAGTCCACGCTGCAGTGACCCATTCTGTCTGTTTAATGAATTTCACTATATACAATATATATGTAAAGACAATAAATGACACGTCACACATCCAGATACAAGCACTACGGAATCTCTCCATTACTCTTCTCCCTGCAACTTCCAGGTACTGACTGAAGCTTGGAAAATTATCCACCTCTTTTATTATAACGTTGTTACCGTATTATAATTTGTTACTAAAGCTTCCTTTATCCATCACTTCCAAATTCCTCCTGCTACCTATTGTCCCCACTATACGCTTGCAAGCTCATGGGCTATCTAACTGCACTTTGTATAAAAGAGCTTCAATGGCTAGATCTCAGGTCACTGGGCAACCTTTACCTTTTGTATCGGTCTGTGTATATTGTACGTTCTCTCCTAATAGTACAGCGCTGAGAAATATGCGGACAATGTTTGAATGCCAGTAATTTATAAATAAATATTCTGCAGTGAGCTACCATCAACCATAAAGTGACTCACTTAACTATATCTAGTGATTCTTAGATTATCCAATAAGCAGTGCTACATGGGAACAGCGAGGAATTCTGGAGGTTGCGGTTATAAGATAACAGTTGTACTACTCAAAAAAACTAGTTTTTACAGTAGTGTCTTTGGAAGGGTTAAATGGAGGCTTACAAAATTAAAATTAAAAAATAAAAGTGTGGAGTGTCCTTTTACTCACCATGACTACCCTGTCTGCCTGTGTCTGGTGATACTTAGATTAGCATAAAAAAAATTAACCTTTCCAGGATCAATGTATTTATTGTTGTATATAAAAGGTTATGTGCTGTTAGACTGAGAATTACATAGTTACATAGCTGAAAAGAGACTTGCATCCAAGTTCAGCCTTCCTCACATATGTTTTTGCTGTTGATCCAAAAGAAGACAAAAAAAACCCAGTCTGAAGCGCTTCCAATTTTGCCACAAACTAGGAAAAAAAATCCTTCTTGACCCCAAAATAGCAGTCAGAGATCTCCTTGGATCAAGCAGCTATTACCCCACTAATTAGAAATGATATCCCTGTATGTTATGTTTTTGGAAGAATTTATCCAATTGCTGTTTAAATATCTGTACGGACTCCGATAAAACCATCTTTATTTACACTTCTGTTTGCTACTTTTTAAAGCCACAAACATGAACAATGTTTAATGAGATAAATACTTTATTAAATGTCAAAAACACAAGGGGTTTATTCACTAAACCGTTAACTAAGAACCGACAGCAGAATTGCATATTTCAGGCAAAAATAATAATAATAATAATAATAATAATAATTTGATCTAAATGTGCAATTACTTTGCCATCTCTCTTGGGTTCCCAGTTTAGCAAAAAAGCCTAAAACATTCTTGAAAGTAAATTTTAAATGTAATGTCATAAAATTTCTCTCTGTCCAAAATCAACACACCAAGGCTTCGAATTACCTCCTTCTACTGTCCCGGAACTGAGACCATCTTTGTTGTCAGACGTAAGTAAAAGTTCCTCAATCCCTCTGCGGACAAGGGCCTGGTGTGCGAAGACACAGAGGGTCTTGTTATTAGAACAGAGAGTGACCTGTACAGATGAGCTGAGAGCACACAGTGAATGCTGCCAACCATTATATAGAGATTATCTCAGCCATGCAATCACACCTGAAACCTAGTGACATCTGTTTATACACTAATTAAATGAAATAACCGGTTTGGAAAAATTCTCAAACTCGGCTACTTTAACAGCTTAGCTACTTTTGCCTAAAACTTGCATACACCTTGTAACTTCTCCTCAATTTCCATTTTAGTGAATAAACTACCATAGAGGTTGTTCACCTACAGTGACCTATACTTAATAGAAAAAAGAAAGAAATAATAAAAATCCGATTTCTAAAACTGCTAAAATCACAGCTTGGATACTTTGGCTTGAATTTAGTGATTTGGTGTGCGATTTAGAATGTTTAGTGCATTAACCCTAATCATTTACAATATTATAAAGTGGGATATGCGCTTTCAAGGGCAGGAGTGATTCTGAAGAATTAAGGTTTTACAGCTGATAACAGCACTACACAAATAATTATTTTATATCATAATATATCACGGTCTGTGCTCGAAACAGTCAGTGAACTGTAATTAACTGAAAACTGAAGGAAAAACAAATCTTACATTTAGCTGTTTTTTTATTTCAAACTGTTATAGCCAACATTTTGAAATATCAGTTTTCTCTTATCTACAACCCAGTGTTTTATCTAAGAAGCCCTATTATCTTTAACACCCTGAGTACGTTTTGTGGCTGCCCCTGCTGTAAATACTTTTCAAAACCCCAAAATTTAGCAAGCACATTTTTTAGTTTTTTTAATAGCTGTCAATTTTCTATATGACATTAAAAAGGATTTACCGTATAGTGTTATTAGTCATTTATACAAAAGTGTTCTGAATAACGATCGTCCATAAACTGAGCAAACTGAACCTGCAGCCAAGAGGAAGCCAATACAGCTCACCTGATTGTCTAACACCGGAAAAACTTGGATTAATTCAACAATTCCCTTGTGCGAGGCTTCCGATTACAGACGACAGAGAACATACAGAATTCATATGGGGAAAATGAATTTACTCCAAAACATTTCCCAATTTAGGCCTTTGTTCCAGATTTGATATTTAACGTACATCAGGGTTACTCATTAAACTGAAACTGATGGCAATTTGTAAAGCCACTATAGCTGAGATGGAAATATACAGGTGGAGAGATTTTTGCAAATCCCTACTGTTCATGGTTTAGTAAATAACCTGATTATGTTTCATATGGTGCACTACACAGGAAAACACATCACACTTTGAGGTTTATTCACTAAACACAGAATTGTCGTGAATGAAAAACTAAATTGCAAGATTTAAGTTAAAATAACCAAGGTCTGACTATATTGTCGCCAAAAGTTTAGTCCGTAAGCCCCAGTATATGTCATGGATTAATAAAAGGGTCTCGCAGCCCACGTCTGCACTTACAGTCTTTATAAATTCCATGTAGTTGGCGTCCTTAGCGTAAGAGCCATACTCATTCTCCACCTGAACTGCGATTATTGGTCCGCCCCTTGAGTACTGCAGATACAAAGCACAAAGGTTACCGAGTTAGCAGTTTATCCACCAACCAATGAGCTGCAGAGAGTGGAAAACTGGTGCGCAAAGTTTAGATCTAAAGAACTGAATTCAGGGGAATTCAAATATTGCAAATCAACGTAAACCAGTTGTATCCTTTTGAACTTGTTTTATTGCAGCTGGAAGGTGTGTAATGGCTCCAGGGATGTGCAAACTGCAGCCATGCTGAAATAATCATACCACAGTACTAAGCAAGCGTGCATGCTAAACGAGGGCTGTTGATTAATGTGGGGCTTGTTGAGTGTGTTGGGAGCCGTTGCCCTCCGCGGTAAATGTGTCAGACTGTGTTCCTGACTCCAGTGATCAATTCAGCGTCAGGTGGACGGAGACTGATAATTATTGCACCTGAGAACCTACCTGATGCCAGGTCACCTTTGGGATCAATTCATCAAAAAAAGCCTCGGTTGCCTCTGTGAAGCCGCTATACGTTGTTCGTAGCTGCATGTTCTTGTCTCGTAATAACCAGCTGGTAAAGAAATGCCTTTAAGATACTGGATCAAGTACTGAGCTTATACCAGCATTTCCCCTCCATCTGACCACCAACCACAGTTTGCTACTTTCTACCCCCTATGCATGAATAAAGATATTAATAGCTACGGGAGCTTTGAATAAAGAGTAAAAGTCACCGTGGAAATTAATACAATGTCCCTAGTGACTCCACTTTTTGAACTTTGCACTAGAATTATGCAAGAACAGTCTATGTATTTATACAGTGCTATTAGTTTACACAACTTATGACACACAACTTAATAACAAACAGAGTCAAACAAAATAAAACTGCCCGCCCACAGTATGGTTTATCCCGTCTCATCATTTTTTTTATAAAACCTCCCAAGAGCCCAAGAACCACCACCTCTGCTCCTACATCAGCATTTTATCACCAGCCCTTCCGAACCACCATACATTTGCTCCTGTCTCCCCAAACAGCAATCTTTACTCTCTCACCACTTCCTTCCCCTCTAGTATTCTTTCCTCGTCTCCTTCCTCATCTCTACAACCTCTTTTGACCACAAGGAAATTAGTCAACGAAAATAGAGTCCCATCTTACATAGTTACATAGCTGAAAAGAGACAGCCTTTCTCACATTTCTTTTTGCTGTTGATCCAAAAGAAGGCAAGAAATCCACTCTGAAGCATTTACAATTTTGCAACAAACTAGGAAAAAATCCTTCTTGACCCCAGAATGGTAGTCAGATATCTCATTGGATCAAGAAGCTATTATCCCACTAATTAGAAATGATATCCCTGTATATGTAGTTTAACATATAGTCAGTTACATTTTATCTATAGCTATCCATTGTCAATTAACTCAGATGAGCTATGAACAGTGGTCCATGGTAAATAGCGTTTGGATAAATGTAGACACTACTTCTCACCTCGGCAAACCTCCAAGGTCCCACTCAGAGCATATGTATGGTCCAGGGCGCAAAATAACCCAGAGTCCAACTTCATCTGCCATATCTAGAAAACGTCTAGGGAAATTTAGAAGAAACCAGATTACATGCTGATCACAAAAATAAGGCTACTCAATATATCCATCACACATGTTTATTGGGTCTGCAGTCTGTGAAGTTAAGGATTAAACAAATCTATTTACAGCCCACAGCTAAACCCAATACAAGCAATAACACCCCCAGTAATGTGTCTTTAAACTACAATCAACGTGTTTCGAAATATGTCCGTGTAAATAAGATACATTGTTTTTCATCAAATTTACATTTTATTTGTATAAATTGTTATTAGTAAGTGTGACAGAACCATCTGTCTGCTTGGATTTTTACTGCGTTCGTCTGTTTGTCTCCCGTTCGTATGAATGGCTGGTTTCTATAGCCCAGCCATTCGAATGACTCTTTTTCCCGAACAAACCTGCCGAACGAACGGCCACCCAAGTGAGGAGTGTGCTGCTGGTTAACGAAGTGATCCCAATTAGAACGTTGTGGTTAACCGCAGACACTTCTCAATTAAACCGAATTCAGGGTGGTCGTCGTTCGTATGTCGACCACGAGGCAGCGGCCATTTTAAATCAAGCGAACGCCCAGCGGTGTTTGGCTCTATTTCTATGGAACTGAAAACGGACACTTTTTCTGCCGAACACCGCTGAAACAACGGAACGCCTGGCTGCCTCCACGAAAGCATGCGAACACCGGCCGTTCGGGAGATTGAGAGCATACGAAAAGACTTAACCCAGATAGCCTTCCCATGGAGTCATTCGTATACCGAAAGACTGTAAGAACTTTGACTCCATGGCGATTGAACTATGTGTGTGGGATCTGAGCGCTATTCGCTAATAATATGCACTCAGATCCAGGCTATCTGGGGACATGTAATACGAATGGGAAATGTTCAGTTTTTATGTAGTTATATATTTTTATGTCTTTTATTATTTTATGTCTAAGATGGCGACTGGCTTTGTCCTGGAGTTAATTGAGTTACTTGGTAATTAACTCCAGGGCAGAGGGGAGGGAATCATAATGCACTGTGGGTAAAATCTGTGACTGTGTGTCTAGAATGTCCCCATATCTGTCTGTCATTTAAGTCTCCCATTTGGTCCCCTAGGGGAGTGTCCACCAGGTGGGAGACCTGCATAAATACGGGCAGGTAGCCCACAGTAAAGCCAGATCCTGTTTGACCCTCAATGCGGAGCTTCTGTCTCGTTATTGGGGGGATTTCTTCTTCACGTTTAGAGACTGCTGGATGGAACGAAAGCCGCTTGGGGAATATTACTGTTCGACGGTTACCAGCAGTTCGTGTATTGCCGTTCGGGAGTTTGGAGCCGTTCACGGATCTCGATCGGGAGATTGCCGCTTCCCCTGCATTTGGTTCGTGTGTTACAGAGTAAGCGAACGGAGACTGTACTGCAGCCGGGGAAGGTCTACTAAACGGCGGTTTGGCTTAAAGACACTAGAGGTGTCTTAACAATTGGTGGCAAGCGACGGGATGAATCCCACAGCATTGGAGGTCAGCTACAAGACATGCAGTACGAGGAATTAAGGCGTGCTACACTTAAGGACATATTGGAACGCCGAGGAAGGTCAGCAAGCAATTTAAAGAAACGGGAGATTATTGCTTTGCTACTGGAGATGGATGCAGCAACGGGAATGGAGAGAGTCAACGTGCCCAGTACCTTGGATTTAACACCCGAGGAATTACAATTTAACCGGGCAGTGCAAATAAGGCTGGCACATTTTGGCCCCAACCCCTCAGCTGACATCGTGGAGCGTGTGCAGGCAGCAGTAGCAGCACAACAGGCGCTCCGGGAAAGAGGAGCTGCAGCAGCAGAGGTACCTTACAATAATAATGTGTTTGCTAGAAAGAAGGTACCTTTTGCTGCATTTAAAAATTTTGTGAAAACCGAGGGAGAGATTGATGGGTTCTTAGTGGACTTCGAGAGGCAGTGTGCTCTACATCAGGTACCTGCAGATGAATGGGTCACCATCCTCTCTGGGAAATTATCTGGCCGGGCTAGTGAGGCGTTTCGGGCCATCCCAGAGGAGGAGATCACCAGCTACCGGGCTGTGAAAGATGCGCTCCTAGCCAGGTATGCGGTGACCCCAGAAGCGTACAGGCGGAGGTTTAGAGAAACCAATAAGCTGGTTGGGGACTCTTATGTGGAGTGGGCCTGCAGAGTCCATCGTACCGCAGCCCACTGGATGGCAGGATGCCAAGCGGTAACTGGGGAGGAGGTGTTACAAGTGTTCCTGCTGGAACACTGCTTTGATAGACTACCAGCTGGGGTCCGGGAGTGGGTCAGAGATAGAAAACCCTCTACCCGAGGCTGCTCGTCTGGCAGACGAATACACGGATGCCCGCAAGTTGGATGGTACAGCTGCCAAAGCCCCTGCCAGACTGGAGTATCGACCAGCAGTAATACCCGCTCCTTCAGTCTACCAGCCCCCATTACACCGTAACCCAGCCGCACCGCCAGCTAACAATTTTGTACAGCCCTCACGATTTAATGCCCGTGAATATTCCCAACCCATCCGGTGCTTTGGGTGCAAGCAGTTGGGGCACAAGCGTCCTGAGTGCCCACTGAACAGTGCCAACGAGCAGGAGGAATTCTGGGGCATCCTACACGAGGCAGACCCAGTGCAAGCAGCTCACCAGGATAATCGCCAGCAACATCGGCAAACCGTGAAGCTGAATGGCAGAGTGGTAAATGGGTTGAGAGACACAGGAGCCACGATGACACTACTCCAAAAGAACTTGGTCTCAGAGCATCAGCACACTGGGGACACTGTGGCAGTAAGGGTGGCAGGGGGTGCTGTGTTTCGCTTACCTGTTGCCCGGGTACATTTGGATTGGGGAGTGGGCGCTAGACATGTGGATGTGGGGGTGATGAAAGACTTGCCCGCAGATGTTCTTCTGGGAAACGATTTGGCCCCTTTGGTTTCAGCCTATGCTCCGATGGGCCCTGCAGATGTGAACACAGTGACCACCCGTGCCCAGGCCCGTGCTGCCGGAACCAGCCCACCTGCTGATGAGACCCAGGTAAGATCTCCTTCCCCGACTGGTACCCCAGATCAGGTCCCCTTAAGCTGGGATTCCCCAGAGGAGTTTGGGAGGGAAACCCGGGCAGATCTGACCCTCCAAAAGTACAAAGACAGGGCAGATGCTGGAGAGGAAGGAATAGATGGGGAACGGTATGAGTGGGTGGGGGACAGGTTATATAGGATCCCTAAACCTTCCCAGAAGAGTGTTGCCTCTCCACCGAATCGCCAGTTAGTGGTACCTGCAAAGTACCGGCAGGAGATTCTGCGGATAGGGCATGATGTTCCGTTAGCTGGACATCTAGGGTCCCGCCACACAGCCTATAGGATCTCACAGAATTTCTTTTGGCCAAACTTTAACCAGGCTGTGCGGATGTACTGCAGTACGTGTGACACATGTCAATGGGTAGGAAAGCGGGGGGACCACCCTAAGGCTAGGCTATTATCGATGCCTATTATAGGGGAGCCCTTTGCCCGCATAGCCGTTGACATCGTGGGTCCACTGGCCAGGGCTAGTCCATCAGGTAAGAAATACGTTCTTACCGTGGTGGACTATGCCACTCCGCTATCCAGAGGCAGTAGCGCTGTCTAACATAGAGGCAGAGACGGTTGCTGATGCCCTGGTTAGAATTTTTACTAGGGTCGGGTTTCCTAAGGAGATTCTCTCCGACCAGGGAACCCAATTCACCGCTGTGCTCACCCAGCAGCTGTGGAAGGTGTGTGGCATTAAGCCGTTACTTAGCTCACCCTACCACCCACAGACTAACGGTCTCTGCGAGCGCTTTAACGGTACCCTCAAACAGATGCTGAGGACCTTTACAGACACTTGCAGAGACTGGGAGAGATTCCTGCCTCATCTATTATTTTCTTATAGAGAGGAGCCCCAGGAAGAGACAGAAGAGATGGTACGATCAGGGTGCCCGACAGCGGGTCTTCCAGGTTGGGCAAAAGGTATTGGTGCTCAAACCTGTGAAGGCCAACAAGATGCAAGCATCTTGGCAGGGCCCGTACAAGGTAGTGGCGCAGATCTGCGACACTACTTACTTGATAGCCAGCTGTGCAGATGAAAGGATCCAGCGGTCCTTTCATGTGAACATGCTGAAAGAGTACCAGGAGAGACCTGAGAATATTGCAGCAGTATGTGCCCCAGCTGCAGATGATTCTGAGAATTTACCCCTTCCCGATCTATTAGAAAGGGATTCCCAGACTGACCTTACTACCTTGGTACAGCTAGGGGACCGGTTGAACCCCACAGAAAGGGTACAGGCGCAGCAGTTGTTATGGGAGAAGCAGGCGACGTTCTCCCAGGAACCAGGTTATACCACCCTAGCTGTGCATAAGGTAGAGACCCCTGGACAGACCCCGTTACGACAGCCCCCCTATCGTATCCCTGAAGCAGTCCGTGAAGGAATGCGGAAGGAGATACAGGAGATGACCCAGCTTGGGGTCATCGAGCACTCCGACAGCCCTTGGGCCTCGCCTGTAGTCCTGGTGCCCAAGAAAGATGGGACCACCCGGTTCTGTGTGGACTACAGGCGACTCAACGAGCGGACCACCACTGACGCCTACCCAATGCCCCGGGTAGACGAATTACTGGATCGTATTGCCAGGGGGCGATATCTGACCACCATAGACCTGTGTAAGGGCTACTGGCAGATCCCCCTGGCCGAGGATGCTATCCCCAAGTCGGCATTTGTCACCCCATTTGGCCTGTACCAATTTAAGGTCATGCCTTTTGGGATGAAAAATGCACCGGCTACCTTCCAACGGATGGTGGATAGACTCCTGGATGGCTTCCAAGAATTTGCCTGTGCATACTTGGACGACATTGCGATTTACAGTGGGTCCTGGGAGGAACACCTGGTACATGTAGGGGTAGTGCTGGATAAAATTCGGGCCGCTGGCCTGACATTGAAGCCAGAAAAGTGCCATCTAGGTATGGCTGAAGTACAATACCTGGGTCACAGAGTGGGGTGTGGGAGCCAGAGACCAGAGCCAGCCAAGGTAGAGGCAGTGGCTAACTGGCCCACACCTACTACTAAGACCCAGGTATTGGCCTTCTTGGGGACGGCAGGGTACTATAGACGTTTTGTCCCTGACTACAGCGCTATTGCTAAGCCCCTGACAGACCTGACCAAGAAAAACTTGCCTAAGCAGGTCCTGTGGTCTCCGGCTTGTGAAGCTGCGTTCCAGGCACTGAAGCAGGCTCTTGTGAATGCCCCTGTCTTGGCAGCCCCAGTCCCTAACAAACGCTTTCTCGTCCATACAGATGCTTCCATGTATGGACTGGGGGCTGTGCTGAGCCAAGTCGGGGAAGATGGAGGAGAGCACCCTGTCGCATATCTTAGCAGAAAGTTGTTACCCAGAGAAGTGAGTTATGCGGCAGTGGAGAAGGAGTGTTTGGCCTTGGTCTGGGCATTGAAAAAGTTAAGCCCCTATTTGTATGGGCAAGAATTTTCCCTTGTGACTGATCACAACCCACTTGTTTGGCTTAACCGGGTCTCAGGAGACAATGGGAGACTGCTGAGATGGAGCTTGGCCCTACAGCCCTACAATTTTACCATCAGCTACAGACCCGGTAAGCTGAACGGGAATGCAGATGGGTTGTCACGACAAACAGACGTTTCCCTCACCTCGTAGTCCGGTCATCCCCAAGTTGACCCGCCACAGGGTCAAGCCGGGTCTGCCGGAGTGTCCAACAAGGAGGGAGCCGTGTGACAGAACCATCTGTATGCTTGGATTTTTACTGCGTTCGTCTGTTTGTCTCCCGTTCGTATGAATGGCTGGTTTCTATAGCCCAGCCATTCGAATGACTCTTTTTCCCGAACAAACCTGCCGAACGAACGGCCACCCAAGTGAGGAGTGTGCTGCTGGTTAACGAAGTGATCCCAATTAGAACGTTGTGGTTAACCGCAGACACTTCTCAATTAAACCGAATTCAGGGTGGTCGTCGTTCGTATGTCGACCACGAGGCAGCGGCCATTTTAAATCATGCGAACGCCCAGCGGTGTTTGGCTCTATTTCTATGGAACTGAAAACGGACACTTTTTCTGCCGAACACCGCTGAAACAACGGAACGCCTGGCTGCCTCCACGAAAGCATGCGAACACCGGCCGTTCGGGAGATTGAGAGCATACGAAAAGACTTAACCCAGATAGCCTTCCCATGGAGTCATTCGTATACCGAAAGACTGTAAGAACTTTGACTCCATGGCGATTGAACTATGTGTGTGGGATCTGAGCGCTATTCGCTAATAATATGCACTCAGATCCAGGCTATATGGGGACTTGTAATACGAATGGGAAATGTTCGGTTTTTATGTAGTTATATATTTTTATGTCTTTTATTATTTTATGTCTAAGATGGCGACTGGCTTTGTCCTGGAGTTAATTGAGTTACTTGGTAATTAACTCCAGGGCAGAGGGGAGGGAATCATAATGCACTGTGGGTAAAATCTGTGACTGTGTGTCTAGAATGTCCCCATATCTGTCTGTCATTTAAGTCTCCCATTTGGTCCCCTAGGGGAGTGTCCACCAGGTGGGAGACCTGCATAAATACGGGCAGGTAGCCCACAGTAAAGCCAGATCCTGTTTGACCCTCAATGCGGAGCTTCTGTCTCGTTATTGGGGGGATTTCTTCTTCACGTTTAGAGACTGCTGGATGGAACGAAAGCCGCTTGGGGAATATTGCTGTTCGACGGTTACCAGCAGTTCGTGTATTGCCGTTCGGGAGTTTGGAGCCGTTCACGGATCTCGATCGGGAGATTGCCGCTTCCCCTGCATTTGGTTCGTGTGTCACAGAGTAAGCGAACGGAGACTGTACTGCAGCCGGGGGAAGGTCTACTAAACGGCGGTTTGGCTTAAAGACACTAGAGGTGTCTTAACAGTAAGTCACCTAAAACTTCTGATTTTAGTGGTCACACCCCTCTCACACCCCTAAAATAGTAGTGTCCCTCTTTGTCCATTTGAAATATTGGGAGGTATGGACTGTGTACATTAGTTGTGTGTGTTCAAAGTGAGAGATACCGTTTTTCCACTAAAATAAAACCGGTTCTTATATTAATTTTTGCCCCCGAAAAACACACTAGGGCTTATTTTTTCGGGTAATTTATTTTTTCGGGGGAAAACATTGGAAGTATGTGCAAGAAAGCAGGTCTACGTTCAGGGGAATTAGACCAGTTCACTAGCGAATGGAATCCCGCAAATCTATGCTCAGGGAAAATGCCCCGAACAAAGATTAGCGAACTAGTGACTAGGGTTTATTTTCGGGGTAGGGCTTATAGTGCGAGCATCCCTAGAAAATAAGCATCAGCTTTTTTTGGGGGGGATGTCTTATTTTCGTGGAAAAACAGTATATGTGATAGTTGTATGTATGTAATCAGGGTATATAGATTTGTTTAGTGTCGGATATGTGTGTGATGTATATGAAGGGAGTCAGAGGCGGCTCTCTAATTAGGCAGTTTAGGCGGCCACCTAAGGCCTCGCTGCCGCCTAAACCACCTTAGGGCAGACTGTATCAGGTCCTCGGTCACTGACTGAGCACCCGACACCAGGAGGGGGCCCGGCGGCTTGCTAGATATGCCGCCGGGTGCGAGGCCCCGCAGTATGCAGAGCAGCAGATCATGTGTCTCACTAATTCTGACCAATCAGAGCGTTGCCGCGAGTTACCATGGCATCGTCCTGCCTAGATCTCGCGATATACATGGTCTGCAGCTCTGCACAATGCGGAGCTGCAGACAGGCGGCCATGGCCACTGGACCACCAGGAAGAGAAACAAGGTATTTAATCACTCCCTCCCAGTATTTCCCCCCTCCCCACCATTAACCCGCTCCCTCCTAGTATCCCCCCCAGAGCATTAACCCTCTCCCTCACAGTATTCCCCCCAGCATTAACCCTCTCCTTTCCAGTATACCCACCCAGCATTAACCCTCTTCTTTCCAGTATTCCCACCCAGCATTAACTCTCCCTCCCAGTATTCCCACCCCCTGCATTAAGCCTCTCCCTCCCAGTATTCCCCCCCCAGCATTAACCCTCTCCTTTCCAGTATTCCCCCCCAGCATTAACTCTCCACTCCCAGTATCCCTCCCCACAGCATTAACCCTCTCCCTCCCAGTATCCCTCCCAGTATCCCTCCCCACAGCATTAACCCTCTCTCTCCCAGTATTCCCCTGAGCATTAACCCTCTCCCTCCCAGTATTCCCCACAGCATTAACCCTCTCCATACCAGTATTCCCCCAGAGCATTAACCCTCTCCCTCCCAGTATCCCCGCCAGCAGTAACCCTCTCCTTTCCAGTATTCCCACCCAGCATTAAGCCTATCCCTCTTAGTATTCCCACCCCCAGCATTAACCCTATCCCTCCCTGTATTCCCCCCAGCATTAACCCTCTCCCTCCCAGTATTCCCCCCAGCATTAACCCTCTCCTTTCCAGTATTCCCACCCAGCATTAACTCTCCACTCCCAGTATCCCTCCCCACAGCATTAACCCTCTCCCTCCCAGTATTCCTCCCCACAGCATTAACCCTCTCTCTCCCAGTATTTCCCTGAGCATTAACCCTCTCCCTCCCAGTATTCCCCACAGCATTAACCCTCTCTCTCCCAGTATTCCCCTGAGCATTAACCCTCTCCCTCCCAGTATTCCTCCAAACATTAACCCTCTCCCTCCCAGTATTCCCCCCCCTCTCCCTCCCAGTATTCCCTCTTCCTCCCAGTATTCCCCCAGCATTAACCCTCCCCTTCCCCCAGTATTAACCTCTCCTCCCAGTCCTCCCAGCATTAACCCTCTCCTCCCCCCAGCAGTACCCCAGCATAACCTGTATTCCCCAGCAGTGCACAGTATGTGTGTATCTCCCGGCTGTGTAAGCAATGTGTGATACCGGCTGTGTAAGCATGATTTGGGAGCGGTGTGATGGACTTTAAAAGGTAAATGTAAATAGAAATAGTTAAAAGTAAAGATCAGTAGTAATTATTAATCGTTTGCCACTAACATTGAAAAGGGCAATAATGCCATGGGACACCAGGCACTATAACCACTTTAATTATATACAGTGGTTATGGTGTCTATGGTGTCCCTTTAGTGACAGCAAAAAAGAGGACTGTGAGCACCATAACCACTTGTGCTTACTGTAGTTTTTATGATAGAAAAAGTCTTTAGGCGTCAATAGTATCTAACAGTTTTACAGTGTCATGGCTGGCACCTACATCAAATAATGAGAAAAAAAAATGATTATGACACTTGAAGACTTTAGGCACCATAACTACTACAACGACCAGTAATAATACAACAAGCTATAGTGGCTATGGTGCTTAGAGTGTCTCTTCAAAATATGCTAAATATTGCAAGTTGAAACCAGCAATATACAATACAAATATTACACTCAACGTCAGTGAAATTATCGGCTTATCGTGATTCTTTTGTTTACGTTTAAATGAGTTTCAATTAATGTTACAGTGGCTTATACTAGCAGATATTGTACGTTTATATTTTTATTCTTAAATTATTTTTATGAATGTGGATAACATCAAATAATTTATCATAATATAAATTCACATTTAGCATAAAAACATTAAAATTGGTTTCAGGCAATAGGTGATGCTGAATTCGCAGTAAGGACCAATTGCCGGGCTGCCTCTGTCAGATTAAGAATACAGGGAAAAACTGCATTTAAAAAAATGAAATTCTCCAATTACCTGAGGTTCAAGTTCCCAGAGAAGTCAAACTTCCCTCGTCTTGGCTCGTGCAGATTCCACGGTACATAGCTAAAGTAAAAGACCGACATTGTTAGGAGAATTTACATATCAATTGACACCAAGCATGTTACATGGCTATAGATGGTCTCTGGGGACTGGCTGGATAGTCCCTCATCCAGTGGTGGTACTTCATATAGGCTCTAAGCAGCGGCCAATGGTAATGAGATGCCATGCACTATTCAAAACCAGCTGTATCTCCAGTCGTTAATAAAGGGAAGAATGAAAGCTGCTGATATAATCACGGCAAAAACATACACTTATCAATAGTTATTACAATGCCAATAGATTCGATTTGTTTTTTGGGTGTTTTGTAACAAAAACTGGGGGGCTGCTGTAACAAACTACTTTTGGCAAAGATCTTATCGATGGGAGATTAGATGTTCATTACTAGTAAATATGAGGCATTTTACTGCATTAACTGATTTGTAAAACACAGAGTTTGTAATTAGCTGTACATTACACGGTTCTTTGGCAACGCACCATGCGTATACGGATATGTTTATAATTCAGGTACCTACGTAGTAAGGGTATTTAAGCCACACGCCTTCATCTTCAGCATCCGGTCCTTCCACTGAGCATGAGGTACTCGAAAATAATGCATGGAGCCTCCCAAAATCATGATGGGTTTGCCTTCTAGGAGAAATTGTGAATTCTCGGCTTGCAGGCCTGCGCGATGGATAAACATCCTTATGGGGAAGATTTTGTAGAAAGAAGATCTGTAGATATTAGAAAATAATTCATGTTATACTGGATAGCATGCTAACATTTAATCAAATTGGTGATAATTTTTTGAAACCTCTATTCAGAAATATGCCACTGGGTTCTTACACATATCCATAAGCATAGGTTTGACTATCTATATAGATTTAATTTTTTTTATTTTTATTTTTTTATTACTGTATGTAGGTGCAAAACTAATTGTTCGGCTTCTAAGCGGATATATCAGATCAAGCCAGAAATAGTGCAAGAAACGTAAATCAAATAAATAAAAAATTAAAATGTGCATAATTTTGATTCTTTGTGAACTCTTGAAAGGTTATATACAGTTGTGTTTAAAAGTTTGCATACCCTTGGAGAACTGGTGATATATTTACCATTTTAAAGAAAACATGAGCGAGCTGGCAAAACACATTTATTTTATTCAACTGTAGGTTATAAGAGAATTTCGGAATCATAAAACAAAACATGGCAACTAAGAAAAAAATTAAATAACCCCTGTTCAAAAGTCTGTATACCGTTAGTTTTTAATATTGCGTATTGCCCCCTTTAGCATTAATGACAGTGTGCAGTCTTTTATTATAATCGTCTATGTGACCCCTAATTCTTGCAGGTGGTATAGCTGCCCATTCGTCTTGGCAAAATGCCTCCAGGTCATGCAAAGTCTTTGGTTGTCTTGCAGGAACAACATGTTTGAGATCTCCCCAGAGTGGCTCGATGATATTAAGGTCAGGTGCCACGTGGACCGGGCGTTCTGCACAGGGAGGAGGAGAGCTGCAGATCTGTTAGGGGAGGGCAGATCAGGGACTATAGTGCAAACCAAGTTGGTGCTAAGTCCCTGACCTCTTGTTTATACCTCCTGTGTGCCCCACCTACTGGTGGGAGGTGGCCGGTCATGTGATCCTGGCTCCCTTTTTAAACCAAGCACACCTTCCAGTCAGTGCTTGGTTATTTTCCTTGTCTTTGTATACCTGCCTTTTGCCCTGATTTTCAGCTTGCATTCCTGGTTCCTGACCCCTGGTCCCCTGATTGATTCTTCTTGCCTGCTGCCTGACCTGACTCCGGATTGATCGACTACTCTGGTCTGCTGCCTGACTTCGGATTGATTGACTGTGCCTCCTGCTTCTTCCCATCTCGGATTCCTCGCTTGGCTTCTTCCCATTAAAGACCTTCGTGCCACCACAGACCCTTCGGTACCCTGTCCCCACTTCCAGGTGCTGCAATTGGGTTTCATCACCTCTGCAAAACCCTAGGTGGGTGTGAGCTCACACACCTCAAAACATCAGTGAGCCACCACCATGCTTCACAGTGAGGATGGTATTGTTTTCACTATTGGCCTTGTTGACTCCTCTCCAAACATAGCGCTTATGGTTGTGACCATAAAGCTCTATTTTGGTCTTGTCACTCCAAATTACAGTGTGCCAGAAGCTGAGAGGCATGCCAAGGTGTTGCCGGGCATATTGTAACTGGGATTTTTTGTGGCATTAGTGCAGTAAAGGCTACTTTCTGGCAACTCGATCATGCAGCTCATTTTTGTTCAAGTATCATCGTATTGTGCTCCTTGAAACAACCACACCGTCTTTTTACCTGTGGGGTTTTCTTTGTATCCTGATCAATTCTTCTGGCAGTTGTGGCTAAAATCTTTCTTGGTCTATCTGATCTTGGCTTGGTATCAAGAGATCCACAAATTTTCCACTTCTTAATAAGTGATTAAACAGCACTGAACGAATCTCTTTTTGTATCCTTTTCCATATTTATAAAGTTCCATTACCTTGTTACGCAGGTCTTTTGACAGTTCTTTTCTACTCCCCATGGCTCAGTATCTAGCCTGTTCAGTGCATCCATGTGAGAGCTAACAAACTAATTGACTATTTATACACAGACACTAACTGCAATTTTAAAAAAACGACAGGTGTTGGAAATGAATCTTTAATTGCCATTTTAACCCGTGTGTGTCACCTTGTGTTTCTGTAACAAGGCCAAACATTGAAGGGTATGTAAACTTTTGATCAGGGCCATTTTGGTGATTTATGTTATCATTATGATTTAAAAAGGAGCCAAACAACTATGTGATAATACATGTCTTCATAAAATAATTTTTTTTCAGTCATATTTTCAAAATCAATGCCATGATTTCACAATTTAAAAATCAAGCACCTAATATATGACTTTTCTTTAGTTATTAGACATGTCATTAGCTAAGAAGTGAAAATTATTTACTTTAGTGGTTTCAGAGAAACTGCTATGTTTATGAATGGGTTAAGCTTTCCCCCAAAGCCTCTAGTGGCTGTCTCATTGACAGCCGCTAGAGGCGCTTGTGTGATTCTAGCACGCGAGCGTCCATAGGAAAGCATTGTAAATGCTTTCCTATGCGACCGGCTGAATGCGCATGCAGCTCCTGCCGCGCGTGCGCATTCAGCAGACAGGGAGGAACGGAGGAGGATTGGAGGAGGAGAGCTCCCCGCCCGGCACTGGAAAAAGGTAAGTTTTAACCCCTTACCCCCATCCAGAGCCGAGGGGGACCCTGAGGGTGGGGGCACCCTCAGGGCACTATAGTGCCAGGAAAACGAGTATGTTTTCCTGGCACTATAGTGGTCCTTTAAAATCAAGAGACAACAAATGCAACCTGTGATTTAACATGAAATGTCCTTCAGTTATAATGGTTTTGAGGTTGTGACAGTGGCTTAAAATTCAATATTTCTGGCTATATAAAATGTAATTGTCACAATCCATGAAGTTGGAATATAACTCACGATACTCATCACATTGCACCCATTGTAAAGCACTATGTAAATATAATAATAATAATAATAATAATATTGTCTTACTCATAGCCAACAGTCTTGTAAAGTTCACATTTATTTATTTATAAAATATTTTACCAGGAAAGATACATTGATATTTCTCTCGTTTTCAAGTATGTCCAGGATTAATTAATAACATTTCCTTAAACAATGAATATGTCATTTATCATGAACTGAGTTTATATCAGGATAAGCACATTATGGCTGGAACACATTATCAGATTCCCACTTTATCCAAGGCAGATGCTCTGACACGTGTAACGTTTCTTGTAAATGGGTTAGCTCTGACCAAACTACCCTCCTTGGTAAATACATAAAGGAACGGTCGAAGTATAAAGTATCCCAAATATAATGACTCAAGCCTTATCAAATAGTTTGAAGTCCTTAATTAGCAAATAGATCACGGACTGCATGCATGCGACCAGTATTAAAAAGGAGCATAATACAATTATTTGTGCCTGGACATTTTGGCAGAGTTCAAAAAGAGCACATTTTCCTTTAAAGGATCGTGTAGCGTGCGCTGGGTGTGTGAGGAAGCTGGGTAATTCTCTTACCGTGACCTGCACTTCTCTGCTAGCTATGAAATAACGCCAAGATGAGGAAGGAATGCAGATTACCTAGTTAAATTATTGCCACCTTATCAGCAGACAATCCTGGGGCAATGTTCAGGCCTGATAGTGTAATAAAAAAAGCAATGTTTCACAGGCTTGAAACCTAGAAAATGGCACATAGAATGTTAATTAAACGAACCCTCTTTGCAATACAACCATTTTCATGCATGTTATGGATTTTGGCCATATTTTGCATGCTCAATGTTGTATAGTGTTTGCAAAATAAAAATGTCAATATTTTGCAGTAATCTTAATATTAACCCTGTGCCCTATTCCAACCCCAATCTCAAACACTCCATATTGGCTGTAACTGGGTAAAGCGGCTAACCTGCAGTCTTGACAAAGAGGCAAATCAAAGCTTTCTGGGAATTGTAGTTTAGTTAACAGAATTCCTACTTTGAAAAGCTGATAACTGAAGTACCAAAAAACCCAGAGCAAATACCCCAAGACCGAGGCTATAGACAGAGAGCTTTGAAATCTAATAATCAAACCCCTGTCCCCCATCACACTTTAACTGATTGGCCACGCTACTTCCTGTAGTGAGCAAACCTTAAAGCCGATGATGTAATGTTTGGACATTATTACAAAACGAAGGAACTTCAAAATATAGATTTTATTATTGTTGTTAATATTTTGAATGCATTAACTTTAATGGGTTAGAAAATGAATGGGGCTGTTCAGACTGGTTTGTCGTCGCAAAAACAACTCCCTTACCTACACCATCACAATAATATTAAATATTGTACCCCTGCGCATTCTTACTCACACTAGTTAGTTGCATTCACACAGGACAAAGAATGTGCTGCTTAGAGTGGTCATGTCATTAATAATAAACTTCACCTAATCAGTTTCTGTATCTGAATCTCTTTTTATTGGTTTTCATCTAATACATAGGAAAAAGCAGGAACTCAGATCTGGCACCAAGAAGTAAAGATACTAAATATGAATAAAGGCAAGTGGCGAGGGGGAGCGTATAATCATTAAGACACAAGGGGCACAAGGAAAAACAAAATTAAAAACAAACAAACTTAAAGGACCACTATAGTGCCAGGAAAACATACTCGTTTTCCTGGCACTATAGTGCCCTGAGGATGCCCCCACCTTCAGGGACCCCCTCCCGCCCGGCTCTGGAAGGGGGAAAGGGGTTAAAACTTACCTTTTTCCAGCGCTGGGCGGAGAGCTCTCCTCCTCTGATCCTCCTCCCCGTCGGCTGTATGCGCATGCGCGGCAAGAGCTGCGCGCGCATTCAGCCAATCACATAGGAAAGCATTCATAATGCTTTCCTATGGACGCTTTCCTGCTCTCACTGTGAAAATCACAGTGAGAAGCACGCAAGCGCCTCTAGTGGCTGTCAATGAGACAGCCGCTAGAGGAATTGGGGGAAGGCTTAACCCATTCATAAACATAGCAGTTTCTCTGAAACTGCTATGTTTATGAAAAAATGGGTTAGCCCTAGAAGGACCTGGCACCCAGACCACTTCATTAAGCTGAAGTGGTCTGGGTGCCTAGAGTGGTCCTTTAACAGTGCTGCTTTAAGAGAGATGTTGTCTTGGATTCCATGTTAGCGCCATCATGATGATGTGATATAGTAAATTTTAAAGCCTGGATGTTGAGGAGAGTAGCATATTAAACATTGTATGACAGTTTCCTTTTTAATACATTCATCCATTTATTTTAAAGGATCACTATAGGGTCAGGGACACAAACATGTATTCCTGACCCTATAGTGTTAAAACCACCATCTAGCTCCCCTGGGCCCCTCATGCCTCCATAAATATAGTAAAAATCTTACTGTATTCAAGCCTTAAGCTGTAAATCTGCATGCTGTTAGACTCAGGAAAAACAAGCAGTCTGCTGACATGTGGTAGCCTGATCCTACCACAGTGCTTACCCATAGGATTGGCTGAGACTGACAAGAAGGCAGATCAGGGGCAGAGCCAGCATGATTCAAACACAGCCCTGGCCAATCAGCATCTCCTCATAGAGATACATTGAATCAATGTATCTCTATGAGGAAAGTTCAGTGTCTGCATGCAGAGGGAGGAGACACTGACTCACAAGATGCTGTGCACAGTGCTGCCCTGTGCTCTGCTGACAGCAGATCTGAGTGGATAGAGGCATAGTATGAGTGACTGCAACTGGAGGTGTTCCTAGCTTTCAATGTAAACACTGTATTTTCTCAGAAATTACTGTGTTTTCATGAGAAAGGATGCAGGGAGATATAGTTCTCACCTGAACAACCTCATTAAGCTGAAGTTGTTCAGGTGACTATAGTGTCCCTGATATGTAGCACAAATCAAGTATCAAATAGTTAACTTTTTTCAAAATTCTCATCTTCCCTAGAACACCTGGATTTGAATATCTAATATTCTTGCTCTGACTAGAATTTATAATTTAATATACGCATTGCACTAGTCCAATAGGATTTTAGATAAAACAATGGGGACATAAATTAAACTACAACTCCAGTTTGTTGGTGTAGTGACCCCAAAAATATGGGGGAGGTGCAGCAATTAAGAGAATTGGGAACTAATTTGTGCTGGAACAGTGTACATATCAGTCTCAAACGTAGAACATTCGTTATTAATCTACGCATTTTGTGGTGATTTTGCTAACACAATAACGGTTGTGTATTTAAAAAAAGAATTCTGGGGAAAAATTTAAGAAGTTGAGCAATCACCATGGAGACCAAAGGAATGTAGCAGCATGTTGCTCCACTTTCAGTGCTTTTCCCACAATGACTCTTTTTTAGAACCCACCTTGAATAGAGTAAACGATATAATATTACTCAAACCTCACAAACACTGATATAATATTAACACTACTCAATGCACCATCACTGAATTAAAAAAATAAAAATGTGTAATCTACATTTCGCATTACATTTGGCCACAGCAATAGGTGGCATGCACAGCACCTGATTTCACTTGCCACAGTCCCAGACTGCACACAAAGCTATATCCACATCAGAAGGTAGCATACACAGCGGCTACTACAGAACTAAGACACTCACAGCACCAAAAAGTACCAACAGTACCAGATTGCACCCACAACACTTCCCACGCCTTATAAATGCCAGTACTACTACTAATAATAATAATAAAAAAATAAAATAAAAATTCTGCCCCCCCAACTTGTGCCCCTTCTCTCATATCCCCTCCATACACACCTTAACCTTTCTTCATATTCTCCATGTGTCCATTTTCAAATATCTCCCTACACCCACCTTCGTATTTCTCCATATTCCCCCTTCTCACACCCCTCATTCCAACAACAAACACAGATGTTATTTATGACTTTTCTAAATCAATTTGGAATTACAATTCCCTGCGATTTGGTATTTAGTGAATAAATCTCATATAATTTAATCCTGATAGCGCATCCATGGTATAGATTAGTAATGACTAAGTAGATGGAGTGCTTAAATCAGTAACAGGACAGGTGCTAATTAGCTGCCCCAGGGGTATGTGCCAGTACGTGCCAGGTTATTAATAGTCTATGGAAAGGCAGGTGTCAGCTTACCGAACATGTTACACAAACTTGGGATGATGACAGACATTGCTCCTGGTTGTCTTTCCATTGATTAGTACATTTTGCACCCATGCACTGATTTTATGTTTGTTCTACTAAATAGCGTGACTTGAATAATTTAAATACAGTTATTTGGTTTATTTAGTAAAAAGCGCAGTTCTAATTATAATAATCTCAATTCAATAATCTCAATTCATCATAACTCGCTATTTAATTAATTACCCCACAAGTTATTTGGATAAATAATCAAATTGCTTTCTCTCCTGATTAAGGTTTTGGCTCTCGGTCACAAGGTGCATACAGCTGAACTGATACTGAAATATTGATCTTATTAAGATCAATGCTGTGCGGGATCTCCTACATAAAGCCATATGTAGGAAATCTATTCATAAACAGGGCTATACATAGGACACGAGGTCACGCATTCAGAATGGAAGAAAGGTGATTTAGTCGAAGGGAAAGGAAATGTTTTTTTACAGTAAGAACAATAAGGATGTGTAATTCTCTGCCTGAAGAAGTGGTTTTATCAGAGTCCATACAGATGTTCAAACAGCAACTAGATGCATACTTGCAAAAACATCATAACATACAGGGATATAATTTCTAATTAGTGGGGTAATAGCTGCTTTATCCAAGGAGATATCCGACTGCCATTTTGGGGTCAAGAAGGAATTTTTTCCTAGTTTGTTGCAAGATTGGAAGCGCTTCTTTTGGATCAACAGCAAAAACATGTGTGAGGAAGGCTGAACTTGGACGCAAGTCTCTTTTCAGCTATGTAACTATGTAACAACAAATGTAAACCCAAAAGAAACTGCCAAAAACAAAACCATGAAATTTGGGTCTTTTTCTCACATGAATGTTTCAGGTTTGTATTTTCCTTAGAAAATATAATTTGGTATTGAAGCTAAAAGCCAAAATAACTCTTCTGACAAATAGACTAATGTTAAGACATAGCCAGTGATTTGATTATTTTGTGTGTATGTTAAATACAGCTCGGAACCAAGATCTGCCATAACAACGTTTTTAGGGCAACATGATGTAATCAGTAACCGTGTTGGAAGGAAGAATTTAATGAGCACTTCCTCCATCCTAATGGGGGTTTGTTTCCTTGGAGACTTTGCCAAGTGGCAGACATCAGAAAAAGCATTGTGCTCTCATGTAACGATTCAAAGTTAGATAATTGTGATCCAACCATTAATAATGCCAGGATGGAATAGATCATTATTCAGACCTTTCTATCAAAGTAAACGAATGGTCACTTAAATGCAACAGCAGTAATATATATCATAATATATATTTATCGGTATTATTTAATCATGGCGTTTTAATTATTTAAAAATTAACCTGACATCTGGTTAAAGGACAGTTTTCATCAAATTTTCACTTCTCGTTTTCTAAAGGATTATTACAGTAAATGAAACTTAGTGATATTTTTAGGTATGTTTACGGATTTGAATTTTTTTTTTTAAATGGCTAAGCGGCCGTGTTGAGTCTCACTCCAATGTTTTCTGACCAGCTGCTGCGAATGCTCTGTGTGAACATGCCGTAACACCTTCTAGCGGTCAGATTGGTAAAATGAGTCTTCATATGCATGCGCAGTGGGTCTGCCTCAGGTGCTTTGATGAAGTATATTTCGCTAAGGTTTGCCGAATTCGCATTATATTCTTGGTAAACTAACATGTAATCTTATGATGCAACATATCAGAACACTGGAAATTCATTTTTAATTCCCAACAATTTTCAATTTCAAATTTAAGGCCAATATATCAGAACTGGAAAAATTCTGTAAGTCAGTCTACTTCAAGTTCACTCACTTTGGCCTCAAATTTGAAATTCACTTTGAAGTCTCACTTTAGCGCACAACCATGTTAGTGTGTAGGATCTACTGTAGTGCTATGTGTGTGCACCTTTACCACATTTATAGTCAATGTTCTCATGTCACAAACATTTACATATAGACTGAGACACACAGTGTGCGTGCAGTATTATTACTAAGCTTGTGCACACAGGGATTTTGTTGTTTAATAAAAAGGAATTATTTATTGGCAACTCTGAAATCTAAAGGTGAATTTTTATTTTATAGCCTGTCAGCAAACTAAAACAAAGCTAAACTAGTTTTAATTACCTACTGAACACAAAAATTGCACCTGAGGCAGGCCCACTGCGCATGCATACAGAGACGCGTTTTACCAATCTGACAGCTAGAAGATATTTGGCACTATAGTCTTGTGCCGAATGGAAGCACGTGAAAAAACACAGATCTCTGAATATCATGTTTGTTTGGGTAAAAAAAAAAAAAGTGTTTTTCGCCATAACTCCACTGGGATTGTATATTCAACCGAGGAGGCAAGGCGACTGAAATCTCCAAGCTGCTGTGGACTGTGCAATTCCCAGTGATATAATTATAAAAATCAGAAGCAGCTCTTTATGTGACTCCAGAGAAAAGCTCTGTCTCCGGCAGTGGACCCGTAGGGATTTACTGATAATGGCTGTAACAAGGGTATAATCATGTGGACAAGTGAGTTATCAGAGACTCGTCCTTTCTATATTCACAGGATGGCTTGAGAAATGTTTTACTGTATCTGAAAACAATGAACTGATCTTGTTTCTCTCAACACCTCGTGTGAAATTATATTTCCATGTTTGTACATTAATATGGTATTTGCATGTAAACTCTACCTGTCGATATTTCCAGGCAAGCAGCCTTACTGCACGGCCAGGTGAGGTTATACAATACTGCTGTGACATTTACCGGGCCATGAATCAGATACTACAAAGTCAGCCTCGTTCTTAGTTCTATTTTAGCCTCCGATTTGCAATTCACACTTCAGAAAATGCCTCTGCATCAATATTCACCGTATAAACACTTAATAGTGAATTGTGGTGAAATGAAAACAAAATTGCAAAATTCAGTGTAAATTAATAAAGTCAGAACAAGACACAACCTGGAGAATTTCTACAATTTTTTTAGTAATTTTATTCTGGTTCCCAGCTATTTTTTTATTTACTACATCTCACTTGTTGGTTAATAAACTGCTTTGGGTTATTCCATAAACCAGGAGATTTAGGTGAGAAGCGTTGAATGGGAAAATTAGTTGAGTTTTAGATTTATTTATTTTTTGCTAATTTATCTACTTTGTTCTAAAATCTGTAAATCTTTTGCAATTTATGGTTTAAGACATTACACTAATTATATTATCTGGTTTCATTTAATTATAGGGCTAAGGAGAAGTTTCAATGAAACAGGTTTAACAGATTAACCACACAAATATATTATGGTATATAAGCTATTAAAAAACAAAAAACATTAACTGTATCTTTAATAAAGTTATCATGCAGATCTCTGCTATACTTCATTAGATTGCAACTACAAATTGGGAGAAAAAAAAAGTATCAGACCAAATACTAAACATCATTAGAGTTAATTAGAGTATGCTGTTCCAGCAATGACTCACACTGATATTAGGTACTCACACAGACATACAATTAGGTCCAGTGAGGATTTATTGCAGATCCTGGCAGATTATTGCAAATATCTGGAAAAACAGTTTCCATATCTGTATAGATCTCACACAAGTGATTTGAAGTGGTCGTGGTGAATGGAGTCTGCGTGTATAATGTTCTGCTATGAAAAGCTGAGATTAACCCTTTATCTCCACCTCCAGCAGTGTGATCGTCTGGTCCAGAACAAAGTTTCAAGCTGTCTAATATCAATTCTGTGCAAAATTGCTGTCTGATACTAGCACGCACAGCACGCGGTGGTAATGGTTGCACAACCACCGTACAACCCATGTCCTCCTTTCAGTATGTCCTCACTCCCCCTACAGTGATGGGGAGTGACGTCAGCCAAGGTGGATTGGACTCCGTGATGGATTTAGGTGAAATTTAGCTTTTCTTTGTTAAACTTGTGGGGAGATCACCTAGAAAAGGGTTACTCTAACCAAAATCAGTACTTTATAAAAACTCAGTTTTTATGGTGGTAATAACCCTGTAACACAATGTAAACATATATGGGCATTGTTAGTGCTTTTTAGAATGGTGTGGAATTTTATTGATAGACCCACACAAGTTGTGTTTTAAGCCTGAAATATGTAAAAAAAATGTCTGCATTATCAATCCTCAATTTAGCATTTTATTTGTATGACACTTTAGGATGGTAGAAGAATCATGAGCTCATCATTAAATCATGTAAGTGAATTAATTCTCTGGAGCGAAAACAGGAACACTGTTCATAAGACTGACTGGTCTGAGTGACCATGATGACTGGAAGGAACTGGTTAGTAAAATTAGATTATCACTCTAATTGCTTCAATCTTCAAAATGGTCACATGACAAATCTGTGTTTAAAATCTGTTTAAATAAAACTTTGTGTCTGCTTAGTACAGCAACGCTGATCCAAAGAGATCTGCACAATTGCAAAGGGTTTTTTTTTCCCCCTAAATATGAATTCTAGTGAATTTATAAAGTAAATTGAAAAATGTATGTAAAAATACCTACACCTTGGCTTTAGTCACAGCTTGGATATTTTACCCTGAATTTTGTCATTCTGGTTTCAGTTATATCATTTGTGTTTCGTGAATAAATACCAAAGTCTCTAATCAGATTAATGTTCTGTGATGTCTAAAATGGCAATGTTCTAACACACAGGTCTCTTTACTGACGCTATGTTGCAAGTAGAAAGCAGAGTCAATGGCTAACAGTTGAAGTATAGCTCCCAAGAATCGAAGTCATGGCATCATACACAGGAATATATGTGGGGGGCGTAGACACATGCTTGGAGGGAGGAACAGAAAGGATAGGCTTATGGAACAAAATTAATTTAAAGAAAAAAAAAGTACGGTAGAATAATAAGAAACACCTGTAATCTGATCTATTTCTATATTTGGAATATTTCAAAGTGGGATTAGAAAAATTCAAGAGTGAGAACAGAAGCTGGTCCAAGCTCTGCCCTTTACAAAGTGAGTCACTAGATTAATAAGGGTGAACAGGCCCTTCTCCATTACAAATCACTGAGCTGGGCACATGGCATCAAATGGTTAATAACAGAAATTACAATAACTTAGATTTAAGATAATTGCATTGTGTAGATTAATAGCAAGACAACGGCAATCCGTGATGGTCTTCTTTCAGATAATCCGCTCGGGGTGCACTGAATCATGGGCCATCTAGGGCTAGTTTCATTTACAGAGTAATAAAAAGCGTTTAATCACTGTTTTGAAATAACTTCTTGAATAAAAGCCAATTGTATATTGTAAGTCACTCCCCAATTTCAGGGTGCACTGCCCCCTAGGACATGGGAGGCTTAAATGAAAATACGTTTCATGCTAAATGCTTGTTTTTAAGTTTTCTTACTGTGCAAAGCCAGAGTCCAGCACGTACCTGACATCCTATTGCTCATTTCTTTAACACGTTTAATAAGATTCAGAAGGCTTAGTCTTTCTATTGAAGATGGGAATTAATATTAAAGCGTATCCATTACCCACATTTTGCAAAGTCTCCCGATGGGGATATCTCCAGTTGGGATGCGGTGGCCTACAGCAACAGCTGTGGGAACTGGCAAAACTTGGCAGTGGTAGGACCACCTTTTGCCAAATTAGGATTTTACCACAAGACAAAGTGGTCCGTACTGTCTTACTATATCGATTGGAGACGTAATTTCAGTGAAATTCAAACACAGTCTTTATCATTTCCTAAAGATTTTATCTGTATGAAATTCTGCTTTAAGGAGACCTAGCACAAATATAGAATTAAAATAACTCGGGTTAAAATATAAAGTTACACTATAAGTACCGCGACCGCCATGTGTAGCTAAGATTTATCAGTCACTTTCCAGTCTCTTCATTTCTATCCTAATGTCCCTCTTTTCTAGGAGCTCCATATGGTTGGTCTGTCTGGGTGTACAATAGAGCTCCACAGCAATAATACTCCCAGAGTGTATAACAAAGCTCCAAGGAATAATACTCCCAGTAACGTGTCTGAGTGTATAACAGAGCTCCACAGCAATAATACTCCCAGTAATGTGTCTGAGTGTATAACAGAGCTCCACAGCAATAATACTCCCAGTAATGTGTCTGAGTGTATAACAGAGCTCCACAGCAATAATACTCCCAGTAATGTGTCTGGTGTGTATAACAGAGCTCCACAGCAATAATACTCCCAGTAATGTGTCTGAGTGTATAACAGAGCTCCACAGCAATAATACTCCCAGTAATGTGTCTGAGTGTATAACAGAGCTCCACAGCAATAATACTCCCAGTAATGTGTCTTTAAACTATAATAAATGTGTCTTGAAATCAGTCTGTGTAAATAAGATACATTGTTCTTCTTCTAAATTATATTTTTAATTCCATAAATTGCTATCAGTAGGTCACCTACAATTTCTCCGAAGAGCCCCAGCCCAAAAATGAAAGTGTCTTTCTTTTTCCATTAGAAATGTATGTCATACTAGTTCCACTCGTGGCACGGACGCATAGCGGCATTTAAAATGTCACTGCTGCCTAAATTACAGTACTTATTCCGTCACTGCAGATTCCCATCCCTAGGCATTATATGACCACTTTACAAAAAATCATCACACGATTCACGTGGGCAAACAAAATACCTAGAGTAGCACTCTCCACAATCAAAAAACCAACAGAGAAAGGGGGCATGAGCTTTCCAGATATTAAATTATACTACAAGGCTGCACTTCTATCCACGGTAGCCACGGCGCACAGGGTAGGAAACCCACCGCAATGGGTAGCTATTGAATCCCATGAGTCGTGCAGAGCCGGGATGCACCATCTATTCTGTATACCAAAACACCAAAGACCAGCAACACCCCATATGCTGGAAACCACAAAGCTACTGATGCACACGTGGGACACAAGCAGAGCGCACCTTAGCAGCTCAAGGGAACCATCACTCAACCATCACCTCAACAATGTATAGCATATATCTTAGGAACCAAACATTTGACTGTCGGACATGGACAGCAGCAAGGTGCACACACATACATGACCTGTACAACGGGCCCTCTCTTAAACAGTTCCCGGACATACAAGCACAGTACAAAATACCAAATAGAGCAATCTTCTCATACTTACAGCTCAAATCGCTGCTACAACCCACAGCCTCACCTGAGACACCCGTGATATCCAGTTACGACACGTGGTGCCTCAGAGGAGAACCGCACAAACGAACCCTCTCAAGAGTGTACGGAGCACTGCTAGCAGGCACACATAACTCTACGGACAATTTCATACAGGCATGGCACAAGGACCTAGAATGCACCTTTTCAGGGCACCAGTGGTCCGGAGCCTTTACAATCCATAAAGGCAATACCGCCTGCATCACACAGTTTAAACAAATAAGGAAACTACAATATAGGTGGTATTCGGTCCCAACAAGGCTCGCACATATATTCCCAGGCACTTCTGCCCAATGCTGGCAATGCTGTTTGGAAAGGGGCTCGCTATTGCACATATGGTGGGAGTGCAAAGACATTCGACCCTACTGGAACACAGTGAGGGAAATCATTGATCACCTACTACCTATAAAGTTAATTCTAATCCCAGCAATGTGCCTCTTGAACATATACCCCTCCCCTATCTTCTTTCTGTAGCCCAATACGTATTTGGAAAAGATAATAAAAATTGTCAAATAAAAAAAAAAAAAGAAATGTATGTCATACTAAATGGATTGGTTTCTGTAAAAAACAAACCTGCGTTAAAAAAAAAAATATATAAAAAAAAGTGTCTCTTTAAACTGGGAAAAATTCACTTGAACATAAAAGTCCAAAATGATCAGCATACAAATGGCATTTGTACATGTATCACTGGCGGATCCAGGGGGGGGGCAACGGGGCATGTATACTGATAAACTTTAGAGTTTATTTTATGGTTCCTAATAAAAAGCCAGTAAGAGAAAAGCATTTGCAAAGTAGAATTTATAATCCAAGAAGATTAGCTCAGTGCTGGTTCAAAGGTCACAGGATCAGACTTCCATCTTTCTTAGGCTGATAACACGATTCTTTTACATTATACTGTGTCACTTACAGTACTGCAAAGTACGTTAAAGGAAATAAATGATTAAGATTGCAGTGTTAAAATATAAATAAAAAAAAGGTTAGGACCCACCGATATCGGGGTACTCGGTTAAAAAAAAGTGTGACCAAACCCCATATTTCATGCAGGAGATAGGCATTTTTAATAGCCATGAAAGACTTGTTCAGTGTGCATACGTATACATGTCCACTTTTGGCCATTTCAGGTTTCACGCAGCATCACTATTAAGGGGACACTCTAGAGACCCGTAAAGCACCCTAGTGTCAGGATTACAGTTGATCCAGTCACACCTTGGACTAAGGGTAACGTTTAACCGGTCCTTTGAATGGCCGGACTTAACGTACCTAAGAATAGTCAATATACTTGCCGAGGTCAGGGACACAGAATGAGACACAGCGATAAGAAAAAGCCAATGGTTAAGCATACCAGAAGTCAGGGAAGTCAAAACTAAGCCAAAGTCCATAACCAGACACACACACGATCAGGAACCCACTCTCAGATAACCATTTAAGGGAAACCACGACAGGGCAATGAGAAAAAGTAAAAATGAGTTTAACTAAGCCTCCTAAAGATCCGATTAGCCGTAACGTCCTTTGACCCCAAAAAGTGCGTGCGCATCTTTTGCGTGACGTCACATGCACGTTGACGTCGTCATTACCATAAGCGGACGTGGGGATATAATATGGCTGCTGGAGGTCAGGTATACTGGCGCAGGGCTGCTGAGAGGCACTTTGTTATTGCCAGGAAGGCAATTTCTACCGCAGATACCATAAGGGGCGGGTGCATATGTGACACCTAGCTTGCTGAAAAGCTTTATGTGTGTAGAGTGTGTCCTCTTTATTTCATTTTGGAAATAGTTCAGATTTCAATAGATACATTTACACTTTTATAAATTATAAAGACAAAATTCTGGGATCCACCGGATATCAAAATTAGATGAAGTAACAAACCTATAGGGGCCTCCCCTGTTGGTTATAAATGGGGTGGGGGGGCGGGGGGGTTGTAGCCCTCTCCTGATAGTGGTTCCAATCTGGAAGCAAAAATTCAGGAATTCCAATAATGTTAAAATCCAGAGACATAATGAAAGGTAATACATGCTTTATTGGTATATAAAATGTTTAAAAACAAAAGCCAAAAGAGTCCTACGCACAGCATGCGTTTTCCGCAGAAAACTTCCTCAGGGACCAGCGTGAAAAACAAATAAAAACAAATAACATGAAAATGCGTAACACAAATCCCTTGCTTTTCAAGCAGACAACAATTCATGTTAATTCATGTTACTTCCTGGTTTGGTTAGCTTATTTGCACTGAACTCAAAAGAATGCAATTGCCCAGAGAACCTGCCTTGCAAAGACTTCTCATTGAGCGGCATTGGGAAGTCTGTGATTGGACAGCCACAGAAAGTCTGGGAGGGGTTAGAAAGGGAGGGCTCCTACGCAGAGGAAACCATCAACAACTTACCCACTGGCAAGCAGCCACAACCAAACAAGAATCCGGGAGACTCGGAACCTGTCACGGCATCTCTGCTGAAAGTTATGCTGGGGGACCTACAGAAGGCCTTACAGACAGACGTAGCACTACTACGGGCGGACCTCACAGGCCTGGTAGGCCGCATAGATGCAGCAGAACTAACGGCCACTCAACACTCGCACGAACTAGCGGAGCTCAAGCAAGAGATAAGTGCTCTTAAACAACAGCAAGCCAAAACAGAACACCGCTTTGCAGCGCTAGAAGACTCCAGGAGACGTAATAACCTGAAAGTGCGAGGAGTTGCGGAGGGTGTCCCCACAGAAGAACTCCCACACTTCGTGAGGAGACTCGTGGGAAACCTAATACCCACCAAACAGGCCAAATACAATGGCATAGAGGCAGCCTTCCGGATCCCCAAACCCCGGAGGGCGCCAGAAGCGGCACCCCGAGACCTCGTGGTGAGATTTCGGAGCACAGCGGATAAAATGGCGCTCCTCGCAGCCTTAAAGGGCTCAGCCACCTATAGATTTGAAAATATGGACTTGTCCTTCTAAGCCGACCTGTCGGGGGCAACATTACAATGGCGTAAGACCCTTCAACCATTCACCGCCCTGCTCCGGACGCACCAAATTACATACCGCTGGCGTCCACAGTGCGCACTACAGGTACTGCATAAGAACATCGTTCACCTCGTCTCAGACCTCCAGAGCGCAAAGGCACTTCTGCCTTCACTGGGACTGCCACCGACGGAGCTGCATGAGAGGGAAGCCCCGGGGAACCCGGGGGTAACACACCGCTGGGACCTGGCCAAGATAACCCCATTTGTCCCACAGGGAAGGGGTAACACACAAGCTGCAACCACCACCACCTGAGCTGAAAAGAATGCGACCTAGACCATCTTCCCACACAAGCTGGTCAACCAGAAGTGGTACACACTTCCCCGCTAGAACCCCCAACGACTGAGGAGGTTTCCGGACCTCATGACACCCACACTCACCCGAGACTTATCACCACAACCAGAGGCAGACACGACCCCCAAAACCGGGACATTCGGCACACCGCCCATCACCCCAAGCGAGGTCCTCCACAAGTGGCCACTACTCTCCCGAACCTCCACCAGCCGCAGCCAGGACCCGGCAGTGTCTACTCGAACGCTAAATGTTGACTTCTATAATCGAAGGCCGTGATGGCAAATGGCAAAACACTTACGGACTCGGACTACAGTATGGCACAACAGTTAATGTGCACAAGCTATCTGTTGTTGTTTTTTTTTTTTTTTATGCTTGCTTTTTACTTCCTATCCCCAGCGTAGACACACAATCTCAGGCCTCAGACCAAAACACACAGTATCCACAGCATTCCACATCAGAGCACTTAGTATATACTGCAGACCTATCACAGAGGTTAGACCCACCACAGAGCCAGGCCAACAAACGCCTCTCCAGCCCCCCCCCCTCTCCCAGGGTAACAAGGGACATGACCCACACGACAGGCCACCAGCCACCTGACCCTCTCAGGCATGCGTTTATCACAAACCACCCATAGCCAGACCAGACATGCTAGACACGCACAAAACCAAGTTCTCCACAGACACTTCACTAACGAACACACAAGAGGCTAGAAGAGCACACACGCTCTAGCTTATCCACTACACTACCTAGTACCTACTATACAAAACAAGAATGAGAATGTCCTCAAGGCTAACAATAATTAAATATAAAATGTGCAGTTTATATACGAAACCACAGTATGACCACAAAACGATTGTTGTTAATGCGCTTGACACAGCTGTTGTGGCGTTTCAAGCTGGTTGTGTCACCTTATGCACGTGAAAAATAAAGAATTCAAAAAAAAAAACAATGTGCATTGGTAATAAGATCTAACCCCCACACACTCTGCAAAAAAATAAAAAACATTTATACTCTAGACTCATATCTCCTAATTGTCCCTATTTCAGTTAGACAGTCCCTATTTTGGGCACAAATTCTTCTTCTCTATCCTAATGTTGCAATTATTGTTCTTAATTATATTTTAGTAATTGTCATTAGTAAGTCACCTAAAAGTTCTCATAACAGCCCCTTCCCTCCCCTCCCCCCACGCCTAAAATTAGAGTGTCTTGTGAAATGTTGGAAGGTATAAAATAGATGATTTTCCCTTCATCTTATATAATAAAAATAAATTAAGTTGGAATGCTTAGCGTAAGACCACCTAAAGTTTAAACAACCTTATCGAGCCTCTCCAAGTAGCAAGCTGCATGCTAAACTTAACTTAAACGCCGTCTTCTCCCTTAAGAGAAACCCAAGCTGCCTATCGCTGCACATAGCTGGTAGATGCATGGCAACTATCACGTTACACAGCAGACCCACTAGCCAAAGAGGTTTATTCTGAATAGATCCCATCACAAATAGCAATAATGATCCAAGATAATCTGGGGGACATTTGTAGGCTAACAGCCAGGCTACATTTAAACAGGATTATTTACTAATTCAAAAAGAATTCCAAACCTAATGCTACATTAGCTGTACGGAAAGCACAGCTGACCTCGAGAATTTTTACAGTTTGGAAATATTGACCATAAATTCACTTTGAGCTCACCTTGAAATCTCACCTTGAACCAGTGAATAATCTGACAATGTTTTCTAAATATCTGAATAGAGGAATGCAGACAATGGGTGCAAATGTAGTCCAGAGTTTGGCCCCTCTGGGTGCTGCCGAATGCTTTAAAAATATAGGGTCGAAAATTTCAATTACTCCACTGAACACTCAAATAGAATATTAATCAGACGGAATTGGCAGCTAGCTTCCAGCAAATATGGTCCAACAATTTTCCACAATCAGGATGGACAGAATTTGCGAGCAGACAGCTGCCAATTCTAACAGAATCTGTCTTTACAAAACACAATTATTAGCACCAGCTTGATAGCTTGCTGCATTGGAGAAAGGGTTAACTTCACAGAGGGCTCCTGCATACCCCAGGGTTTAAAACATTCAGTAAGGTTACGGTATTTATATTATTTATTACAGCAATATCTTATTAGGCAATACTTATTTGCCCGTTAGCCATTAGCCTGATAATCTTGATTTCTGTTAGTTTGCCTGCAGAAAACAAGCATTTGTAAATGCGCCTTCTACTGGATATTATAATGTGAATCCAGTCGTAATTCTGTATCTCTCTCTCTCTCTCTCTCTCTATATATCTATATATCTATATATATATATATATATATATATATATATATATACATACATACACACACACATACATACACAATAGATTTTGAAATAAATAAGGATTTGGTAAAAACCCAATAAAATATGGTGCTACTATCACCAACGTGGTTCACTCCACCACACATACAAAAGTGCAACACCAACAGAATATATAAATTGGTGATAACACACTAAAAAAGAGCGAATATTACCACATACAAAGCAAGGGATAATCCTGTAATACAAAAAGGAAACAGAAAAAAAACACAGGGTAATGAAGTTTTAAATAAGTGAAACACAGTAGATGATACATCTCACTCACATGCTTCTGAGCCATTTAAATAAGGACCTTGAATGGAAAGGTAAAGGTCATCTCAGGATTGATTATTGCTGCTTTTTGGAAATATTGTTAATTCCCACATTGATTTTTTAATTGAGTGGATTAATATTTTAAAAAACATTTTTCTTTGGTTTAATAACCAATGTTACCTCCAAACTAAAGGTAATGCCATGGGGACCAGATTTTTCCCCAAGTTATGCAAATCTTTTTATGTCCTACTGGGAAGAACTGTTGTTCGTGTACCCGTCTCCCCCACTTGGACGAGCGCATCTGTATGGGCATCTCAAGGTGACCTGCGTCTTCAGAATATGGGGAAAATATCCATTTCAGCAGCAGGAAGGTTATTTTCTTACCAAATTTGATGAATAGTATGCACAATTTTGGGAGTGTCTTACAGCAGACTGTACCTACAATAACTGATGAAGCCTGGGGTCTTTCCAAAGGAACCTCAGTGCATTACTCCCTTCCTGACTCCAGAGCTGTGAGGGGTCTTCATCTCATACTTGGTCCACTACATCCTGGAGTTCCTCAGCACTGCACCAGGTTGGCTGAAAGTGATGGGAGTGCCCCTGGGGACAATGGCCCACATGCCAGAAGTAGTGTGTGGAGGGGGGGGAAGGGGTGGACACTGTCCTTGGGCTCTTACCAGGACTGAGGGCCAGAGTTGCGAAACTCTGCAATTCTCCTGTCATCCTCCAGCTGGTAACCTTATTACTGCATCCTGGATGGCCTTTTCCAAGCCTGGGAAATGGCCGAATTTGGTCTGACCACGGCCAGGAAAAAGCTCACTGGCAATTGCTGCATGGTCCTTTTTCTATCGTGTCCACAGTTTTCTTGCAGGGCATACACTTACCTCTCCGGTGGTTTCTGCTTGTGTTTGATCTGTGCATAGCGTACTGACTACTTATTCTGTGTTAATATTTGTACCACAATTGAAAAGTCATACCATATTTGTGAACAGATATTCTGCAGTCTATGTGCTTTATTTATTGTATATTTCTATTGTTTGTTTCAAGGGAACCTCAATAAAAATTGAGTGACCAAAAAAAAAAAAAAATGGACTGAAAAACATTCTCCATTTTTGTTCAGTGATTTTGGCTTCCATTTTGAAATTCCCTTTGACTTCTTGACAATTCACATGCAAATGAATAACCCTGTCAGTGTTTACTGAATAAACCTCTGTCATTAAGAGGCAGGTTAGGATTGGTAGGTAAGAGGAAGTAAAGCTTTTATAAAAGATATGATCGTACTTTTCATGCTTATGAAATGATGTTAGTTGCTGTGTAATTAATAAAATGTAAACAAGGGATACACAATGTTTCTCTGTGAGTGCTATAAAATGGAAATGTTGTTGCTTCCTAGGCAACAAACATTATTTCCATACAAACTAACTGGTTGCCTGATGCAGATTTAGCCCGTTTTTATTTTATATTGTTTTCACCTTTTGAACCCTTTGTAGAACTGATAACCAACTTTTATATACTTAAAGGAACACTAAAGGGTCAGGAATACATGCAAACATGTATTCCTGACCCTTTAGTGTTAAAACGACCATATCACCCCCTTCCCTCCCTCCTTGCTTCCTAAATACAGTAAAATCTTACATTCATTACAGTCTGCCGCTGCTGGCTCTGCCCCTGATGTGCCTGCATGCCTGACATCATCAGAAGGAAAGCATTGGATTGGCTGAGATGATCAATTCTGATGATCTCTCAGCCAAGGAGGTGGGCCAGGTGTCAGAGCCAAACACCATTTTGGACAATCACCACCTCCTTATAGAGATATACTGAATCAATGCATCTCTATGAGGAAAGTTCAGTGTCTGCATGCAGAGGGTGGAGACACTGAATGTCAGTCACACTGTGCAGCACTGCGCCAGGAAGCACCTCTAGCAACCATCTGAGGAGTGGCTAGTGGAGGTATTCCTAGGCTGTAATGTAAACACTGCATTTTCTCAGAAAAAAAACAGTGATCACTGCAAAAAGCCTGAAGGGAATATGTATACTCACCAGGACAAATACCATACGCTTTATACTATGCAATAAGTAGTTGTTCTGGTGACTTTAGTGTCCCTTTCACCTGTATGCAGAAAACATAGTATATTTTGGGCTTATCTAAAATCCAAACATGAAAATAGCTCACAGCATAATTCTGTTTTAAAAGATCCCTCATTCGTTGCACTCACAGAATGTGAGATTATATAGCGATCCCCTCTATGGAGATCCAAACCTCCCGTTTCCTTTCTACAACTTTCTCCTCTAAGCATGGAGCCCTTTGCAATGTTTTGTCTGCGAGTTCAGCAGACTTTGGTAAGGACATTGTACTGGACCTGGTATATATTGGGTTAACATATTCCAGTATACACAGTGTGTACTTACTAGGTGCTTTTTGTCATTGTGAAGTGTTGTATTGATGAAATTATGTTTATTTTCTGCACTAGTGCACATGTAGATTTTCCATGTGCTTTGCATTGGTCAGAGCACCTGCAAACTGAAATAGGATTACTCAGCAGCCTGGGACAGCCTGGGAGACTTTATCAGGAAATGATGTTAGTACTTTCCTCTAATACTGTGTAGGGGTGCCCAAATGGTAGATCCCCAGATGATACAGCTTCAATGATGGTTTGTCATTCTAAAGGCGTGCAAGGCATCATGGGAGTTGCAGCTCTATAACATGTGGTGTGGGGTAATAGGATGCTTCTCTATTCAATGTAAACACATGAAGGAGCAGAGACACAGAGGTAGGAAGGTACCCCAGACCAGACATGGTCTTTGTGACAGGAGGGAGCAAGGTCTCCAAAAACTACAACCCTTTCAGCAGAAACCAGATCTGCCATTCACCTTAGAGGGTAAAGGGTTAAATAGTAATAAAGGCTGTAAAATGCCCCAGCACAACATGGGAACAAGTTAATTAACCCTCTGAAGGAAAAGTTGTATTGTAAATCACCCCTAGCATGAGGATAATTAACCCTTTTAAGGACAGGATGTATTATAAGTCATCCCCCAGGTCTGTGAAACGCGTCATGTGCTATAAATCCTTCTCCAGCACTAAAAGAGTTAACCTTGGAAGCACTGACTGTATTGTAAGCTCTCAAGCAGTGAGTTAACCCGGTGATGCCCAGAGCGCAGTGTGTGATATTCCCGGTATGTGATGCCCGGTATGCGGTGTGTGAGATACTCTGTATGATTCCCGGTATGCATTGTGTGAGATACTCGGTACGATTCCCGGTATGCGGTTTGTGAGATACTCAGTATGATTCTCGGTATGCGGTTTGTGAGATACTCAGTATGATTCTCGGTATGCGGTTTGTGAGATACTCGGTATGATTCCCGGTATGCGTTGTGTGAGATACTTGGTATGATTCCCGGTATGCGGTTTGTGAGATACTCGGTATGATTCCCGGTATGCGGTTTGTGAGATACTCGGTATGATTCCCGGTATGCGGTTTGTGAGATACTCGGTATGATTCCCGGTATGCGTTGTGTGAGATACTTGGTATGATTCTCGGTATGCGGTTTGTGAGATACTCGGTATGATTCTCGGTATGCGGTTTGTGAGATACTCAGTATGATTCTCGGTATGCGGTTTGTGAGATACTCGGTATGATTCCCGGTATGCGTTGTGTGAGATACTTGGTATGATTCCCGGTATGCGGTTTGTGAGATACTCGGTATGATTCCCGGTATGCGGTTTGTGAGATACTCGGTATGATTCCCGGTATGCGGTTTGTGAGATACTCGGTATGATTCCCGATATGCGGTGTATGAGATACTCGGTATGATTCCCGGTATGCGTTGTGTGAGATACTAGGTATGATTCCTGGTATGCGTTGTGTGAGATACTAGGTATGATTCCCGGTATGCGTTGTGTGAGATACTAGGTATGATTCCCGGTATGCGGTGTGTGAGATACTAGGTATGATTCCCGGTATGCGGTGTGTGAGATACTAGATATGATTCCCGGTATGCGGTGTGTGAGATACTAGATATGATTCCCGGTATGCGGTGTGTGCGGTTCCCGGTGTGTGAGATACTCGGTATGATTCCCGGTATGCGGTTTGTGAGATACTGGTATGATTCCCGGTATGCGTTGTGTGAGATACTCGGTATGATTCCCGGTATGCGGTGTGTGATGCCCTATATAACGCTCGGTGCTCGGTGTGATGTTCCCAGTGTGTGATACCCTATATAATGCCCGGTGTATTATTCTAGGTGCGGTGTCCGGTGTGATATTCCCGGTGTGTGATACCCTATATAATGCCCGGTGTATTATTCTAGGTGCGGTGTCCGGTGTGACATTCCTGGTGTGTGATACCCTATATAATGCCTGGTGTATTATTCTAGGTGCGGTGCCCGGTGTGTGATACCCTATATAACGCCCGGTGTATTATTCTAGGTGCGGTGCCCGGTGTGTGATATTCCCGGCATGCTGTGCGGTTCCCGGTTCCCGGTGTGATATTCCCGGCATGCTGTGCGCTGCCCGGTTCTCGGTGTGATATTCCCGGCATGCTGTGCGCTGCCCAGTGTGATATTCCCGGCATGCTGTGCGCTGCCCGGTTCCCGGTGTGATATTCCCGGCATGCTGTGTGTTTCCCGGAGTGATATTCCCGGCATGCTGTGCGTTGCCCGGTGTGATATTCCCGGCATGCTGTGCGCTGCCCGGTGTGATATTCCCGGCATGCTGTGCGCTGCCCGGTGTGATATTCCCGGCATGCTGTGCGCTGCCCGGTGTGATATTCCCGGCATGCTGTGCGCTGCCCGGTTCCCGGTGTGATATTCCCGGCATGCTGTGCGCAGCCCGGTGTGATATTCCCGGCATGCTGTGCGCAGCCCGATATTCCCAGTGCGATATTCCCGGCATGCTGTGCGGTGCCCGGTTCCCGGTGTGTGATATTCCCGGCATGCTGTGCGGTTCCCGGTGTGATGTTCCCGGCATGCTGTGCGGTGCCCGGTTCCCGGTGTGTGATGTTCCCGGCATGCTGTGCGGTGCCCGGTTCCCGGTGTGTGATGTTCCCGGCATGCTGTGCGGTGCCCGGTGTGATATTCCCGGTGCCCAGAGTGTGATATTCCCGGTGCCCGGCATGCTGGGTGATGTTCCCGGTGCCTGGTTCCCAGTGTGTGATATTCCCGGCATGCTGTGCTGTGCCCGTTTCCCGGTGTGTGATGCTCCCGGTGTGTGTGGTGCCCGGTTCCCAGTGTGTGATATTCCCGGCATGCTGTGCGGTGCCCGGTTCCCGGTGTGTGATATTCCCGGTATGCTGTGCGATGTTCCCGGTGTGTGATATTCCCGGCATGCTGTGCGGTGCCCGGTTCCCGGTGTGTGATATTCCCGGCATGGTGTGCGGTGCCCGGTATGCTGTGTGATGGTTCCCGGTGCCCGGTGGGTGATGTTCCCGGTGCCCGGTATGCTGTGTGAGGGTTTCCGGTGCCCGGTGGGTGATGTTCCCGTGCCCGGTATGCTGTGTGAGGGTTCCCAGTGCCCGGTGGGTGATGTTCCCGGTTCCCGGTGGGTGATATTCCCGGTTCGCGGTTCCCGGTGTGCTGTGTGAGGGTTCCCGGTGCCCGGTGGGTGATGTTCCTGGTGCCCGGTAAGCTGTGTGAGGGTTCCCGGTACCCGGTGTGTGAGGGTTCCCGGTGGGTGATATTCCCGGTTCGCGGTGCCCGGATTGCTCTGTGTGTGGGTTCCCGGTGCCCGGTGGGTGATGTGCCCGGTGCCCGGTGGGTGATGTTCCCGGTGCCCGGTGGGTGATGTTCCCGGTGCCCGGTACGCTGTGTGAGGGTTCCCGGTGCCCAGTGAGCTGTGTGAGGGTTCCCGGTGCCCGGTATGCTGTGTGAGGGTTTCCGGTGCCCGGTATGCTGTGTGAGGGTTCCCGGTGCCCGGTGGGTGATGTTCCCGGTGCCCGGTGTGCTGTGTGAGGGTTCCCGGTGCCCGGTGTGTGAGGGTTCCCGGTGCCCGGTACGCTGTGTGAGGGTTCCCGGT
>OW240921.1:124255277-124337515 GCA_933207985.1 Pelobates cultripes | reverse complement strand
TGCTGTGTGAGGGTTCCCGGTGCCCGGTGGGTGATGTTCCCGGTGCCCGGTGTGCTGTGTGAGGGTTCCCGGTGCCCGGTGTGTGAGGGTTCCCGGTGCCCGGTACGCTGTGTGAGGGTTCCCGGTGCGCTGTGTGAGGGTTCCTGGTGCCCGGTGTGCTGTGTGAGGGTTCCCGGTGCCCGGTAGGTGATGTTCCCGGTGCCCGGTATGCTGTGTGAGGGTTCCCGGTGCCCGGTAGGTGATGTTCCCGGTGCCCGGTGTGTGAGGGTGCCCGGTGTGCTCTGTCAGGTGATATTCCCAGTGCCCGGTGTGATATTCCCGGCATGCTGTGCGGTGCCCGGTGTGAGGGTTCCCGGTGGGTGATATTCCCGGTGTGCTGTGTGAGGGTTCCGTTCCCGGTGTGTGATGCTGTGTGAGGGTTCCCGGTGCCCGGTGTGTGAGGGTGCCCGGTAGGTGATGTTCCCGGTACCCGGTGTGATATTCCCGGCATGCTGTGCGGTGTGCGGTGCCCGGTGTGAGGGTTCCCGGTGCCCGGCGTGCTGTGTGAGGGTGCCCGGTGTGAGGGTTCCCGGTAGGTGATATTCCCGGTGTGCTGTGTGAGGGTGCCCGGTACCTGGTGACGATGAAGGCGGTGATTACGATGACGCTCAGTACGGTCAGTCTCCGCCGCTGGTCCCGTCTCATGGCTCCCGGAGCTCTGCACCATTACTTCCTGTTACCGGGGCAACGCGAAGCCACAGGGTACTGCCGGCCGCTGATTGGCCAACACGCAGAGGGCGGGGCCTGCCTGACAGAAACAAAGAGGGCGGAGCTGGGAGATCAGCTCCTTATGGTCCTGTCACTCAGTCTGTCAGTCAGTCAGTCTGTCAGTCACTCAGTCTGTCAGTCAGTCAGTCAGTCTGTCAGTCAGTCAGTCAGTCTGTCACTCAGTCAGTCTGTCAGTCAGTCACTCATTCTGTCAGTCACTCAGTCAGTCTGTCAGTCAGTCTGTCAGTCAGTCAGTCAGTCTGTCACTCAGTCTGTCAGTCACTCAGTCTGTCAGTCACTCAGTCAGTCTGTCAGTCAGTCTGTCACTCAGTCTGTGAGTCACTCAGTCAGTCTGTCAGTCAGTCAGTCTGTCAGGCAGTCAGTCTGTCAGTCAGTCTGTCAGTCAGTCTGTCACTCAGTCTGTCAGTCACTCAGTCTGTCACTCAGTCTGTCACTCAGTCAGTCAGTCAGTCTGTCACTCAGTCTCTGACTCAGTCTGTCAGTCACTCAGTCAGTCTGTCAGTCACTCAGTCTGTCAGTCTGTCACTCAGTCAGTCACTCAGTCACTCAGTCAGTCTGTCACTCAGTCAGTCAGTCACTCAGTCTGTCACTCAGTCAGTCTGTCACTCAGTCAGTCACTCAGTCAGTCTGTCACTCACTCAGTCAGTCACTGAGTCTGTCACTCACTCAGTCAATCACTCAGTCTGTCACTCAGTCAGTCTGTCACTCAGTCAGTCTGTCAGTCAGTCAGTCAGTCTGTCAGTCAGTCAGTCTGTCACTCAGTCTGTCACTCAGGCTGTCAGTCTGTCAGTCAGTCACTCAGTCAGTCACTCACTCAGTCAGTCAGTCTGTCACTCAGTCTGTCACTCACTCACTCAGTCTGTCACTCAGTCTGTCACTCAGTCTGTCACTCGGTCTGTCACTCGGTCAGTCACTCGGTCAGTCACTCGGTCAGTCACTCAGTCAGTCACTCAGTCAGTCACTCTGTCACTCAGTCAGTCTGTCACTCAGTCTGTCACTCAGTCAGTCTGTCACCCACTCAGTCTGTCACTCAGTCAGTCACTCGGTCTGTCACTCGGTCAGTCACTCAGTCAGTCACTCTGTCAGTCTGTCACTCAGTCTGTCACTCAGTCAGTCTGTCACTCACTCAGTCTGTCACTCAGTCAGTCACTCAGTCTGTCACTCAGTCTGTCACTCAGTCTGTCACTCAGTCTGTCACTCACTCAGTCAGTCTGTCACTCAGTCTGTCACTCAGGCTGTCAGTCTGTCAGTCAGTCACTCAGTCAGTCACTCAGTCAGTCTGTCACCCACTCAGTCTGTCACTCAGTCTGTCACTCAGTCAGTCTGTCACTCAGTCAGTCAGTCAGTCACCCAGTCTGTCACTCACTCAGTCAATCACTCAGTCAGTCACTCACTCAGTCTGTCACTCAGTCTGTCACTCACTCAGTCTGTCAGTCACTCAGTCAGTCTGTCACTCAGTCAGTCTGTCACTCAGTCTGTCACTCACTCAGTCAGTCTGTCACTCAGTCAGTCACTCAGTCTGTCACTCAGTCTGTCACTCACTCAGTCAGTCTGTCACTCAGTCTGTCACTCAGGCTGTCAGTCTGTCAGTCAGTCACTCAGTCTGTCACTCAGTCAGTCAGTCACTCACTCAGTCACTCAGTCGGTCTGTCACTCAGTCAGTCACTCAGTCTGTCACTCAGTCAGTCTGTCACTCAGTCTGTCACTCAGTCAGTCTGTCACCCACTCAGTCTGTCACTCAGTCTGTCACTCAGTCAGTCTGTCACTCACTCAGTCTGTCAGTCACTCACTCAGTCACTCAGTCTGTCACTCACTCAGTCTGTCACTCACTCAGTCTGTCAGTCACTCAGTCAGTCACTCAGTCTGTCACTCAGTCTGTCACTCAGTCTGTCAGTCACTCAGTCTGTCAGTCACTCAGTCAGTCTGTCACTCAGTCTGTCAGTCACTCAGTCAGTCTGTCACTCAGTCAGTCAGTCAGTCTGTCAGTCAGTCACTCATTCTGTCACTCAGTCTGTCAGTCACTCAGTCAGTCACTCAGTCAGTCAGTCAGTCAGTGTGTCACTCAGTCACTCAGTCTGTCACTCAGTCAATCAGTCTGTCACTCAGTCACTCAGTCTGTCACTCAGTCAATCAGTCTGTCACTCAGTCTGTCACTCAGTCTGTCACTCAGTCTGTCACTCAGTCAGTCTGTCACTCAGTCAGTCTGTCACTCAGTCTGTCACTCAGTCTGTCAGTCTGTCACTCACTCAGTCTGTCACTCACTCAGTCAGTCTTTCACTCAGTCAGTCTTTCACTCAGTCAATCTGTCACTCAGTCAGTCAGTCTGTCACCCAGTCTGTCACTCAGTCAGTCTGTCACTCAGTCTGTCAGTCAGTCACTCAGTCAGTCTGTCACTCAGTCAGTCTGTCACTCAGTCTGTCACTCAGTCTGTCACCCAGTCTGTCACCCAGTCTGTCACTCACTCCGTCAGTCTGTCACTCACTCAGTCTGTCACTCACTCAGTCTGTCACTCACTCAGTCTGTCACTCAGTCAGTCTGTCAGTCAGTCTGTAACTCAGTCAGTCTGTCACTCAGTCTGTCACCCAGTCTGTCACTCAGTCTGTCACTCAGTCTGTCACTCAGTCAGTCAGTCTGTGTGGCGGAACCAACCTCGCCACTATGCATTGGAGAAGCCTGGTTGCTCGCCTGCTGCCTTTAGACTATGGCCCGTGGGAGATTGTGAAAACTTATTGTGGCGAAACCGACCTCGCCACTGGGCATTGGAGAAGACTGATTGCCAGCCTCCTGCCCTGTGACTATGGCCCCATGTTGAAATGCTGGATTTTCTCCTGCAAAGACCCGAAAACCGGGTCATTCGGTACTTTCCCTATGTGAGCAGTGTTACCCCAGATAGCTATGCCATGGAGCCCATTCGTATAATGAAAGACTATGTGAAAGACTTTGGCTCCATGGCAATTGAACTGTATGTATGTGATCTGAGCGCCATTCAGTAATAATTTGCGCTATCTGGGGATATGTTGCATGTCTGTATTTTATGTAATAAATGTAACCTTGTGTATTTTATTGTATTTTACTGTCTTGTAGTGCCATGTGCTTAATGGAGTTTTGCCTCTGTCCTTGGAGATAATTGGATTACTTCCCAATTATCTCCAGGATAGAAGACTCTGTGGAACTGGTTTTAGGCAGAAAAACCATGCTTCATTTGGTCAAATAGGACTTTCCCTTAACTTTTTAACCCCTGAACCGATTGCCCTGGTTTTTGAATATGTGTTTATTTCAAGCATGCAGATTCTGAATATGTAATTATTTATGAAGATTGGGCGTATATTTTTAAAGTTATATTACATGTATAAATACTGTATTTTTCCTGCTTGTGATAATTATGTTAACCCATTGTGTAACATAATTGTATGACAGGCAGAGGGGAGGATTTTGTGTATAATTGCTGGGAGTGTTTTCTGTAATGTACGTGTGTTATTGGTTGTTCTGTAAAACCCTGTGGGCAGTACTAAATTTGTGGATTGGGAATAAAAGAGGCTGTATGTGCCAGTACAGTCAGTTCTGCTTGACCTCAAAACTAAGTGTCGTCTCGTTATTGGGGGAATTGGATTGTATGCTGATTACCAGGAGTGTAAGCTGATTGTATGCTTTTCCTGTTCAGCTGCTCACAGAATTCATATGCTTGAGAGCATTCATATGCTTCTCCGGTTCGGTGGTTGTGGTGTCTGCTGCAGTGCTTGGAGTCCTCAGGAAGCGCTAGGAGCATCCTTCAACGGAGGTACCCAGTCTGGGTGCCAGGTGATCCGTTACGCGTATGGACTATTATTGGGTGTGTATGGCCCTTTAAGACAGTCGGTGGGCATATTGGGGCTTATGTACGTTTTATGGGACTGGTGCTGGCCCTTTATGCACCTTTTTAGGGAAAATTGGGACACTGCCCCTTTAAGACGGTGTCCCCAGACTTGTTTGGGACACTGCCCCTTTAAGACAGTGTCCCCTGTGTCCCCAGACCTGGTTGAAACCCTTTGTTCCTGGCTATTTCCCACTTGGTTCAGTAAATGGGGCTTACTGAACCAAGTACCACACAGGCGGACCACCTGTATTGGGAGCGTGTCGGCAATTTACCTCCCAGAAGCTGCGGATAACCGCAGCTTAATTGACAATGCTGGGTGGCCTTTGTTCGTTTGCCGAACACGTGTCGGCGGCCATCTTTGTTCATTCGCACGAGGTCAGCGGTATGTGTAGCCAAATTCATGGAACTAAAATTGGCAACACCTGTACCTTCTCCCATACTGAACTTTCAGCTGCAGAGACTAAGTCCCACTTGGCTATGGGACTTAGTCGTTTTTTCAGCCTGAAATAGACCGACCGCACAGCCCAAATCTATGGAACTGTTTTGGGCAGGAAAATGTGCTTGCGGTCGGTCATAAAGGGACCTCCAGCTAACTTTTTAACCCCTGGATGGAATTGTCTGATTTTTGGTTATGTATATATTTGAAGGTTGCTGATTCTAAATATGTCATTTTTATGGAGATTGGATGTGTGGTTTTAAAGTTACAGGATATGTATAAAAACTGTATTTTTACTGCCTGTGTTTAATTATGTTAACCCATTGTGTAACATAATTATATCACAGGCAGAGGGGAGGATTTTATGTGTAATTGCTGGGAGTGTTTCTGTAATATACGTGTATGATTGGTTGTTTTGTAAAACCCTGTGGGTGGTCCTATCTAAGGGAAACCTGCATAAAAGAAGGTTCTTTTGGTGCCAGTAAACAGATTCTGCTTAACCCTCAAACGAAGTGTCGTCTCGTTATTGGGGGAATTGGATGGTATGCTGACTGCCAGGAGTGTAAACCTCTCGTATGGTTTTTCCTGTTCAGCTGTTTCCAGTATTCGTGAGTTTCCTGTTCGGGAGTTGGGGAATTCGTGTAGTTTGCAGTTCGGGAGATTGGTGATTGCAGTAGCTGTCTGTGCATCTAAAAGGGGAATATCGCCTAAATGGTTTTTAACCTCTTGTGGGCAAAACGGTCTGTTACAGTCTGTCACTCACTCTGCCTGTCACTCACTCTGCCTGTCACTCAGCCTGCCTGTCACTCAATCCATCAGTCAGTCAGTGTATTAGTATACAGCCACCATCCTACTAATATCCCGTGTATTAATATCCCCAGTAATACACAGCCACCATCCTATTGATATCCCGTGTATTAATATACCCAGTAATACACAGCCACCATCCTATTAATATCCCGTGTATTAATATACCCAATAATACACAGCCACCATCCTATTAATATCCCGTGTATTAATATACCCAGTAACACACAGCCATACAGCCACCATCCTATTAATATACCGTGTATTAATATACCCAGTAATATAGAGCCACCATCCTATTAATATCCCGTGTATTAATATACCCAATAATACACAGCCACCATCCTATTAAAATCCCGTGTATTAATATACCCAATAATACACAGCCACCATCCTATTAATATCCCGTGTATTAATATACCCAGTAATATAGAGCCACCATCCTATTAATATCCCGTGTATTAATATACCCAGTAATACACAGCCACCATCCTATAAATATCCCGTGTATTAATATACCCAATAATACACAGCCACCATCCTATTAAAATCCCGTGTATTAATATACCCAGTAATATAGAGCCACCATCCTATTAATATACCGTGTATTAATATACCCAGTAATATAGAGCCACCATCCTATTAATATCCCGTGTATTAATATACCCAGTAATACTATTGATATCCCGTGTATTAATATACCCAGTAATACACAGCCACCATCCTATTAATATCCCGTGTATTAATATACCCAGTAATACACAGCCACCATCCTATTAATATCCCGTGTATTAATATACCCAGTAACACACAGCCACACAGCCACCATCCTATTAATATCCCGTGTATTAATATACCCAGTAATACACAGCCACCATCCTATTGATATCCCGTGTATTAATATACCCAGTAACACACAGCCACACAGCCACCATCCTATTAATATCCAGTGTATTAATATACCCAGTAATACACAGCCACCATCCTATTGATATCCCGTGTATTAATATACCCAGTAATACACAGCCACCATCCTATTAATATCCGTGTATTAATATACCCAGTAATACTGTTATGGGCAAATGCAAATATTACAAGTTTTAGAATGAAATGTTGTATTTCTTAAACTGTGTACTTTATCTTTAGGAGATATTGCAAACCGACATGGTGTTAGAAATGGAACATATTGTTTTTCATAGATGTTTCTTTAAGCAAAAACTTCAGTGCATGATATGTTCGCGCCATTTTGTCCCAGACTAATTACAATAACAATAATGCATAAACAAGCTTCAAGGCTATGCTACGACTCTTGCAGTACACAATATACTGTGGTAACCCCAAGTTAATGGAACTTCCCCAAATCCGGGAATCTCCCACGACTGAGCACTTACGTCTTAGTATAAACAACAGATAACCTATTCAGACTTCAAGATGCCATCTTGAACTAAGTCAGGAAAATTTCCATGACGTATACACCCTTTAGTTATGGCCTTGTATGTTTGCCAAGTTAAGGGAGGTCCTAAAATGAATAAAGTAAAAGAAGTGTTACTTTTTCGTATTTGAACTACAGTAACCTAAAATGGAGACACCTAAGGTATAAATAGGTGTACTTTTAAATGTTAAGACACGCAGAGGAGAGACTTGGAGACAGACGCTGCTCCATCTTAAAATGACAGAGAGGCTGACATGATGACATGTTCAGAAGGGTATGTTAACCTATTAATGATATTTGCAAGCATGTAATTTAATCTTTAAAAAACTCTGCTATAATGGATTTTATATTTCTATATAATAAATATCCAAAAAGACAATCTTGCTTCTAAGACAATCCTTATTTTATATTGAATTCTCAATTATTTATATATGTTAAATAGAGGATCTCTTACACTATATAAAATTATGGCTAAGATATCTGTATGGTTAGCCCTACTAAGTTCTATGCTTTAAGACATTATAGTAGTAAATAAGGGGACCACCAGCGGTTCCAATACACAGCCACCATCCTATTAATATCACGTGTATTAATATACCAAGTAATACACAGCCACCATCCTATTAATATCCCGTGTATTAATATACCCAGTAATACACAGCCACCATCCTACTAATATCCCGTGTATTAATATACCCAGTAATACACAGCCACCATCCTACTAATATCCCGTGTATTAATATACCCAGTAATACACAGCCACCATCCTACTAATATCACGTGTATTAATATACCCAGTAATACACAGCCACCATCCTATTGATATCCCGTGTATTAATATACCCAGTAATACACAGCCACCATCCTATTAATATCCCGTGTATTAATATACCAAGTAATACACAGCCACCATCCTATTAATATCACGTGTATTAATATACCCAGTAATACACAGCCACCATCCTATTGATATCTTGTGTATTAATATACCCAGTAATACACAGCCACCATCCTACTAATATCCCGTGTATTATTATACCCAGTAATACACAGCCACCATCCTACTAATATCCCGTGTATTAATATACCCAGTAATACACAGCCACCATCCTATTGATATCCCGTGTATTAATATACCCAGTAATACACAGCCACCATCCTATTGATATCCCGTGTATTAATATACCCAGTAATACACAGCCACCATCCTATTGATATCCCGTGTATTAATATACCCAGTAATACACAGCCACCATCCTATTGATATCTTGTGTATTAATATACCCAGTAATACACAGCCACCATCCTACTAATATCCCGTGTATTATTATACCCAGTAATACACAGCCACCATCCTACTAATATCCCGTGTATTAATATACCCAGTAATACACAGCCACCATCCTATTGATATCCCGTGTATTAATATACCCAGTAATACACAGCCACCATCCTATTGATATCCCGTGTATTAATATACCCAGTAATACACAGCCACCATCCTATTGATATCCCGTGTATTAATATACCCAGTAATACACAGCCACCATCCTATTGATATCCCGTGTATTAATATACCCAGTAATACACAGCCACCATCCTATTGATATCCCGTGTATTAATATACCCAAGTAATACACAGCCACCATCCTATTGATATCCCGTGTATTAATATACCCAGTAATACACAGCCACCATCCTATTGATATCCCGTGTATTAATATACCCAGTAATACACAGCCACCATCCTATTGATATCCCGTGTATTAATATACCCAGTAATACACAGCCACCATCCTATTGATATCCCGTGTATTAATATACCCAGTAATACACAGCCACCATCCTATTAATATCACGTGTATTAATATACCCAGTAATACACAGCCACCATCCTATTGATATCCCGTGTATTAATATACCCAGTAATACACAGCCACCATCCTACTAATATCCCGTGTATTATATACCCAGTAATACACAGCCACCATCCTATTGATATCCCGTGTATTAATATACCCAGTAATACACAGCCACCATCCTATTGATATCCCGTGTATTAATATACCCAGTAATACACAGCCACCATCCTATTGATATCCCGTGTATTAATATACCCAGTAATACACAGCCACCATCCTATTGATATCCCGTGTATTAATATACCCAGTAATACACAGCCACCATCCTATTAATATCCGGTGTATTAATATACCCAGTAACACACAGCCACACAGCCACCATCCTATTAATATACCGTGTATTAATATACCCAATAATACACAGCCACCATCCTATTAATATCACGTGTATTAATATACCCAGTAATACACAGCCACCATCCTATTAATATCCCGTGTATTAATATACCCAATAATACACAGCCACCATCCTATTGATATCCCGTGTATTAATATACCCAGTAATACACAGCCACCATCCTATTAATATCCCGTGTATTAATATACCCAGTAATACACAGCCACCATCCTATTAATATCCCGTGTATTAATATACCCAGTAACACACAGCCACACAGCCACCATCCTATTAATATCCCGTGTATTAATATACCCAGTAATACACAGCCACCATCCTATTGATATCCCGTGTATTAATATACCCAGTAACACACAGCCACACAGCCACCATCCTATTAATATCCAGTGTATTAATATACCCAGTAATACACAGCCACCATCCTATTGATATCCCGTGTATTAATATACCCAATAATACACAGCCACCATCCTATTGATATCCCGTGTATTAATATACCCAGTAATACACAGCCACCATCCTATTGATATCCCGTGTATTAATATACCCAGTAATATACAGCCACCAACCTACTAATATCCCGTGTATTAAGATACCCAGTAATACACAGCCACCATCCTATTGATATCCCGTACACATACCCAGTAATACACAGCCACCATCCTATTGATATCCCTGCATTAATATACCCAGTAATACACAGCCACCATCCTATTGATATCAATGTATTAATATACCTGTAATACACAGCCACCATCCTATTGATATCACGTGTATTAATATACCCAGTAATACAGAGCCACCATCCTATTGATATCCCGTGTATTAATATACCCAGTAATACACAGCCACCATCCTATTGATATCCCGTGTATTAATATACCCAGTAATACACAGCCACCATCCTATTGATATCCCGTGTATTAATATACCCAATAATACACAGCCACCATCCTATTGATATCCCGTGTATTAATATACCCAATAATACACAGCCACCATCCTATTGATATCCCGTGTATTAATATACCCAGTAATACACAGCCACCATCCTATTAATATCCCGTGTATTAATATACCCAGTAATACTGTTATGGGCAAATGCAAATATTACAAGTTTTAGAATGAAATGTTGTATTTCTTAAACTGTGTACTTTATCTTTAAGGGATATTGTAAATTGACATGGTGTTAGAAATGGAACATATTGTTTTTCATAGATGTTTCTTTAAGCAATAACCTCAGTGCATAATATGTTTACGCCATTTTGTCCCAGACTAATTACAATAACAATAATGCATAAACAAGCTTCAAGGCTATTCTACGACACTTGCAGTACACAATATACTGTGGTAACCCCAAGTTAATGGAACTTCCCCAAATCCTGGAATCTCCCGCGACTGAGCACTTACGTCTTAGTATAAACAACAGATAACCTATTCAGACTTCAAGATGCCATCTTGAACTAAGTCAGGAAAATTTCCATGACGTATACACCCTTTAGTTATGGCCTTGTATGTTTGCCAAGTTAAGGGAGGTCCTAAAATGAATAAAGTAAAAGAAGTGTTACTTTTTCGTATTTGAACTACAGTAACCCTAAAATGGAGACACCTAAGGTATAAATAGGTGTACTTTTAGATGTTAAGACACGCAGAGGAGAGACTTGGAGACAGACGCTGCTCCATCTTAAAATGACAGAGAGGCTGACATGATGACATGTTCAGAAGGGTATGTTAACCTATTAATGATATTTGCAAGCATGTAATTTAATCTTTAAAAAACTCTGCTATAATGGATTTTATATTTCTATATAATAAATATCCAAAAAGACAATCTTGCTTCTAAGACAATCCTTATTTTATATTGAATTCTCAATTATTTATATATGTTAAATAGAGGATCTCTTACACTATATAAAATTATGGCTAAGATATCTGTATGGTTAGCCCTACTAAGTTCTATGCTTTAAGACATTATAGTAGTAAATAAGGGGACCACCAGCGGTTCCAATACACAGCCACCATCCTATTAATATCACGTGTATTAATATACCAAGTAATACACAGCCACCATCCTATTAATATCCGTGTATTAATATACCCAGTAATACACAGCCACCATCCTATTGATATCCCGTGTATTAATATACCCAGTAATACACAGCCACCATCCTACTAATATCCCGTGTATTAATATACCCAGTAATACACAGCCACCATCCTACTAATATCCCGTGTATTAATATACCCAGTAATACACAGCCACCATCCTATTGATATCCCGTGTATTAATATACCCAGTAATACACAGCCACCATCCTATTAATATCCCGTGTATTAATATACCCAGTAATACACAGCCACCATCCTATTAATATCCCGTGTATTAATATACCCAGTAATACACAGCCACCATCCTATTAATATCCCGTGTATTAATATACCCAGTAATACACAGCCACCAATCCTACTAATATCCCGTGTATTAAGATACCCAGTAATACACAGCCACCATCCTATTGATATCCCGTGTATTAATATACCCAATAATACACAGCCACCATCCTATTAATCGTGTATTAATATACCCAGTAATACACAGCCACCATCCTATTGATATCCCGTGTATTAATATACCCAGTAATATACAGCCACCAACCTACTAATATCCCGTGTATTAAGATACCCAGTAATACACAGCCACCATCCTATTGATATCCCGTGTATTAATATACCCAATAATACACAGCCACCTGTTACAGACCCATCTGTATAACTATTATTGCTGGTTCGTCTAGTTTGCCTTCCTTTCGTGGAATTGCCTGTTCGTATACCCTTATTCGTCTGTTTGTCTATCTACCGAATGAACGTACCGAACAGACGGCCACCCAGAAGAGGAGTGTGCTGCTGGATAACCTCTTGATCCCAATTAGAATGTTGTGGTTAACCGCAGACACCTCTTAATTACAACCGAATGCAGTGTGGTCGTCGTTCGTATGTCGACCACGAGGAGGCGGCCATTTTAAACCATGCGAAAGTCCAGCGGTGTTCGGCACTGATTCAATGGAACTAAAAACGGACACTCTTTCTGCCGAACACCTCTGAAACCCGCAGACCGCCCTTCTCAGTCGACAAGGCATGCGAACACCGGCCGTTCGGGAGTTTGGATTATACGAATGGACTTAACCCAGATAGCCTTCCCATGGAGTCAATCGCATACCGAAAGACTGTAAAAGACTTTGACTCCATGGCGATTGAACTGTGTGTATGGGATCTGAGCGCTATTCGATAGGAATATGCACTCAGATCCAGGCTATCTGGGGATGAGTTACACGAATATAATATGTTCGGTAGTTGTGTAATAGAGAAAATTTATGACAAACTTACCGTAATTTTCTTTTCCTGGCTATTTCTCATGGCAGCATCACTTATGGGTAGCTCCTCCCTTAGCAGTCACAGGACAGGAATTAATTAGATTAATTAATCAGACTGATAGGTATAAGAAGTCTCTCCTCCCCCTACACCTCAGTCCAATTATAAAGCTGAAATAAAGAATGGGCGGGAACCCTGATGCTGCCATGAGAAATAGCCAGGAAAAGAAAATTACGGTAAGTTTGTCATAAATTTTCTCTATTCCTGGCTAATCATGGCAGCATCACTTATGGGTAATACCCAAGCTTCACAGAAAAATAGGGTGGGAATAATAATCCAAGAAATTACACAAAACTGAAACTCATGCAGCAAAGAAAAGTTTAATATCAACGGGATAAAGAGACCGTAGACAGGACACTCTTTCCAAAGGAGGTGGAAGGAGACTCCACATCAAGTTTGTAGTGCTTCATGAATGTCATCGGAGAAGACCAGGTGGCTGCTCTGCAAATATCATCGTATGGAACCTCTGCCCAGCTAGCCCATGAAGTTGATAATGCTCTAGTAGAATGAGTTCTTATCTCCCGAGGTGGTGATATACCTTTAGAGATATACGCCTTCTTAATTATCAGAGAAATCCAACGTTTCAACATAGATAAAGAAGCCGCCTCACCTCTCCTTGCTCCCAACGGCAAAACAAAGAGTTGGTCCATTTTACGGAAAGACTCAGAACGTTTAAGATATGCAGACAAGCAGTTCATGACATCCAAACGTTGCCATCTAACCTCCTCCTGAGAAGAGGGGTTGGGGTAAAATGATGGAAGAACCACTTCTTGAGAGAGGTGAAACTGAGAAACTACCTTAGGAAGAAACTCTGGTTTTGGTTCCAGACACACCCTATCTTGGTAGAATCGTAAACAAGAAGAAGATGTAGAAAATGCCTTAATTTCTGAAATCCTTCTTGCGGAAGTAATTGCCACCAAAAACAAAGTTTTATACGTCAGGAGAGTAGCATCCAAACTTTCAAGAGGAACAAACAGATCCTCAGTGAGATAATTGAGCACCATAGGAAGGTCCCAAGGAGGGGTAGTAGATCTGGAAGGAGGCCTCAACCTGAAGGCCGCTTTGAAGAACCTGGAAATCAAAGGATCCGAAGCCCATGAGATGCTGCACAAAGCTGAAAGTGCCGAAGACTGAACCTTCAAGGTGCTGAAGCTAAGGCCCTTGTCCAGGCCCTCTTGCAGAAACTCCAAAACTTCAGTATTGCTAGGATGCAGAAAGTCCACATTATGAGACGATGCCCAAGTTTGGAACACATCCCAGATCCTATGGTAGCATGAAGAAGTGGAAGCCTTCCTGGAGAGCAGAAGGGTATTGATCACTGCCTCCAAGAGACCTAGTAATTGGAGTCTTTCTTTCTCAAGACCCATACCCCCAGTTTGAGGCGTTCCGGATGAGGATGGAATACAGGGCCCTGCGTTAGCAGATCCTCCATCACTGGAAGAGGCCAAGGTTGTTCCTGGCTCATCATGGCCAATAGGGGAAACCACGGCCTCCGAGGCCAAATTGGAATTACGGCAATGACTTTCTTGCCTTCCGACCAAACCTTACGGTATCTGGGTATCATGGGTAGGGGAAGGAAAGCATACCCCAGATCAAACGACCAAGGCAGAGAGAGAGCATCCTGGCCCAGTGCCTGACAGTCCAGATGGAGAGAGGAGTAATTCTCCACCTGGTGATTCTGAGATGATGCCATCAGGTCGATCTGGGGCATGCCCCACCGATGAGCAATTTCTGCAAAGATCGCCGGGTGAAGTTGCCATTCTCCCGGAAGAATTTCCTTTCTGCTGAGGAAGTCTGCCGTTACGTTCTCCGAACCTGGGAGATAAATCGCCTTCAGGCCTTGAAGATAGGTCATGGCTATAGCCATTAAGGGAGCCAGCTCTTCCAGGAGCAACCTGCTCCTCGTGCTACCTTGGTTGTTCACATATGAGGCCACCACTCGGTTGTCTGTTTTGATTAGAACCCAAGAATTCCTTAGCCTGGGCAGGAATCTCAAAATGGCCTTGTAAACCACTCTCAGTTCCCTTAAGTTTGAGGGTAGGCGACTCTCTTCTCGGGTCCACTTCCCTTGAGTCCATACAGAACTGAAGTGGGCACCCCATCCAAAAGAACTGGCATCTGTTGTAATAACCTTCCAAGGGGGGTCTTCCAACGGGAAGCCTGTTGTCAAATTCCTCTCGCTCTTCCACCAGTCTAAGCCTTTCCTTACGGGAAGAGATATCACCTGTTCCCAATCCGCTTCGACTCTGTTGAACTGGAGAAGGAAGCAGTTCTGGGCCGGACGGAACTTCCACTGGGCCCACTTCACCAAGCCTATTGATGAAGTCAAGGAACCCAGGAGACTCATGACTTCTCTTGCAGGTGCAGTTTCAAGATCTTGCAGCTTCCTTACTTTGTCTCTGATCTTCGTGACCCTTTCTGGAGACAGGAACACATGTGCAAACACACTATTCACCACCGCACCCAGGAAAATGATCATTTGTGCAGGAACGAGGGAGCTCTTTTCCACGTTCAGGAGCCAACCATGGTCTTGAAGAATGGACATTGCCACTGACGTATGTTGAGCTACAATTCCTTGAGATGGACCCAAGATAAGAATGTCGTCCAAGTAATGGAATATCTCGATACCCTTTTCCCTTAAAGGCTATTAAGGTGACCAGAACTTTTGAGAATGTTCTTGGAGCCAGGCTGAGGCCAAACGGTAGTCCCCGGAACTGGAAGTGCCTTCCTAGCGCCCAAAACCTGAGAAACCGTACATGGTCTTGATGTATCGGGATATGATAGTAGGCGTCCCTCAAGTCTATTGAGGTCATCCAGTCTCCTTTTTTGACACACTTCAAGATGGTCCTCAAGGATTCCATTTTGAACGTCCTTACGTCGAGCAAGGAGTTCACGCCTTTCAAATTCAAGATGAGACGCCACTTTCCCTGTGGTTTGGGGGCCAAGAAGACCGTGGAGTAAATTCCCTGGAACCATTCCCGTTTTGGAACTTCTTCCACCACTTTTTGTTTCAGGAGTACTGAAATGCAGGACCTCATGGCCCTCCGTTTGATGCCTACCGGCACCCTTGATTTTCGGAAGAATGCAGTTTTCGGGTAAGATGTGAATTCTATTTTGTAACCTTCCTTTACGATGGAAGTGACCCATAGGTCCGAAATATTGCTGGCCCATACAGGGTAGAAGAACTTCAGTCTTCCTCCCACCGTCCCCGAACGGGCCTGGAGACCTTCAGAAGTTCTTCCCTGGGATTCTAGCACCCCTTCCTCTGGAGGGCTTATTGGAAGAAGAATGCGAGAAGGACTTCCATGAAGAATTCCTGGAAAATTCCCTTCCAGGTTTATAGCTCCTGCTGTCCTGAAAGGACCTATCTTTGAAGTGCTTGGTCTTCCAGGAGGGAGGAAAACTCTTCCTGCCGGCCTGAGGTAAAAACGCCTTTTTCCCATCAGCAGCTTTTTGAATAGCATCTTCCAGAATTTTCCCTAAAAGGAGATCCCCTTGGAACGGTCTGTTAGGTTTTAGGTCCTCAAAGAACCTGTCAGCCTCTTTTAATTCAGATCTCTCTTCAGTGAGACTAAGAGTGTCTCTGAGAAGGGTAATAAGTCTATCAACAGACCTGGAGTCAAGAGACCTGGAGGTATATTCAGTTTCCTCCTCACCTTCATCCGAGACCTCCCACACATCAGGGTCCTCATCAGAGTTGGAAGACTGAGGTTCCGCTCTACGTCTCTTACTCTGACTACTAGATCCTGGGGTAGCCTTAAAGCCCTCAGCAATAGCCTGGGAAATCCAGAGTCTTGCTGGAGAATCCCAATGAATGCTGGGGCTGGAATAAAGCCATATATGACATATTACAGGCTTAGGATGGCACTCTTTTAACAACCCCCCATAAATTTAATAAATGGCTCACCTATGTTTTCTAGAGAGGGACCTTGCAGAGGCAGAGGGAGAATCCATACTATAAAAAAGAACCAAATGAAATTCAAGACCTAAAATCACAAATGGATCAGAGGCAAGCTGATGAAAGAAAAACTTCTAATCAGCAAAAAATAGAAATCCTACCTTAAACAATTAGTGTTCCACCAAGCAGCCAGGTAACAGGAGAAGCAGTGGTGATAAATCAATCCCCTGGGGAACAGAACATCAGGACTGCAGATACAGCACAAGAGGACCGGGGAATGAAACAGCTGATTGCCCGGTCCGCGCATGCGCAGAGCGCTGGAACGCACGCCATGCGTTCCAAACGCTCGCGGCCGGCGTGTAATTCACCCATAAGTGATGCTGCCATGATTAGCCAGGAATTATTTATTTTTCACCGAAACCGGCCGCGAGCAGCATACAGTCAGCTGGAACGCATAATGTGTTGCCATGATTAGCCAGGAATTATTTATTTTTCACCGAAACCGGCCGCGAGCAGCATACAGTCGGCTGGAACGCATAATGTGTTCCAGCCCCCAATGCCCGGGCGCACAGGGAGCAGGGAAGCCTGCACAGCCCCACATATTTCCCATCAGCAGCTGGAAACAGAGAGGTACCAATCAAGAGGTAAAAAAACACATCCTAGAGTACAAGACCCCTAAGTATGGATTCAAATACTGCCAACAAGGTATGGGGTGGGGGGGGTATATAACCCCAATTAGTAGGGGTAGGCTGAAAACAAGGGGAATTTTTAAGGCTAACCAACCCCACAATTAAACAGAAAACAGTGTCTCCCTCAAACACTTACTTCCCACGCTGCAGTTCAGTACTTACAATGAACCTGACCCAGTTAGTCCTGCTCATGCAGGCTGTTTACTGGGCCCTTCAAATGAAGGGAGGCTGAACTTCATTTGGAACGAACCCACGACAAACGCAGGAAGGTGGCCATAAAATAAAATGTAAAAAGTCCTGTAGAACTTGCTAAGGACAGGAAAAAAGACTGAGGTGTAGGGGGAGGAGGGACTCCTTATACCTATCAGTCTGATTAATTAATCTAATTTAATTCCTGTCCTGTGACTGCTAAGGGAGGAGCTACCCATAAGTGATGCTGCCATGATTAGCCAGGAATTATTTATTTTTATGTGTTTTTCAGGCTTTATTTAAAATAGCGATTTGCCTCTGTCCTGGAGATAATTGAATTACTTCTCAATTATCTCCAGGGCAGAGGGGAGGAAACCAGGATGCATTCTAGCAATATTGTGTGCATGTATGTCTGGAAGTGCCATATGTCTGTCTGCCATTACAGTCTCCCATTTGATCCTCTAGGGGAGTGTCCACCAAGTGGGAGACCTGCATAAATACGGGCGGGTAGCCCACAGTAAAGCGAGTTCTTGCTTTACCCTCAATGCAGAGCTCGGTCTCGTTATTGGGGGGATTTACTACACCCGGTTAGCGACTGATTGCTGGAACCGTAAGCCGCTTGGAGGATATATTTGTTCGGCTGTTAGCAACGATTCGTGGATTATTGTTCGGGAGTTTGGAGCATCCGTACGCGTCCCGTTCGGGAGATTGGTGCCTTCCCCTGATTGCAGTTCGTACGGTTGGAGTCTATACGAATGGAGCTTGCATTATTGTGAAAGGGGAAGCTTAACTAAATGGCGGTTTCACTCTTTTGTGCCAGGGGTGTCTTAACAATTGGTGGCAAGCGACGGGATGAGTCCCACCGCCCAGAAGGTCAGCTACACAGCCCAGTTTGGTGGAGGAAATGCAGTATGAGGAATTAAGGCGTGCTACCCTTAAAGACCTACTTGAACGCCGAGGACGGTCAGCAAGTAATCTAAAGAAACTAGAGATTATTGCTTTGCTACTTGAAATGGATGCAGCACAAGGAATGGAGAGAGCTAATGTGCCCAGCATTCTGGATTTAACCCCTGAGGAAATACAATTCAACCGGGCAGTCCAGATAAGGCTGGCACACTTTGGCCCCAACCCTACAGCAGACATTGTGGAACGTGTGCAGGCAGCAGTGATGGCACACCAAGCACTCCAGGAAAGAGGAGCTGCAGCATTAGAGGTACCCAATAATAATATTGGAAGGAAAAAAGTACCCTTTGCTGCATTTAAAAATTTTATTGAAGCAGAGGGAGAGATTGACGGGTTCCTGGCTGACTTTGAACGACAGTGTGCCTTACACCAGGTACCCGCAGACGAATGGGTCACTATCCTCTCTGGGAAGTTATCCGGCCGGGCCAGCGAAGCGTTTCGGGCCATCCCAGAGGAAGAAATCCCCAGCTATCGGGTAGTGAAAGATGCCCTATTGGCAAGGTACGCAGTGACCCCAGAGACATACCGTCGGCGATTCCGGGAAACCAACAAACAGGCTGGCGACTCCTACGTGTAGTGGGCATGCAGGGTACATCGCACAGCAGCCCACTGGATGGCGGGGTGCCAAGCTGTAACCGGGGAAGAGGTACTGCAAGTGTTTTTGCTGGAGCACTGCTTTGACCGATTACCTGCAGGAGTCAGAGAGTGGGTCAGGGACTGAAAACCCTCCACATTGCCCGAAGCTGCCCGTCTGGCAGATGAATACACAGACGCACGTAAATTGGACAATGCGATCACTAAAGTCCCTACCAGAGTGGAGTACAGACCAGCAGCACCTCCAACCACTACCGTTTACCAACCCCCGGCGCACCGCACCCCAACACTACCGCCAGCTACCAATTATGCACAGCCATCCCGGTTCAACGCCCGGGATTATTCGCAGCTAATTAGGTGTTTTGGGTGTAAACAGCTGGGGCACAAGAGACCAGAGTGCCCACTGAACAGCGCAAACCAGGCACAGTCACGGAGAAGACCGGCCAGCGGGAATCAGCGTCCACCCCAGCCTGCTGCTCACTGTATCGAGCAGGAGTAATTTTAGGGCATATTGCACGAGGCCGACCCTGTACAAGCAGCCCATCAGGACAACCGTCAGCAACACCGACAGACTGTTAAGATGAATGGCAGAGTGGTAAACGGATTAAGAGACACCGGAGCCACTATGACTTTGCTCCAAAAGAACTTGGTCTCAGAACACCAGCATACCGGAGACACTGTGGCGGTGAGGGTAGCAGGAGGCGACGTGTTCTGTCTACCTGTTGCCCGGGTTCATTTGGATTGGGGAGTGGGCACTAGACATGTTGATGTGGGGGTTATGAAAGACTTGCCCGCTGATGTCCTCCTTGGGAACGATTTGGCCCCTTTGGTTTCTGCCTATGCCCCGATGGGCCCCGCTGACGTTAACCCTGTGACTACCCGTGGTCAGACCTGTGCTACTGGAACCAACTCGCCTGCTGCTGAGACCCAGGTAAGACTCGCTTCCCCGACTTGTACCCTAGACCAGGCACCTTTAAGCTGGGATACCCCAGAGGAGTTTGGGAGGGAAACCCGGGTGGACCCAACTCTCCAAAAGTACAGGGATAGAGCAGATGCTGGAGAGGAAGGAGTAGATGGGGAACGGTATGAGTGGGTGGGGGACAGGCTGTATAGGATCCCTAAGCCTTCCCAGAAAAGTGTTGCCCCTCCACCGAGTCGACAGCTAGTGGTACCTGCAAAATACCGGCAGGAGATTTGGGGATAGGGCATGATGTTCCATTAGCTGGACATCTAGGGTCCCGCTGCACAGCCTATAGGATCACCCAGAATTTCTTTTGGCCCAATTTTAATCAGGCTGTGCGGGTATACTGTAGTACGTGTGACACATGTCAACGGGTAGGAAAACAGGGGGACCACTTTAAGGCTAGGCTACTGTCGATGCCTATTATAGGGGAACCCTTTTCCCGCATAGCCGTTGACATTGTGGGTCCACTGGCCAGGGCTAGTCCATCCGGTAAGAAATACATTCTCACTGTGGTGGACTACGCTACTCGCTCTCCAGAGGCAGTAACGCTGTCTAATATAGAGGCAGAGACGGTTGCTGATGCCCTGGTTGGGATCTTTACTAGGGTCGGGTTCCCTAAGGAGATTCTCTCCAACCAGAGAACCCAAACCACAGCTGTGCTCACCCAGCAGCTGTGGAAGGTGTGCGGCATTAAACCGCTGCTTAGCTCACCGTATCATCCTTAGACTAACGGTCTCTGTGAGCACTTTAACGGCACCCTCAAGCAGATGCTGAGGACCTTTACAGACACTTGCAGAGACTGGGAGAGGTTCCTGCCTCAACTGTTGTTTTCTCACAGAGAGGTGCCCCAGGAATCTACTGGGTTCTCCCCCTTTGAGTTGCTTTATGGGAGAAGGGTCCATGGACCCCTGGATCTCATTAGAGGCCACTGGGAGGGGGAGACAGAGCAAGAGGGGATCCCCATAGTGCTATATGTCCTGGAACTCTGGGACCGCATGGAGAAACTGTCTCTGATGGTAAGAGGGAATCTCCAGGCGGCCCAGGGGAGACAGAAGAGATGGTACGATCAGGGTGCCCGCCAGCGGGTCTTCCAGGTTGGGCAGAAAGTATTGGTGCTCAAGCCTGTGTAGGTAAACAAGATGCAAGCGTCTTGGCAGGGCCCGTCTAAGTTAGTAGCTCAGGTCTGTGATACTACTTACCTTATCGCCAGCTGTACAGATGAAAGGATTCAGAGATCCTTTCATGTGAACATGCTGAAAGAGTATCAGGAGAGACCCGAGGATATTGCTGCAGTGTGTGTGCCCCGACTGCAGATGACCCTGAGAATCTACCTCTTCCCGATTTACTAGAAAGGGAACCCAAGACTGACCTTACTAACCATGTACAGCTAGGGGACAGGTTAAACCCCACGGAAAAGGTACAGGCGAAGCAGCTGCTGTGGGAGAAGCAGGCGACTTTCTCCCAGGAGCCAGGGTACACTACCCTAGCTGTACATAAGGTAGAGACCCCTGGACAGACCCCCCTATCGTATCCCTGAAGGAATGCGGAATGAAATAAAAGAGATGACCCAGCTTGGGGTCATCAAACACTCCAATAGCCCTTGGGCCTCGCCTGTAGTTCTGGTACCCAAGAAAGACGGGACCACCCGGTTCTGTGTGGACTACAGGCGACTCAACGAGCGGACCACCACTGACGCCTACCCGATGTCCCGGGTAGACGAACTATTAGATCATATCGCCAGGGGGCTCTATCTGACCACCATAGACCTATGTAAGGGCTACTGGCAGATTCCCCTGGCCGAGGATGCTATCCCCAAGTCGGCATTCATCACCCCGTTTGGCCTGTACCAATTTAAGGTCATGCCTTTCGGGATGAAGAATGCCCCGGCTACCTTCCAGCGGATGGTGTATAGGCTCCTTCATGGCTTCCAGGAATTTGCCTGTGCATACCTGGATGACATTGCGATCTACAGTGGGTCCTGGGAAGAACACCTGGTTCATGTAGGGGTAGTGCTGGATAAGATTCGGGCCGCTGGCCTGACATTGAAGCCAGAAAAGTGCCATCTAGGTATGGCTGAGGTGCAATATCTGGGTCACAGAGTGGGGTGTGGGAGCCAGAGGCCAGAGCCAGCCAAGGTAGAGGCAGTGGCTAACTGCCCCACACCTACCGCTAAGACCCAGGTGTTAGCCTTCTTGGGGACGGCAGAGTACTACAGACGTTTTGTCCCTGACTACAGTACTATCGCCAAACCCCTGACTAAGAAGAATTTACCGAAACAGGTCCTGTGGTCTCCAGCTTGTGAAGCCGCGTTTCAGGCACTGAAGCAGGCTCTCGTAAATGCCCCTGTCTTGGCTGCCCCAGTCCCTAACAAACGCTTTCTCGTCCATACAGATGCTTCCATGTATGGACTGGGGGCTGTGCTGAGCCAAGTCGGGAAAGATGGAGAGCACCCTGTCGCATATCTCAGCAGAAAGTTACTACCTCGGGAAGTGAGTTATGCGGCAGTGGAGGAGGAATGTTTGGCCCTGGTCTGGGCATTAAAGAAGTTAAGCCCCTATTTATACGGACAGGAATTTTCCCTTGTGATGGAGCACAATCCCCTTGTCTGGCTTAACCGGGTCTCAGGAGACAATGGTAGACTGTTGCGGTGGAGTTTAGCGCTACAACCTTATAACTTCACCATCAGCTACCAACCCGGTGAGCAGAACGGGAATGCAGATGGATTGTCCCGGCAAACTGCCTCCCTACCACCTCCTAGTCCGGTCATCCCCAAGTTGACCCGCCAAAGGGTCAGGCCGGGTCTACCGGAGTGTCCCACAAGGAGGGAGCCGTGTGACAGACCCATCTGTATAACTATTATTGCTGGTTCATCTAGTTTGCCTTCCTTTCGTGGAATTGCATGTTCGTACACCCTTATTCGTCTGTTTGTCTATCTACCGAATGAACTTACCGAACAGACGGCCACCCAGAAGAGGAGTGTGCTGCTGGTTAACCTCTTGATCCCAATTAGAACATTGTGGTTAACTGCAGACACCTCTTAATTACAACCGAATGCAGTGTGGTCGTCGTTCGTATGTCGATCACGAGGAGGCGGCCATTTTAAAGCATGTGAAAGACCAGCGGTGTTCGGCGCAGATTCTTTGGAACTAAAAACGGACACTCTTTCTGCCGAACACCACTGAAACCAGAGACCGCCCTTCTCAGTCGACAAGGCATGCGAACACCGGCCGTTCGGGAGTTTGGATTACACGAAGGGACTTAACCCTGTGGGGATATTTATGGGATAATAATAGTAACAGTGAGAATTGCCCACTAATTCAATTCTCAGATCCCAAATATCGTTATCGTGTTAAGTGAGAAGTATTTCATATAAATAATCACAATGTTTTGTTATAAAAATAGATTTATTTATAATAACAAGTTAATTAATAATAAGATGTAACATGCGTGACAATAATCAATGAATATCCAGTATAAAATGGTATGCAATACAAAGTAATGGCTATACACATTTCAATGGCTAAACAGCATTTTCTGTCAAGACTTCTGACGATTTATGATTATCTTTCACAAAGAGGAAGCGAAACTTTTCACAGCGAAGGGCCATAAAACCCTGGCTAACAGTTAGAATAACCCTTTCAATGCTGGCTAGATCTCCTAGGTAATTAAGATCTATTCTTATGTAATTTTAAATAAAATAACATTTAAACCAGTTCATTAGTCATTTCCTGGAACCATCCAATAAGAGAATATACCATGATTATATAAGCAGATTTTGTTTTTAATTTGTCTAAAAGATATCTTATCTTAATTAGAACAAATCAATACACCTGGATAAAAACAGCGGTATGCTAACACGTGATAATATCACATCAATATATAATTATTCTTAATTCCACCTGCAGAATGGAATGTTTATAACTATATATTCTTTAGTTAACTAAGATTTCTTAATATGGAAATCTGACCGTGCTTTATCCAGTCATATATAATGCTATTAATACATTTTAATTAATTTAATTAATTAAATGAAACCAGTATAATTACCAGTTGAGTAGATATTTCATCCGATTGGTAGATAGTCTCAGGAACTTATTTGGATGTCTGTCTGCATTGAGTTATGGTGAAAGGTGGTGTTGGTTAGAAAATCAGTGAAATTCTAAGTGTTAGAGTTTTAAGAGTAGAGTGTTAGTCTCAGATGTTGTCCTGGGTTTCTCTGCATGTCCGAGTTGGAGTCCCAAACTTCCAATTCCTCTCTCCTCTTTTTCCTTCTCCTTTGCATCCCCTCTATCTTCCCTTTGTCCTAACTTTTAAAGGGCCAGACTCTCTGTACGTCATCAGTTGATAACCCAATAGAAGCACTAGAGGTGTGGTTATCTACTAGATCGCAATTTAGGTATTTGGTCTATAGAGGGCAGTCTTGTCCCACTAAACATACCTATCCAGGAAAGAGTTAACTTTTCCTGGTGGCTATTTTGACGTCATTTTGGCCTATCTTTATAGTGCCATAACTCAGATTTTCTGTCAGATAAAAACAGTTTCTTTAAGTTTTGTCCAGACTATGTGTCTGGCAAATCTGAGTTTTGACCCATAACTTACAATGGGACCTTATACATATAGACAGTCTATCCAACCCCCGTTCTTATCACTTGGTTTGTATATACTGTGCATTCCTTTAGCTCTGGCAAAGTGGTTAGTTTTACAGAAAGAAATCTTGTGTCGTTTTGTTAACTTGAAAATAACAAAATGGAGTCTGGTCTGTTCAGAGTGACTCAGAATATACACTTTTAATTTCTATCATAGCACAAAATGTCTGCCGATATAAATACCCTGACATAACCCCCCTTTAGTGCATTTCGTAGCCAAAATTAATTTAGCTTATGAATAAGCACTATAGAAGTTACCAGACAAATTGTGCAATCACATCATTTCTAACATAGGCCCGTGCGTGGAATGAACATTTTTGTATATATTTGTACCTGTAAGAGTTTTGAACTTTACACTTAGTACAATCAACCATAATATCATTATTATCATAGCACATTATTTTCATTTGAAAAATGTTTTTGGGAGTTACATATGGTATGGCCAATAAAAAGCAAATCTCCATACGTTCCGGATCAATCATATATAGCGCTCCCCATCTCAAAGTCCAGATTTAATTGCATAGGCTCAATTGTCTCTCCATCCACATTGGCAAGCATCGCATGAACAATATCCTTGGATACAAAATACAGAGGTATGCGTCCCCCTGCCAATTCGATCATTCCAGTTTGCACTTCGTCAAGAAAAGCAAGTGTGTGGAACAATATTGGGTCATGCAGAAATAGAAGTTCACGCTTAAATAAGTCATGACTTTGGTGCAACTCAGTGGATTTGGCAATTAACTCCGAATGCAAATTTGTTGTAACAGCTGTGTCTTCCACAATAGTTAACACGTCTTGGAGAAGTGTTCTTTGCTGGTTTATCACCTGATGAATATCGTTAATGTGTTGCTTTAGCGCATAGATTTCCATATCCAGCTTTTGGACAGTAATAGAGTTGGCTGCAGACATTCCAGTTGCGACAACTGCACCGACAGTGGCACAAACTAATGCAACAATTATGGCGGTGAGGAACCTTTTGGTTCATCGAAATAGAACTGGATACAAATGGTTTCCGGGCTTGTTCCAAGATGTTTCGCACACGGTCCTGTGCTCTTTGGAGGTGCATCTGGTACCAAGTCTGTAACTCAGGAAGCTGCATCGATGAAATGTTGTATGCCTTCTCGATGGAAATCTTGGGATCCAAGCTGACGAACACACGTCGGGTCAGGATCCTCTTCTCTGTCAAGATGAACCCTGGTGTCTCTTGAATCAGGATGCCGGAGGATGGTCCCATCTCTGCGATCGGGTCGGTCCGTAGCTCTTGGCACAGGAGCAGTACGATCCAGAAACACACCACATCCTTCTTGGACATCTTTCGACAGTCACGGATCAGGAACTCGTTTCAGACTTATCTACTAATGATTCAAGGTTTGTTAAGCATACAAACTTATAACAGTGTGACATCACTTGGCCTAGGACAACACATTTATTACGATTCATCAACATATGTATTCTCTCTAATTCTATTTTTATAACTTCATCCCTCACTACATTTATTACTGACTCTCAGCAATATGCCTATAGCAGCTAAACAAGCTAGTAACCTGCTTAGAAATGTAGTTATTGGATGGCAAGGAAATGGTTAATGACATGAACGTACATGAGATCATGGCACATCACAACATTTCACATCATACTATACCACGTGAATCAAGCATTCATCCAGGTTAGTCGTTCACCCTTCTGCATCCGAATCCACACCTATAATCCTTAATTGAGATTTAGGATGACAAGCACGCAACTGGTTAATGTGAACCCACTTTTCAATAAAATCACCATCCTTAGGAATTTTTATCTTATACGCTACTGGGGAAATTTTGTCAATAATGACATATGGCCCTTTCCAAGAAGGTAAAAATTTATTTTCCTTGACTTGATTTCGCGCAAAGTTATACAGATAGACTTGATCTGTTATCTCATATTCCTTTTTCGTGGTTTTTAGATCGTAATAGGTCTTAACCCCTGTCGCTGCTTTTTCTAGATTCTTTTGGGCAAAAGCAAATGCATGCTGTAAATGCTTGCGCAAATCTTCGATATACTGATGCGTAGTGGCAGCATTGATCAAGTTATGATCCGAAGTACGATATAGTAAATGCTGTGGTAAAACCATCTTTCTTCCTGTCATCAATTCAAAAGGTGACAATTTGGTAGCAGTGCTAGGTGTAGCTCTAATCGCCATTAAAACTAGGGGCAATTTAATGTCCCAGTCTTTACCAGACTCCTTAACATACTTCTTCAGAATATTAACGATAGACTGGTTATATCGCTCTACCCCCCCGCTAGACGCAGCGCGGTATGCAATATGTAGCTTTCGTTTAACACCTAGAATGTTCCACATCTTAGCCATTACTTCGCTGGTAAAATGACTACCTCTGTCTGACTCAATTCTTTGAGGCAGACCGAACCTGGAAAAGACATGGTTAATCAACAAAGTGGCGCACACGGTACTCGTGTTCTCTTTACAAGGCAAACATTCTATCCACTTTGTGTACATACATGTAACGGTTAACATGTATTTGTTACCTCTTGAAGATCTTGTTACAGGACCTATAAAGTCAATTTGAATATCAGACCAGGGTAATGACACCCCCCTCTTCTGAAGTGGTGCACGATGGGTTGGACCATGGGGTTGATATTGCGGACAAATCAAGCATCCCTGACAATATGTCTTAACATCCCTTAACATGTGTGGCCAATATGCATAATCACGCAATATCTCATATGTGATCTTATCACCACGATGCCCAGATGTAGGTGCATCATGTGCGTGTTGGAGCATTAACCCTCTGTATACAGTTGGGACTACCCATTGTTGTATACCATGTTTAGAAGTTCTGACCAGTAACCCATCCATGATACTAAATTGGACTTTATATCTCATCAAGATTCGTAAATCTTCATTATCTTTGCAATCCACATCTGTGATGGGATTGGCAGTAGGGTCTTCTATATGTCTATAGAATATGCCTATGATGGGATCATTCTTTTGACTAGTAATCAGGTCCTCACTAGGAGCTTCTTGACTCCATTGCACGACATTTAAGTCGGCATTATCTCTAGCCTGTCGTCTAGTTATGGCTTCAACATGAATTGAACCCATAAGATCATCAATATTTAAGGTTTCACCATTGATGGCAGCTTGTTTTGCCAGTGAATCGGCTAATTCATTACCATCCTTGTCAATACCTTCTATTTTAGAATGGCCTTTGGTTTACTTCCAATATATGGTTAAACCATTTTCCTTAACCAACTCATCGATTTTACAAAACAATTTCCCATGTTTAACAGGTTTGTTATTGCTTTTCAGCATTTGGTTACGTTTCCAGCTAGGCAGATATTTGACGAAACTGTTGCGAACATAGTTGGAATCAGTTATAATAACAAATTCTTTGATACCATATTCTATTGCCATTTGAATGGTCTTATATACTGCACAGAGTTCGGCTATCTGACTGCTTTTGGGACCAATATTGTATCCTATAGATACATTGGGATAATCACCTGTCCAGGCGATTCCGATACCTGCAACTAACTTCCGTTCAGCACCAACGACGTGGTGATATGAACAACCATCAATGTATACCCACGGTAGTGGTCGACAGTATTCCTCATCATAAACTTTATAAGGAGATAGCAATTGCTCTTCTAGGAAGTCATCTCCGGTGTCATTATCATCCAGAGATGGAGCAGTACAGTCATGTAATTCTGCTAAACCTTGGGCAACTGGGCTTCTCTTATTATGTTTATAACGGACTTCTAACGGCCATCCCTGTAAGGATAGAGTCCATGCAGTAATCCGACTGTTAGAGAGATTACCGTCTCTAATTCTTTCACTCTGCAGATACTGTAGAGGTTGGTGAGCTGTTTCTACAATTATTTTCTCACCTTGGAAATAGCTACGAAAACAGGTGACAAAGTCTTGCTAGCATATGCAATAACTTTGTTTAAACTGTCCTGCTTCTGATACAGAACAGCACTTATGCTTAAATCGGTATAACCTGTCTCCAGATAGAAGGGTTTACCCCCCTCTGGGTATGCTAAACAGGGTGCCTGAGTGAGCTTCCTCCTCAGTTCACTTACCGCTTGGTCCTGAGGCTCCCCCCAGTTCCAGGTAGTTTTCCTTTTTAAGCAGGTGTAAGAGTGGTTAGTTATTTCTGCATAGTTATCTATAAACTTACGGGAGTAGTTAGTCATACCAAGGAACGATCTTAATTCCCTGATGTTTGAAGGTGTTTTAGCCTTTAGTACGGCTTCAACCTTCTTCCTCTGGGGATTTAATCCTTCAGAAGTTACCTCATGTCTGAGGAAATTGACATGGGTACGACACCATTGTGCCTTTTGTAAAGACAATTTAATCCCTGCCTCTCTTAACTGAGTGAGAACATGTCTAATCTCTAAGATATGCTTATCAAAGGAAGTGCTTTTCAGCAACACATCGTCGACATATGATAACGTTCCTCTCTCCAGTGCGTCAGGCATAGCTTTATGCATGAACACAGCGAATTCATGACCAGAGTTTATGTAACCGAAAGGCATACGGGTCCAGGTATACTGCTGCTTTCCAAATGTGAAGGCCAATTTGTATTGGTCTTCATTATGGACTGGTACAGTCCAATATCCCTGCGCACAGTCAATGGCAGTGAATATTTTGGATCCCTGCATTTGTACCAAACATTGGTCTATGTATGGCATTGGCCAACCAGACATATAGACGCGTTTATTTAGCTGTCGTAAGTCAGCGCATAAACGCCATTGTCCATTAGGTTTCAGAATCCCCAAGATCGGATTATTATACGAACTGTGCACTGGACGTATAATGCCCCTTTCCTTTAAATTCTGAATGATGTCTTGTAGACCATCATATGACGCTAATGGGAGTCTATATTGTTTGATAAATACAGGTGGTAAATTTGGATCAGTTTGTATTCTGGCTACGTGGAGGTTAGTTAACCCACAGTCGTAGGAATCTTTGGCAAAGATATCTTGGAATTCCAAAAGGATTTCCTTTAGCTGTTGCCGCTCAGCATCGTTGGAGCAACCGTCAGCTAAAGATATTTGCTCTTCTAGCCTTTCCTGAAATCCTGGAAAGATTTCAGGCTGGCCTATCTCATAAGCTTCTTCAAGCCTAGAAGTTAGGTCAGTTTGGTGTTGACTTACCTTTTCTCTTTGATCGTGATACTCTTGTGATTCCTGCTCATTGAACGGATGATCGAAGGTGATTGATGCTTCTTCGATTTTACACGAGCCTTCTTCGACGTTGAAGGGATACACAGATAGGATAGTGAATAATCCTTCTGGGGAGGAATGGAATATTTGATCGACAATTTCGTCCTCAGTTAAGTATTCTTCAGGGATGAGGCCTATAATTTGGTTTTGGAAACCAAATGTATAGTACTCAGCATCCAATGCTAGACCTAATAATGTTCCTTTTGGTAAAGTAACACTATTGGGTGTAACATTGTTGACCATGATATAGGTGGGATTCTTACCAATACTTACCATTGGTGTATGTGTTACCACCATCCCTAATTGTTGTATCCTGTTGGATAAACAGATTAGGGCATCAGAGTTTTCTAATCTCTGACCCTCCTTGACCTGTAGGGGTAAAAGAAAATTACTTGTCCCTTGTGGAATGGTTATGTCATCAGGAACTTGGATACTTACCGCATATGGGAGTATTTGTCCTGATTTCAGGGCGTTTTCCTCGTGTAGGTATCCACAAGGATTACCTTTTAACCTTGTCCACAAATTGGAATTAATCAGGTCAAGGTGTATGGCAAAGCGATGTATGACATCATTGCCAACGTAAACCTGATAGCGAGGTTCGTCTATCACTAGGAATAAATGTTTAACTGTCTTATTTCCGATGGAAATAGATAGTAAACATTTTGCTATCACATTGTGACTCTCTGATTCGCCATCCAGATTCTGGATCCACCTGTCATGTGGGGAAGCATACCTGATCATTTTAGGATTAGCGATCTGCTTTAACAGACTTCTGCTAATATAGCTGTTCTCACTCTGTAAGTCCAGCTTTGCATTCCTACTTCTTCCTAAGTCATGTATTTGCATAGGAAAGAATAAGTTGTTATTAACCCTTTCAATTCTGGCAAGGAATTGAGCATGACCTGCCAGATCTACAGATTCAACATAGTCCCTGTGGAGAGAAATGGTTAAAACATCACCTTCCAGAGAGACATTCTGGATCCTCTCTGGAGCAATTCTTATGGAATGCTCATCTACAGGTGCGATTGCATCATTCACCTGCAGGATAGTCACGTCAGGTGACTGACTATTCCTAAAATGTACCTCAATCGAGTCAGGTCTTTCTTCTATCACATGGCAGTTACGATCAGATTGAACATGTGATTTCTCATAGGTTATGGGAACCTTAGCTTGTGACCATACAATTCCATTCACACAGTCAATAATTGTGTTAAGTCTTCTGAGTATGTCTATACCCAGAATCAGTCGGTCATAGGGGAGATCTACCACTGGGTGTCTAAAGGTTTTGTTACCTATTTTAAACTTTAACCAGGTATTGCCAATAACATGAAGGGCATTTCCTCCTACACTCAACAGAGCATTGGGGAAATCTCTTAGCTTCGGCTTATCCGTTGCTAAGTCCATTACCTGCTGGAAGTAGGTATTGGATAAGATAGTGGCTTGTGAACCAGTATCTATTAACCCTTTAAAAGGCTGGGGTAGCGAATCCTGTATTTCTACAGACATGTAGTACCTTCCTTCATGTTCTTCTAATTCACATAAGAATTTAGAATGTGTCAACATATTACTTGTTTTCCATACATTACCGGTCACAGCAGTAGTTTCTACCTGTACTGAGGAATGCTCAGTCTTACCCACAGGCCCATCCTTTTTAGGAATATCTTGAACTGTCAAGCGGGAACTAGTGGTCGGCATCTCATCAGTTAACCCTTTCAGGTCTGGATCCTGGAAACTAGTGGCTGCTGGGGCTACTTTAGCCTTTGGCTGAAATGAAAAAACAGAGGAACACGTTGCGCCTCCTTCACCCGGAAGTGAAGTGACGGTATAGGCAATAGGTTTTCTAACACAACTATTGTTTATTTGACTGTGAGTACCTGGAAAGGAAAGAGGGTTAGGCATTACATCTACTGATAACCTAGCCTGTTTAGTCACAGTGGCTATTATTGCTGCGGCACCTGTTGTTGTTGCTGCGGTTGCACAGGTAGTTCTGCAATTGGAGCTATCCCTAAAAAAGGATTTCTGGCAAAGACTTCGTTAATCTTTGTCATTTCCTCCATTAATTTGCCCATCTGGTCTGTCAATTGACCAACCTGACGACGCAAATTATTTCCCCCATTGCCGTTTTGTCTTTGCCCATTAGAATTTGGCTGGGATGGCTGAGACTGTTGGGAGTTATTGGAAGCAGATTGGTTGTTTCTGTTTCCATATCTCCTATTTCCCTGAGGATTCCTTCTCCACTGGGAATTGCCTTGGTTCTTATTAACCCAGGGGCGTTTATTCCCATTGGCATTGGATTTTTCAGAGTTATTAGAGGAATTTGCAGAATTGCTTCTGGCGTTTTCCTGTTTCGGAGGTTTTGGTGTTTTCAAAACCTCGGAATAGGTCCTCTTTTTCTGTTGGGTTTCTAAACCTAACTGCATTTTAGTCTCTGACACCATTTTATCACCAGGTCTCTTAACCTTTGGTTGATTTTCGTCATGTGCATGGTGTATAGTATACAATTTCATGCACTGACTGACTAGCCATTCTAATGGCAACTTACAATCGTAATCTCTTGCGAGATTCATTTGTATGTTTACCGGCATGGCATGAAAATACAGATCTTTGAAGTCTGTGCTTTCATACCTGGGTTTTCTTTGGGCCACGGAGTATGCATTTTTAAGAATTATTAAAAATTCTCTGGGGCTTTGATCTGGACGGCACTTTAAGTTATAAAGCGCCTTCTTAGCAGAGGCAATGGTTTTATACTTACCATATTCCATGATTATTTCATATTTCATCTTGGACCAGGACATTAACTGTATAGCTTGAAGACTTTCTAGATAAACACGGCACATTGAATCAAAGGTCCATGTAATGAACCATTTCTTATGAATGTCATCATACATGCCCAATGAATTCATTGCTCTATCATAATTTTCCAGATGTTCAGATATGTTTCCTGAACCTCTAGAAAATTGTGGGACAGTCTCTCTAAGGAATTTGATGACCTTTGGCGTTTCATAAACAGGCATCGTTGATTTACGACCTCTGTTTCTGTGTTTGGGTAAACGTCTATGCGATCTGTCTGCTGAAGAGGAATTAGACCCGTACAACAGTGCAGATGGCATATCAGTTACATGGCCTTCAGAGTGGACAGTGCAATCACTTTCACTCCCATCACTCTGAGCTTCTTGTTCACTGTCACAATTCTGATCTGCATCAGAATCCTGCCAGTGTACAGAACCATGTCTGTTTTCATTCCTATCACCTTGAATCTGATTCTCCCTCTCAAGTTTGGCCAAGACAGTCTTTTCAAACTGTTCTGCCCAAGATTGCCAAGATGGCTTGGTAATGTCATGAGATGGGGAATCTTGTTCCACAGGTGATTTTTTAGAATTACTCACATCTTTACTTACAGACTGTTTTATAAAAACCTGGTTTGGTGTGGGAAAGTCATAATAAGGAGGGGATTTACAGATAGTCTTTTCTTGCATTTTTGTGCAACTTTTTGGCACAGAATGATGACTATTAATCTCACTGTCTAATTTCTGACTCTCCTTTTCATACTCATCCAATTGCATTTTAAGCTGATTTATTTCCTGTGCATATTTATCCGTCAAAGCTTTCATTTCTTTTTCATGATCAGCCTGACGAGTTTTATGCTCAGCAAGTAAATCTTGGTATTTCCCATTTTGAATGCCCAGATCGTCACTGTACGTGTCCAATTTGGCATTCAGTGACTTGTTTTCATCACACACCTTAAGAAGTGCTGTCATAAAGAAAGGCCAAGAGTGTATTATGTACGCCATTTTCCTTTCTATGTTCTTTTGTTCAGCAATTTCTTTAAGATATATGATGATGTGATGTTTTCATCAGTTAGAATGGTGTGTTTAGCTTCCCATTCTATGCTTTTCAACCAAACCTCATAGGTTGCATCATTTTTCATATGTTTATGAATATGAACTAGAGCATGTTTTCTTAGGTCTTCAATTATTTCAGTATTATATGTTACAGATGTATTGCTGGATTCAGCCATATTTCTATACAGTGATTTAATCTCAATACAAAACTCTTTTCTATATCAAGATTAAATTGCATGAATTACACCAATATTATTATATATGAAATATAATTTCAACCTAAACGATCTCAGCAGCGTGCCTCCAATATGTGGGGATATTTATGGGATAATAATAGTAACAGTTGAGAATTGCCCACTAATTCAATTCTCAGATCCCAAATATCGTTATCGTGTTAAGTGAGAAGTATCTCATATAAATAATATCACAATGTTATAAAAATAGATTTTATTTATAATAACAAGTTAATTAATAATAATAATATGTAACATGCGTGACAATAATCAATGAATATCCAGTATAAAATGGTATGCAATACAAAGAAATGGCTACACACGTCTCAACGGCTAATCAGCATTTTCTGTCAAGTCTTCTGATTTATGAGGTATCTTTAACACAGACTGAAAGTGAAACTTTTCACAGCGAAGGGCCATAAAACCCTGGCTAACAGTTAGAATAACCCTTTCAATGCTGGCTAGATCTCCTAGGTAAATAAGATCTATTCTTATGTAATTTTAAATAAAATAACATTTAAACCAGTTCATTAGTCATTTCCTGGAACCATCCAATAAGAAAATCTACCATGTTATATAAGCAGATTTTAATTTGTCTAAAAGATATCTTATCTTAATTTAGAGCAAATCAATACACCTGGATAAAAACAACGGTATGCTACCACGTGATATCACATCAATATATAATTATTCTTAATTCCACCTGCAGAATGGAATGTTTATAACTATATATTCTTTAGTTAACTAAGATTTCTTAATATGGAAATCTGACCGTGCTTTATCCTAGTCATATATTATGCTATTAATACATTTTAATTAATTTAATTAATTAAATGAAACCAGTATAATTACCAGTTGAGTAGATATTTCATCCGATTGGTAGATAGTCTCAGGAACTTATTTGGATGTCTGTAGGTGCATGAGTTATGGTGAAAGGTGGTGTTGGTTAGAAAGTCAGTAAAATTCTAAGTGTTAGAGTTTTAAGAGTAGAGTGTTAGTCTCAGATGTTGTGAGTTGGAGTCCCCAAACTTCCAATTCCTGTCTCCTCTTTTTCTTTCTCTTTTGCCTTTTGCCTTTTTCTGTCTTCCCTTTGTCCTAACTTTTAAAGGGCCAGACTCTCTGTACGTCATCAGTTGATAACCCAATAGAAGCACTAGAGGTGTGGTTATCTTCCAGATCGCAATTTAGGTATTTGGTCTATAGAGGGCAGTCTTGTCCCACTAAACATACCTATCCAGGAAAGAGTTAACTTTTCCTGGTGGCTATTTTGACGTCATTTTGATTATCTCAAATGACCACTATAACTTACGTATCCTTTCAGATCAAAGGGTTTCTTTAAGTTTTTTCCAGACTATGTGTCTGGCAAATCTGAGTTTTGACTCATAACTTACAATGGTACCTTACACATATAGACAGTAAAATGTTATTATTTAATCTTCTCTGTCACAATTGTCTGGTTTAGAATTGATTATATTCTTCTTATCACTTGGTTTGTATATACTATGCATTCCTTTAGCTCTGGCAAAGTGGTTAGTTTTACAGAAAGAAGTCTTCTGTCTTTTTGTTAGCTTGAAAATAACAAAATGGAGTCTGGTCTGTTCAGAATGACTCAGAATATACACTTTTAATTTCTATCATAGCACAAGATGTCTGCCGATATAAATACCCTGACAGGGTGTTACATATGATGTGGAGGGTATTGGTAGTTCTTGTACGTTTGTGGTCAGAAACTGGTATAACATTGAATGTAACTTACGGATTTGGCTTGTTGAACAGCTCGCGTATGATTACATGCTAGTGTACCTGTCTGGGTAGGTATTGCAGGTTGATAGTAGTTCGAACTGGAATGAAATCATATAGACATTCCTGAATTCTTTACCGGGGTAAGCCTACTACCCTTTGTACTGATGTTAACCCCCGTAAAAACGTTTTGTTTAAAATACATTTTATGGGCTGGGTCCATGCTTATTGAGTATTCGCTTTTATTGTAGCTCCCATACCCCAGTCCACCACCTCATTTGGAATCACGCAATTTCATTAACGTACCGTGTATACTGAATTATCATCAAATGTGACTGGTGAGCAAGAGAGTATAGATCTGAAATCTGAACGGACATGAAGTGACATATGCACACGTACATGGGTATTCAGGAGAAGATTCGGACTGATTGATCATGTAGAATTTGACTATTTGATTTTCTGTGTGAACCGAGAAAACATATTAATTAATGTGAATCAACAGAATTATACATCAATTAAATATATAAATATATCATGTTATAGAAATAACTTCTAGATTCCCCAGTGAAGCAATTGATCATGATAATTTATGTAGTGAAAAAGGTCAGGTTTTATTTGTAGTTAGCCATTTCTGACGGTAGATGGCGGTGTTGGTAGCCAACACAGCGTAGAGCTTGAACCGAAGTGAAGGTAGCTGTGCAAAGTTTACTATGAGAATTACCGTGTGTTAGGAATTAGTGAATCATTTTACCACGTTTGTGCCTGTTTCGTATGAGTGGGGTTATACCTGTTCATGCGTGCTCCCTTGTACTCACTGTTGCCGGGTGTTGTCAGCTGACCCGGAATTTCGGGAAAGTGCCCCGGGAGTTGTGTTGCTGGAGCCGAACTCGTTCGAGAGGTTGAGGCTGGGGGTGGAAAAAACTTACCCAACCAGCAAATGATAACACAACAGAGAATGAACTCCTTCCAGGTACTTGTATTATTGCCCAGACTCTTAGCACTTTCAGGAAATGAGAGCAAACTGACGGCATCCACTTGTCTCATAAAGGTAAAAGTAATATAAACTCAGCAACTTTATTCTATGAGGCAAATTGGCTTGGTAACCATGAATAGAATGACTGTTAACTAATTTTTCCAGGCTTAAACCTTAATTTGTTATCCCTGAATACTACAAAACATAACTACAGTAGTTATAAAACATAGCTGTATACGACAATGCTCATTGAGCTTGTACCGTCTCATTAGTGTTCAGGGCCTTACAAGACCGGTTATTGAAAACAAGTGAAAAAATTCTATTAGGCATGTGTGAAAACGGCTAATGCGCGCATGCGTCAAAAAGCCTAACTTGCACATGCGCAAAAAAAAACGGTGTTGCGCATGCGCTGTTGCAAGCTTCAAACGCAGAGACTCGGTAATGCTGGGGAAAAAAAACCCTTCACAGCACTTCTGCACTCAGTATCCGTAGTTCCGTGCATGTGTGAAAAACGTCCTGCCACGACCACATCTCGCACATGCGCAGTCGCGAATACCGAGAAAGATGGTGCCCATATGAGAGATGGTCCAAAAAACTTAGTGAAAATGCTGCAAATATTAAGGGGCATGATCAAACTGCATTATAGAAGGGCAGATAGATAAGTTGCAGCAGGATCAATCAGGTACTGAAAAAGTTCAAAAAATTAAAAATAAAATATAAAAATAAAAATGTCCATATGCACATACCTTGAAATTGAAATAGGAGGGGGTAATGTGTATGTGTTTGCCCAAACCCACTACCCCTTGGGTCACTGCAGAATAGGGGGGAAAATGGCAAATTATACTTGCTACCCCTAGGGTCACTGCAGAATGGAGAGAAAAAATGGCAACTTATACTTGCTACCCCTAGGGTTACTGCAAGTTCTCCCCTGGTCAAAAGAAAAACCTAAATGATCAAAACTGACCCAGTCTGTCCTATTGGGATGGGACAGGAACAGAAAGACTCAGGATTCCTGTCTAATTAAAGATGGGGAGGAGATACCCATTGTGGTGCTACCATGGCTATGGCCAGGAATTAGCAATTGCCCAGTCACCAGCCTATAAATCTGTCCATATGGTCCTATACTAAATACCCTATAAATATTAGACACATATACATTCATCATATATATATTAGGCAAATTGGCTATATATATATATATATATATATATATATATATATATATATATATATATATATATATATATATATATATATATAGATAATTCATACGGTTTTGTTATAAGCAAATGCAAATATTACAAGTTTTAGAATGAAATGTTGTATTTCTTAAACTGTGTACGTTGTCTTTAAGAGATATTGCACATTGACATGGTGTTAGAAATGGAACATATTGTTTTTCATAGATGTTTCTTTAAGCAATAACCTCAGTGCATAATATGTATGCGCCATTTTGTCCCAGACGAATTACAATAACAATAATGCATAAACAAGCTTGAAGGCTATACTACGACTCTTTCAGTACACAATATACTGTGGTAACCTTAGTAGATAAGGATGTCCAGACTTTAAGATGCCATCTTGATCTAAGTCAAGAGAATTTCCATGACGCACACACCCTTTAGTTATGGACTTGTAAGTTTGCCAAGTTAAGGGAGGTCCTAAAATGAATAAAGTAAAAGGTGTTATTTTTTTCATATATGAACTACGGTAACCCTAAAATGGAGACACCTAAGGTATAAATAGGTGTACTTTTAAATGTTAAGACACAGAGGAGAGACTTGGAGACAGACGCTGCTCCATCTTAAAATGACAGAGAGGCTGACATGATGACATGTTCAGAAGGGTATGTTAACCTATTAATGATATTTGCAAGCATATAATTTAATCTTATAAAATCTGCTATAAATTATTGTAATGGATTTTATGTTTGTTTATATAATAAATATCTAAAAAGTCAAAACTTTATTGCTTCCAAGACAATCCTTATTTTATATTGTATTCTCAATTATTTATATATGTTAAATAGAGGATCTCTTACACTATATAAAATTATGGCTAAGATATCTGTATGGTTATCCCTACTAAGTTCTATGCTTTCAGACATTATAGTGGTAAATAAGGGAACCAGCCACGGTTACAGTTTTGCACTCCTGCCTCCCAATCCTCCATGCCTGGTGCTCGGGGCAATACACAACGTTACATATAAAGCCAGTACGCAGGGTCTTTATTTGTGTCAATCTTTGTTTTATTGAAGCAAGTTAACAAACATCTAGGATTCACATTGTAAGTTGAGATTGAACATAGTAGTATAACCTTGGTATAAGCCTTCAACTTTAGCCTCTTTTACTTTTTCTTGTGTGGGTCAGTTGTGGTTGTGCAGTATGATTGGTGATTGTTGTTTCTAATTAGGTAGGTGGGTGGCGGGCTAGTCTAACATCACACCATCCTGTGCTTATAGCGTGTCTTATTCTCAGGTAGGTGAGTCGGGCATGATTAGAAGTGACACCATCGTTGGCGATATTAGTACCAATCATTTTAAGGCTGTAGCAACACTCAAGTCTGACTCTATAAATAAATAAATGTACAAAAAAACAAACCAAAAAACATATAGATACATTGAATAGTCTATCACCAGAACTAGTCAGTTTCCATAATCCGTTTAATTTATTTATTGCGGTGTTAAATATTATTCATGTGTAAAACAATAAACATTTTTTATTTTTATTTTTTAAATATACTTTATTAAAATCTAGACATATTCTGATTTGTTGAACGGCAAGCAGTTGAAGAATATGTCTAGAGTTAAATATTTTAAATGACAGCACATGATCGAGCAGCTGATGGTATGATGCCCTAGTCATAAGAAGAGAACAGTAAACAGCGCAGGTATTTACATGGCAAACATACCTATGTAAACCACAAGGAGATAGAAACCTACATGATATCGTGCCATGCGTCACACTTAGGCATCTGGCATCATTTATATCTAAGATTTATTCTGAGGAAAAAAATAATAGTATACCCAATTTTATATCCTTCACAACATTTATACATAAAATTTAAAAATTATTATGATTAGCATTGATATATCGCCAACATATTCTGTAGAGCTTTATGATTATAGCAAGGAGATACTCCAATATCCCATTCTCTCATATACACACTATTTCACAATTTTAATATATCCTAGGAGTCCTACAGTGCATTACTGTATATCCCATGACCTCATTGTGACAGCCCAGTTTCATAACTTATTCTATATAAATATACAATAAGGTTATATCCTTTATCCATTTCCCACAATGCCTTGATTACAGCCACTTAACGTGCTACGTGACAGTATAAAATCATTAAGTATAAAGTTAGTTTGTAACTTCTCATGTTAAGATTCTAAATTGCACACCCATAGGCAGATAGTGAGGGGGATTCTAACCTCAGCAGCTGAATATATTTATCTCACATTTTTATATATTTATATTGGGTGGGGGTAGGGGGGTACTTGAAAAGTTTACTAAAAAATATTAAATGGAGGCAGTGGTCATACGATGGTTCCATTTGCTATTAAATCTAGGCTCATTGGCTTTTTTATTTGGACATTGTTCCGATTTTATTTGTATTTTATATACTGTGTTAATAAATTAATTCTCTTTTTATTTGGTTCTCCATCTATCCATTTACATCTGGGAGTGCAGTCCCTTAATCTGCACATAATTCAAGAACTGAGTCAATTTAGACTCCTGGTCTGTAAGTACCCACTTGGGATCAACACTTTTATTCTAATTTACATAGACTGTACTACGCTATCTCCGGTTTATCTATTTTCCTGTAGGACAAGACATATATCCTAAACAGGGGTGGGTCGCCTAGACGGACCCGAAAGTGATTTCAACTAGAGCTGGGTCCACAGCTCTCTGTTTGTGAGTGAATAACACCATATATGAATAGATACATAATTGCACAGTTATATACTATCTGCACTATGTATGATTGTCTTTTGTAGATTAACCATTTACTGGACACCTGAAAAAGGAGGAAAAATCATATCTCGCCTAATTACTAAAAGGTGATAGCATATTATTTAGTATACAAGCGCTACATTCTGTAAGGAAATTCTTTTCCTTTCTACTGTTTAAATTTATTGGTGACATTGAAGGAGTCATTAGAATGTTTAGCAGCTAATTATTACTTGATATATATCTTTCTATTGGAAAAAATAAGCGCTGAGTCCTTAACTTTTCTTTCATTGGCAAATAAGGTCAAACAATTGAAATAAAAAATGGAGAATCAAAGACATTTTAATACTTAATATTACATCAGATGAGGAATAAGAAATTGATTCTGAAATAAAAAGGGAGAAAAAACACCAAAACACAACAAAGCGCACACTCACATTAATGACCCGATACCACGAGAACAAAAGTAAGATTGGCTAAAGACAAATATCCCCTGAGAGTGAATTGAATAGAACGTTCAGAAATGGAGTTCATGTTGCCAACTTGTCTGTAATTTTGAAATTTCAAAGTTAGCACCTTCCACTGTTTAGCGGGTAGACCCCTTAGTGTTTCTGTACAACAAATCCATAAATGGTTTCACACAGCAATGCTCCAGGAGACATTTTGTACACATTCGCCTTCCTGGCAGACAGAACAGCTCCTGCAATCAGAGCACGGATTTCACCCTTGCAAGAGGCTTCTGGCTACTATCATGCGCATTACCTCATTGGTTCCTATGAAAAAAATAAATAAATATAGTTTTGTTTATGAATACACATTTACAGAAAGGGATACCCCAACTATGCTACAATGTCTCCATCGAGAAGTTAGATTTGTATTCAGTGTTGGCTCGTCATTAACTGATGCTTTACAATTAGTGTCGATTTCTAAAATTACATTTCAATGGATAATCAGTATCTATAGTAGAAAGGCATCTTTTTTTCCAGCATGGCAACCTTTCAGCGGATGGCTTATTACCTCTACAAATTGACTGATCGTCTCGAATGTCTGAATGTTTTTATGAGATCTCGTATATAGCCCCAGACACTAGACCACTGAGAAGGCTCTGTGTGATAAAGTGTGCGCATGTTTAACTTGATTCATGGTGTCTGTAGAAACATAGAATGTGACGGCAGATAAGAACCATTCGGCCCATCTAGTCTGCCCAATTTTCGAAATACTTTCATTAGTCCCTAGCCTTATCTTATAGTTAGGATAGCCTTATGCCTATCCCACGCATGCTTAAACTCCTTTACTGTGTTAACCTCTACCACTTCAGCTGGAAGGCTATTCCATGCATCCACTACCCTCTCAGTAAAGTAATACTTCCTGATATTATTTTTAAACCTTTGTCCCTCTAATTTAAGACTATGTCCTCTTGTTATGGTAGTTTTTCTTCTTTTAAATATAGTCTCCTCCTTTACTGTGTTGATTCCCTTTATATATTTAAAAATATGTAGCCAGTCACACTCACCTTCTAAGATCTGATGAACACGAATATCGCGGACATACTGCTGCACGGCATAGTCTTTAAGGTATCCATACCCTCCATGCATCTGCAGGGCTTGATTACACACCTACGTAAAGCAGTGGAATATTACAGACCTGGTCAGGAACGACATCAAGAACAAACAATGACTTCTCAGGTAAAACAAAACCAAAATAGCTGCCAGCACCTCTCTTCGCCAATCAGCAATGCACCAACCTGGCGGCACTCTACACTTTCTGAAAGGGAAATTTCAGAAGCTGTTGGCCGCTGGGTGATGGGGGAAGGTTTAACCCCTCGAGGTAAGAGTGCTCCAGAGGGCCTCCTGGCGATATAACAGCATACTTTTGAGTTGTCTCTTTAATGCAAACCAACTTTCCCTAGCAAGACATCCACATCATCAGAGCTCCTATTCTTTCAAGACCCAACACAAAGTACCCTACTGTGGAGACAATCACGGAGGACAATCACCGAGACCGGTAACACGCCGGCTCAGAGATGCAGGAATAGACTACAGATGGACACTACCAATCTGTAATAACCACCCACCATCCGAAGCAGATCCATTCCTTCGAGCCCTAGGGCTCCCAGAGAGACCCGAGCCTCCAGAGATCCCGACCACTTCGGACCCTTGGGACCCCTCAAAGACTTTCCCTTTCACTCTCCGAACGAAAGATAGCCCGAGACCAGCTACCTGAACTACTCTTACGATGAGTGCATGGGCGTGTCACTATGTTATGTTTTTCTGTTCCTTTTACCGTTTTTAATATGTTTTAGTTAACCAATGCTTACTCTAGTGAATGGCTTGATTGCCTAACTGAAAGTATCATACACTCTCCCCTCCCCCTCAGTGGCCCCTTTGGTTAGGGGTCATTAATCAGCTCTGTCACAAAACAAACAGGCCACAGCTGTGATTTACCTATCCCCATGGGCACTACTCGGCACCCTTGGCTCACCTGAATGGGCTATTCTATACCCCTGTTATCATGCCTATGCCCTAGCACAACTGGTTTTCCCCTAGACTAACCTGAGACACTGACAGGGGTACCATACCCTACACCACATATTAGTGCTGGAGGGCAAGTAAGTAACCAAATTCAGAGACACCCTCGCTCTTATAACACCATACAACACAATTGGCACTGATGCCTCACTACAAGGGGGAGTCCCCAGTAACGCTGTGCACAGGACACCTGCCCACCTCTTCCCAAGACATAAGTAAGGTGCACGTCACCTACCCCTGAGTCAATTCCCATGCAACCGAGGAAGTAGAGTTACTAAGCCGCTCCTGTAACTCGCTCGGTCGTTGTTAAATATAGAAACCCAAACACAGTGTTTCCTTGGACTGAACAGGGAATGACTGGCCAATCACAACCTCATGGGGCATCAACATGACCCAATTATGCCCAGGGATCTTTTTCTATGTTCTTCCAATTTCCTTTTTGGCTTTATAACTAACATGTATTCTTGTCTTTGTTATGCGTTTGATGTGACAGACACTAGACCCCCAATCTACTTTGCTAGTACCAATTACCTTATGCAGCTTATCTTAACAACAGCCTCTGAAGAGTTGCTTAAACGTATATATGTCCTGAGCAATATGGCCCTAGAACTACTCTTAACATGCTTGACCAGAGGCTAAGCCTGATTACATATCACTGATAGGCGATAAGAATATACATGTGCAATGCTACCTTTATCTCAACTATATACCATCTACGTTTAACATTGTGCTACTGTTTACATGCCATGCTCATGTTTTTACTATATATGACAATGCAGCGCTTGCCTACGCTGTTGTGGCACCACAAACTTCTATGTGTGTTTACATGCGCAACAAAAATAAAGAATTATAAAAAAACAAACCCCCCCCCCCAAAAAAAGAGAAAATAGTTAAACATTAAATGGAAGGACAGTGCCTGGGCTCTTCAGACACAATAACCAAGTCAATGAGATGAAATGGTTATAATGCCTACAATGTCCCTTTAACCCCTTAGTGACCAGACCGTTTTTCAATTTTATTAACATTAAGGACCAGGGCTGTTTTTACATTTCCACGGTGTTTGTGTTTAGCTATAATTTTCCTGTACCCACACATATTATATACCGCTTTTCTCGCCATTGAGTGGGCTTTCTAAAAATACCATTATTTTCATCAAATCATGTAATTTACTATAAATTTTTTTTATATAATATGATGAATTACAAAAAAAAAAAAAAAAAAAATTTTTTTCTAACTTTGACCCCCAAAATCTGTTATGCATCTACAACCGCCAAAAAACACCCATGGTAAATAGTTTCAAAATTTTGTCCTGAGTTTAGAAATACTCAATGTTAGCATGGTCTTAGCTTGGAAAGTTAGAGGGCTCTAAGTACAAGTAGGACATTGCTGTTACAAAATTTATATTTTTTAAATGTATCAATAGTGACACTGTTATCTGTCATAAATCTGTGAATCACACCCCACATGTACATTTTTTTTTTTAAAGTAGACCACCCAGGGTGTTCAATATGGGGTATGTCCAGTCTTTTGTAGTAGCCACTTAATCACAAACACTGGCCAAAGTTAGCATTTATATTTGTTTGTGTGTTAAAAATGCAAAAAACAATTATGAACGCTAACTTTGGCCAGTGTTTGTGACTAAGTGGCTACTAAAAAAGAATGAACATACCCCATTTGCAATACCTTAGGTTGTCTTCTTTTGCAAATGGTATGCCATCATTAGGGTAATTTTAATTCCTGGGCTACCATAACATAAAATCAAGCCTTATATTTGAGCCGGTAATTTTCAAAAACACTTTAAAACCTGTACATGAGGGTACTGTTATACTCGGGAGACTTCGCTGAACACAAATATTGGTGTTTCAAAACAGTAAAACGTATCACAACAATTATATCATCAGTGAAAGTGTCATATATGTGTGAAAAACATCACTTTCACCGACAATATCTTCACTGTGATATGTTTTACGGTTTTAAAAAACACTAATATTAGTGTTCAGCGAAGTTCATCGAGAAAACAGTATCCCCCATGTACAAGTTTTATTGTGTCTTGGAGAGTTACAGGGTTAAATATAGTGCTAGCAAATTAAATTATCTGGATTTTCTGCCTGGGTTGTCAGGCAGGTCCTGCAAATTGTAATTAATAAATTACTTAATTATGTAAAAATATTACATAAATATGCATGTTGAATTTAAATATATATATACATATATGTTCGAAGTCTATGTGTACATTTATGAAATTATTTATGTAATTATATATATATATATATGGATATATACTTATTTCCTATTTTATTAATATATATAATAAGTGCATTTTGATATATATATATAAATTAAAAAGTGTTCATAAATCAAAATGTAAATATATATATAATTACATTTTGATTTATGAACATTTTTTTATTTTACAGATCCAGAACATTTATTTAATTAAATTTTTTTCTCAGCGGTGGCAGTCAAAAGGTGTATTGCAGGATGCCGCGACATCGAGGCATCGCTGCAATACCCTTAGAGCGGCTGGAAGCAATCACGATCGCTTCCAGCGCTCACATTTGCCGTTAACGACCATTTTTTGTTGGATGTACCAGGTATGTCCGTGGTCACGAAGGGGTTAAACACTAGAGTTTTTTAGCACCAATAGAATGGTCAAGTGGAATATTACACTATCAATGTCCTTTGCTGCTTTCAGCTAAAAGGCAAAATCTAAGACAAAAGGATTATTCTTTTAAACTAATTAAAGGGACACTATAGGCACCCAGACCACTTCAGCTCATTGCCCCAGGTCTCTCAACCCTGAGCAGCTAATTACTGCAGTTTTTGATATCCTTCCAGCTGAAGTTGTAGAGGTTAACACAGTGAAGGAGTTTAAGCATGCGTGGGATAGGCATAAGGCTATCCTAGCTATAAGATAAGGCCAGGGACTAATAAAAGTATTTAGAAAATTGGGCAGACTAGATGGGCCAAATGGTTCTTATCTGCCGTCACATTCTATGTTTCTATGATTACCTGCTAGGGTTAACGCCTCTGCTATGCTCGGGACATCCAGTGTCGTCCAAAACCACATATTAAAAGCATTGAATAATGCTGACGTCGGGGGAGGAGAGATAGTGGGCCCGAGCCAGCACCAAGGGACATCGGCACTTGACCCAGGTAAGTGACAGAGGTGGAAGCTATGGTGCCAGGAAAAAGAGTTTGTTTTCCTGGCACTATAGTTTCCCTTTAACTGTAAACAGGAAACACATGGAGTTGGATGTAACACTGTAACAAGGCTGTGTAATACAGAGGCAACTCCATTTGTTCACTATTTTGGCTAATTTAATTTTAGGAGTCATAAAAAGAGATTCTCCTAACCACGGACTGGCAAATTACCCAATATACACTTGTACTGGAAATCTTTCAGCTTCACAGAAGATGTAGAGCATTAACTGGACAGACAGCGCCTACCTTAAAGCACTCCTCGGTAGCATAAAGCTTTGCCATAGCACAGAATGTAGCAGCATCTGACTGTCCATCCTGTAAGGCCTGAGCTGCATGTCGAATCATCAGCCGGGCGGTGACCAGACGTGTTGCCATCTCTGCTAGCCCAAACTGCAGGTACTGTAAAAAAGCAGAGAAATAGCTCAAAAGGGGATTTTAAGCACGAAACAGACAGCATTCATACTGAAGAATATTAACTGGCAATACTGGCAACTGGTGAATTACAGCACATACAATGCCGATCAGCCTTGGTAACGGGGCAGACAATTATTATTGAACTGCTGAACAGGAGAGGGGGTGTTTTGTTATTCAGATAGAAGGTTCTACACCTCAATATAACAAATCATAAAGGCTGTTACATTGCATCCTCTACATAACATACCCATGAGTTATAAAACAAGCAATTAATTAAAAATAGTGGGCTCTTGCCTGTTATTCCAGCGGGCAAATTTAAAACAATAAATTAAGCAGTTACCTGATTATTAGCTAAAGGCTCCCCAAACTGCTTCCTCACAGAGAGATGGTCTCGGGCAAGTAACACAGAGGCGTGAGCTGCTCCGAGTGAACAGGATGCTGCATTCAGTAAAACAGACAGAGCAAGTTAATGGAGCAGGATACTCAATGCTGTGGGCAAGCCTTATGGTCCATGAACCTTACCGATATTTATTCGGCCTCCATTCAGGCCTTGCATAGCAATACCAAACCCCTGACCCTCTTCGCCAACTCTATTGGTCACAGGAACCACGCAATCCTCAAATATAACCGCTCGTGTTGGCTGGGAGTTCCACCCGACCTGCAGTAACAAATACAAAAGGGGTTATTACCTAAAGCGTGAATTACGGTGACTCAAATTCAAAATATTCCAAACCAAATAAAGTCACATTGTGAATATCGGTTGGGGAATTGTTCAAACTTAGCAAATTTAGTCTAAATCAACTATTTGATCTTAAATGCATCACAATTCAATGTTCAGCAAATAAATCATAAACAGAAGCAGTAGGGAAATCAAACAAGATTGTATTACTGCAAAGAGACAAGAAATTGTATAAATTAAATACAAAATAGCAGGAATGAGGTTTGATTGGATGAAGCAGGCCATTAGACAGCCCACCCCAGTGAATTCACCTTTTTGTCTCTCATTACACCCCTCTTTCCCCCACCTCCTTACAATCCGTCCCCCCCCTCGGGCACCAGGGACTCCTCACCTCAAAACATCTTTATAAAGCAGAAGCTATTTTGAGTCGTTTTTACAAAATGGAAATATTATTTCACACTCACCTTCCTCTCTTTCTTGCCAAAGCTGAGCCCTGGAGTCCCTTTCTCCACCACCAGACAGGAGATCCCTCGTGCACCACTGCCTCCCGTACGACACATCACCACATAGACGTCAGTTTCTCCACCACCGCTGATAAACGCCTGGAGAGGACACGTCGAAGAGGTCAATAGTAGAATGCACACTCACATGCAATGCTTATAACTACACCAGTGAAAACCTTACCTTCGAACCATTAAGGATGTAATTGTCGCCATCTCTCTTTGCAGAAGTTAACAGGGATGCTGCATCACTACCGCTGCCTGACGGAAGAAAAAAATAAAATAGTGGCAAAATAAATCAAAATAGATTATACAAGGCATGCCATGGACACAGTGTTAATTTATAGAATTGTTCATACAGTGTCTTCAGCCTTTTCAGACAGTTCTTTTTCAAGGGACATGCTAAGCACCAAAACAACTTTATCTTAATGAATCAGTTTTGGTGTCTAGAACATGCCCCTGCAGTCTCACTGCTCAATTCTCTGCCATTTAGGAGATAAATCACCTTGTTTATACAGCCCTAGACACTTACGGAAAGGGAGTCTAATTTTTTTTTAACTTCCCTTATTCCACGGTGTGTTGAATTTGGAGTATTTTCTCTCTTATTTTTTCCTGAAGCCTGCAGCAACCTCCTGCATGTGATTAAAGTTCAATTAACAGGGCAGTGAAAAAGCACTAGTAAAATAAACACATTGTAAAAATATAACTGCATAAATAGGGCTGCATAAATATAATGTTTTAACTCCTAAACGCCAGAGAATTGAGCAGTGATACTTAAAGGGATACTATAGTGCCAGGAAAACAAAGCCGTTTTCCTGCCACTATTGGTGCGTACATTGCATAACCACCCGGAAGTCCCTCTAGAGCAGGGTTGTCAAACATGCGGCCCCCCAGATGTTGCTGAACTACAACTCCCATGATTCTTTCAATGAAACAGATAGCCAGGGAATCATCGGAGTTGTAGTTCAGCAACATCTGGGGAGGCGCATGTTTGACAACCCTGCTCTAGAGGCTGTCTGGTAGATAGCCATTAGAGGTGAGTTAACCCTGAGAGGTAATTATTGCAATTTCTTGGAATCGGGTCATGAGACATTGCACCCAGACCACTTCAATGAGCTGAAGTGGCTAGAGTGTCCCTTTAAGCAAAGATGTTTTGGTGGTTAGAGTATCACTTTAAGGAAAGGTTGGTTGGTGTAGCAATGAAAAGCACATATCGCAATTTCATCCATACAGCGATCAGAGAGCAACTCCCCATCCCTTGGTGGATAGGCCAGCTGGCACTGGAAAGACATCCAATCAGCAATACACCTTTTTTTCTTTCTTTTACATATGTAGCCAAAATCCTCTCAATCCATAAATATAACCCTATTCAGTCTTTATGGCTGCTCAATAATCAGTTGTTTACCTTAGTGTAGGATCATCACTCACCTGGTTCTGTTAGACAATACGACGCAAACTTGTCCATGCTACAGAGTGGAGGACAGAACGTATGCCTTTGGTCATCATTACCAAATGTATCAATCATCCATACACACATGCTGTGGGTAAAAAACAAACAAAACAAAAAGTTTTCAGAGCTTCTCCTTGAAAGACAATGTATTGGTTTTAAGATCAAACAACGACTTTGAAGGGAAGTAATTGAGACTCTGTGCTGGATCGTCCGTACTTGTGAATGCTCATGTAGGCTGTCGTGCTCACACATCCCGTGGACAGAGCCTCAAAAATGATGGAGGTGTCAAGTCTGGAGAGTCCCGCTCCCCCAACATCCGGCTGTATGTAAATACCCCCAAATCCAAGCTGTGCCGCCTTCCGCATGGTCTCCACCGGGAATATTTCCTGCAGAAGAAGAAATCAGACACATGGATAAAGCACTGCATTGTGGAATAGCTTCAAGGGCCATTCTACTCAAATTTACAGCATTGTCCTGTATTTAGAGTTCTCACCTAAGCATAGATTATTATTTCAAGCTTTGAGCAAAGTCTTATATGTGGTTACTGTAACTTTATCCGGCTACCATGGTCAACTACCATGGTCAGTTCTCTATGGTCAGCTACCATGGCCAATACTCTATGGTCAGCTACCATGGTCAATACTCTATGGTCAGCTACCATGGCCAATTCTCTATGGTCAGCTACCATGGCCAATTCTCTATGGTCAGCTACCATGGCCAATTCTCTATGGTCAGCTACCATGGCCAATTCTCTATGGTCAGCGACCATGGCCAATTCTCTATGGTCAGCGACCATGGCCAATTCTCTATGGTCAGCGACCATGGCCAATACTCTATAATCAGCTACCATGGCCAATACTCTATGATCAGCTACCATGGTCAATTCTCTATGGTCAGCTACCATGGCCAATTCTCTATGGTCAGCTCCCATGGCCAATTCTCTATGGTCAGCTCCCATGGCCAATTCTCTATGGTCAGCTCCCATGGCCAATTCTCTATGGTCAGCTACCATGGTCAATTCTCTATGGTCAGCTACCATGGTCAATTCTCTATGGTCAGCTACCATGGTCAATTCTCGAAGGTCCTCACCTTCTCATCCCACTCCGCCATATGAGGTGCCATCTCTCGGGACGCAAAATCAAACGCTACTTTCTGAAACTCCTTCTGTTCTTCATTCAGCCCAATAGAAGCTGCAAATCAGAGAGCAACAGGAAGAGAAAAAGTATTGAGTAGTTTGTGACACATATTTACAGTGATAGTTCCATTTGATAACGTAGCATCAGGTTTCCGATTTCGACCCTTTTCTATATAACAATGCACGGTGCAGGTGGCAAAGTCTACACACATTTTGTTCAATTTTAAGAAACCATTGAATCACTAAGAGCATTGTAACATTATTTTACATGAAAACACTGCTGTTTATATCCCAGACAATTCTGGTCTTCCCACAGCTTGACATCACAGAGTCGGATGTTACCCTTAAACCATCTACTTTATTAATGCTTAAATTTCTATGAGCTGCTGTAATTTTGCAGAGTGTTTTACTTATCTGCTTTAGAACGATTGATTTATGGGAAAATGTCAAATATAAGAAGAGATAGTATTGTAGATGTGGAAGAATTGGTATTCATTAAACAAAAATAATAAATATAAAACACATGTATAAACAAAATACAAGATTCAAAAAATATATAAATAAATAAATAAAATGACAACCCACTCCTATCAATAATTAGATGTAGGTGTGTGAGTGTCCTGTTTTCACAATAAGATTTAGTGGCAACGGATCCCTATTTTATATTAAATTAATATTTAATTGTGATGGCGTCTAGACTAATGTTTCTTACAGGGAATGTCAAAAATGACTTCATATATTGTAATGCGTTATAGAAATAATACCATAAATATAATGCAACAAAAACCCCAATACATTAAAAAAATAAAGGTTATAAAAATAATACTACTAATAAAAAATAAATAATAAATATATAGTCAGAAATAATAAATAAAAATTAATTTCATTTTCATTTATTATGTCTGACTATATATTTATTATTTATTTATTATTAGTATTATTATTTTTATAACCTTTATTTTTTCCATATTTCATTTTCTCATATTTCTTTCATATTTCTTTCTTTTTTTATCCATTAACCCAATTCTATTTGTCTTCAGCCATATTTTTATATAATTTATGTATTCGGTATATATTCCAAACATTCCATAAACATGGTTTTCTTTAATCATATAAACTTAATCCATCATTGATGTTTATTTTTTTACATTCCATTATTATTATTTTTATTTTATATTTCTCTTTTTTTCTGTTAATCTGAGCCATTAAGAAGATCTTATCTGAAGAAGAATCCATTAACTTTCCTGACCCTATGTATGGGAGAAATGTCTGAATTCATATCCATCTAGTGAGTTCTCTACCACCTTCACCCTGATATCTACATTTTACATACTACACCATAAATTATTAATTTATTTTACAGATAACATTGCATTGTTGTCTCAGGTTGTATAATATTTCTATAATATTTCTATTATTCACCTATTTGGTGTTTGGTTATATACAGACTTTATATATTTATTTTATTTAGTACCCTTTTGGTTTCTTTCTTTGCCTCCAATTATTTAAAGTGTCTTGATAGGGAACACTTTTCCTTAGAGGGTCTATTTGTATTTTGGGAGCATATAGTGAACCATTCTTGTGTACATATGATAATTGGACCTGTATTAAAAAGATGGAGATGCAATCACTTAATACACAGTCTGGATCATTGTTTAGTGAACTGGATTATGTTTTGCAATTTGCGGAGCTATGGGCCATGCGTTAAATTTACGGCTCCATGTGATTGTGTAGAATTTCTCCAGGAAGGCCCAAGGGCAGGTCACTCTGAACACGACTTACAGCAGAGATTAGGGCGGGGGGCGTTTTTTTTTAACTTAACTCCCTAACATTATTCACATCAGTAAACATTTCAAAAGAGCATTTACTTGGTTGAGAGAATAAGATGGCAGGTCATGATCTGAGAAGTAACAGGGCTTCTTTAATTACCCTACCCAGTCTTACAGGTTTCAATACCTTACAGGGTTATCCACTAAAGTGAGAATTCAGAGTGAATTTCAAATAACAGGTGAAAATAGCTGAACTTCTCTACGTTAGCTATGCTTTCAATTTGTTGTCTCAGGCCTTTAAGGGACACTTTAGTCACCAGAACTTAACATAGTTGTTATGGTGTGTATAGTATGCCCCTGCAAGCCTTTTAATGTAAACACTGTCTTTTCAGAGGCAGTGCTTAGATTATTGCCGAGGGACACCTCTAGTGGTAGTCACTTAACATCTTCACACTCCGAATGCTCCCCATAGAGATGCACTGATTCAATGCATCTCTATCAAGAGATACTAACTGGCACAGCGTTTTGTTGCACATACGCAATAGCCTCCAGCATTGGATTGGCTTTCGGGCGTGTGGGAACTATAGTGCTAGGAATACAGATTTGAATTCCTAGTTTTATACAATCTTTACTGGAAAATAAATCCAGGTCTTATAATAATTTCCCGCCCCGAAAAACGTACTAGGGCTTGTTTTCAGGGGTTGTCTTGTTTCGGGGAAAAACTGTAGCAAGAATGTGTTAGAAAACAGGTCTACGTTCAGGGAATTCCCCCGAACATGGGCCAGTTCCCTAGGACATGGAATCCCTGCGAATCTACAGAGATTAGTAAACTAGCGACTAGGGTTTATTTCCATGGTTGGGCGTATATTACGAGCATCCCCCGGAAATAAGCCTTCTTATTTTCAGGGAAACACGGTAGTATCAGGTATACACATGCGTGTATTTCCTTTAAATTTGAATTGTCACTTTCCTGAATTGCCCTGTTAATGTGGGCAGTTACCTGCGGATGATGAATAGTGGGCCTTTAATGCAGGCCTCTGGGGGGCCCATACTGTCTCTTCAATGCAGTGCTCTGGGGGCCCATACTGTCCCTTTAATGCAGTGCTCTGGGGGCCCATACTGTCCCTTTAATGCAGTGCTCTGGGGGCCATACTGTCCCTTTAATGCAGTGCTCTGGGAGCCCATACTGTCCCTTTAATGCGGTGCTCTGGGGGCCCATACTGTCCCTTTAATGCGGTGCTCTGGGGGCCCATACTGTCCCTTTAATGCAGTGCTCTGGGGGCCCCATAATGTCCCTTTAATGCAGTGCTCCGGGGGGGGGTCCATACTGTCCCTTTAATGCAGTGCTCCGGGGGGCCCATACTGTCCCTTTAATGCAGTGCTCTGGAGGGCCCATACTGTCCCTTTAATGCGGTGCTCCGGGGGCATACTGTCCCTTTAATGCAGTGCTCTGGGGCCCATATACTGTCCCTTTAATGCAGTGCTCTGGGGCCCATACTGTCCCTTAATGCAGTGCTCTGGGGCCCTTATCTAGTACAGTGCTCTGGGGCCCATGCATCCCTTTAATGCAGTGCTCTGGAGGGCCCATACTGTCCCGCTGTCGCGGTGCTCGGGGGCATACTGTCCCTTTAATGCAGTGCTCTGGGGGCCCATACTGTCCCTTTGTGCAGTGCTCTGGGGCCCATACTGTCCCTTTATTACCACCTGCAGTGCTCTGGGGCCCATACTGTCCCGCTAATGCAATTTGAGGGGGGGCCATACTGTCCCTTTAATGCAGTGCTCTGGGGGCCCATACTGTCCCTTTAATGCAGTGCTCTGGGGCCCATACTGTCCCTTTAATGCAGTGCTCTGGGGCCCATACTGTCCCTTTAATGCAGTGCTCCGGGGGCCCATACTGTCCCTTTAATGCAGTGCTCTGGGGCCCATACTGTCCCTTTAATGCAGTGCTCTGGGGGCCCATACTGTCCCTTTAATGCAGTGCTCTGGGGCCCATACTGTCCCTTTAATGCAGTGTTCCGGGGGCCCATACTGTCCCTTTAATGCAGTGCTCTGGGGCCCATACTGTCCCTTTAATGCAGTGCTCTGGGGCCCATACTGTCCCTTTAATGCAGTGCTCCGGGGGCCCATACTGTCCCTTTAATGCAGTGCTCTGGGGCCCATACTGTCCCTTTAATGCAGTGCTCTGGGGCCCATACTGTCCCTTTAATGCAGTGCTCCGGGGGCCCATACTGTCCCTTTAATGCAGTGCTCTGGGGCCCATACTGTCCCTTTAATGCAGTGCTCTGGGGGCCCATACTGTCCCTTTAATGCAGTGCTCTGGGGCCCATACTGTCCCTTTAATGCAGTGCTCCGGGGGCCCATACTGTCCCTTTAATGCAGTGCTCTGGGGCCCATACTGTCCCTTTAATGCAGTGCTCTGGGGCCCATACTGTCCCTTTAATGCAGTGCTCCGGGGGCCCATACTGTCCCTTTAAGGACCCACACACGTCACGTGACTCTTGACCTTTTCCAAGATGGCGGCCTCCTGGCTTGCCCTCAGTGAAGGCCGGTGGGCCGTACCGTCTATGCAGGAGGCCATCGCTCTGGCCGGAGCCGCCGGCCGCTGGTAAAGGCTCCCCAGCCTGCGGGCCAACAGCACCGCTCCTCGCCATCTCCCCGCCATGTCTGCGAGCCAGCGCGCAGTGTATCACGGGACATGTAGTCCGCCATCGCTCAGACTCCGACAGGAAGCGGCTCACAGGACTACAACTCCCGTGACCGCTTGCGGGCAGTGCTGCGGGAGAAGCCAGGATCCTGATTGGCTGGTGGAGGGGGTGCGCCTTAAAGGGCCAGTGACAGGTATTGCTGCAGAGTCCCATGGGCCAGGCTGGGGGACTATTTACATTAATTTAACTGTGATTATCATTATTTATTAATTATCATTATTAATTATTATTAATTAGAACTAGATATTTTATTAATATACTCATTGCACAATTAATATACTGAAACAGTCATTTAATATAAAATAATGTCAAATCAGATCGTAATAAAAGGGGAATCTACAGATAATCATACACAGAGTTCTAATAAATTGTGTGACTTTTTCTTTAGTTTTTTTTTCAGTGGACGGCTGACGTTTGAAGCGTATTATTATGCCTCGGGCTAAGAGGAAGCGAGCATCGTCTGAGAGTGAGTACACCCTTCCAGGCACCGCTGCTGGGCTATGCACTAACAAGTCCAACTTAAATTATATTGGCCTCCTCCACTAAGCCGTGAGAAATCCAGAATAATATGGCTCAGAATTCAGCAGCAATCTAGGAATCCATTGCTTTATATTGAAAAACCTACTCTTATTACGTTAACGTTTCTTTACAGATTCCACAGAACCAGCAGCCAAAGCAGGTGATAAGGAGGTGGAAAAGACTGTGACGAGCGGCGCCATCACCCCTAAAAATAAATCTGCGCAGAAGACGGGCGAGCCAGAGGAATACGCACACTGGCTGTTAAAATCTGAGCCGGAGAGCAGGATGGACAAAGGGATAGATATGAAGGTAGGAGACACAGCCGTCCGTTCAGTGCCTGACAGTATTCTCCCCACTCTAGCGTAGAAACCTCTATCGTAAGGATCTGGTTTCCACTTTGTTGCATTAACGTGTTCGGAGAGTGAGATTACACAGCAGAAATTAACACAATCTGCCGAATGGTTTAATTATGTCAGAGAATGTTCAGTGATTTGTAGTGCAATCTGTGTAATACACCAGCAGAGCAGTGTCAAGCCTTTCACCTCCAGCTATTGAAGGACTACAAATCCCATAATCCCCTGACAGCCCATTAACTGCCTTGTTGCGCCTTCAATCAAGAAGTGGTTGCAATTATTGTCCCGCTATATAGTGGATCTCCATCACCATACTGTGACGGACAGACTGGCAGATCTCAATATTTACTTCCTGGTGAAACTCATTTTAAACACATCCCCCAGTGATTTGCGTGTCTGACGGCTGCGCTGTGCCGCCATGTTCTTGCCTTTCAGTTTGGAATCGAGGATTTGAAGAGTCAGCCTAATCAGACTGCCTGCTGGGATGGAGTCAGGAACTATCAGGTGTGTTTGGGTTTTGTTTTCTCAGATTAAAGCTACAAGTTTAGCATTTATAGATCGTGTCATTTAAAGGGTTACTCCAAGCACCATAACAACTTCAGTGGTTTTTTTTTTGCTTCCCCCCCCAAAGTATGAGGACTTCCAATGTAATGTCTTAGAGTTAAACTCCATGTAATGCAGGAATTGCCTCTAGTGGATAGCTGAGAGACCGCCATTAAAGGCAGTCGAAAGTAAAATATATTGCCAGCTAATGGGACAGGTAGACTGCACCCAGACCACTTCATGGAGATGTAATGTTGTGGGTGCCCATAGTGTACCTTTAAAGCAAATGGCAAACTGCATAAATTGTCTGTATCGGTGCAATAATAGCTTTTAAAGCAGCACTGGACGTTTCAACCCAGTCGAAAGATGTACTGAGACAAATTAAGGATTATTGGGTTTCCGTAATTTTTCTAAGCCTGACAATTATCACTTTTTCCAGCCATCACTAGTGACAGCTGCAAGGAAATTAACTCTTTGTATGGAGGATCCTACAGTCTCTCAGGATCCTTCATAGACTTCTTACAGAATTACAGAATAGAGTATGTATGCGTGAGAGTACAGCAGTGAGGTCTGTGGAGGATCCTGCGAGACTATTAGCTCTCAGCAGCCAAAGGACCAGGAACAGAAAAGGCGTGACAGGAAGACCATGGCAGTGCCAGCGAAGGACCGGTTAAGGCAAGCAATGTTTTCCTTTGCCTGCCCGGCACTGGACCCCCAGTGGCTTTGTCACCATCGGATGTCTCTGCAAATTATGTAGAGTCACCCGACAGTGACAGATCCACATTACAATAAGCTTTAAAAGGGTAAATTGTTGCATTCAGTGTGTGTATTTTCTCCCTTAGTTCTGTTTATTTTTACCCTGTTTCTCTTCCCATCCCCTGTGCAGGCAAGAAACTTCATGAGAAAAATGAAGACTGGGCAGAAAGCCTTCTTCTATCACAGTAACTGTAAGGAGCCTGGTGTTGCGGGCGTGGTGGAGGTATACACTGATGGAATTATCACATGTACCAGAGAGCCGTGTTTAATTTATTCATTACATTTATACATAGATCACCCACAACCCTAAAACCACTGACAGAATAACGGATTATATTGTTACAACGGCAACTGTCAATAGGCGGAATATATTAGGCAGCAAGTGAACAGTCAGTTTGTGAATTTCACGTGTTAGAAGCAGGAAAATGGGCAGGCGATGAGGTCAGAGTGACTCTAACAAGGGCCAAATAGTGATGGCTAGACGACTGGGTCAGGGCATCTTCAAAATGGCAAGTCTTGCAGGGTGTTCCTGCTGGGTAGTGGTTAGTATCTACCAAGAGTGGTGCAAGGAAGGACAACCTATGAAATTACATCAGGGCCCTGGGTGACCAAGTCTCATTGATGAACTTGTGGAGGAAAAGCTAGCCCACCTGCTCTGAAATACCCAATGCTGGCCATGGTAGGAGGGTTTTCAGAACACGCAGTACATTGCAGTTTGCTGCATAGCCGCAGACCGGTCAGAGTGCCCATGATGACCCCTGTCCACCCGCTAAAGCACCTTCAATGTGGACATGAGCATCAAAACTGGACCATGGAGCAATGGAAGAAAGTTGCCTGATCTGATGAATCACGTTTTCTTTCAGATCAAGTTGATGGCCCAAGTGCGTGCGTGCGTATAATTTTCCAGGGGGAAGAGATGGCAGCAGGATGCATTATGGTTTGAGGAACATGACAGAGTTCAAGCTATTGCCTTGGCCTCCAACTGCCTCCGATTTCAATCCGATTGAGCATCTGTGGAATGTGCTGGAATAACAAATCCAATCCATAGAAGCCCCACCCGTCAGTTTTATCACAAATCTGTAAATATTCCAGTTTTAATACAGAACTAGGTGTCTTTCTAACATGCAGCTACTTTGACCGGAAGCTCATTTTCATGACTGATCCTTCATGTTAGATGTATGAATACCAAATGTAAAGATGCCATTTTATTTAATTTTATGCTACTCACCCACTTGAACAGCTTTGCACTTAAATGGTCACTGGTCTCCTGTTCAGACTGTTTCAGTCCTCTGCCCGTGACTTTTTAATTTGGTACAATGCTGTATTCCCAACATCTACAGAATAGGACATGCAGCTACAGCACAGGTTATAACGGAATACAGCAACGTACTCCAATCTGTAATGAATGACATCATTCTAAATATCTTCTATTGTTCTTTTAATGGAATGTTGTTCTGATACTTGCTCTTTAAAAGATAACACTAATGTTTATATGGCGACTTTCCCTGAGGATCGCTATTTTTAAGATGCTCAAGTTCATAAAAGACAAGTCTTATAACTTTCTTAAAATACATATTTGCAATACTTATTTGAAGGGACACTCTAAGCACCAAAACCTTGGCTTAATATCTTGCCATTTAGGAGTTAAATCACTTTAAGTAGCTGTTGCAATACAGCCATTTGCAGAGATTCATTCAAGCTCATTGGACACTTCCTGTAAAGAGATCCAATGTTTATACTTCCTGTATTGCATTGTTTTATTTACAATTTCATATCTCCTGTTCTGTTACTAGTCTGCTGGAGCCTCTTATGTGCGATTGCAGTTCAAGTAACAGAGCAGGAGATCATAACTTCTAAAGTAAACACACTGTGCTGTAAGATTGTCAGTCACAGGTAGAGGAGGTGTGACTTTTAAAACAAATTGTTACTAGACACCATTGGAAGCCATATGTTGTGACAGACCTGAGAAGCACATTGCTTTCCATTTTACCAAACTGCTCTCTATAATATTATATTCTAAATACAGATTGTAAAAGAAGCCTACACAGACCACACACAGTTTGATCCAAAAAATCCACATTATGACTCCTCGAGTAGCCGGGACAACCCCAGATGGTTCATGGTGAGTGTGAGACCCAACCAGTTCACATTGGAGGTGAGGTTCCAGAATTAGTCACCTAGTATAGGACTGTACATGTTTTTAGCAGTTAGTACAGCAGCAAGAACCTGGAGTTTAGTTAAAACGTTCCATAATCTGCCTTCTGAGAAATAGGTACCTTGTTATAGTGCGCCAGTCTTAACGGACGTGCTGTCTTGGCACATCTGTGCAAATCTTACAGTAACATTATGAATTTAATTCGGCACACATCGTCACTTTTGGCAGTAGCTTAATATTAACACTGCGTGCATCACACACACACTAAAGGTTTAGAGGACGCAGAAGGTCCCCGCTGTATGTTAAAGGAAGATGTCCTTCCTGTACAGGTGGATGTGCAGTTTGTCCGGATGCTGAACCGTTTCATTCCGCTGGCAGAGCTCAAACAGATTCACCTAAAGCACAAAGCTTCGGGGGGCCCATTGAAGAACATGGCTCTTTTTACCCGAGCGAGGCTGTCAGTGCAGCCACTAACACAAGGTGAGTCTGGACAGGCAGGGGGACAGGTAGAATCCATATCCCAACTTCTCACCTTACTGGGACATCCTGATCTGACTTGTGAAGGCATGGTTACAAATCCTTGCTAAACTGCTCCACCTAGTGGTAGAGCTTGAAATATTCTGGCAGGTTCAGGAAGGATGTACAAAAAAGGGAGATTAATAAATTAAATTGCAACATTTTGGCTAAAATGACACACTATAGTGCAGGGGTAGGCAACCTTTTAACAGCACTGTGCCGAAATATGATTGTGATGTCCCGTAGCGTGCCGGCCCTATTTCTTTAAATTGAGGTGTGCATGTTGCCATATTCTGCCTGTGTCATTTATACTGCATTTCTTTGTATCGTTGTATTTGTGCGTATAGGAGCTATTATATTGTATATGTTCATTAATAGTTTGTGGTATCATGTATAATAAGTATGAATTTGGGCTGTGTATGGGGGCTGCTTGTGGAATTATGTGTGGATGGATATGTCACATTATGTATATGGTAGTGTGTGTATGTGTGGGGCTGTTTGGGGTATTGCATGTTAGAGGCTGCATGTGGGGTTGTGTGCATGTATGTGGATTGTTGGTGGTGTTGTGTTTGTGCGGACTGTGTGTGTGTTTGTATTATTTGTATGTGGGGGGGGGGGGCGGGAATTCTGTAGCTCTGAGGCATCCCTGGGTTTTTGTGGGGTCCAGGCTTGCCAGGTACAGCTCAAGGACAGAAGCTGCAACAGGAAGCTATGGGCTGCTCTACTCCAGTGTGGATTCCCATTCACAAGTGCTGGGCGGAAGTGATCTGATATCGCTTTCTCTAGGTGCTGCAGTGCATAAATGGAGGATTGTCCTTCACCACCTTTTCATATTAGCAGATTTCTGACGTTTCACTGGGACTCCTGACAGGCCAGAGCCTGTTTGGCTCTTGTAGCCTTGAGTGCCGTGCAAAGGCACCTCGAGTGCCGTAGGTTGCCTACCTCTGCTATAGTGGATAAAGCTATAAAATGCGTAAGTAATGTTGGTGCCTGGCGTATCTTTAACACAATATATTATCAGCTTCTTAGTATAGCAGAAACTGGGTTTGTCTTTCCTTTATCTTAGTTTGGGGTAAGTCTGGGTATGCATTCATTTGCATTTTTTTTTTTTCTTGCACAGAGGAGTTTGACTTTATCGTAAGCCTGGAAGACGTTAAAGCGTAAGATTGCAGAATGCACGCAGTGGGTGTGGCTTTCACTGAATGTTGTTGCTCGGCAGATCTGCCCCTAAATCACAGCAGCGGATCAGAGGATTATATTGACATCATTCCAAATTGTGTATATTTCTGGACCACGTTTCTAATGATGCTCATTCAAAGTTCAAATTAATACAGTAACAGGTTTGCCATCACTCTTCTATGGTATTTTTCTATATATTAAAACTTGAATTTCCTATTTATTTGCATTCAAGTGATAGATTCATATGTGGGTTCACTATGGTCCATTTTTGGATGCTGTGATTTTATCGTACTTTACAAAACTGGCCACATGCAGGACTTTCTCATTGAAGTGATATGGGCGAAGTGCCCCTGTCCTCTCTGGCAATGTTAATTATTTCTCAGAAACTGCGACATTTACATGGAATACCAGACAGCCACTAGAGGCGCTTCCTGCATATTCACTGAGTTAACATAATTGGATATTCTCATGTTTTATATGAATACATCCTGTGTCTTAAACATCCCTATAGGAAAGCATTGATTCATTGAGGTCTTATGGGAACTTTCTAATACGTACACGACTATCTTTGCGCATGTACATTAGGTTTCCCCATTGGTATGACGTAGACCGATCCATCGCCGAGGGACCTCTTTGCTGGAAAGAGGTAAGTGGAAAAAATGAGGTGTGTGTATTATGTACAGATTATTCAACATTACAAATAATTTATGGGGACAGTGTATGGTAAAAAAACAAAAAAAAACCCTGACCCCTTCACATGAATAAAAAACCATTTACCTTTTAAAGTAGCTAATATTACTAACAGGTTCTCCTGCTAGTGTAATAGCATGTAGGTCCCTCCATTACCAAGAAAAGAGGTCCACCAATCAAGAGCATCTTGTTTTGGTGTATGGAGTACGTCCTTTATCTTCCAGGAGCGATTCCAGCCATTTAACAGGGCGAGTTTGGATTCCAATATTGTTGAATGGGTAAGGCAGTGGCTAAGTGACAGGCAACAGAGGGTTGTAGTCAATGGAGTATATTCGAAGCATGGGCTTGTCACCAGTGGGGTACCTCTGGGATCTGTACTTGGACCCATTCTCTTTAATGTTTTTATTAGTGATATTGCAGAAGGTCTTGAGGGTAAGGTATGTCTTTTTGCTGATGATACTAAGATATGTAACAGTGTTGATGTTCCAGGAGGGATAAGCCAAATGATTTAGGTAAAGTAGAAAAATGGCCAGAATTGTGGCAACTGACATTTAATGTGGATAAGTGCAAGATAATGCATCTTGGACGTAAAAACTCAAGGGCAGTGTACAGAATATTTGATAGAGTCCTATCCTCAACATCTGAGGAAGGGGATTTAGGAGTAATTATTTCTGATGACTTAAAGGTAGGCAGACAATGTAATAGAGCAGCAGGAAATGCTAGCAGAATGCTTGGTTGTATAGGGAGAGGTATTAGCAGTAGAAAGAGGGAAGTGCTCATGCCATTGTACAGAACACTGGTGAGACCTCACTTGGAGTATTGTACGCAGTACTGGAGACAGTGTCTCCAGAAGGATATTGATACTTTAGAGAGAGTTCAGAGAAGGGCTACTAAACTGGTTCATTGATTGCAGGATAAAACGTACCAGGAAAGGTTAAAGGATCTTAACATGTATAGCTTGGAGGAAAGACGAGACAGGGGGGATATGACAGAAACATTTAAATACATAAAGGGAATCAACACAGTAAAGGAGGAGACTATATTTAAAAGAAAAACTACCACAACAAGAGGACATAGTCTTAAATTAGAGGGACAGAGGTTTAAAAATAATATCCGGAAGTATTACTTTACTGAGAGGGTAGTGGATGCATGGAATAGCCTTCCAGCTGAAGTGGTAGAGGTTAACACAGTAAAGGAGTTTAAGCATGTGTGGGATAGACATAAGGCTATCCTAACTATAAGACTAGGGACTAATGAAAGTATTTAGAAAATTGGGCAGACTAGATGGGCCGAATGGTTCTTATCTGCCGTCACATTCTATGTTTCTATGAGTAGAACTATGTAAACTGAAAGGGACGGTTTTACAAATCGATGCAGTTATAAGCCTGGAAGACATTAAAGTGCTTAGTGTGCAGCAATCTCTCTGCACCATAAAGTTTCCAAAAATACAAAGTTGTCATGGGGACTAGACTGACTCCTTGAGCAGCATTCCCAAATCCCAGATATGCACATAAGCAAAGAGTATATCTGATGAGCAGCTCTGGCCATACAGAAAATCCCAATAATGTAAGCAAATCGTGCCGCTGGTGAGCTGCTCTGTTCTTGCTACAGAGGGCTCCTGTGTCCATGGCCAGTACTCAGTCTTGTATTATCTTTACTTACGGCATTTCGTGCAATCCTACACACACAGTATGTATAGATAATGACTCTGCACACAGAACATGGACAAAGGATATTGGGACTCCCTAGTATTGCATAAATTGGTTATAAAAAATAAATAAAAAAATCACAGAATTGGCTGAGGCTTTGTTTTTGTTTTGTTTAATCTTAGACTAATAAAACAATGTAAAAGACATTTAAAACACAATGAAATTAGACATGAAAAATAAAATAAAACACTGCAACTGATGGAATTCTCTGAAGTGTGAAAGTGATCTGTAGAAGGGAGAGCTGTCACCTTGAAATGAATGCAGACACTGAGTATCCCTGCTCCTAGGAGCTTACAATCTAAGTTACATATCTGAGGCACATCCAAGTTTTTTTTTCTAAAAAACGCAGTCTCTCACAAATAGATACATCAATTACCACCTCGTAAACACTTTGTTTTAACCAAAAAGCGTATATTTTGTATATAATTTAAACATGGTGAAGCACATTAAATGTGTACACAGTTCGAATTTAATACAATACTTCAAAATGCTTTCCCCCCCTCACAAATGGCTAATAGAATCTAACTGATCTATTCGGCCATCAGTAATACAAACTACCTAACCCCCCCCATCATTTTAAATGATCGAGTACAGCAAATTGCTTTTCATGGGGTTTGTTGGATATTGTCATATACAACTGATATATCCTAAGTAAGAGTAAAAACACCTTTTATATGCCACAGATCACCAATATTTTAAAGGTACAACCATAATGTATTATTGTAGCTTCCCCTGAACACAAAAGGTAAAACATCACTGGACTGACGCCAATGGTTCAGGCTAGGGTTGTCAGAACTAACGAATATTGGTTAAAGCATTAATGAGTAGGGAAGAAGCTGTGTTGCAATTGTACAAAACACGGCTGGGCACTCAAGATGGGGTACCAGACTGGTACAGCATTGCCATACCAACAGGCTCATACGAACAGTCTTAGGTAAGACTGGGTTATTAAGCAATATAAGCTTATTAGACTAGTTAATGAGCAAAGAATCCCATATCCTTATCCCTTGGGGAATCTCCATCCCCTCACCCCCCCCTAGGAATTGGAATCCGCAAGGATCACTTCATCTTTAATAGTGGAGCAGAGTTCTCCAGTATAGTAATACTATGATATACGTGCAATAGTTTGGATTTCAAGGAAAGCTGCCCAGCTTAAACCTTCCATGTGCCTAAGGAGAGGCAAAGTCCCTGACACCCTAAGGGGTTAAAATGCTTAATTTTTTATTTTTTTTATTTATTTATTTTTTTTAGACATTAATTCCTTGTTAATTTAACAATTATACCTTCATATATATTTCTTCATGTAGATTTTCAGGGGAAATATTTCAATATTTTAAATTCAACCTCCAAAAGGCAGTGCACAGATTAACAAATAAAACACTTTTAAAGAGGATTGTTGGGAGTAAGGCCTCACCGACTGGGGCATCTTACAGAGATGTCATGCTTGGAGATGCTGCTCGCTGGTGGTTAAAACAGCAACTTAAAAGAGACAGGCATTGACAATGGGCAGATTGGTGCATTACTGGCACTGAGACATTAACTATTAATTACATCAGCACCTACTCCCATTTATAAGAAGAGGGCACTTCTCATGGCAAGAAAAGTAGAAAAAAAAAACAAAAAAAACTTTCGCTGAAATGATACGTGTCCCTCCCACCCCCTCCATTGTTAATAAGTTTGTGTGTAACACCGAGATGGGCCTGTGATATTAACAAAGGCAATGTGAGAATAAAAACTATTAAGGGACCATTATACTTCTCATCTTCCCCCAAATGAGTTGGGATTTGGCCTGCCTGGTAAATTGTGCCTGTTGCATCGCTCTGCAGGCATAGATCCGAATGCCCGTGCTTGGGGTAACAGCACAGATGGCGACAGGGTTTGGGGTAAAGAGGTTCAGTCTCTGTATATTGGACCAAGAAGGCCTGAAAAGGAGGACACAATTTCACTCTTTTTCCTGGTCCCCCGCTGTGGCCCCGCTATGCTGTGGTCTACACTCGGGGTGACTCGTCCCCTCGAATCGCTGAGATGCAATAGCAGCCTGGTGAGACATACTCTTCCGCACAATGTCTCCTTTACGCCATAACACCACCTCCTGGAGAGGGACAAAACCAGGATATATTAAAAACAATATCTCCCATGTGAAACAGCACAACTTCAAAACTGTTTATTTTTCCCACCTTTAATAATTTTAGACAGAGTCCATCCCATGTAAGGGATTAACACTTCGGCATCATCGAGTCTGTCCAATCTATCCAGCAACGATGTGCTGAGAATGCTGTTAACCCAGCTATCCCAACCTATCACTGCCATGCAGTTTGGACAAAATGCCCACAGTAATGTTGAAATGTACGAGCTGATACACAATGGCAAAGGACTGTTAAGGCAGAATGTTGCAAAACAGAAACAAAACCAGTCCTGTTTAATATATAGGTGATCAAGGTAAACAAAAACAGAACCTGTCGCAAGTGATACTTCCGGCACACACAGGACATCATCTCTTACCTGCTGTTTGAAGTAACGCCTCTCCTCCTCGTCGATTAACACCAAGTTGAGGTAATAGCGCACACTGAATTTTTTGTTGATGTCTCGCATGGTTGGAGTCAGCTCATAGCCAGCAAGGAAAAGCCGAATTGGTATGGATTCGCCTGCAAAGAGGAATCCCAGTTAGAGCTGACAATGAAACAGACACCATAATCACTCCCTGGAATCTGATTCAACTCAGAATGTAAAAACATAAAAAGTGCTCAATGAAAAGTTATCCACAGCGCTCATGACATGTTCGTACTGGATCCTGTACTATGTTAGCAATGGCGCTGTGTACGTGTTAGTACTGGATCCTGTACAATGTTAGCCATGGCGCGGTGTACGTGTTAGTACTGGATCCTATACAATGTTAGCCATGGCGCTGTGTACATGTTAGTACTGGATCCTATACAATGTTAGCCATGGCGCTGTGTACGTGTTAGTACTGGATCCTGTACTATGTTAGCAATGGCGCTGTGTACATGTTAGTACTGGATCCTATACAATGTTAGCCATGGCGCTGTGTACGTGTTAGTACTGGATCCTGTACTATGTTAGCCATGGCGCTGTGTACGTGTTAGTACTGGATCCTATACAATGTTAGCCATGGCGCTGTGTACATGTTAGTACTGGATCTTATACAATGTTAGCCATGACGCTGTGTACATGTTAGTACTGGATCCTGTACAATGTTAGCCATGTCGCTGTGTACATGTTAGTACTGGATCCTGTACAATGTTAGCACTGGATCCTGTACAATGTTAGCCATGACGCTGTGTACATGTTAGTACTGTATCCTATACAATGTTAGCCATGACGCTGTGTACATGTTAGTACTGGATCCTATACAATGTTAGCCATGGCGCTGTGTACGTGTTAGTACTGGATCCTATACAATGTTAGCCATGACGCTGTGTACATGTTAGTACTGGATCCTATACAATGTTAGCCATGGCGCTGTGTACGTGTTAGTACTGGATCCTGTACAATGTTAGCCATGGCGCTGTGTACGTGTTAGTACTGGATCCTATACAATGTTAGCCATGACGCTGTGTACGTGTTAGTACTGGATCCTGTACAATGTTAGCCATGGCGCTGTGTACATGTTAGTACTGGATCCTGTACAATGTTAGCCATGGCGCTGTGTACATGTTAGTACTGGATCCTGTACAATGTTAGCCATGACGCTGTGTACATGTTAGTACTGGATCCTGTACAATGTTAGCCATGACGCTGTGTACATGTTAGTACTGGATCCTGTACAATGTTAGCCATGGCGCTGTGTACATGTTAGTACTGGATCTTGTACAATGTTAGCCATGACGCTGTGTACATGTTAGTACTGGATCCTGTACAATGTTAGCCATGGCGCTGTGTACATGTTAGTACTGGATCCTGTACAATGTTAGCCATGGCGCGGTGTACATGTTAGTACTGGATCCTGTACAATGTTAGCCATGGCGCTGTGTACGTGTTAGTACTGGATCCTGTACAATGTTAGCCATGGCGCTGTGTACCTGTTAGTACTGGATCCTATACAATGTTAGCCATGGCGCTGTGTACATGTTAGTACTGGATCCTGTACAATGTTAGCCATGGCGCTGTGTACGTGTTAGTACTGGATCCTGTACAATGTTAGCCATGGCGCTGTGTACATGTTAGTACTGGATCCTATACAATGTTAGCCATGGCGCTGTGTACGTGTTAGTACTGGATCCTATACAATGTTAGCCATGACGCTGTGTACATGTTAGTACTGGATCCTGTACAATGTTAGCCATGGCGCTGTGTACGTGTTAGTACTGGATCCTGTACAATGTTAGCCATGGCGCTGTGTACCTGTTAGTACTGGATCCTATACAATGTTAGCCATGGCGCTGTGTACATGTTAGTACTGGATCCTGTACAATGTTAGCCATGGCGCTGTGTACGTGTTAGTACTGGATCCTATACAATGTTAGCCATGGCGCGGTGTACGTGTTAGTACTGGATCCTATACAATGTTAGCCATGGCGCTGTGTACGTGTTAGTACTGGATCCTATACAATGTTAGCCATGGCGCTGTGTACGTGTTAGTACTGGATCCTATACAATGTTAGCAATGGCGCTGTGTACGTGTTAGTACTGGATCCTATACAATGTTAGCCATGGCGCTGTGTACATGTTAGTACTGGATCCTGTACAATGTTAGCCATGGCGCTGTGTACGTGTTAGTACTGGATCCTATACAATGTTAGCCATGGCGCGGTGTACGTGTTAGTACTGGATCCTATACAATGTTAGCCATGGCGCTGTGTACGTGTTAGTACTGGATCCTATACAATGTTAGCCATGGCGCTGTGTACGTGTTAGTACTGGATCCTGTACAATGTTAGCCATGGCGCTGTGTACGTGTTAGTACTGGATCCTATACAATGTTAGCCATGGCGCGGTGTACGTGTTAGTACTGGATCCTATACAATGTTAGCCATGGCCCTGTGTACGTGTTAGTACTGGATCCTGTACAATGTTAGCCATGGCGCTGTGTACGTGTTAGTACTGGATCCTATACAATGTTAGCCATGGCGCTGTGTACGTGTTAGTACTGGATCCTATACAATGTTAGCCATGGCGCTGTGTACGTGTTAGTACTGGATCCTGTACAATGTTAGCCATGGCGCTGTGTACGTGTTAGTACTGGATCCTATACAATGTTAGCCATGGCGCGGTGTACGTGTTAGTACTGGATCCTATACAATGTTAGCCATGGCGCTGTGTACGTGTTAGTACTGGACCCTGTACAATGTTAGCCATGACACTGTGTATATGTTAGTACTGGATCCTGTACAATGTTAGCCATGGCGCTGTGTACGTGTTAGTACTGGATCCTGTACAATGTTAGCCATGGCGCTGTGTACATGTTAGTACTGGATCCTATACAATCTAAGCCATGGCGCTGTGTACATGTTAGTACTGGATCCTATACAATGTTAGCCATGGCGCTGTGTACGTGTTAGTACTGGATCCTATACAATGTTAGCCATGGCGCTGTGTACATGTTAGTACTGGATCCTATACAATGTTAGCCATGGCGCTGTGTACATGTTCATACCGGATCCTATACAATGTTAGCCATGACGCTGTGTACATGTTCATACCGGATCCTATACAATGTTAGCCATGACGCTGTGTACATGTTAGTACTGGATCCTGTACAATGTTAGCCATGGCGCTGTGTACATGTTCATACCGGATCCTAGAAAATGTTAGCCGGGGCACCGGTAACATGTTATTACTGGCTTAATGGTATCTGTTTTCAAAAAGCTGTGGACTCTAACTCCCACCACTGTGTTAGTAATGGGAGTGAATGTCTTGTGCCCAAAAGGGTTAGAGGGAACACTCCCTTACCCCCACTCTAACACTGCATGTTAACATAAACTGTGCTATAATGATGCTCCCTCTTCAGAACAGAGCTTTTAACGTGTCCCTTTCATCCACATGGCTACTAAATTCTAGGAAAATCAAAAAATAGCTCTGTGTGCGGACACTAATCCTTTTGATGGATGTTATATATATTAAGAAGATAGAGTTTTCTAGACGATTTCCTTCAAGAAAGCTTGTTCGAAAATTATTTATAACGTGACTGATTACTGGCTTAAAGATGCTGGTTAATAAACATTTTACATGAATATAATTTCCTGTATATTACACTTACCTTTTTTGGTGCACTAAGGGGGAGAGGGGGCAGAGTAGATGAAATATTTATGTTTACGGAGGTTCTCTTTTAGCCACTTAAGCCAAAGACACACCTAGAGCAGCCTTGCATACCCTGCTGTCTCTCTCCACTAACCTCTTACAGGGGCTCCATCCATGATTTCGTACTTGGCGATCGTGTCGTTTTCATGGTAGACATTTGGCCCAGTGCCAGTCGTTTCTCTCTTGATGATATCAATTTCCATGTGTTTGATCTTGATCCGTACAAGGAGGAAATATATTTTCCCCACAATTACATCTTTGAGATGGTATCTAGAGGACAGGAGCAGACAAAGAGGAACTGAGATTACCAAAAGGTCTAGGCAGTCTCTCCTTTCCGAGACATCATTCTAAATCCTGACAACAGATCAGTGGAATCTTTAGCAAAGTTCCATGTTATTAGTTTTCTCAAAACAGGCAATTTTAGTGTTAAATTTTTTATTTAAAAAAGGACTTCTGCCATAAATCTCTGCCATAGCAAAATCACCTCAGTACTGTTTGCTAGAAGCTACACATGTTTAACTGCAAAGATGAGCTACATGCACCGGACAAAACCATTTTAACTTAACAAAAGAGATCAAACACACTTTTCTGAATTCTACAGTACATAAAGCTAACAGAAAACTGAAAACACTCAAATAAAATATTCACCATTTTGTTGGTTTAATATTTTTACTGGCAAAAGAAACAGACTAACAGAAGAAAAATACACAGACAGGGCGGATTAACAGAGCTGCACGCCAACATTCTAAAACGGAACAGTGTGCAGCCTATAGGAAGAAGGCAGGCCCAATGCCCCCATAGGTTGACCACGGTTCTGTTTATTTTCTTTGCCCCAGTGAGGAATGGAGAAGGGAAGCATCAATAGGAAATGTTTCAATCCTCAGGCTATTATTGTAAAGCTTGTTTCTCAGCTTGCATGTTCCCACCCATATATTTTATCTTCATCCAAAAAAAAGAAAAGAAAAGAATTTAAACAGCCAAACAGCAGATAATTTTGTGAGTGTAGCATAAGCAGTGATCGTATCTACCTGCGGCTTTTTTTAGACTTTTAGATTAGCGGTTAGCAAACAGTTTTTTAAAATAGGCATTTAAATGCTATGTGAAAATATCAGTGTGAGCCTGGTTAATCCACTAATCGATGGATACCTGCAGATTCGGTTACTCAGACTGACCACTGCTGTACAGAGCCCTTTAAATCTATTATTAAAACCACGACTGAACAGTCTCGCTCGGCTGCAGTTTTTGTGGGGTGCAGACTGCCCAGTGGAGTGTTTGAATAGATCCTGGCAGGGTCATCTAACCTGTCCCCAGTAGGAATGGACAGCTGCTAGGCTTTGCCACCTACCCTACCATTCTCTATATATTCGAGAACCAGGCTCATTCAGAATTACACTAAGTGTAATTCTTAAAATGGCCAGTAGATGGTGGCAACATAATATATCAGAATTAATAATAGCAGTGGGTTACCTTAGGGTTAGATTTAGCGGTACGAGTAAGGTTGAGTTACACTTAGTGTAGGGTTAGTATAAAGGGACACTAGTCACCAAAACACTTTTAGCTCAATGAAGCAGTTTTTGTGTATAAATCATGCCCCTGCAGTCTCACTGCTCAAATCTCTGCCATTTAGGAGTTAAATCACTTTTTTAAAGACCTAGTCCCACCTCCCTGCATGTGACTTACACAGCCTTCAAAACACTTCCGGTAAAGTCATCTAATGTTTACACTTCCTGTTTTGGAAATACTGTTTAATTTTGAATTTTTTACCTCCTGCTCTGTCAGTAGCTTTCTAGACAATGCAGGAACCTCCTGTATGTAATTAAAGTTCAATTTACAGAGCAGGAGATACAAACCCCTTCAGTTACTTACCAGTAACTTACTTACTTCTTCCTCCGCCGCTGCTCCTCCCAGTGATTGCGTCAGCCGGTGGGCGAGACTGATCCCGCCCACCGGGGAGACCTAATGCATTAGAGCTCCCCATAGGAAAGCATTGAAAATGCTTTCCTATGGGGAAACGAACGACGCTGGAGGTCCTCATACAGCGAGAGGACGTCCAGCGATGCTCTAGCACAGGTTTCCTGTGCTAGGGACATGGAAGTGCCCTCTAGTGGCTGTCTAATAGACAGCCACTAGAGGTGGAGTTAACCCTGCAAGGTAATTATTGCAGTTTATTAAAAAAACTGCAATAATTACACTTGCAGGGTTAAGAGTAGTCGGAGTTGGCACCCAGACCACTCCAATGGGCAGAAGTGGTCTGGGTGCCTGGAGTGTCCCTTTAAGAGGTTAAAATAATTTTTTTTTTAAAGCAATTATTTAAAAACTGATCACTTTTCTGGTGCTGTATAAATAATCTGTGGCTGGATGTCCTATTCATACCTACTTGGACTTGTTGTACTCAAACTCAATGTGCAAGCAATCCTCAATCCCCACTTCCATCTTGATTGAAGAATTGAGCTCGGGGTATGTACTCAGTGTGTGCACCACGATATCCATCTCTTTCACAACGTCATTTAGACGTCGGCTCAGCGTAGCGCGCAGGAAGTATCTGCACCAAGACAGGAGAACAAGAACATGTTATAGACACACTCGCCTCAAGCCGACAGGGTAACATGATCTGGTTTGGACACAGACAATGCACAGACTTTACATGTCACTATTTTACACCATAGTCTCACAATAACTTGAAAAAAAAAGCCTCAAGTTCAAACATTTTCTTGTACGAATTAATAATGGTTTTCTGGATTTGGAAAAACATTTTAACTTGATCTAGTCAGAAAAAAAACCAAAAAACTTAAAACAATTAAATTATTTGTTGATTTTTCTGTTGTGAAACCGCTGTCCAGCAAAGATTGTTTTTATGGTCTAAGTTGGTACACAAACAATTTTAACAGGGACTCAATTGGCACTAGTAGGGTGACCCATTCTAATATTTTAAAATGATGCCATCACTGACCCGTTAACAGTTATAATGAAATTAATTCAGCAAATCCCATGAATTGGCACCGTGGAGCCCATCACGGCTCTACGTTTGTGATTTCTACTCTTTCGGCAGATTGTGTTTTATGGTTTACACTATGTGCGTTTGTTTTACATTTTAGATTCCAGTTACTGTCATTACCCCATCTTCATGTGTACAAGTATAATCTGTGCACTCACTTTGGAGTGCACATATTCTATTTGGTGTTTTTGTTTAAGATTCCCCACGTGGTAGGGGAAACCCCTGTTTGTATGCATCTAAAACACGCTATTACAAGTAAAAGAAGCGCCTATACACTGCTGCATCAACTGTATGCAATGTTTTCTGAGAATAACCTCTAACTTGCCTTCAAATACCTGGACAGGCTCGCGATCTTTTGCAGGCAAACAATCCCATATTGTACAATTCCCAGAATCCATCCAGGTAAGACTGCATTACACAGAAGCACGCAACATACCGTAGCTTGACGTTCTGACCAGTGTACGACTCGTATGGCTTCTCCACATGAGTAAATTCAAAATCAAAGCTTTGAGTCTGCGAGATTTCGCCGGGGCGAGCCAAATCCTTCACCAGTGATACAAATTCATGGTGGTTCCCACGGTCATAGTACAGCTCTGCAATACCAAGCATAAAAAGAATGAAATAGCAAGGGGCCTTATGCAGAAAACAATTTATTCCATTAGCCTTTGCATGACAGATGACAACCCAGGATTTATCAAGCTCCTTTTCTTATTAGCGAGAACAACTGATTGTGTTTTACTTCCACAAAATACTACGTTCTACCATGCCATACCTTCAGTATGTACGGAAACAGCACAGACTGTGAGCTTAAAGCCTATCGGTGCCAGAGGGATAAGACAAACTATAAAATCAATTCAACATCCTTTAAACTACACGGGAGACTATCAATAGATAGGCTGTAACATTGCTATGCACAGAGTGCACTCGGACGTCAACATAAAATGGATGTTAAAATTCATAAACCTTTAAATTATAAGATCGTTTGAGCAGGGCCCTCTTTAAAATATGCTTGTATGTCTCATACACCCATTGTACAGTACTCAGGATTGTGTTGGTGCCTCATAAATAATAATTATAATAAAATGCATGCATTTTAAAAGGAACATCATAACCACTACAGCTAGGGCTGCTCACTGGCTAGCCTTGCATTGTGGTACTTAGCTCAGAAATGCTAATGGAACTTCCTGGTTTGGCCATCAGGAGATTGTAGTGGAAGTGACACCTGGCTCCCCACAGGTAGGAAGCCAAATCATTCTAAAACAGTTTAATGTCTAACAATGAAGGGGCTGCTAGGGCACTCCTGGAACTATAACCTGTACAGAGAGCAAGTTATTAAAAAGAAAAATATTCTGAAAATCTATTTTAAAATGCCAACTATAGACCGAAAATCGAACTCACCAAATAACTCTTACAATAAGCTTTAAAGGAACACAAACATGTATTCCTGACCCTATAGTGTTAAACCCACCATTTAGGTGGCTTGTCCCCCACTTAGCCCCTAAAAGCAATTAAAACTCACCTTATTTCCAGTGTCGCACGGGTCTGCTGGCGCTGGACCTGCCCCCTTGGTGACATCATCAGAATTGCAGATTTTTAGCCAATCCAATGCTTTCCCATGGCAAGGGGTGGAGCCAAATGACATTTTGGCCAATCATCACCTCCTCATAGAGTTGTATTGAATCAATGCATCTCTATGAGGAAAACGGCAGTGCTGCTTACTGTGCAGCACTGAGCCAGGAAGCACTTCCAGTGGCCATCTGAGGAGTGGCTACTTGGAGGTGTCCCTAGGGGCAATGTAAACACTGCATTTTCTTTGAAAAGGCAGTGTTTGCATGAAAATGCCTGAAGGCTCCTTCTAGCTGTTAATAACTACACATAACTGTTCAATCTCCATCTCTGTTTTTCAGGCCTCACTTCACACTCAAACTCAGTGAAGCTCTGCATTTTTTCCTCACCACTTCCCTCCCACCCAGGCTCCCCCTAAATACATCTCATGCTCCTCCAGCTGTTTGAGATTCTCACTCAATTACCTCTTCATTCCCTTTATATTCTACCAATAGCTGCTTCTCTCTGTTAACTCTTTCAGCCATCACCTCCAAATTTTCCCTGCTACTTCGTCTCAAATCCCCACGGTATCCTTTAAATTGTAAGCTCACAGGCCAACTAGCTAACCCTTTGTATAAAAGAGCAACAATGGGTAGATATCAGCGTACGGGCAGGGCTCTCTCTACCTCTTGTATTTGTCTGTGTATATTGTACGTTCTCCACTAATTGTACAGCGCTGCGGAATCTGTTGGCGCTGTATAAATACCAGTACTAAATAAATAAATAAATAAATCCAACAAACAATACTTCAGCAAATTGGGAAAAGAAGCATTTATGGCTGTGAATGGCTATGAGTTGTCAACGTATTTGTAGCTAGGCCAGAAAACCTATTCGCACAGTCTGCAGGCAAAACCTATGAACTGGATAAGACATCCCTCATCTCTGCTCTTGGAAAAGAGGTTCTGCAGTAGCATGAGATATCTGGGCTGAATTACTGAATTATTACAGATAAAAAGGGCTCTCCACCATGTGCCCACGTCTGATGGCCATTTAAAGCCAAGTCGGAGGGTTAAACAGCCGTTTCCTTTTTCCTCCTTTGATGTACAGTGCACATTTCCGTTTCCTAGCAATGTTTTTATATAGACTCTGCAAAAACAAAGGAGTTGTGCAACGCACTGCAATGTCACACCTTGTGGCACTTAGCGGGTTAAAGGGATACAAGCAGTTTAGCTTGCTGAAGTTCTTTATGGGTGAAGAGGGTGCCCCCACCCCCTTTTTACAAAAAGTGCAGATTTCAACAGAAATTTACACTTTTATAAATTAGCCTGGTAACCCCCCCACCCCTCCCCTCTTCCTGGACTGTCAGACAACCGGTCCCGTTACTTTCTGGTTTGGTTAGCTCAGTGGAGATAAACTCAAGAGGAACCTGCCTTGTAAAAACTTCTCATTAAGCTGCATTGGGAAGTCAGTGATTGGACGGTCACAGAAAGTCTGGGTGGGGTTAGAAGGGGAGGGCTGGCAAAGGCAGCAGACAAGATAGCTGCAGCTTTTGCAAGTTGGTTTTAAATATACCCCTTATGTAAAAATGTATTGTTAAATGCATGTTTTAGCTGTGGGTATATCTACTAAACAGTGATTTGTATATATTTTTGTTTTATTTGGGAAGTGGATTGTCTGTTTAAGTCGTTTAACTAGTTTTGCAATTCTAGGGAATTATATCAATAGATTATAAATTCACCAGAAACATTGCTTATTGCAAAGGCTTAGATCTGATGTAATGGATTGCATCACAGTGTAAAATAGAGGAACAGAAAGAGAGCAACAAGACATTTAATGTATAAAGGATACAGGTCAATGGTTTTTAATGTGTGATGAGCTAAGAATCTACTCCGACGTGCAGCAAACTATATTAATCCCATAAAGGAAATCAAATTACCTGCAGTGTTTTGGCCACCTCCTAAGGATTGCATGAAATGCACCAGCTTCACGGGTGAGCATTTTATGGCGAGTATTTTCATCTCCAGGAAGCATTGTACGGGTTATAGTGAAAGGGAGATCATAGTAACAGTCTATTTTATACACATCTCCCCAGAAAGGCTCCTTCTCATTAAGGCAGCCATGTCTCCCAGCTCCACTCACAAGATTGTCAGCTTAAGCAGCAGTTCCATTTGTTTATCTGATGAAGGGGACTCCTGCAAAGAGCTGACCTACATCAGTATTGGCAGAACTACTTCCTGAGTTGATGAAAACGCACTCATGAAATAAAACATTTGTTAAAAGATTTACAGAAAATGTATCCTTTTTTTTAGTTTAAGATATTGTGCATGGTTTAATGCATCCTATAGAATGTTAGTAATTGTCTTTAGTCTCCCTTTAAGATAAGTTAACGCTTTATTCGAATCAATGCATCTCTATGAGGAATGTTCAGTGTTTGCATGCAGAGGGTGGAGACACTGAATGGCAGTCACTGTGCAGCACTGCCCCAGGAAGCACCTCTAGTAGCCATCTGAGGAGTGGCCAGTGGAGGTATTCCTAGGCTGTAATGTAAACACTGCATTTTCTCTGAACCAAACAGTGTTTACAGCAAAAAAGCCTGAAGGTAATGATTCTACTCACCAGAACAAATTCAATAAGCTGTAGTTGTTCTGGTAACTGTGGTGTGTCCCTTTTACTCAAAATTCTAGCAAACTCAAAATCTAAAGTAGTGGAAAATTAAGGCAAAAATAACTGATCTGAATGTAGCAGTCTGTCTGTTTAATATTGTAATGGCTTCTAGGAGGACGGATTCAAAATGTGCGGGTTTCACAGTAACATGCTCATTCATGAATTAACTTTGTATCACCATGCCTTGCCAAAAAATAAGCAAATTAAAAACTCCTGGAAATGAAAGAGTTTAAAAAAATAAATAAAAATAAAGTATTATGAAAAGTCACAAATAACTTGGCATCCTGTTTTTACAAAAAAAAAAAGTTTTGATTCTCCCCTAGTGTTACGGAATGTTTTAATCACAGCTTGGTATACTGCGTTCCTTCTTGACACGTTTCTTGCTTGCTCTACAGTTTCTTGATGATTAGGGCATTAAATAAAAACAGAATTTAATATTTTTACAAAAATGTCTCTTAAAATGTTACAATTCTAATGTGTAGGTCACAATATTCACTGTTCTGGCGATTGCTTTCCTGCAGATTCTGTGAAAAACTGCCTTACACCTTCAGGATTATTCAACGGGAATTTCTAATTCGAGTTCACAATAAACAAATTGGAAAAATTCTCTAAGTCTGTTTTCAGTTCAGCTATTTGGGGCCTAAGATTCAGATTTCAAAGTGAATTTCTAGAAAATCCCACTTGAGTCGGTTAGCTACAGATAAGGTAGATCCACAGCCCTCGCGGACTACAAGTCCCATGATGCTCTTGTAGTGTTAAGTGTTGTAAGAGGATCTTGGGAATTGAAGCTCTCAAATAGGTAAGGCGCAATCTTTTGCGCACTCTTGGTTATCCCCAATAGTGTTTTTGAAACAATGCAGAAACGAAATGTCATGGTCAGTGGTGATAGTTGAGGCTAAAGCAGGGGTGGCCAAAAAAAAAAAAAAAGATTCCTTGCTATAGTTGAACGCGATTAGGCAGTCTTTGCTCTCAACACTGCTAAAGGCACAAAACTAAATTTGCGATTTGTATTTATAAAACAAAACAAAAAAAATATATAAAATACACTTTAATGTATGCATGGTGACTTTTGCAGCTTGTCTGACAACAGTGTTTTCTCAAAGTATTCCTGTAATCACCTAGCAGCCACTAACTACTAATTAATATAATTAGCAATTATTTGCACTGACAGGTAATGTAATAATGCAAAACATAAACAAATTATGCCAACACTCACAACGCCACATTCGAAATACTGGTTGTTTGATGACATACAGCAAGTAAACAAACCTCTTATCGCACAGATAAGAAACCATTCTCTTATCTGATTGGTTAAAAGTGTTTTGTTCTTTTTTATTGTTTGCATTAACCATAAGTTTGATTTTTCCTTTCCTTATAAAAATGTGTGTGATGCTAGCCCGTAACCATAGGAACTGTCTGAGCCAATCAGAGCATCCTATCACTGAAGGTCTTGGTGTGGTCCAAATCGTGGAAGTTAGTCTGCACGATTCTTGTGAAAGTGTCCATGTACAAACACCCAGAGTTTCTAATCAAAAATGCAGAGCGCAGAGTGTTGTAAAATATAAAAGCAATTTGAAGGAACAAAACAGCTTTTAAAATGAACCTCATTCGGGATCCCAAATTTAGCTCGGAACACTTTTGCAGTACATTTGATTTATACTCCCGCCAGGAAGCAGGAGGATTCTGCAATGTTATTAAAGGGATCCTATACTTGTTTTCCTGACACCATAGTTCCCTACAGAGCACCCCTCCCTTGCGCCCTCATTCCTGCAGTCCTGGAGTTCAGTCACTAACCTAAATCCAGTGCTGCTGTCCCTCAACACTGGGTCAGGCTCTGCCCAAGCCAGCTGGCGGGGGAGACATAATGTGCATGAAGCGACAATGGCCGCGCTCCCATTAGGATTTCCCCATAGGAAAGCATTAATCAATGCTTTTTCATGGGGAAAAATCTGACACTGGAGGTCTTCATGTAGAGCGTGAGGGCGTCCAGTGTCAGATACCAGACCAAAGGTCTCTGAACTGCAATGTTTAACTTTGCAGCACCAAGTGCAAAAGGGACAGCACCCAGACCACTTCGATGAGCTGAAGTGGTCTGGGTGCCTACAGTGTTCTGCAATGTTGTTAACAAGCTCTCATGAGACGGAGCCAAGCCGCCGCTGGCAATGGGTTACTAACACAGGAGACCTTGCACTGGCAGGGCAAACAAATTATAGGACCAGTTCACACACCACAACCACTTTATCTTCATTATGTAACCTGGTGCATTTTTTTTTTTAGTTTTAACCCTGCAATGTAAAACAAAAACGTTTACATCGCAGGCTAAAATCCACCTCAAGTGCCTGGCAGCAAGAAAAAGTAAAACTCAGAAGCTCGTATGAAAGCATTGAATTCAACTGATTGCTATGAGAATGACACAGAATGAGAAGCACAACGCTCGCTGCACATCAGGTCCCCAATGCTCCTTTATGAGAAGCGATGCCTGCATTGTCACTGTAAAAAAAATATGGGAGGTTAACTATAGCATTAGGGATTCAGGTTTGTAATTCATTCTTTCTTTTCAGTGAATTAGATTTTTATTTTGCAGGTCCTCGGCAACAGATGTTATAAGTAAAAGGTGAAACCAAGTGGGCTGCACTCACCTGAACATGCATTCATTAAAGGGTGCTGCTGGGGCCAATATCCACAATCCAACGCATTCGCTTATTCACTAAACAATGATTTTAAAGCTCACAGATTGTAATAGTTTTAATTAAAAACACCTCACCTAGGCAAAAAATAATGGGGGTTTAGTTACAGTATATGATGACGTAAGCCTGCCACAGCGTCCCCATTCTGGACAGGTCCTACCTATGGGGTACACTGACGTGGCAAGCTCTGTGAGCTTTAAAATCATTGTTTAGTGAATAAGCGAGTGCGCTGGATTGTGGATTTTGTATGTAAGTAAAAAGAACAGAATAGTGAGGAAAATAAAATACTTTTTTTTGTAAGCCACGCAGGGCAAAAATAGGGTGTCAGGTTTGCGTTTCTTACAGGGGTTGGTTTGCTGTGTAAAAACTAGTCATACATTTATACGACAGAAGGCAAGGGACCAAAAGGTAGATCCCCAGGTGTTTTAAAGCGCAATTCTGAATGCAATATAAAAGGTATCACATGAGTTGTATTTCTACAACATCTGATTATCTACCTTTTGGGCACCCTGCCAGAAGGACTCAATAATAGATTAAGTATAGCAATGTGCATTAAAATATGTTAATTTACAAACTTGTATTTTTTATAAAGGTATGTAAGAAACACGCCCGATCACCATATTTCTAGGGAGATATAACGAGCAGATACAGACTATACTGGGGTAAATAAGGGGATACCACAAACTGTTCTAAGTAGGGAAGTATAATATGCCACAGGGTTTTAATAAGAGTCCAGGGCAATATATTAAATTGGGGGCATCCTAACTCCATAGCTTATTTACAAAACAGCGCAGGGATTAGTCATATTACAGCAATTTCAATAGTACATTACGGTACCAAAACAAATACAAACGTACAAAGCTGTGGTGAGTCACACACCATGACAATTTCCATATCTTTCTCCATGTTCTACAAATAGGGAAAATTCATTTACAATTTCCTGTTTAGGAAAGCAGACCTTTTCTAACGATGCCTTTCAGATTCATTCACTAAACAAGGAGTTAAGAACTGACAGAGCCAAACTGGTAAAAACAACCTGGTCTGTGAACTTTTAAAATGCTGCAATTCTGGCCTAACATCTACAAACTCCAGTTTATTGACTAAGCCTTGTCTTTATGTGAAGACTGATCATCAGAAAAGTAAAATGTCAGAAATTAAAATTTCAGCCACCGTATCCACTGTTTGGACTATAGTACATCGCACTTACCGCACCTATTCACATCACCCCGTGTCTAATGAAAAATACAATATGTCCACTGACATCTGAAACCACGGAGATCATCAATGCAATCTTAAAATACGCCCTAACTCCCACTCACAGATGCCAATTCGGTCCTTACTCCAGCTTCTAATCCTTTGTATAAGTCATTAACCTGTATGATGGGGGCAATGGGAAGGGCAGATCTCCAATAAACCCACTCCAGATAACAAAACTACAGTTCCCTCCGCCGTACAGATATATTTACCCAACCTCCAGCTGCCACTAACCCCAGGCGACAGGACTGGAAAACCTGATATACCTTGACTACCTGACAAATATACCCTTATCTGGGTATAAACCCACCTACAAATCAACCAGACAGAACTGCCCTTATCCCAACCCCAGGTGACATAATTACCCTTTCAGTATCACATGTTGACAGATATGATATGTCCTAACCCCTACCGCCACCTGTCAGATCTACCTTTACATCTACCGCCACCTGTCAGATCTACCTTTACATCTACCGCCACCTGTCAGATCTACCTTTACATCTACCGCCACCTGTCAGATCTACCTTTACATCTACCGCCACCTGTCAGATCTACCTTTAGATCTAGCCTCAGTTTTACCCCGACCTGTTAGATCTACCTTTAAACCTACTCCCAGATCTACCCTCATCTGTCAGGTTTGCCCCTACTGTTAAAATCTACCCCCAATTGTCAGATTTGCCCCCAGGCGGCCCAGATTTGCCCCCAGGCGGCCCAGATTTGCCCCCAGGCGGACCAGATTTGCCCCCAGGCGGACCAGATTTGCCCCCAGGCGGACCAGATTTGCCCCCAGGCGGCCCAGATTTGCCCCCAGGCGGCCCAGATTTGCCCCAGGTAGCCGAGACTTGCCCCAGGTGGCCCAGATTTGCCCCCAGGTAGCCCAGATTTGCCCCAGGTAGCCAAGACTTGCCCCAGGTAGCCCAGATTTGCCCCAGGTGGCCCAGATTTGCCCCCAGGTGGCCCAGATTTGCCCCCAGGTAGCCCAGACTTGCCCCAGGTAGCCCAGACTTGCCCGAGGTAGCCCAGATTTGCCCCCAGGTAGCCCAGACTTGCCCCAGATTTGCCCCAGGTGGCCCAGATTTGCCCCCAGGTAGCCCAGATTTGCCCCTAGGTAGC
>OW240921.1:124216933-124255177 GCA_933207985.1 Pelobates cultripes | reverse complement strand
GTAGAGAGCTGATATCGATTTTTAGTGTTTCATGTTTTATTAAGTCAGGTTCCTTTTATGAGATTTCTGGGGACTTAGTGAAGAAAACATGAGGGGCAGCCACCTCCCAGTGATGATACAGGTGTCTTACTTCCATGGGAATCTGGGTCAGGACCGCACTATTTCCTTGAGAGTGTCCAAAACAGTCTGAATAATAATTTTTTTTTTTTTTTTTTGTTAGTGTGGTATTCCCCCCTGGGAAGTGGCGGAAGAGGGGCCAGAGCAACTTTTTTTTTTTTAAATATAATGTTGTCAGGTAGGGGACAAGGTGGAGTAGAGAGAGGAGTAGGAGGAGGAGAAGGTGGAGTAGGAGGGAGGAGTAGGAGGAGTAGAAGGTGAAGTAGAGGGAGGAATAGGAGGAGGAGAAGGTGGAGTAGAGGGAGGAGAAGGTGGAGTAGAAGGTGAAGTAGAGGGAGGAGTAGGAGGAGGAGAAGGTGGAGTAGAGGGAGGAGAAGGTGGAGTAGAAGGAGGAATAGGAGGAGTAGGATTGAATAAGAGGAGGGGGGAGGAGTAGGAGGAGGAGAAGGTGGAGTAGGAGGAGGGGAAGGTGGAGTGGGAGGGAGGAATAGGAGGAGTGGAAGGTGAAGTAGAGGGAGGAGTAGGAGGAGGAGAAGGTGGAATAGAGGAGAGGAGAAAGAGGAGGAGAAGGAGGAGGAGAGAGAAGTAGAAGGAGGAGAAGGTGGAGTAGGAGGAGGAGTAGGAGTAGGAGTAGGCAGGGGTGGGCAGGTAAGGGAGCAGACAGGTCTCTCTGGAGGCGTGGGTATGTAGCAGTGGAGGATACATCAGAAATCAGAATTAAGTAGAAATGCAATGGAGGCTGCAAATAGCACATGTACAACAACTGTTAACTGGCCCTATGCTTTCCCTAGAGAAAAAATAATAAAAGGCTAACAAGCACATCTGTCTGTACAGGCCTCGAACGCTTCACTCCGTGGGTATCCCGCAGTGGCTAGTCCACTACATCTCCCACACCAGACTTTTGCTCGTAGAGACAGACGCTATCCCTGACTCTCTTTTTTTTTTTTCACCCTATTATAAAATATAACTCTTACTTACATCACAAATATACATTATCGCAATTTTATGTCTCGCAAAAGGGATAAAACTTATTTTACTCTTCACTGATAATGTATTAAAACTTACAAAATAGACAAATAACATTGTTTTTCTGCGCGATAAATGAAAAAGATAATGGAGGTTTTGTTAAGCTTTACATTTAGCTATACATTGGTATCCTTTCTAGTTTCCAGTTTTCACAGCTGTGTAGCAATATACAATGTAATAGAGCAGCAGGAAATGCTAGCAGAATGCTTGGTTGTATAGGGAGAGGTATTAGCAGTAGAAAGAGGGAAGTGCTCATACCATTATACAGAACACTGGTGAGACCTCACTTGGAGTATTGTACACAGTACTGGAGACCGTATCTTCAGAAGGATATTGATACCTTAGAGAGGGTTCAGAGAAGGGCTACTAAACTGGTTCATGGATTGCGGGATAAAACTTACCAGGAAAGGTTAAAAGGATCTTAACATGTATAGCTTGGAGGAAAGACGAGACAGGGGGGATATGATAGAAACATTTAAATATATAAAAGGGAATCAACACAGTAAAGGAGGAGACTATATTTAAAAGAAGAAAAACTACCACAACAAGAGGACATAGTCTTAAATTAGAGGGACAAAAGGTTTAAAAATAATATCAGGAAGTATTACTTTACTGAGAGGGTAGTGGATGCATGGAATAGCCTTCCAGCTGAAGTGATAGAGGTTAACACAGTAAAGGAGTGTTTAAGCATGCGTGGGATAGGCATAAGGCTAAGCACTTGCTGCTAGTAACAGATCTAGAATCAATACACTATAATGCCCCAAGTCTCGACTTCTATGCATATATAATAATAAAATATCTGGGCTTACATTAAAAAAAAAATATGTTAGTCAGTCTTTAATCTTGGTGGTTAACATTATCCAATAAAGACAGATTGGAACACACTCCCCCCTTATCCATTTGTTAGTAGTTAGGCTCATAATGTTTTCTGGTTCTTTTCAATTAGATCAAAACATCTTGAGACCAATCTTTAATTGTATTACCATTTGTTCAAGAAATCTTTGTTTATTAGAAATTTCTTTTAGCATGTTATCAATTTTTTGTACACAAAGTTAATACATATTGTTACTTAACACGTGAATTGGTATATATATATCCTTTCTACATATTAACCATCATTTGTCACAGACACTTTTCTGATATAGGGAAACATTAGCAGGATTATTTTAGTAATTGTAACTTTCTTGTTCATAATATGTGGGATAGGATGAGCATGATAGGAGTAGATCTCGTCAGCCATGGATGGCCAGAACTGACACGATATATGGGCAGATATGACCTCACTAAGGGCAGAGTGAAGGCACTTAAGGACAGCCTTCTTTTGTTCTAGGGGCCATTTTCCTTTAGGGCATACTAAGTCTCTCTGGAGGCGTGGGTTTCATGGGAAGTAACATTCTGTTCGGCAAAATGAAAATCTGAACTGTGGACAGACTTGACGGATTAAATAAGACAGTTGTGAATATTATACATCTAACAGCCCACAAAGCTGTCTCTAGAAACATATACTAACTTAATAACTTCTATTCCTGCATCAGATTCACTCCCTAACCATCCTATCAATTTCTATTGAGATAACAAAATACACAATTAGAATATTTTCTAGCAAAAATTCCATTGCTAAAATCTTATCAGTAGCTTCTGAATAACTCTACAGAACACCGAAGAGACAGACCTAAATCGCAAGCATGTCACCACCCCCCTCCGCCCCCTCCCCCCCCGCGTCTCACAGAAGCGAGGGGAGGGGGGGGTGTTTTAGCAGAGGGGGATTTGAGTGGAACAAGAGAGAGACTGCCTGCCAGCACGAATTTAACCATGTCAACGCTGTACAGTAACAAGACAGAAGGACAATTACATTACAAAGCAAAAACACAACATTTCATTTAAACCCCCACCCTCTACCAGGGTAATGGCTAACACAAAATACAAAAACCCCACAGCGTTTTAAGATTGGGGTGGGATGGTGACCATGGTCAGCTACATTTCGGTCATTACTGACAGGATGATGGAAGTGGTCACCTCCTGGACGCCCCGACAGGGCACTGGCTGGGATAACTTCCCAGTAACACAATTATTATGATATACATACAGTTCTTAACCCTTTATGATTTATCTCTTCCTCTACCCAACCCTCCTGCTGGATAGCCTTTTTACTCTGTACCATGCTTCAGCAGTACACAATAAATCATTATCTGTAAGCTTGCCTTTCTTCTCTGTCAGTAATCTACGCCAGCTTTCTGGCTGTAATCTACCACATGAAGGCACAGCAATTTTACACACTTTAGCAATCTTTGCAACATTTTTAACCAGTTCTTCACCTTCTCTATCTTCAACTAAATCACACGCGAGCCAGCCCCTAGCGGGCTTACTCGTTTCCTGTCCCATATCCCCCTATACAAAGCGTATAAAAACATATACAAAGTATAGGTAAAGGAAAATGAAACAGAACGTCTACAATGCTCGACTGCCACTAGGAAGGGTGGGTCCCTCCCAGTGCGTCTTCCCAAAGCGTAGACCAGTCACTGAATCCGTGTACCCTCGATGGTAACCACGGATTGGAGCGGGGTGAGAAGTGTGTGACCAATCACTTCTCTTTCAAGAGAAATAGGAGTGGATAGTGTAAATAGTACAGGAAGTAGAGGAAAAGTAAACAGTGAAAGTAGAGACAGACCCAGGAGTTTGAATGACTCCACACTTAAGACAACATTTAATACAACATTTCAATTGAAATACAGTGCATGCATCAACAGTAATCCCTTTCCTTTACTCTTGTGGCCACCAAGACCACCTCCCTCAATCTCGTAGTGTCCCCGCTCGGAGAACAACTTTCGTAAGTTTCACTACCAGCGGCCAAGGATAACGACTAACACCGGCCCGAAATCCATATGCCTCCCTCGTTACAGCAGTCCACTAAGTGTGGCCACCTCTATCCTCACTCCCGTAGTGCTCCCTATGGACCCACCCACAAGTCACACTACCCCGTGGTGATGGAGACAACAATGCCTGCCCGAATCCACACACCACAAATAAATTGGAATGCCACCAGCCTCAGCGCTCGAAGCTGGAGGGTACCATAACCTCTGCAAGCAGAGCAACGTACACAATGAGGCTAGCTAGAATATCAAAGTGACGTAACCGGGAAACCCCAGGAGGCAAGTCCCCTCCACAGAATCCCCCAACCCTTCTTTTTCCTTACTACTGTTAGCTAGACAGTACCTAAAAGAAGTAAACAGGAAAACAGGACCCCTTTGGAAAATCCCCACAGGTCCACCCCCCCTTTTTTCCCAACAGTCTGGGCCAAGTGACTCCTAAAAAGGGGTAAAAACAGGCAACAGAAGACCCCCAGGCAACCACCCACGGGTCCACCCCCCTTTATCTCTAAAGAGGGAAAGAACAAAACATATACCACTAGCACACCCAGGCAACAGATAGACTAAATGCAGGTAAACAAATGGGTAACAAGACACCGGGCAAGATATTACCTGTCTTTGATGCCCTCCCGGGAAGCAGTCACAGACACGTGGACGGGTCAATCAAAGGGGCTGGAACATACCGGTGGCTCCTGCAGAAGTCTCTACCGTGTACTCAGAGGTGATCAGTCTCTCTTCCTTCCCCCCTGATTCCTCCGTCCAACAGCGTCTTCCTTAGGACGGCTTACCGGCGGAGGCCATAGCCCGATGCCCCACGTTGGATGGACGCCAGATTGATGTAGATTAATTTAGAAATAAACAAAAATGTTTAAAAGTCTATCTGTTCCTGTCCAAATCTGAGATGAATAAATTGCGTATACGCAGAAGTAAGTTCACACTGACACATGCAGTTCAGGTTAAAAACACTTCAGGAAATTTATTAGCATCTAGTTAAAAAGCGGGCACGCAGGCCTTTTTATATGCAAAATGACATCATCATTGAATATCAGATAATAACAAATAAACATCATTAATTGGGTTAAATGTTAAGTGGCTATGTCAGTGTCCACCCATTAATATTATTAATTGGCTCAGAGATTTGAGTGACTAGTGAGGCACCCTCCCATCATGGGATGTCGTCGCCATTGCTCTTTAGCACGAGGCTTACTCGGTGGAAAGGGGGGCTTGGGCGTCATTTTACGTAGTTAGTGATGTCAGTCTCGTGGTCTGTTCCAAGGTTCTTTTATGAATAGAACATTTCATTTTGTCACTGTTCTCCTGGCCTTGGATTATACTATGTTGCAAGTCAACGGAGATCCGCTAACTCCGGGGCTAGTTATGTCCTTAGAGAGAGAAAATACAATCTCTTATTCATTATACTGAATACTGTCAGGAAATTCTGTCATGTAAGGTGAACAAAATGGAGTTAGTACAATAATTCAATACAGGTTCTAATAAAGATTTTAATAATTCTACATCAATACGGTTCCTCACAATAGGTTAGTCTTCAAACTAAAAAAGAAATTGGTCTAGATGCATATTATTGTGTTTGGGTATAACATTGGCTTAAGGATAGAGTACAATGAGTTGTCATTAATGGTAAATTTTCAAGCTGGATAAAAGTGGTAAGTAGTGTCCCTCAGGGTTCTGTTTTGGGACCGCTTCTATTTAACATATTATAAATGATCTTGAAATAGACATTAAAAGCCATGTTTTAGTGTTTGCAGATTACACAAAAGTTTGTAAAGTAATAAAATGTGAGCAGGATATTGCTTTGCTGCAGAGGGATTTAGATAGATTGGGGGACTGGGAACTCAAATGGCAGATTCAATTTAATGTAGAGAAATGCAAAGTTATGCACTTCGGGGTCAAGAATGCACAAGCAATTTACACCCTAAATGGTAGTGAATTATGGATAACAACACACAAGAAGGATTTAGGAATTGTTATAGACAACAAATTGGGCAGCAATATGCCATGTCAATCTGCAGTTGCTAAGGCTAGTAAGGTTTTGTGATGTATAAATAGGGGCATAAATTCTCAGGATGAAAATGTAATTTTGCATCTTTATAAATCGCTGGTAAGACCTCACCTTGAATATACTGTGCATGGCACAGTTCTAAAGAAGGCTATCATGGCACTAGAAAAAGTGCAGAGACGAGCTTCAAACTTGATAAAAGGAATGGAGCATTTTAGTTAAGAAGAAAGGTTCAAAAATTTAAATCTCTTTAGTTTGGAAAAACGTCACCTCAGAGGGGATATGATAACATTATACAAATATATTTGGGGCCAGTACGAACCATTATCTGGAAATCTATTCATAAACAGGGCTATACATAGGACACAAGGTCACACATTGTGGGGATATTTATGGGATAATAATAGTAAACAGTTGAGAATTGCCCACTAATTCAATTCTCAGATCCCAAAGAACGTTTATCGTGTTAAGTGGAAAGTATTTCATATAAATAATCACAATGTATAAAAATAGATTTTTATTTATAATGACAAGTTAATTAATAATAATATGTAACATGCATGACAATAATCAATGAATATTCAGTATAAATTGATATGCAATACAAAGGAATGGGTATTACGTTTCAATGGCTAAATAGCATTTCCTGTCAAGAATTATTTATGACTATCTTTAACACAGACTGAAAGTGAAACTTTTCACAGAAGAACAGAATTCCTCAGAGTGAGCGTAAGGTCGTAAAGTTTAGCTGACAGTTAGAATAACCCTTTCAATGCTGGCTAGATCTCCTAGGTAGTTAAGTTCTATTCTTATGTAATTTTTAAATAAAATAACATTTAACCCAGTTCATTAGTCGTTTCCTGAAACCATCCAATAAGAGAATCTACCATATTATATAAGCAGATTTTTAATTTGTCTAAAAGATATCTATCTTAATTTAGAGCAAATCAATACACCTGGATAAAAACAGCGGTATGCTAACACGTGATAATATCACATCAATATATAATTATTCTTAATTCCACCTGCAGAATGGAATGTTTATAACTATATATTCTTAGTTAACTAAGATTTCTTAATATAGAAATCTGACCGTGCTTTATCCAGTCATATATAATGCTATTAATACATTTTAATTAATTTAATTTAATTAAATGAAACCAGTATAATTACCAGTTGAGTAGATATTTCATCCGATTGGTAGTCTCAGGAACTTATTTGGATGTCTCTCTCTGCATGGAGGTTGGAGTCCCCAAACTTCCAATTCCTCTCTCCTCTCCTTTGCATCTCTTGCATCTGCCTTCCTTGTCTTCCCTTTGTCTTAACTTTTAAAGGGCCAGACTCTCTGTACGTCATCAGTTGATAACCCAATAGAAGCACTAGAGGTGTGGTTATCTTCCAGATCGCAAATTAGTTATTTGGTCTATAGAGGGCAGTCTTGTCCCACTAAACATACCTATCCAGGAAAGAGTTAACTTTTCCTGGTGGCTATTTTGACGTCATTTTGCGTTATCTTTATAGTGCCATAATTTAAAATTTCAAAGGGTTTCTTAAATTTTGTCCAGACTTAGCGTCTGCAATTCCTGCCATAATTTCTGATATGACAGATCATGAACTAAGTTTACCCTTTTCCATACAATGGTACCTTATATATATAGACAGTTAAATATTAAATTATTTAATCTTCTCTGTCACAATTGTCTGGGTTTAGATTTGATTATATTCTTCTTATCACTTGTTTATACTATGCATTCCTTAGCTCTGGCAAAGAGGCCAGTCTTACAGAAAGAAATCCTGTGTCTCTTTGTTTTTGTTAACTTGGAATAACAAAATGGAGTCTGGTCTGTTCAGAGTGACTCAGAATATACACTTTTAGTTTCTATCATAGCACAAAATGTCTGCCGATATAAATACTCTGACAACATTCAGACTGGAAGAAAGGAGATTTCATCTAAGGCAAAGGAAAGGTTTTTTTTTACAGTAAGAGCAATAAAGATGTGGAATTCTCTGCCTGAAGAGGTGGTTTTATCAGAGTCCATACAGATGTTTAAACTGCAATTGGATAAATACTTCAAAAACATAACATACAGGGATATAATTTCTAATTAGTGGGGTAATAGCTGCTTGATCCAAGGACACATCTGACTGCTATTTTGGGGTCAAGAAGGATTTTATTCCTAGTTTGTTGCAAAATTGGAAGCGCTACAGACTGAGTTTTTTGCCTTCTTTTGGATCAACAGCAAAAACATATGTGAGGAAGGTTGAACTTGATGGACTCTTCTCAGTTTCTTTTTGGATATGTAACTATTTAACTATGTAATCCACAATGCTTCTCATTGATAAGCACTTTATTGGGTAAAATCGTCACCAAGCATGATGACACCAGTGGAGGGGGGACAGCTGCAGAGAAGAGGCTGTCTCACCACTGGGTTACTGGTGAGTAAAGAGTTAATTGAAATCTAAATGACCCCTCTAATATCACTGTAGTGCTACTTTAATACAGAGAATTCATGATTCTTTAAAACATAACTCTCATTAAATAAGTATTAGTCCAGGAGCTTCAGATCGCATAAATATTACACAACACACAGGATCTTCAATTCCAAGTCAGCAGAACATGTAAGTATGTGAGGGGTGGGAGATATGAAATCCACCACTGACAGGAAACCTGGGCCCAGCAAATTTCTTATCATGTTCAGCCAGCCTCAAGGTTGCAAGCTCAGCGATAATCTAAACTTGAACTGGAGATATGGCTCACTCCGAACTGCAATTCATCTGAATGTGGCCCCATCGAGTCATCAGCCAGATTCCTGTACTCCGAGACAAATTGTACCTGGATTAAGACCCAAACCAGTGGCACAATGCCAAACGCCAAACATGTTTAATTTTGAAATTTGGAATTCTACCCAGGACACCAAAATAGATGGCTGATGGCTAGGGGACAATAACTAAATGTTTATTATATTCCCAGATCAGAGTAATGACCAATAGAGTCAATAGGGGGAATAAGATGGAGCAGTAACAAAACCTATATAAATATACTGTTGTTTGGTTTTCCCCTCTTTTTCCCTCTATTGGTTACCTTTTTAAACTTGATCTGTGAACCAATGTTCTTATCAGTGTACTGAAATTAAATACATAATATTGTATTATGTATTGTGCAGTTTCCCATTCAAAATTCTGCCAAGCCGACTTGGTGTCCTGAAAATGTTCTATTTTGATAGAAAATGGTTTGGCTATACAGACTTTTCTAGTCTTGCACAAGTCTAGTCTAAACGTCTGCTATCAACAACTCCTATCACCCTTATGCATCCAGCAGATAACCAGCCATGAGTTAATCTGTTTGACCATCGGACTCTTTTTCCATTTATCTATATCTATTTATATGCTGGTGAGATAGCTTAGTGGATATAGCTCCATCAGGAAAATCCTTACCAAACTATTTATGACTAGAGCATGTTTTATCCTTCCAGGGTTAATGAAATGTGTACTATGAAACTTGGTAATGATACCTTCTATATCCCAGGAGATTTTTGGAAAGCTGTTTTTGAATATACACTGATGATGTGTATAATGATGTACTAATAAATATTTAATATCGTTCAATCAGAATCTGACAGTAGTAACAGAGTCAGATAACACTATTTTCTTCCGGAGACAGCACTTGGCAACTTGGCTGCAAATATCTATTTATTTATTATCTGTCATAAATACACGGCTATCTCTGTGCGTTCATGTCGTTACATCCAGTTTAAGGGCTATCAGTCAATACTGTGTAACACAGATTCTTACATTTCTTGTTGCTACAAAGTAGCTCAGAGTAGTTCCATGTTCTTATTAGCTCAGTGTTTCAGCTTTGAGAATAAGAGTTTTATTTCCCCTTCTCATGGGGCGTTGGATTTAAATGGCAACTGTCAGTTCTCTTTAAATAAAAATAATAAATAAAACATTGAAAAGCAACCATACCTTGTGTTAACCTTCTTAAAGCATTATTTTAATTTAAATGAATATTAAAGGGAACCTATAGTTCTGACCAAAACTATCATTATTTTGGGACTATGGGTTCTCTTTTGTCCATCCCCTTTCCAAAACAAAGTAAAATAACAACTCACCTCGTTACCATCGCCGGGACTCCTCCGCCTTAGAAGATACCGTCATGCCTGCAAAGTCTTCACAAACTCCTCCAATCCATTGCTTCCCGTAAAGATGCAATAGACTGGAGGTTCGCATGTTTGGTCCAAACGTGAAGCTTCTGCAATATAGATACGATATCGGCAATGTTTGATTTTCGGTTGGTCAGGAAGAGTCTCTAGTGGCACGCAGGAAGACGGCCACTAGAGGTGGATTTAACCCTGTAATGCTACATACTTACTATTTTTATCTGACTATTGCCAGACCGACTTGGGTTACCCTGAGGAAGTCTGCCAACTAGCGTCTGAAACGCATAGGGTTAACTTTCTACATTATTTTAGGTTTTATAGTGTCTTTTAGCCCTTCTTACTGGATTCTGGGTTCCAGAGTTCCAGAAGAAGGAAGATTCCATTATAACTTGATGTTGAGTTCTGCCTGCTACCTATTAGCCATAGCACTATATGGTGCTTTTATTATTATTATTATTATTTTATTTATATAGCGCTATCAGATTCCGTAGCGCCGTACAATGGCTAACAGACATGTAATTGTAACCAGACAACTGGATGTACAGGAACAGAGGAACAGTTCTATTGTAGAACTGTGTTTTTTTGTTCCTATCCTAGCCAGGGCTCTCGGTGACCACACTGCAGCACAGAGAGTCGGCTGAGACACAAGTGAGATGTCAAAATAGCTGAACCCTAAAAAAATCTCTAAATCAGCCATGCTTACAATTTGACTATTTTGACCTTAAATTTGAAATTCACTTTAAATTCTCACTTTAATAATTAAACCAGCTGGAATGTTGGACAAATTCCCTAACATTATTCCACCATGCCCTATTTCAAGCATTAAATGTCATGAGGACAAACCGTTGTCAACTTATGGTGCCATGTCCTCCCCCCTCCTATCACCCCCCCCTGTTTTTTTCGATATCCATTGTATGAGGTAGATTATAGATCCGTTTCGTAGGGCCGTGAGTTTCAAACCAAAATGTGATTAATTCTCACAGTACTAACGGTTCTCCTGACTATAAACTATGAGGATATCAACAAAGACTTGGTTCTCTGGCTGAACTTTCCGTAGTGAGTGGTTGCCAATGTCCGCTGCTGCCACAGCTGTCAGTGAGAAGTAAAATGAGCTCCCAGGTGCTAACGCAGCAAGCTAAAAAAGAAAAAAACGAAAATTCATAAAATCCCCAAGAATAGATTGGGGTTATTTATAGCGTAGGAAGGATTTTTTTTCTGTGCAATAATTGATGTCTTGGCCCTTTTACTGTGTTGTTAAGGCATGTGAAGTAAACAAAGCCCCTTTTATTCACTAATTCCCAAGTGAGAAAAATGCTGATGGTGCACTGCTGCTGCGTGACGTGGCGCAGTTGCTTCTAATAGGATTAAGGAGAAGGTCTCAGCGACGTTCTTCTGTGTTTTGCTCTCGATCAGGTTTTTCTGCCATCGCTAATTCTCCGTGCAGAATCGGGCTGAGCCCTATTCCAGAACAGTTTCTTTTCTGGAACGTCGCCTAGTCGTACAGAAATAATCCAATCAAGTGTTACAAGATTTGGTGTAAACAGTGAACGTGTTTTTAGAACAGGATTTTCTCCATATACGTATAACGCACACTGCAAGCCTTTCATTATCTGATTGAATAATATGCACTCGAGTCAGTATTAAAGCCCTAATTTTCATTAATTACATGTAGGCTTTATAGCCAAGTGGCGCAGGGTAAATTACTAGTTGGCATTAAGCCCCTCCCCGTCGGCACCTTGAAATGACTGACGCCTCGCTGTTCCTGGGTTAGAATCGGTTGGTGCAACTGATTTCCGTAAGGAGTGCTGTTCATTATTTATTAAGAATTGCAGAAATCCCAGAAGACAGTGCTTTTTGCTGGTTCAAAGCACCTCGCAACAGATGGAGTGTGCAAATTATGGGGAAAAAACAGGGTTTCTCAGCAAATTCTTAATAAATTATTTGTGTGATCTGGTACACAGTCGTCTTTGCCACTCTGTCAGGTAGGGAAAGGCATGGGTCGTCTGACTGCAAGCGGTTATGGACATCTTTATCCAAAGGGTTACAAAGCCACAGGCGCATAAAGTAGCTAGGTGTTTGAGAAGGGACCAGTCTCTCTAACGTGGGTGACGGATGTTGTAGGTTACACAGTTATTGACCAGTAGGGTCCAGGATCGCTTCCGTGTCTTCTTGGTCAGTAGTGTACGAGGCACAGTTGTCTTCAGTTACCTGGGGATCACCCAAAAAGAAATAGGCAGGTAGATTTATCATGATATGGGTTACCCCTGTAGAAGGCACAAGTCAGTAGGCAATCTCAGGATTCAGGGCAAACAGATCAGACTACTATAGTAGTAGGCAGTGTTCACAGAAACCCCTGCAGGGTTGTAATCTGAACAGTGGCCAGTAAACAGAAGCTGCAAGAGCATGCCTCCGCTCAGCAGCACACATATAGTAGGGGCCCCACCCTAGGTGCACAGGGTATGAACCTTTAAGTGCTGGCCACAGCCCTGATAGTGAGAATCCATCAGTTCTCCAATAAGTAATTAGTCAGGTCCATAAATATTGGGACATTGACACAATTCTAATCTTTTTGGCTCTATACACCACCACAATGGATTTGAAATGAAATGACTGCAGACTTTCAGCTTTAATTTGAGGGTATTAACATCCAAATCAGGTGACCGGTGTATGAATTACAACAGTTTGTATATGTGCCTCCCACTTTTCAAGGGACAAAATGTAATGGGACAGATTAACAGTCATAAATCAAACTTTTACTTTATAATACATGGTTTCAAATCCTTTGCAGTCAATTACAGCCTGAAGTCTGGAACGCATAGACATCACCAGACGCTGGGTTTCATCCCTGGTGATGCTCTGCCAGGCCTCTACTGCAACTGTCTTCAGTTCCTGCTTGTTCTTGGGGCATTTTCCCTTCAGTTTTGTCTTCATCAAGTGAAATGCATGCTCAATCGGATTCAGGTCAGGTGATTGACTTGGCCATTGCATAACATTCCACTTCTTTCCCTTAAAAAACTCTTTGGTTGCTTTTGCAGTATGCTTCGGGTCATTGTCCATCTGCACTGTGAAGCACCATCTAATGAGTTCTGAAGCATTTGGCTGAACATTTCAAACCTATTGTGTTGGTGTAGAGAGCCAAAAAGATTAGAATTGTGTCGATGTCCCAATATTTATGGACCTGACTGTAACTGTCATGGGAGATTTTCCTTTAAGCAGGAATCACTGAAATCCTGTCCAGGGGTTAACAGAGGCTGCCTCCACTCAACAGTCCAGTGCACATATAGTAGGGCCTCACCCCAGGTATGAACCTTTAAGTGCTGGCCACAGAACTGATAGAGAGCATCAATTAGTTCTCCAGCAATTAAATTCACTGTCAAGGGATATATTCCTTTAAGCAAGAAGTGCTGAAAATCCTTGTAACGGACCGTTTTGCCCACAAGAGGTTAAAACTCGTTTAGGCGATATTCCCCTTTTTTCAGATGCACAGACAGCTACTGCAGTCACCACTCTCCCGAACTGCAAACACACTAATACTGGAAACAGCCGAATAGGAAAAACCATGCGAATAGGTTTACACTCCTAGCAGTCAAACTGGAACAGCGTACAATAAATCCTCCCCCAATAATGAGACGACACTTCACTTTGAGGGTTAAGCAGGAACTCTCCTGTAATGGCCACACACTGGCTTTTATGCAAGTCCCCATGCAAGGGGACATCCCACAGGGTGGGACACAGTACAACCAATCATTACAGGGGAACCGTAAAACACACCCACATTTACATCACAATCCCTCCGCTCTGTCCTCGAGATAATTGTGAAGTAATCTAATTATCTCCCAGGACAGAGGCAAGACTCCATTAACCACATGGCAGTAACAATACAATAAAAGACATAAAATTACATACAGTTACATTTATTCCATAAAACATAGACATTCTACATATCCCCAGAAAGCTTAGATCTGAGTGCACATTACTACCGAATGGCGCTCAGATCACATAAATACAGTTCAATCGCCATGGAGCCAAAGTCTTTCATACAGTCTTTCAGTATACGGCTGGGCTCCATGGAATAGCTATCTGGGGTAGCATGGCTTTAACAGTCCCCAGAAAGGCACGAATAAACCTTTCTGCCGACAAAATAAAAGTTTAAAATGCAGGACCATAGTCTAGAGGGAGCAGGCAAGCAACCAGGCCTCTCCAGTGGACAGTGGCGAGGTTGGTTCCGCCACACTTCTCCCCTTTACCAGACAGACTAACAGGGTATCTGACCTCCTGCCGGTCAGTGCCCTGGTTAGTCCAGCAACCCACCCACGAAGCACAAACAGCAGTACAGCCCACACTCAATAAATGGTTACTACACCTGGATAAAGTAGAAACTTGTCCATGTCCAGGTGCCTCACCACGGCTGTGCGGGGTACTGGTGGGCTGCCTTGGTGGGTTGCTGAGTGGGCAGAGACCAGCGGTACTCTGCCCTGGTATCAGTGCTACCACGGAAGTAGCCTGGTTGGAGCCTGGTTGTGGGAGGGGGAGACCGAGTGTCTCACCTCTGGATACACAGTTCTGTTGCTGGGGGACAGGAACGCCCGTCCCTACCCCTTGTGCTGTAAGAGTAGAGACCACGGTCCCATCTGCACTGGTGGGGGGCTTAGTGTCTCCCCTTGGTGGGCTACGCTGCCGCTGGAGAGAGGGGGTAACAAACCCCTCTCCCTTACACACTTTCAGCCGCTGGGGAGAGGGGGTAACAGGCTCCTCTCCCCGACACTCTCTCTGGTGGTAGAGAGGGGGGCCGACTGTCTCCCCTTCCAATAATGCGCTCTGCCGCTGGGGAGTGAAACCAGTGGTCTCTCCTCCCTGACACTCTCTCTGCTGGTGGAGAGGGGGACTGACTGTCTCCCCTTTCAATATATTGTCCTGCCGCTGGGGAGGAAGGACGACACCTTCAGCTCCCTGGGACACACACTGCCGCTGGGGAGGAAGGACGACACCTTCAGTTCCCTGGGACACCAACTGCCGCTGGGGAGGAAGGACGGCACCTTCAGCTCCCTGGGGGGGACACTGCCGCTGGGGAGGAAGGACGACACCTTCAGCTCCCTGGGACACACACTGCCGCTGGGGAGGAAGGACGACACCTTCAGCTCCCTGGGACACACACTGCCGCTGCTTCAGCTCCCTGGGAGGAAGGACGGCACCTTCAGCTCCCTGGGACGCACACTGCCGCTGGGGAGGAAGGACGGCACCTTCAGCTCCCTGGGACGCACACTGCCACTGGGGAGGAAGGACGGCACCTTCAGCTCCCTGGGACACACACTGCCGCTGGGGAGGAGGGACGACACCTTCAGCTCCCTGGGACACACACTGCCGCTGGGGAGGGAGGACGACACCTTCAGCTCCCTGGGACACACACTGCAGCTGGGGAGGAAGGACGACACCTTCAGCTCCCTGGGACACACACTGCCGATGGGGAGGAAGGACGACACCTTCAGCTCCCTGGGACACACACTGCCGCTGGGGAGGAAGGACGACACCTTCAGCTCCCTGGGACACACACTGCCGCTGGGGAGGAAGGACGACACCTTCAGCTCCCTGTAACACACACTGCCACTGGGGAGGAAGGACGGCACCTTCAGCTCCCTGGGACACACACTGCCGCTGGGGAGGAAGGACGGCACCTTCAGCTCCCTGGGACTTGCTCGGCCACTGGGGTCTCTCCCCCCTGGACAAATCTGCTTTGAACTGCAGGTTCTCTGCCACTCTTCTCCTTGTGTTTTGTACATATTTCTCTTCTGGATTGGGTCCGAAGAAAGCCAGCAGGCTTTTCAGCATAGCGTCGAACTCCTCCTGAGTGTAGCTAGGGTCGCTGTATGGGTACTAGCGTTACCCTCAATTTGTAAGTCAAGGGAATGGTGTTACCTTGTAGCTATCCCTCTGGGCTGTGGGAATGATCCTGTCGCTTGCCACCAATTGTAACGGACCGTTTTGCCCACAAGTGGTTAAAACTCGTTTAGGCGATATTCCCCTTTTTCAGATGCACAGACAGCTACTGCAGTCACCACTCTCCCGAACTGCAAACACACTAATACTGGAAACAGCCGAATAGGAAAAACCATGCGAATAGGTTTACACTCCTAGCAGTCAAACTGGAACAGCATACAATAAATCCTCCCCCAATAATGAGACGACACTTCACTGTTAAGCAGGAACTCTCCTGTAATGGCCACACACTGGCTTTTATGCAAGTCCCCATGCAAGGGGACATCCCACAGGGTGGGACACAGTACAACCAATCGGTTACAGGAGAACCATAAAACACACCCACAATTACATCACAATCCCTCCGCTCTGTCCTCGAGATAATTGTGAAGTAATCAAATTATCTCCCAGGACAGAGGCAAGACTCAATTAACCACATGGCAGTAACAATACAATAAAAGACATAAAATTACATACAGTTCCATTTATTCCATAAAACATAGACATTCTACATATCCCCAGATAGCTTAGATCTGAGTGCACATTACTACCGAATGGCGCTCAGATCACATAAATACAGTTCAATCGCCATGGAGCCAAAGTCTTTCATACAGTCTTTCAGTATACGGCTGGGCTCCATGGCATAGCTATCTGGGGTAGCATGGCTTTAACAGTCCGCAGAAAGGCACAAATAAACCTTTCTGCTGGTAAAATAAAAGTTTAAAATGCAGGACCATAGTCTAAAGGGAGCAGGCGGGCAACCAGGCCTCTCCAGTGGACAGTGGCTAGGTTGGTTCCGCCACAATCCTGTCCCGCGGTTAACAGCGGCTGCAGCAGCATTCCTCCATTTAGCAGGATAGTGTAGCATAGACATAGCAGGGGATTCACCCCAGGTGCACAGGGTGTGAACCCTTCAAGTGTGTGTCACAGCCTTGATAGAGTGCACTAATCTGTGCTCAAACAGTCACTTAAAGGTCATGGGGGATATCGCTTTAAGCAGTATGTCCTGGAAATCCTGTTCAGCAGCTGCAATAGCCTGACTCCATTCAGTAGGACAAAGTAGTAACAACCTAGCCAGGGGTTAACCCCCAGTGTGTATGTATCAGTCCCAATATAGAGCACTAATCCATGCTCTAACAGTTAATCTGTGATGAAGGGTGATATCCCTTTAAACATCTAATATAACTGAATAAATTTAACACTAACATGTAATTATAAAACAGATTAGAATGTACTTGGGACCTTAGGATCCAACCTCTGTGTCAGAGCCGCCTGAGCTGTGAGAGCAGCTAGGGCTAAGCTGGCAGCACAAGCATAACCTACTTCCGAGCGCCGAAATCGCGTTGTGCAGGTGTAGTAAGATGTCCGCCCTCAATTTCGCGATACGCAAGATTAAAGATGGCCGCTGCGGCCCGATAGCAAGGAGCTGCGAGTTTGGCCGTGACAGAATTAGGATGGCCGTCCTATAGATACTACGCCTGCCTCCCATTCTAACCTACCAATCCCTGCCATCCCCACCTAAGCCCTCCTCCTAGCCGCGTCAAGGCCCCATTTTATTTAGGCTGCACTTGTTCCATGGGGCTACATATGACTCATGACCCAAACTGTCTTCAAAGCGTCATGAGTGAATAATAAACTACAGAGAAATAAGTAAAAATTCCTCCTTTGACGTGTGAGAGTCAGGGTTGCCACATTGAAGCTGAGGTGATTTTTGCAAACTGCTGCAGTTATAGGCCATTGTTGGCAGACACACCGGTTACAGTGTACTCTCTACACCATTACCTTTGCAGTGATTTCCTCCCTTAATTTGATCCTAATTGAATTGCAGATTCTCTTGACGTTAATGAATAGCTGATAATTGCCTTTGCTAAGCAGTTATTAACAACTTAGGGTTGAGAATGGATGTCAATGTGTCTAACATTGTATTCAGGTCTGACCGTATAGATTATTCCAATACTCACGCCACGGTGTGTCTAGTTGTGGACGCGTATAGTCTTAAACGACAGGTGCCCTGTAAGAGGCTCTTTGAAGACTTCATTCAGCTATACCAGAGAGCAAAGCAAATTTAGAACAGCTAATATATAGATTAATGAAGATTAAACGGAAACAGCCCTAGCATGGCTCTGCAGGTGGGAAGGAGGTAGCTTATGGTAGAGTAGGTATAAAGAAGGTAGCGAATGGCTCAGTGGGTGGGAAGGAGGTAGCAAATGGCTCTGCGGGTGGGAAGAAGGTAGCTTATGGTAGAATAGGTATGAAGAAGTTAGCGCATGGCTCTGCAGGTGGGAAAGAGGTAGTGCATAGCTCTGCGGGTGGGAAAGAGGTAGCTTATGGTAGAGTAGGTATAAAGAAGGTAGCGAATGGCTCAGTGGGTGGGAAGGAGGTAGCAAATGGCTCTGCGGGTGGGAAAGAGGTAGTTTATTGTAGAATACGTGTGAAGAAGGTAGCGCATGGCTCTGTGGGTGGGAAGGAGGTAGCACATGGCTCTCCGGGTGGGAAGGAGGTAGCTCATAGTAGAGTAGGTGTGAAGAAAGAGGTAGCGCATGGCTCTACAGGTGAGAAGAAGGTAGTGCATGGTTTAGTGCCCTCATGTCTCCCAGTGTCACCAAGTGTCTCATTGTCCCCATGTCTCAGTGTGTCCCCATGTCTCTCAGTGTCCCCTAGTATCCTAGTGACATGGGAAACACAGACATGGGGACACGGGGAGAAATGAGGGCACTGAGACACTGGGAGACTAGGGGACTGGGCGACATGGGGAAACTGAGACTGTGATACATAGGGACACTGATGCCAGACTGGCCTTCCAATTCTTTGGACAGACACCTTTTTGGGCATGTTCGCCCTTTTTTCAGTTCTGGTCACGTAATTCGCGTCAGTGGCCCACCCTTTTACACCGCTCATTGACTTCCTGCTTCACTGGACACTGCTGTTAGGGGTATGGATTTACTTGAAAGATGAAAGCATAAATTAGAGAGAGATTAGCATAGGGTATGTGTTTTATTATAGCTGCATCCTTTGAGTTTCCCTCCAAAGCCATCTCCATCAGAAACATGACGCTTGGGAGGTATGAATGTTTTATTGTTTTTGGTCAATAAGATTCTATAATTAGGCCCCATACTAATTGTCAGCACCAGGCCCACTGGGCTCTTAATCTGGCCCTGGGTAGAGTAGGTGTGAAGAAGGTAGAGCATGGCTCTGCGGGTGGGAAGGAGGTAGCGCATGGCTCCGCTGGTGGGAAGGAGGTAGCACATGGCTCTGCGGGTGGGAAGGTGGTAACTCATGGTAGAGTAGGTGTGAAGAAGGTAGAGCATGACTCTGCAGGTGGGAAGGAGGTAGCGCATGGCTCTGCGGGTGGGAAGGAGGTAACGCATGGCTCTGCGGGTGTGAGGAGGTAGCACATTAGAGCAGGTGTGAAGAAGGTAGTGCATGGCTCTGCGGTGGGAAGGAAGTAGCACATAGTGGTGCGGGTGGGAAGAAGGCATAATATCATTCCGTGGGTGGGAAGGAGGTAGCTTATGGATCTTCATGTGAGAAGTAAGAAGAGTATATTTCTCTGCAGGTAGAAAAAGAGATAAACCATGGCTGTTTAGTTTGGAAGGATGTAAAAAATGACTCTGCTTGTGGGAAGGAGGAAGGACAAATAAAAGGAGCAGCACCAAATCCTGCAGCTGAGAGGGTGGCAGCTCATCAGAAGGACAACGTGCAGCAGGCTTTGCACATTGGGTCCAGAACTGGGAAAACAAGATACTCCCAAAGAGAAGGTGGCTGAATGCTTCATTGCAGCAAGGAATGAGCAACGTGTTAAGCTCCTAGTATGGAGGGTTTATGTAAACAAAATAATAGCACTGGAAGTGACTGAAAATGCTCCCATTACAACTCGGGTGAGGACAAGTCACTGAAGAAGATCCAAATCACTGAGATTTCTAGAAAATGCACAAAATTCTAAATGTGAGGATTTTGTAATACAGGTATTCCTCACATACCGACCGGGTTCCGTTCCTACGACCCGGTTGTAAAACGAATTGGTCAGTAAGTGAGGAGTTAATGGATTCCCTGCTCTGGTGCTCTTGTCACTGTTCGGGGAAATATCCCTGAACATGGACGAACGCACAAGAGCAGGGAATTCCTCTAATCTATGCTCGGGGAAATTTCCACTAACATAGATTGGAGGAATTCCTTGCTCTGTTGCGTTCGTCTATGTTTGGGGAAATGTCCCCGAACGTAGACAAACGCAGCAGATCAGGAGATCCCTCTAATTCCCACGATGGCTCGCACTTACCATCCCGCGAGAGAGCTGGTCGTAAGTGTGAGCCATAAAAAAGGTGGGGCTCAAAACGAGGACCACCTGTATTTAGTTTTTTTATTTTATGTATGATATATTAACAAATCTGGGGGTCTTTCAATACCGTAGGATCATATCAAAAGAAAATATTATGAGACAAAATGAATTATAATATCTCATCTGTCAGCACTTATATGACTTACCTAGTGATAATATGTATTGAGTAGCTGGTGGTACAGTTATATTTTCTGCATTGTATTTTCATTAAGCACATAACTGACATACAACTTGATCTTTGCAGATAATCACACATAATCTGGATTTAGTTAAATTGAAAATGGCTATTATTGAACATGAGCCTCAATTTCACAATTGAGCGGCACATCACAGGTAATCATATAAACCATTTAACACGTACAATACCATGTTTTGACAAAATGAAATCACAATTTTACTAATCCGCTCAATACATATTCCCTGTTGGTTGCCACAACGGTAGCAAAAAAACCAGATTTTATCAAAAGGGAATCTCTGGCTTTGCAATTGACCATTTCATTCAGTTCCAAAAATAAAAAAGAAGAGAATCTCAAAAATATTTTTAATAAAGTTGGTCAAATAAGAAGTTGTGGCAAACTTAGCCACTTACAGAATGCCTTCATATATATCTGTCCATCATTACCAATGCTATGTATATATGTGAAGAAAATCCACCACTGTTCTCTGTTCACTGATCTTTATATAAAAATGTACATCTGGTTTCTCTTCTGCATTCATATGCTTACAGCACACGAATGCCATTAACATTACATTGCCAGTTTCACGAGCAGTGGATTCCTACACTGTTCGTGAAACGAATTAAGGACCGAACGGGAGACCAACCCAGGAGGTTGTGTGCCGCTTATTAGTGAGGTTGCAACATTAATAGTTAATGGGCCCCCGTTAATGGGCTTTCTGTGTGTGGCCACCGTTCGTATACTGAACACGTGGCGGCGGCCATCTTTGCTTTGTTAGAGTTCAGCTGTGTTTGGTCATCGAGTGCCTGGAACTGAAATCGGCCACTTGATTTCCAAACACTGCTGGACTTCCACAGCGTTCGGGAGACTCGCTCTTTTGGGGAAATAAAGGTATTCGTGAGTTTTCTCTTCTAAACCCCAGTTCGTGCAAATGTATATTACGAGTGGCGTTCGGTTAATTCTGCAAGGATCAGAACGGTACTTCGGTATATTGTACCTGCCGATCCCTGCATTCGGTTGAGAGGTCATTCACCCAAATCGGTGGGAAATTGTGAGAATTACAGATTTTAATGTAAAAGCTTGCATATTTCTGTAACCTCTGGTAATGTAATTATATGTACTTGCTGATGTCATCTTGGTGCCTGTACAGCAGGGGCTGCTGGGAAACAACCTTGCATGGTCAGTTTCCAACACAGTCCACCTGATTAAAACGCCTGCTGGAAACCCTGTACAGTAAAATCACATAAATTCAGGATTGTTTCATTAAAGCTCTCTGTTGACCTCCAAGCTATGTGTTGTCTAGTTCTTGAGAGAAAGGGATTATAACTACGCTACCTGCATTTTGCCTACTTTTTACCTGCTTCACTCTGTCTACCAGCGGAGATACCGTGAATAATACTACTACTCCGCTACAGAAGCCTTGAAAAAAGGAAATTAATGGATGTGTATTAAAATCCAAATTAAGGGGTATATTCACTGAACATTGCCAGGGTTATCCTCTAAACCAGGGGTCTTCAAACTGTGGCCCTCCAGATGTTGCTGAACTGCACCTACCATGATTCTTTGAATTGCATAGATAGCCAGAAAATCATGGGAGTTGTAGTTCAGCAACATCTGGGGGGCCGGAGTTTTAGGGCCCCTGCTCTAAACCATACAACTGCAGCTTCTATAATTCTACAAATCCAATTTAGCTATTAGGTCTAAAATTTGCACTCCCCTTAGTTTAAAAATTCTGAAACAGGGATCTTTTCTAACGAGCAGAGAAGAATTAAGATCCATAAGCCCCAATACTGGTTTCCAGTTTGACCCCTAATCCCTGGGACCTAGGCCTCCACCTAGGACACCTTATCAAACTGGATTCATAGTGAATTTCAAACTTAAAGGGACAATGTAGTCACTAGAACAACTACAGCTTACTATATTTGTTCTGGTCTGTAGAATCATTACCTTCAGGCTTTTTGCAGTAAACTTTGAAAATGCAGTGTTTACATTACAGCCTAGTGATAACTCCACTGGCCACTCCTCAGATGACTGCTAGAGGTGCTTCCTGGGGCAATGCTGCACAGTGTGACTGACATTCAGTGTCTCCACCCTCTGCATGGAGGCACTGAACTATCCTCATAGAGATGCATTGATTCAATTAATCTCCATGAGGAGATGCTGATTGGCCAGGGCTGTGTTTGAATCATGCTGGCTCTGCCCCTGATCTGCCTCATTGACAGTCTCAGCCAATCCAATGCTTTCCTGTGGGAAAACATTGTGATTGGCTGAGATCACCACTTGTGATGATGTCAGCCAAGGAGGCAGATCAGACTGGAATAAAAGTAAGATTGTTACTATATTTAGGTGGGCTGAGGAGGGGGGCAGGGGGGCTTGATGGTGTTTTTACACTATAGGGGTCAGCAATACATGTCTGTGTTCAGTACCGCATGATATGAACTTCAAAACAACCTGCATTAGAAGGAGAGGACACCAAGGGAGAGATATAGTAAGGATATCACTACCTGTTTGTAGTTTCTCTGACTGTCTGCAGTCAGGCTGTGAATTAAAGGGAATCTATAGTGCCAGGAAAACAAACTTGTTTTCCTGGCACTATAGCTTCCCCATCTTTCAAGCAATCCATGGGACCTAGGCGGAGATGGAGAAGGCAAGTTAGCGACAGCAAACTCCCAAAAACACAAAATGTAATTGTTAGCGATGGCCCAACTAGCAGGTTGGAGCAATTTGCCCCAGTACCATAGTGTCCCTTTAATATTACTGTAAATATAAAGGAGTATGAACTGACTTTCATCATTCATTTCCAATATTAGGGATTTCTTCTATTGGAATTGGAACTAAATATTACACTGACTCCTTGTTCTCTGCTTTCTTTCAAATTATTTGCTATGAATGTGATGTCATCTGTGATTTAGAAATGTAAACTATCCCAATCCTGTATATTATAATACAGAAATCACTGTATATGTGTGATCGCTTCCTCCCGGAGACACGAGCCTTTCTTCCAAATGTGTCATTTAATACTATGTTTGACTTAGCTGTTATACAGCTCTGCAGACATGCTGATATTTCATAAAAACATATTACTATTGTTATGCGTAAAATGAATCCAACATTATAGAATAATTCTTAGATTTGATGATTCGTTTCAGACCGAACTCTAATTCTGCTGAATTTAGGCCAATCAGTAGAGATGTCGCGAACTGGTCGCCGAACTGTTCGCGAACTGTCCACCGACGAACAATAGCGTGTTCGCGTTGGGCGAACATATGCGATTTCCGGTCTGCCCCCTATTCGTCATCATTGAGTACACTTTGACCCGGAACCTCACAGTCAGCAGACACATTCCAGCCAATCAGCAGCAGACCCTCCCTCCCAGGAAGTGTCTGCTGACTGTGAGGTTCCGGGTCAAAGTGTACTCAATGATGACGAATAGGGGCGGACCGGAAATCGCATATGTTCGCCCAACGCGAACACGCTATTGTTCGTCGGTGGACAGTTTGCGAACAGTTCGGCGACCAGTTCGCGACATCTCTACCAATCAGGTGATTCCTGAAATCCGAGCTGAAATGTATACGAATCATGAACCAACCAAAATACACTATGCCAACCGCGTTTGTCTCGGTTTGGGATTATGAATTCTGCTTGTGGTGCTAAAAAAGGGATGACTGATGGCTAGTAGACCGTCACTAAATTTTGATTCCACAGATCAAGTGAGAAGTGGCCAATGAATGGAAATAATTGAAAAAGTAAATAAAAAATCAATATAGTAAATATAAATACAGATTTTTGGCTGCTGTATTTTTCCTTCTGTTGGTTAATTTATTTTTCTCTCTTGATCTGTTTAACCAAATGGTAGGAAAATCATCCAATCAGTGTACTGCAAAATATCTTCATAATATCAAGTTATGCATGTGTTTTGCAGTACACTGATTGGTCGATTTTCACACAATTTTTTATTCTTCTGATTCGGTATCATAGTCAGAAACTCTGTTCTGAGATTTTCAGGTGTCCCATAAAAAGTTTTATATTGTGAAAAATGGTTCGGCCATGCTGACTTTTCTTGCGTTGCACAAATTAGTATTTCTCCAATTTCCTTGATTTGTTATTGATTTATGGGAGATGCCCTACTTTGAGCTTTGGTGAAGACTTGATCTGGGTTGAATAGAAATCGAACGGATAAGTTAATAGCTTGACTTGCATCACTACCAGTCCAGTCTTACCTCCAATGTGTAAAGGAACATAATAAAGCCAACCAAGACACTGGCAATATAAAGGAAATGGGACATGTACCCTTTTTGCCCCACCCTGGGAGCACTAGTGGATACATTGTCCTCTGATACTTATGTATCTGTACTGTAACAAGTTTGGACTAAGATTCCCTGACATTAACATGTTAATTCTCATCCCAGGAATTGTTCTATTATAAAGTCAGCATGAAATGAAGTACCAACCGTGCATCCCTCCCTAAGTCCCAAAACTCAGTCCCAATCAATTAGTCATTATCAAACTCTCGCCAGGATGTCTCATTGAGAATCGTGTTCGGAGATGTCACGGAATGTTTTTACGTCTGTTTCTTTCCCTCGCAACAGATGTTTGTTATTCTATCTTTTTTTTTTAATGTCTTGTTTATTTTTAATGCTGCCCTGCCCGTGCATTGAATCGTGCAGTCACTCCGACACCTGTTGTGAGAATATAGGATGAGTATTAGTACACATTGTGCCAAGAGATATCAGACAGCCAGATCCCTCAAACCAGATCCAATTATATTACCTCATTTAGCTACAGGAGAAAAACACACACACAAAATAACATGTCGAATACTGTAAAGTAAGGTTAGACCAGTGGTATTTAACCCATGGTTAGATTCCTGTGATATTGGATCTTACTAGAGCAAGCACACCTGCTGTCACCAACCCACCTGGTGAAATAGCCCACGTGTATAACAAACGAAAAATGGGTTTTCAATCTCATGCTACGAACATAATTTGGGTCCTTTTCAATATTTGATAACAACTGGGCTAGACAATCTCTCAGTCACCTGGTTATAGAGACGTTGGCGTACGATTTGGAAAAACCTCACATGACTGCAAAGATCAGGTTAGTTTAGTAATCTGAGTCCAGTGCAGCTTGTCATTTATCCTCCCAAACTGTCTAAACCTTTTATCATTGAAGACAAATTCATTCCTATAACTTTACCTTACTGGACCTGTGCCTTGAGCGGTAAAGTATATGAAATTACTTATATTAAACTCTCCTCCAAAATCTTCCTTCTCGTGCTACATTCTAATGTACCAGCTTCCACCAAGGGGACATCTATTCATTCTATGTTCAGTGCAGGAGGAGGGGGTGTCTGCAGCCTTTGCAAGCTCTCTCTTTTTTCCCCAGCCCAGACTTCCCATCTGTGCTGCTGAATACAAGCGAAAGTTTCGTATTGAGAAGACTCTCTGCTAGAACTGCGAGTGTGCATGCGCACGCGTTTGTGATCTCTGCTCTCCTAAGTTTCTCAAGCAGTAATACAGCTCTTCAAGAAGGGGAAGGCTGCCCCGCTTGCAGACACCACCTGCAGCCTCACAGCGGGGATGGTGTTTCTGCCGCTATATATAAAAGAGCCAAATTTTACTGAAATCGTCACGTTTATAAATGGTCATAAACTGACGGGATTTATGTGTGTACGGCATGTTCCTTCAAGACAAAATATGTGCACAACAAATAGTGCATTTGGTAATGGAACAGATTCTCATTCAATTTAAAGAAACAATAAATATATATTTTTCAAGTTTCTATAATGTCCCATCTCCAAACACGCCGTTAAAAGCTCTTAATCTAGCATAATATTGTTTATAATTTTGTTTTGGATTACTTTTTGTATGGCATATTCTGTTTATTAATATTTATATCCGTTTCCACCTTAAAATGTGTGTGCTATGTCTAGTAAAGTTAGTTGCTGTTTTAACCTTCACCAAGTGTCATCTGGTTGTTTGGTCCAGGGTGGAAAAGGCCCTCAGTGATCCCAGTCAAGCCTCGGCGACTGGATCTTAAGTGTTCCAGTGTCCCTGATAGCTACGAGGAAGCAGACTTGGTGGAGGTATACAGTCAGAGTACTGGAGCTCTCCACTCTCCCTTTGTAGCGATGTGATTGGCTGTCTCAGTGTAGCCTACTGGGGCTCATTACACGTGAGATCTTCAGCTGAGTCATTGATCAATGCTGAAGTCTTAAACTTATTGACTGCTCTGTCTTTAGATGTCAAGGCGATGATTCTTGCGGTAGTTATGCAAATCGTGCTAGTTTTAGCATTACAAAGCAGTTACAGCAATAGGCGATCCAGGGCTGCGACATGAGGCCAAAATGCAGTTAATTTTAAAAGCAGTTACTTCATATAGACAGACATGCTGACCCTTATTGTGGGAGTATTAATTCTAAGGATATAAGTCAGCAAAATGTTTGATGAAAGTGATGGAACCAGAGAGTGATTTAACTGATGTAACTTGGATGTGATGTAAGTGATGAAGCCAGGGTGTGATGGAAGAGATAGAACCAGGGTGCGATGAAAGTGATGAAGCCAGGGTGTGATGGAAGTGATGGAGCCAGGGTGTGATGTAAGTGATGGAACCAGGGTGTGATGGAAGTGATGGAACCAGGGTGTGCTGTAAGTGATGGAACCAGGGTGTGATGTAAGTGATGGAGCCAGGGTGTGCTGTAAGTGATGGAACCAGGGTGTGATGGAAGTGATGGAACCAGGGTGTGCTGTAAGTGATGGAACCAGGGAGTGATGGAAGAGATGGAACCAGGGTGTGCTGTAAGTGATGGAACCAGGGTGTGATGTAAGTGATGGAGCCAGGGTGTGCTGTAAGTGATGGAACCAGGGTGTGATGTAAGTGATGGAACCAGGGTGTGATGTAAGTGATGAAGCCAGGGTGTGCTGTAAGTGATGGAGTCAGGGTGTGATGTAAGTGATGGAGTCAGGGTGTGATGTAAGTGATGGAGTCAGGGTGTGATGTAAGTGATGGAGTCAGGATGTGATGTAAGTGATGGAGTCAGGGTGTGATGGAAGTGATGGAAGCAGGTGTGATATAAGTGATGGTACCAGGGTGTGATGGAAGTGATAAAGTGATGTAGCCAGGGTGTGATGTAAATGATGAAACCAGGGTGTGATGTAAGTGGTGGAACCATAGTGTGATGTAACAGATGGAATCAGGGTGTGATGTAAGTGATAAAACCAGGGAGTGATGTAAGTGATGGAACCAGGGTGTGATGTAACCGATGAAACAAGGGTGTGATATAACCAATGGAGCCAGGGTGTAATGTAAGTAGTGGAGCCAGGGTGTGATGTAAGTGATGGAGCCAGGGTGTAATGTAACCGATGGAACCAGGGTGTGATGTAACCAATGGAAACAGGGTGTGATGTAAGTGATGAAACCATGGTTTGATGTAAGTGATGGAGCCAGGGTGTGATGTAAGTGATGGAACCAGGGTGTGATGGAAGTGATGGAACCAGGGTGTGCTGTAAGTGATGGAACCAGGGTGTGATGGAAGTGATGGAACCAGGGTGTGCTGTAAGTGATGGAGTCAGGGTGTGATGTAAGTGATGGAGTCAGGATGTGATGTAAGTGATGGAGTCAGGGTGTGATGGAAGTGATGGAAGCAGGTGTGATATAAGTGATGGTACCAGGGTGTGATGGAAGTGATAAAGTGATGTAGCCAGGGTGTGATGTAAATAATGAAACCAGGGTGTGATGTAAGTGGTGGAACCATAGTGTGATGTAACAGATGGAATCAGGGTGTGATGTAAGTGATAAAACCAGGGAGTGATGTAAGTGATGGAACCAGGGTGTGATGTAACCGATGAAACAAGGGTGTGATATAACCAATGGAGCCAGGGTGTAATGTAAGTAGTGGAGCCAGGGTGTGATGTAAGTGATGGAGCCAGGGTGTAATGTAACCGATGGAACCAGGGTGTGATGTAACCAATGGAAACAGGGTGTGATGTAAGTGATGAAACCATGGTTTGATGTAAGTGATGGAGCCAGGGTGTGATGTAAGTGATAGAGCCAGGGTGTGATATAAGTGAAGGAGCCAGGGTGTGATGTAAGTGATGGGACCAGGGTGTGATGTAACCGATGAAGTCAGGATGTGATAAAATCTAAGCCTCCTCAAACTCCTCTTTAATACATTAGAACATTTATTTATAAACATACTTTAAAAGCGCCGATCCTGCATCTTCTCTCAGTCTTTAATGCCAGCATAGACCAGCACTTACTAACTCCTTCCCAAACAGTCTGGGGACTTTCTTTTCATCTGGTAATATAATGACGTCAGACGTTTTTGGTGAATAAGATGAAAACTGCCAATCTATTGATGCTAACATTAGTTTATGAAAAACATGTCAATCCCCATTTAGAGGGCACCTAGCAGCCAGTCTGAGAATGGAATGATGGATTTATGACTAGACAGACAGACTGATAGAGGTAGCGACACACACGTTATCCTGTGAATGCTTAATATTAGAAACTGCACATTAATAGAACAGTACATTGATATTCGCTGTGCACTGTCTGTCCTGATGAAATATGTTATTTGCATAAATTGATCACTGTGAATTTTCACTCTCTTTTGAATTTGAGTGTTTCGCGTCTCTGTAACATGTAATCCTGAGTGACCTCCAAAATCTTCCAAGTAAGGAAGGCCCAGCCCCCTGGCTGGCTGTGCGTGTAGTATCAGACATGAGTGTTAGTGGAGCAGGACATTAACACTTTCTCAGATGGAAGGGCATTTAAATCAGATGAATTGACAGCATGTTGCCGCCATTGCCAGCATACAATGGGTTAAATCTCAAGGAGCAGGAGGGAGGCGCGGCAGAAATTCCATTAAGATGGCAATTTGCAGCTTTTCTGGGGAAAAAAAGAGATTACAGGCTGCATCCTGTCTCTGTGGTTAGGGGGGAGCAGGGAATTAAACCAACATGGTGGGGAATGGAGGAAGAAATATAGAGAACGAGAGAGAGTGATGGAGAAAGGAAGAAAGGGAAAAAGGAAGGAAGAAAGAGATAGAGAGCAAGGGAGAGTGGGATGCAGATAGGGAGAAAGCAGGGAGTAGGTGAAAGTGCACACAGATGGAAGTGGCTGGAATTCTGAGCAAACTCGAACTCACAAGGTGCTTAGGATGGCAAACGCAGAAATCCCCATCATCCTTTGCAGCGTCACTGTGATATATGATATGATAGGCATAACTACGACGTTAGCCGACCCTTCAAAATACAATAAGAAAATTATCAAATAGCAAACATAGTGGAATATATATATATATATATATATAGCTTTAATTCCCCCTACCTTATCCGAAAAACAGGGCTGTGAAGAAATTACCCTTTTTATTCATTATTTCTTCATTCTCCATTCGGTAGATGTAACTACCGAACAAAGACCACCCCCTGGCTCATTAAACCTCAAAGCCTGTTTCAATTAAACCCTCTACATGTGCGGCCAGCGTTCGTACTACCGAATGCCACGTGGCTGAGAAAACCGCGGCCATCTTTTTTTCATGCGAACAAAGACAGCAGACTTGGTCGTCGAGTGTCTGGAACTAAAATCGGACACTCGACTTCCCGAACACCGGTCTCAAACACACGAACGCTGGATCTATATGTACCGATTAGCTAGAAGAGCGCTATTCGGTACTGTTGTGCATACGAATGAGGGGAACAATCGCTGCTGGGAGCCAGGGGGATCCATTCGGTACTTTGTTCATTTTTCTCCTTTTACTGAAGTGACCGGCAAAACCACTCAACCTTGTGGAACTATTTTGGGCAGCCCACTCACGGTGAACCGGTCACTGAAGACTTCCATCGTTTTTGAGAACCCCTGAACCGATCTGGGTGAAATTTGTTTATGTTGGTCACCCAGATCGGGGCTATCAGGGGACATATTATTATATGTGGGGATACCTCATATATAAAGGGGTGTTCCAGATATTGGGGAAAACTGTGATTTTTCTGCCTGTAGATAATCAAGTTATTACTTTTTCAGACTTGATTATCTCCAGGACCAGGGGAGGGAATTGTATGTTTGTGCTGGGTGTGTTTTATTATTTTACTGTACGTGATTGGTTATACTATGTCCCTCCCTGTGGGATGTCCCCTTGCATGGGGACTTGCATAAAAGCCTCTGTGTGTTAATTAAAGGCAGTTCATTTTGTACCCTTCTTCTTGACTTCGGCTGATGTTTGGGGATTCGTATGCTTTACTTAGGGAATTATCTTGTAAAGCTATTTGTATTTCGTATGGATTTCGTCTATTTCAACTACCGAACGGAGAGCTACATACACTAGGCTCTGGCGGTTCGGGAGGAAACTACCGAAAGAGGTTTAAATACACTTGGTTTCCTTACAAGGGCTTTCTGCTAAATATTAAAAATGCTATTCCAAGACACCTGGGGTTCTATATAATATAAATTCAGAACAGTGACCTTCAAGTCTAGCATGGATACTGATATAATTCTACAATGTGACATTCAAACACAGCATGGACACTGATAATTCTATACAGTGACATTCTAAGACAGTGCGGACACTGATATACACCCTGTTCCAAATTATTATGCAAATTATATTTTTCTCATTTACCTAAATAATTGATGTAAATAACAGTCAGCATAATTCTCATGTTATCAACTATTAAGAGTACAATTCAAATTTTATTGAACAAACCTCCTAATGATAACAGTATTTTTTTTAAACATACAAAAAATTACAATGCACTGTTCCAAATTATTACGCACATTAAGTTTCAAAACACTTTATAGGTTGTAAAGAACTGAAAATTGTCATTTGTTGTGTTTGCAGCATATTTACTGAAATCAAAAGCTATTTCAATTAAACTTATAACAACAGTTTAACTTTTTAAACATTTTAACAGGTCATGTTACATTTTAACATAGGACCCCTTATTTGATAGCAGCTTCACAAGTCTTGCATCCATTGAACTAGTGAGTTTTTGGACAGTTTCTGTTTGAATTTGTTTGCAAGATGTCCGAATAGCTTCCCAGAGCTGCTGTTTGGATGTAAACTGCCTCCCACCCTCAATGATCTTTTGCTTGAGGATGCTCCAAAGGTTCTCAATAGGAGTAAGGTCAGGGGAGGATGGAGGCCACACCATGACTTTCTCTCCTTTTATTCCCATAACAGTCATTGATGCAGAGGTATTCTTTGCAGCATGAGATGGTACATTGTCATGCATGAAGATGATTTTATTACGGAAAGCATAGTTCTTCCTTCTGTACCAGGGAAGAAAGTGGTCAGTCAGAAACTCCGCATGCATTTGCAGAGGTCATCTTTACACCTTCGGGAACCCTAAAGAGGCCGACCAGCTCTCTTCCCATGATTCCGGCCCAAATCATGACTCCACCACCGCCTTTCTGACGTCGCAGCCTTTTTGGAATAGGGTGGCCGTCCACCAACCATCCACTACTCCATCTATCTGGACCATCCAGGGTTGCACGGCACTCATCAGTGAACAGGACTATTTGAAAATTAGTCTTCATGTATTTTTCTGCCCAATGCAGCCATTTCTGCTTGTGAGCATTGGTTAGTGGTGGCCTAATAGAAGGTTAATGCACAGTTGCAAGACTCTGGAGGACTCTACACCTTGATGTCCGTGGGACTCCAGAGGCACCAGCAGCTTCAAATATCTGTTTGCTGCTATGTAATAGTATTTTAGCAGCTGCTCTCTTGATCCGATGCATGGATCTGGCAGAAATTTTCCTCAATGTGCCTTTATCTGCACGAACCCGTCTGTGCCATGAATCAGCTACAAATCTCTTAATGGTGCGATGATCACGCTTAAGTTTTCGTGGAATATCTAATGTTTTCATACCTCGTCCAAGGCATTGAACTATTTTACTCTTTTTGGCAGCAGAGAGATCCTTTTTCTTCCCCATATTGCATGAAAAGGGTGCTCTGCTTAATAATGTGGAACACCCTCCTTTAGTAGTTTTTCCTTAAATTGGGCTCACTTGGCAATCTAATTATCTTATCACAGGTGTCCGAGATTTGTTTCAGTGATCAAAAGAGCCCTGAGACACAATGCCATCCATGAGTTAAACTGAAAAACAAAATATTTAATCTTTGTGACACTTAAATAGAATTTGCATAATAATTTGGAACAGGGTGTAATTCTATAATGTGACATTCTAACAGAGCGCAGACACTAATATAATTCTATACAGTGACATTCTAACACAGCGCAGACACTGATATAATTCTATAATGTGACATTCTTGCAGAGCGCGGACACTGATATAATTCTATACAGTGACATTCTTACAGAGTGCGGACACTGATATAATTCTATACGGTGACATTCTTACAGAGCGCGGACACTGATATAATTCTATACGGTGACATTCTTACAGAGCGCGGACATTGATATAATTCTATACGGTGACATTCTTACAGAGCACGGACACTGATATAATTCTATACGGTGACATTCAAACAGAGTGCGGACACTAATATAATGCTATATGGTCACTGTCATGTTCCTGAGCAGGTCAGAGAGGAGACGATTGCCAGGGTTATTGGTTGAAACTTTATTTGTCTTTTTAGACATAACAATTTACTTGAAAGAAAAAATTAAGGCAATATGCCACAAAAAGGATACTTTGAGAGTAAAACAGAATAAAGGCAATATGCCACAAACAGGATATCTTGAAAGTAAACGAATAAAGTCTTTTATATACAAGTAGGTTTGATGTTATTTCCAAGTAGTTTAGTAATCTGCGGAATGTCACACTGCAGCCAGGTTCAGGATGATACAGGGTTGAAATGGTTAAAGCTGGTAAGTACTTTCAGTATAATGTAATACAGGTTGCTTACAGGATCATGCAGAGTTGCAGCAGTTGAGACAGGTAAGTAGATTCCAGTATAATGTAATACAGGTTGCTTACATGATTATGCAGAGTTGCAGCAGTTGAGATAGGTAAGTAGATTCCAGTATGATGTAATACAGGCTGCTTACAGGATCATGCAGAGTTGCAGCAGTTGAGACAGGTAAGTAGATTCCAGTATAATGTAATACAGGTTGCTTACATGATCATGCAGAGTTGCAGTAGTTGAGACAGGTAAGTAGCTTCCAGTATAATGTAATACAGGTTGCTTACATGATTATGCAGAGTTGCAGCAGTTGAGATAGGTAAGTAGATTCCAGTATAATGTAATACAGGTTGCTTACAGGATCATGCAGAGTTGCAGTAGTTGAGACAGGTAAGTAGATTCCAGTATAATGTAATACAGGTTGCTTACATGATCATGCAGAGTTGCAGTAGTTGAGACAGGTAAGTAGCTTCCAGTATAATGTAATACAGGTTGCTTACAGGGATCTTGCAGAGTTGCAGCAGTTGAAGCTGTTAAGGATCTTCAATATGGTAGATCAAGCAGGTAAGCCTCTTCAGATTGAAATAACGCAGATAAATACAGGATGTTTTCAGGAGTCAGGATCAGAAGTCCTATGTCAGAACACTGACTTCAATGTCAGAACACTGACTTCAATGTCAGAACACTGACTTCAATGTAAAGACCATGAGAAGAGTTGGATGTGGCCTTTTATAGCAGACTTGGAAGATCATTTGAGGCAGGTGAGAGCAACTGAGGATTGACAAGTGGCTAGGGAGGCCACTAGAGGCGAGAAACAGGAATTGCAGCAATAAAATAAAACAATTTCTTGGTTGTCTGGATTCTAATAGAGCGCAGACACTAGCGTCATCTTGCAGTCTGTTACACTGTAATTGTAAAAACAGCAATGTTTGCATTTCAGGGTTCGATCTACCTGTAGTGGCTGGCTATTATACTGGCAACCACTAGACCAGTGATGGCGAACCTTTTTGAGCCCGAGTGCCCAAACCGCAATACATGCCAACATTTTTTCTCCTTAAAGTGCCAACACGGCAATTAAACCCAAATACTGAGGTTTAAGTTTAGAAAAAAACAACTCGTACTGTTGTCCGAACTAATAACTTTTGTTTTTAAAGAACACAGAGAGTTCAATGATACAAATTTTAAATAATGATATAAATAGATAAAATTAAGCTTATATTTATTAGTATCTCCAACAAATGCAATACATACACAGACAGACTGTTGAATACTGTCTGCTGAATACACACACACAAGACTGCTGAATACAGAGACTGATGAATACACATACAGACAGACTGCTGAGTACACACACACACACAGACTGCTGAGTACACACACACTGCTGAGTACACACAGACTGCTGAGTACACACACACAGACTGCTGAGTACACACACACAGACTGCTGAGTACACACACACACAGACTGCTGAATACACACACACACACAGACAGCTGAATGCACGCAAACACAGACAGACTGCTGAATACACGCACACACACACAGACTGCTGAATACACACATACTGCATGGGGGGTGTGTGTGTGAGTGTTGTATGTGAGGGGTGCTGTGTGTGTGTGTGGGGGGTGCTGTGTGTGTGTGTGGGGGGTGCTGTGTGTGTGCTATATGTGTAAGGGTGCTGGGAGGGTAGGGGTACTTTCTGTGTGAGGGGGTAGGGGTACTGGGGAGGGGGTAGAGTGCTACTGGGAGGGTTGGGGTACTATGTGGGGGGTAGGGGTACTGTGGTATTAGTAGGGGAATTTGAGGTACTACTGGGAGGGTTGGGGTTACTGCTGTTGGGGTAGGGGGTACACTGCGTGTGGGGGTAGGGGTACTGCTGGGGTGGTAGGGGTACTGTGTGTGGGGGTGGGGCCTGCTGGGGGTTTAGGGGTACTGCTGGGGGTTAGGGGTACTGTGTATGGGGGGTAGGGGTACTGTGTATGGGGGGTAGGGGTACTGCTGTGGAGGGTAGGGGTTACTGCTGGGCAGGGTAGGGGTACTGCTGGGGAGGGTAGGGGTTACTGCTGGGCAGGGTAGGGGTACCGCTGGGGGGGGTAGCGGTTACTGCTGGAGGGTAGCGGTTACTGCTGGGGGGTAGGGGTTACTGCTGGGGAGGGTAGGGGTTACTGCTGGGGGGTAGGGGTACTGCTGTGGAGGGTAGGGGTTACTGCTGAGGGGTAGGGGTACTGCTGGGGAGGGTAGGGGTTCTGCTGGGGGGGTTAGGGGTTCTGCTGGGGGGGTAAGGGTGCTGTGTCAGTATACCCCCCCTCCCTCCTTCTTACCTTTAATGAAGTAGGGGGGGAGGGGGGGACAGCGATCCCTGGTGGTCCGGTGGTGGTAAGCACTGCAGGGGGAGGGCTCCAGGAAGCAGCTCCCCTGTCCTCCCATGCTGTGTGGAGCGTTGCCATGGTAACGCGCGGTAACGCTCCACACAGCATCGCGCGGGAGGACAGGGGAGCTGCTTCCTGGAGCCCTCCCCCTGCCTCCCGACCCGGAAGCAGAGTAGGCGCCTGCCGTTTCGGGCAGGCGCCTACTCTCCATTGATGGCGAACCTGTGGCCGCGTGCCCACAGAAAGGGCCCGGCGTGCCACCTGTGGCACGCGTGCCATAGGTTCGCCATCACTGTCCTAAAGGATGTATCAAACAGAATGCTGCTAGTCTATCCAGAGCAAATTGTTGCCATATTGCTATTTTACAAAGGCATTCAACTCATGGTAATGGTGTGGCAATCTTTGCTGTCTGCTAGAGACAGTGGGAAATCTGAAATCGACTAATCTGAAAATGTTTCAGATGAACACAGGTTTAACTGACTTAACTGTTACAGTATTAAATTAGATGCAAAGTGGCAGACATCATAAGCAGAGCAGATGTAGGAGTAGTGGCACAGTTGCTATTAACAGTCTGGTCACTGTATCACGAATAGTACAATCTGTGATATTGACAGTCTATAAGAAGAATAGAATGGGAAAAGGTTTGTGGGTACAAAATGCGGGAGATGTGCCAGATGACCAGTGTCTCACCCTAATGTGCCTTCGAGGGAACCCCTTACCCCAACAAAAGCTCTCCCTATCTTGGCCAGTTATGATTTTGATTGCACTTACACCAGCCATCGCTCCACATGTCATTAGCTATCTCAGTGTTTCTTATTCCTTCTAACCAATGACAGCAGCCCTTATATCTGAACATTGACAAGTATAATTCCCCTTTCCACTATTTTTGCAATAGCTTTTGTAATATGTCTTTTATTATAAGCATTACTTATAAGTCTGCATATTGCCCCCATGTTAACTGCTTACAGTTACTTCCGGAAGCTTAAAGGACCACTATAGGCACCCGGACCACTTCAGCTAAATGAAGTGGTCTGGGTACCAGGTCCCTCTAGGTTTAACCCTGCAGCTGAAAACATATGTTTACACTGAGGGTTAATCCAGCCTCTATTGGCTGTCTCACTGACAGTCGCTAGAGGCCGCTTCCGCGCTTCTCACTGTGAAAATCACCCAGCACTGGAGAAAGGTTAGTGTCTGAAGGGGTTTTAACCCAGTGGGAGGGGGGCTATGAGGGTGGGGTGGGGACCTTTAAAGGAACACTATAGTCAAACAACTTTAGCTTAATGAAGCAGTTTTTCCCAATGGTGGAAAAAGGTAAGTGTCTGAAGGGTTTTTAACCCAGTGGGAGGGGGGCCATGAATGTGGGGGGGGGACCTTTAAAGGAACACTATAGTCAAACAACTTTAGCTTAATGAAGCAGTTTTTTTGTGTAGATAATGCTTCTCAGGTTTCACTGCTTAATTCTCTGCCATTTAGGAGTTAAATCACTTTGTTTCTGCTTATGCAGCCCTTGTCACACTTCCCCTGGCTCTGATTGACACAGCCTGCATGAAAAAAAAAACCTGTTTTCACTTTCAATTAGATGTAATTTACCTTAAACAATTGTATCTCTGTCTCTGTAAATTGAACTTTAATCACATACAAGAGGCTCTTACAGGGTCTAGCAAGCTATTAACATAGCAGGGGATAAGAAAATCTAAATTAAACAGAACTTGCAATAAAGGAAGGATAAACTGTAGATGACTCTTTACAGGAAGTGTTTAGGAAGGCTATGCAAGTCACATGCAGGGAGGTGTGACTAGTATTCATAAACAAAGTGATTTAACTCCTAAATGGCAGAGAATTGAGCAGAGAGAATGCAAGGGCATGATCTATACACCAAAACTGCTTCATTAAGCTAATGTTTTTTTGGTGACTATAGTGTACCTTTAATATATACTAATTAAAGTGTACTGTTCGTTACTTAAACTGAGAGACCAAACTACTGTTGGGAAACTATAAATCAAAAGTTTAAAGGTCAGTAAATGAAAGTTAAGCATTTTCTTTAAGTCTTACATTTTACTTGCTTGCACGAGAGACAAAGATTTGCCATGTTGTAGACATTTAGGACCACTTAAGCTGCACTAATGGGAAGGGCACAGTGTTCTACAATACTGCTTGCCATAAAAAGAGCAATATTTATTAAATACATTACTGAATTAGCAACATTTTTTATCCTGTGATTTTCCCTCCAGCACCACCTCTACTAGATAAATGACACTTGAGAGGTATAATTGTTTTAGTGTTTTCTGTCGATAATATTCTGTAATTAGTCCCATCATAATTGTCAGCACCAGGC
>OW240921.1:124097760-124216833 GCA_933207985.1 Pelobates cultripes | reverse complement strand
GGTTACTGCTGGGGGGGGTAAGGGTGCTGTGTCATTACTTTTAATGAGGGGGGAAGGGGGGGGGGACACAGCGATCCCTGGTGGTCCGGTGGTGGTAAGCACTGCAGGGGGAGGGCTCTAGGAAGCAGCTCCCGTGTCCTCTCGCGCAATGCTGTATGGAGCGTTGCCATGGTAACGTGCGGCAACGCTCCACACAGCATCGCGCGGGAGGACAGGGGAGCTGCTTCCTAGAGCCCTCCCCCTGCCTCCCGACCCGGAAGCAGAGTAGGCGCCTGCCGTTTCGGGCAGACAGGCGCCTACTCTGCAGTGATGGCGGACCTGTGGCCGCGTGCCCACAGAAAGGGCCCGGCGTGCCACCTGTGGCACGCGTGCCATAGGTTCGCCATCACTGCACTAGACAGACTAGCTGCACTGACAGAGTAAAACTCAGTGACGTGATGTGGAACCCACCATAGAAAAGACCTGATTCAATGCTCCATATGGGGCAGTATGAATGCGCTTTAGGTTCCCAGTTTTTCTTTGAAGAGCCTGGGATTGGACCATCACGGACGAGGTGCAGAGATGAGCTGCGCTCTGGGATTTTCTTCATTTTAATGTCAAACGGGGACACACATCTTAATACAATTAGGGACAGGGTCACTAAAGAGTTAGAAATACAGGTTTGTATTCTTAATGCTATAGTGCTTCTTTATTGCCAAAGTCAACAGTTTTTGGGACTCAAATTAAAGGAAAACTCCCACTCTAACTACGTCATCTAAAGTAAGTTAGCACTTTCTCACATTATAAAGCAAAGAAAAGTGCGTACCCCAACTGCACTCATACGCCGGTTAACTCCAAAACCGTGATATACAAAAACAAAACCACTCGTTACTGTCTAGTTAACAGCTTGAAAAACAATGTTGCCTCCCCCACCCCATCAATGCTGCGTCCCTCAGTCTTCCTTCACCTGTCACATTGATCGGGAAGGTTTGATTGGTGTCTGGCTATGGGCTCAGAGATTCCGCTGACATCTACACACAATGTACGGCTGTGAAAGGCTGAGGGCGTTATCTCTGGTTATAGATGGCTACCAAGACAAGGCTCGATGCTCTCTATGGTAGCCAGAGGAGATCAGAGTCAGTGCTGTGAGGTCTCGGGGAGGTCAATTTTAGAACTAAACCGAAAATGGTTTAACTCTATAAATAAAGTTATTATGGAGGCTGGAGTTGCCGGGTCGTATTCCTTTAAACTGTGTTTCTCTCAGTGAATTTATTTTTCCTTGAAATTGCGTCCAGTTCCAGGGCTGCATGTCAACATTATGTTAGATGGAATTTGCCCCCGCAGAACACAGGTTGCTTTATAAAAGTGAGTAACAGAAATCCTCACCAATAGCAGGCAAAGGATGGGCAACTAACAACAGGCTGGTACAATGCTGGTATACATGAAAACAGGAAGATCTTTGGGACAACAATAACCTCATGAACACCAAAGGATCATTTTAGACCTGAATGTTCCCTTTTTATTATTGCAGTGCTTATGGTACTTTTATTTTGCTGGGTTAGTAGTTTAGATTAGAAAAGAAAAAAAGAAAAGAAAATAACATTGTTTTCTTCAATTGCTTTAATTAGCTGACTCCATGGTCTCAAATAAAAATGTAGCCTGATACATGTACAAGAATTTTACAGATTGTCCTAATTCTTGGAACTCTTGTTTTTCACACCTGGAGAATGTTCTCTGTCTGCTGTGTGTGCTGTGAAAAAACATGCATTAAGCTATAAGCCAGTGGTAATGTGTATTTTGGAAGATAATGTCTCACAAAGCTACAGAGCTCAAGAAATTCACGAAAGCAGAATGTAAAGCAAAATGAGGTTGTTGGACTTGGAGATTGAAATCCACAGCTCTTAATCTGCACTTAACATTCATTTATACACTGTTCTATATATCTCGCTGCTGGGTTTGCATGGTTGGGCTTTGAAAAAGATATTATTTACAGATTATGGCTGAACATGGGGGTGAATTTAATGAATTATAAACCTGGATCGTCAAGGTAACAGGGACATTTCTAGAAGTTTCCTAAATGTTACAGTCCTTTTTGTTTTATTTATTTTTTAATAATATAAATTGGAAGGGACACTGTTCATACATTTTTTTGTGGATCATTTTGTCTCATCGGGGTTAGCTTAATGGCACGTGAGGCAAAACACACATATGTCATGAATATCTATCCATTGACTCTCTCAGTGTTGTTGGAATCAATCAGTGTTCACCAAACAGGAGGGACCACAATGTGGAACGGCGGAATAATTTAAATCGTATGGCAGACAGGGACACTGTGTGCACCATAACCAGTACCAGGCATCTCCTGACACTCTCCCTCCATTCAAAGTTAAATCATTTTCAAGAAGTTCAACACTGAACTAGGTTTCTTGGTCGCCAAAAGTCCCACCCACTCAGGAGGTGTGGCTAAGACAGAGATTACACACTTCCTTCTAGCCATACAAGTCCATACTAGCAATGGGTGCTGTGATTGGTTGAAATAAGTCAGCTGACACTTTCAGCCAGTCACAGCTGCCCATTGCTGCTCAGGCTAATGCTTCCTCATTAACCCAAGGTTTACATAGGGGATGGGATGCTGGACTCTTGTTTAGCATTAAAACAAGGGCGCCAGGCGATGCCCAACACTATAACAACATAAATGAGACGAAGCTATTATAGTGCTTGGAGTTAAAGGAGGATGTTTCGTGAAATTAAACTTTAGTCACCTTGAGACAGGTTAACGATGAGCGCTGGATTTTGAAATATAGAATTTGTGACAACCGTCTTTCAATAAGGCGATAACAGAAGCCCAGCCTTGCCAGTCTTTTAATGCCCCTACATTTTCCTACTGCAGTTTCTGGTATCGGAAGAATTGCTGCTCTAAATTTAGACATGTCCTCAGTTTTTAAATCTTTGAAATATAATGAGTTGGAAAAGATTCAAAGAGTGAGGGGGAATCCACGCCAAAGCATACTTACACAGCCAAGTACGGAGAATGGGAAGGAGGGTTACCCCCGTCTGTCTGTGGCAAAGAGCTTAAAGAGTTAGAGACAGACAGATGGACAGGAAGATGAACATAAGTTAATCTTGAAAAAAACGAGATAAACAGAGAGAGGAACAGACAGACATGCATATGTCTGGATATAAATCTAAGTGATTTCCGCTCCTGAATATGCTTTTCATACTATTTATGTAGGAACAAATATTAAAGCATCTCTGTCATGTTTGTTTTTATTTCTGTTTTCCTGTTCTTATGCCCCCAGTATCTTATTGATTTTACCCCATCTTTGCTGCTTGCTTTTTTATTATACTTATCTTTTCTTCCTTGTGATCTCAATACCGGGACACCTCCATTTTGTTTTCCTCTGACTCTGTCCATTTACCAGAAATCACTCTCCCCATGAGAAAAAGCAGTCTCTACTTTCTCCTATGTTTAATTAAAAACCTAAAAAATATATAAAAACAGGGAGAAATAGAGAGTTATAATTCCAATAACCAAGGAACTAGCTGGCAAGAGAATGGAAAATATTGGGCCAAAATGACTGAATTAGTGAAATTCTCCAACTCACCCAACTTTTCCCAGTTTGACTATTTTGGTGTAAAATATATAATCCCCTCTCAGCTCTCCCCAGTTGCAGATTAAATAGATTCATACAAGTTTAGTATGTAGCTGTCAGGCCCCCTCTCCTCTGCCTCCTTATCTCATGCACCCATGCCAAATCTCCCTCTCCCCTCATGGAGATGTCATGCTGGAACAGGTCCTCCTTTGACATGGCACAGCCGGCCTGTTCTCCACCGCCGACTGACCACAGAGCTGCAGGAACAGGCAGTGCCGTATCCCAGGCGCCGCATTGCAAATTGGATCAAAACTCAGTTCCAGAGAGACGTAACAACAGGGGTGACCAAGGGATCAGAAGGTGGTCCAAACCAAGGGGTTGTGTATATGAGGCAGAGTTACGGTAAATGGACATACCTCTTCTCCCTATTTAAACACCACTCAGACTAGTATTCATTACTCAATTATACTGTGCTCCTGTTGTGTTAAGACCTTCAGTGACAACTCTGCTGTATCCTGCTATTGACCCTTGCCTGGTCACTTCTAAACCTGTGCTGCCCTTCTCTATTATTTTGAGCGTGCCGCCGGCCATGTTACCGGGCGCTAGGGAGTATTGTTGCTCACTAGCACCCGGTAGAACACCAGTCTGGTGGTATCCACATCAGTCCTCGGAGCCAGGCCCCCCTCCCAGACATCCATTGCGGCAGCAGCGCAAGGGCGCTTCAATGGCTCGCTCCCGTCCTTCCCCTTTACGTGGGGACAGTGGGCCAGAACATATGAGGAAATGTGCTGAAAAAGGAAGGGCTGCCAGGCGCAGGCAAGATGGACATAGGAACAGCAATAAAGGTAAGATGTGTGTCAGAGAATGTGTGTTAGTCAGCTTCACTCAGTATGTTTGTGTATGTCAGTCAGTGTGTGTCTGCATGAGTCATTGTGTGTCTGTATTGGTCAGTGTGTGTCTGTATGGGTCAGTGTGTGTCTGCATGGGTCATTATGTGTGTCTGTATTGGTCTGTATGGGTCAGTATGTGTGTCTTTATGGGTCAGTGTGTGTCTGTATGGGTCATTGTACGTCTGTATGAGTCATTGTGTGTCTGCATGGGTCATTGTGTGACTGTATGGGTCAGTGTGTGTGTCTTTATGGGTCAGTGTGTGTCTGTATGGGTCATTGTACGTCTGTATGAGTCATTGTGTGTCTGCATGGGTCATTGTGTGACTGCATGGGTCAGTGTGTATTTGTATGGGCCACTGTGTGCCTTCATGGGTCATTGTGTGTGTCTGCATGGGTCATTTTGTGTCTGTATGGGTCATTGTGTGCCTGTATGGGTCATTATGTGTGTCTCTATGGGTCAGTGTGTGTCTGTATGGGTCATTATTTATGTCGCTATGGGTCAGTATGTGTGTCTGCATGGGTCAGTGTGTGTCTGCATGGGACGTTGTGTGTCTGCATTGCTCGTTGTGTGTCTGTATGGGTCGTTGTGTGTCTGTATGGGTCATTGTGTGTGTCTGTATGGGTCAGTATGTGTGTCTGTATGGGTCATTGTGTGTCTGCATGGGTCGTTGTGTCTCTGTATGGGTCATTGTGTGTGTCTGTATGGGTCAGTGTGTGTCTGCATGGATCATTGTGTGTCTCCATGGGTCAGTGTGTGTCTGCATGGAACAGTGTGTGTCTGCTTGGATGGTTGTGTGTCTGCATGGGTGATTGTGTGTCTGTATGGGTTAGTGTGTGTCTGTATGGGTTATTGTGTGCCTGTATGCGTCACTGTGTGTCTGTATGGGTCAGTGTGTGTCTGCATGGGTCAGTGTATGGGTCACTGTGTGTGTATGCATGGTTCATTATATGTGTCTGCATAGGTCACTGTGTGTCTGTCTCTGCACGGGTCAGTGTTTGTCTATATGTGTGTCTCTGCATGGATCAGTGTGTGTATATGGGTGTGTCAATCTGCATAGGGTCATTGTGTGTCAGTCTGCATGGGTCAGTGCGTGTATGTTAGTTTGCATGGATCAATGTGTGTTTCTACTTGAGTCTGCATGAGTGGGTGGAGCGAATGGGAGCGAATGGGGTGGCAAAATATTTTTTGGCTAGGGCAGCAAAAATGCTTGCACCGGCCCTGACTGTAGATTGGGGACAATCATATAAAACTTAATCTATCAGCAATGTTGGGCTGCAATAAAGGGGTTATAGTCCCCACCCCTGGCTGTCCAAGTTCTAACTACATTTATGCACAATTAATCAATGGAGCTATCAATACGGTAGGAGGCATTGGCTCTATTACTTCGCACAGTAGTTTCCTCAGCCAAGTTTACATCAATAAAATTGCCTTTGAGTGTAAATTACAAAATCCTTTAAGGGACACTATAGACTATATAGACCATTTCAGTTCATTGAAGTAGCCTGGGTGCTGTGTCCCTATTGCACATAGTGCTGCAATGTTAAGCATTGCTGTTTTAGAGAAACTGTAATGTTTACATTGCTATACTAAATCTGCCTCCAGTGGCTGTCCTCCAGAGGGCTTCACTAGAGGGCTTCCTTAAAACAGCTTTGTATTTCTTGCATTATAGTATCCCTTTAAAGTTCTGCTGAGCAGGGTTTATGGCATAGGCTTAGTGCTCCCACAGAAAACACGGCGCTTTAGGTCTGGGACTTCCTGGTGTGGGAAGAGCCAACTATCTGACGAATCAGGAGATCTTTATAGAATGTGACAGCAGATAAGAACCATTCGGCCCATCTAGTCTGCCTAATTTTCTAAATACTTTCATTAGTCCCTGGCCTTATCTTATAGTTAGGATAGCCTTATGCCTATCCCACGCATGCTTAAACTCCTTTACTGTGTTAACCTCTACCACTTCAGCTGGAAGGCTATTCCATGCATCCACTACCCTCTCAGTAAAGTAATACTTGCTGATATTATTTTTAAACCTTTGTCCCTCTAATTTAAGACTATGTCCTCTTGTTGTGGTAGTTTTTCTTCTTTTAAATATAGTCTCCTCCTTTACTGTGTTGATTCCCTTTATATATTTAAATGTTTCTATCATATCCCCCCTGTCTCGTCTTTCCTCCAAGCTATTCATGTTAAGATCCTTTAACCTTTCCTGGTAAGTTTTATCCCGCAATCCATGAACCAGTTTAGTAGCCCTTCTCTGAACCCTCTCTAAGGTATCAATATCCTTCTGAAGATACAGTCTCCAGTACTGTGTACAATACTCCAAGTGAGGTCTCACCAGTGTTCTGTACAATGGCATGAGCACTTCTCTCTTTCTACTGCTAATACCTCTCCCTATACAACCAAGCATTCTGCTAGCATTTCCTGCTGCTCTATTACATTGTCTGCCTACCTTTAAGTCATCAGAAATAATCACCCCTAAATCCCTTTCCTCAGATGTTGAGGTTAGGACTCTACAGCATGCAAAGGAATTTAAAGTACCTTAAGAATATTTGTAATGTTTTAATAATTAATTTTTTGCAGTTAAGTAATATCTATAAAGTACATGTTAAGCTCCAGTTTAGCATGCCTCTTTAAAATCAATGCTATCCAAAGGAAAGGATTGTAGTATACATATTGCTCATAGGAACCATTCTGTCACTTTTACTGTAAAACTTTTAACTTATGAATCTATTTAACTAAAAAAATGTTTTAAAAGTCAGAGAATTATTTTACAAACCATTTTTTTACCTAAATATTATCTGGATTTCTGAATGGGTATAGAAAAATTTGGGGTCTCACTTTTAGATTGTAAGCTCTTCACCTACTGTCCGGCTGTAATCCAAATGTTTTTTAGAATTAACTTTGTCCTGTTTTAGATAATGCTCAGCACTACAGAATATATTGGCGCCATATAATCATTGTAATTTCAATGGCAGCTAAGGGATAGAAAAGTTTACTCTGTTCCGACTCGCACAATAACAGGAACAACATAAAGATTAATGTTTTTAACAAATATTTTGGGTTCATTTCTTGCCATATTTTTGGCAGGTTCATTTCATTTCTAAAAATGCTGGCACTGTATGTATAATTCGTAGTAATTCAGTTTGTTAATACATCTGTTTCACTTAGTGTAATAAAATTGTGTTCAGCACCAGCTGATGGCAATACAGGTGGTCCTCATTTTACAACCTACCTGTTTTACAACAGCTCGCACTTACAACCAGCTCTCTAGCGTGGGGATTCAAGGGATTCCACACGTTAGAGAGCTGGTCAGCGTTCAGGTAAATTTCCCCAAACATACACCTGCACTGGTACGCATGCTCTGTAGCACATCCTCACTTACCGACCAAGTCATGAGAACGGAACCCGGTCGGTAAGTGAGAAGTGCCTGTTCAGTCATTTTATTGAATTTTATTGAATCTTTAGGTACAAATGAGAACATCTGAAACACAGATAAGAGAGAGCAATATCTGAGTTGCTTAGATTTGCACGGTTATTCTTTCAATTTCAGCAAATTAAGGCCTGGATTTAATATTACTGAATAAGATGTTCAAATAATTTTATATTTTTGGTTAAACTTTTAAAAATTATTTATCCACAGAAGTCGGCATTAAAGTCTATGGAAATTTTTGTAGATAAATCATTTGGAAAGTTTATCTGAAAATATTATAATAATAAATATAATAATATAAATCAGAATGGCATAACTGAGGCAAGATTAGCTAAGTGGCAATTAGAGCTGATTTGGAGAATTGCAGGTCCTCATGTAGCGCATGGTGACTTGGATTGCTGAAGGTAGTTATGTAGTGGTTATGGTGCCAAGAGTACCCTGGTGGCCGCCCAATGTAAGTATTTAAACTGTTTGCTAATGGTTTAAACAAAACTCCAGGATCTTCTGGCACTCACTAGAAGAAATTAACATCACCTGGCTTGACTACATACTTCGGGGGGACAAGGCACTCTTGGCACAATAACCACCGCAGAGTACTGTAGTAGTTATGGTGCGTGGAGTGTTCCTTTAAGGTTCTTTTGTCATATTGTGTCCTGCCTGTAGCAATAATACAGATCAGCTGTCTGAATATCTGCTTACACACAAAATAAAAAGCTTCCCTCAGCACACTACGGACTCTGGCAAAACCTTGCAAACCCCATCCGTGGCCGCTTCACACTGTCTCAGCGCTTGTCACATCCTCGGCAGCTAACTATCGAGGTCTCCAATAAAATAAATGATAATTGGAAGGAGTGAGTATAGAAAACAAGAAATCGATGTCCCTGAACATTCAGTGAGGGAATAGCCCGGGCTTGGTACAAATGCAGAACATTTGCAGGTGCATGCAGTCACTGTAATGTGTACCCTATTCAATATAAAATGCAGTAATAGTCATTAAGTTCCTCTCAGCCTCATCCATTCAAAGACGGACATTGATTTCTAAATCACTATCCATTTACAGCTCAGCATCCCTCCTCTCCTGGTAAGGTCCTCCTCCGGCAGACGCTTTCATTAAAGGACTGATTGCTTTCCTTATAAGCAAACTGGGAGAGATGCCCTCGCAGTATATATGTCTGCAAGTCCTAACCTAAACCAGAAAGAGCTAAAACTGAATGAAATCTGAGGGAGATGGGCAAAAATATTATTTCACTGAAAGGTGTCACGGGTGTCATACCCCAACACACAGGAAAGAGGAAACCCACAAGGGGTGGATCCGAAAGGCGTATTACCGAGCCTTAGAATGGCCGCACTTAACATATTAATACAACAAGAAACACGGTCAAGAAAAATTAAGGACATGAATAACAGTCAAGACAAAGCTGGGGTCAGGATACCAGAAATAACGAGTCAAATACAAAGCTGGGGTCAGGATACCAGAAATCACAAGTTAAATACGAAGCCAAGGTCAGGATACCAGAAATAACGAGTCAAATACGAAGCCGGGTCAGGATACCAGAAATAATGAGTCAAATACAAAGCCGGGGTCAGGATACCAGAAATCACGAGTTAAATACGAACCCGGGGTCAGGATACCAGAAATAACGAGTCAAATACGAAGCTGGGGTTAGGATACCAGAAATCACGAGTCAAATACGGAAATCACTAATCAAATACGAAACCGGGGTCAGGATACCAGAAATCACAAGTTAAATACGAACCCGGGGTCAGGATACCAGAAATAACTAATCAAATACGAAGCCGAGGTCAGGATACCAGAAATCACGAGTCATATATGAAGCCGCGGTCAGGATACCAGAAATCACGAGTTAAATACGAAGCCGGGGTCAGGATACCAGAAATAACGAGTCAAATACGAAGCCGGGGTTAGGATACCAGAAATCACGAGTCAAATGCGATGCTGGGGTCAGGATACCAGAAATAACGAGTCAAATACGAAGCCGGGGTTAGGATACCAGAAATCACGAGTCAAATACGGAAATCACTAATCAAATACGAAACCGGGGTCAGGATACCAGAAATCACAAGTTAAATACGAACCAGGGGTCAGGATACCAGAAATCACGAGTCAAATACAAGGCCGGGATAAGGATACCAGAAATCACGAGTCAAATACGAACCCGGGATCAGGATACCAGAAATCACATGGGAATCACCGGGAGCACTAAACGAGGATCCAAACAGAAACCATGATATGGCAAAGAATGGAGGGTAAAACAAGCCTTAAATAGGCTCAAAAGAGTTCCCATTGGTCCACGTCATCTCTTAAGGTAATGACGTCATGGCTATTTCTTTTGTTTTTAAGGGTTGCAGTTTGTCCCGCGAACCAGCAGAGGGAGTATTATGTTCAGGCCGCGTGGCCACGTAGAGCAATGCGACACACAGTGCGTTCTGCCTGCGTGGCGGAGGAGAGGAGCGGCGCGGGCACCGGGTAAAGGTAAGTTTGTGACAAAAGGGTAGTCAATACATAGAAACATAGAATGTGACGGCAGATAAGAACAATTCAGCCCATCTAGTCTGCCCAATTTTCTAAATACTTTCATTAGTCCCTGGCCTTATCTTATAGTTAGGATAGCCTTATGCCTATCTCACGCATGCTTAAACTCCTTTACTGTGTTAACCTCTACCACTTCAGCTGGAAGGCTATTCCATGCATCCACTACCCTCTCAGCTTCCCAGTGGCAGCAGTGAATTCCACTAATTTTATAGAAAGGTTAGGAGATACATGTAGTAGTTTTCTGATAGAAACATGGAAGTTACAATTTAAAGAGTAATAGATATCTGGAATGTTTCTAGTTTTAACAGTGAGTGGTAATCCGAGAATATGAAAAGGGTAGTAGATGTCTAGAATAGTTTTCACGCAGGTAAAAAAGTGGTAGAGGCTGACCGTGATATGCAAAAAGTAGTTGATATATGGAATAGCCTTCCAATGAAAGAAGTAAAAGTTAACTGCAAAATAAAAAGAGTAGTGGTTACCTGGAATAGTCTTCCTGTTTAAGAAGTAATATTTTGAAGTAGTAGATACCTGAATTAGCCTTCCAGTGGAAACAGTAAAAGCTAGCAGTGATATAGAAAGGGTATGAGATACCTGGAATAACCTTCAAATTGCAGCATTGAATTTAATTAGACATACACTGATCAGCCACAACATTAAAACCACTAATAGGTGAAGTGAATAACATTGACTATATTATTACAATGGCGCTGTTAAGGGTGGGATTTATTAGGCACTATAGGAAGAAGACAGGCTGGCGGAGGCAGTGTTATGCTCTGGGCAATGTTCTGCTAGGAAACCTCGGGTCCTATCATTCATGTGGATGTTACTGTGACATGTACCATCTACCTAGAGATTATTGCAGACCACGTAAACCCCTTCCTGGCAATGGTGTTCCCTTACAACAGTGGCCTCTTTCAGCAGGATAATGCCCGCCTGCATCACAGCAAAAATTGTTCAGGAATGGTTTGAGGAGCATGGCAAAGAGTTCAAGGTGTTGACTTGGCCTCCAAATTCCCAAATTCCCAATCCGATTGAGCATCTGTGGGAAGTGATGGAACAATAAATCCAATTCATGGAGGCCCCACCTCGCAACTTGCAGGACTTTAAGGATCTGCTGCTAATGTCTTGGTGTCCGATACCACAGGACACATACAGAGATCTGGTGGAGTCCATGCCTCGACACAAATCCGAGCTGTTTTGGCAGCACGAGGGGCATCTACTTGATATTAGGCAGGTGGTTTTAATGATGTGCATTTACATTTGAAAGTATCAATGTGTATATATATTTCACACGTGACAAATCAGGTTTCAGCTTCCGTGGAATAAAGTGTAATTTCTCCCAGAGGTCATTTTAATATAGATTCTCTCTGGGTTCTTTGTTTATAACTTTATCATTTAATATTAAGTGATTTTCTCTAATTCTAGATTCAGTGCTTCATTCTATGAGCACCATGGCCTTCATCCTACCAAACCCTTTTCTCTGGGACCTAAGAAAAATTGTGGACATGAGAATCTATAAATATCATGTTCCTAACAGATCAGTAGGGAACCCTTTCCATCTTTTCCCACATTCTCGTTAACAGGGAACTGTCACTTTGCAAGATTTTTATTATATTTATATCTATATTTCACAAAGATGTCTTTGTGAAATGTTAAAAAAACATCTCTTTATCCTGTTACTGGGCGTCTCCATCTTAGCTCTTTGTCAACACACAGAGCACATAGAGGAGAAGATAAATTTAACAATGTTACCATATTGCCTCTTCATTTGCAAAGTGTGCCCTGGCTGTGCCTTGACTGAACTGGATTATGATGTCATCGACTAAATCTTTATTATAACTACAATGAAAATTGTTACAACAAATTACAGGTGAAATTCAATAGTGGAAATTCCTGAGACGTGACTCTTCCTCTTTAACTGTTTTACTGCCCACAACGGCAGAATTAAAGTATCAATTACACGTAGAACAACAATCATTTATATAGCACCAACATATGCAGTGCTGAACAATACAAAAACAAGAAAACATTTCATTCTAACAAAATATGACTGACAAACTGAACAGTAGGTTCAAAGGAGCTTACAATCTAAAGATTAATATTAGTCTGTGGATAATATTAGCAGACAAAGCTGGAAGCAAACGCATAATAAAATCTTACATGGCAGACCCGCCGTGTGCATTGCTCATACCCAGTCAATGGTTTCTCACCTATTCTGTGTGGAGACACATGTAAATTAACTTTATCATAAAAATATATGAATTTACATATGGGGGTGCCCAATGATGTCATATTAAGTCATAAAATATAAATCCTTTATTCCTGACATCATTCACACATTTGTTCAATATAACGCATGTCCGATGGTACAGTTATAATCAATTTCCCCTTTGGAGTAGGACTGGGAAGTCTAGGAATGTAGAAACAGTACTGAATGGGGTGGTATATTTTTCCCAATATAATTTTTATTGCAATATAAAAAAAAGTTTTATTGTGTTTTCTAACAATACAGAGAATATGTAAAATTAAAGGACCACTCTAGGCACCCAGACCACTTCAGCTTAATGAAGTGGTCTGGGTGCCAGGTCCAGCTAGGGTTAACCCATTTTTTCATAAACATAGCAGTTTCAGAGAAACTGCTATGTTTATCAATGGGTTAAGCCTTCCCCATTCCCTCTAGTGGCTGTCTCATTGACAGCCACTAGAGGCGCTTGCGTGCTTCTCACTGTGATTTTCACAGTGAGAAGACGCCAGCGTGCATAGGAAAGCACTGAGAATGCTTTCCTATGTGACCGGCTGAATGCGCGCGCAGCTCTTGCCGCGCGTGCGCATTCAGCCGATGGGGCGGATCGGAGGAGGAGAGGAGGCAGAGAGCTCTCCGCCCAGCGCTGGAAAAAGGTAAGTTTAACCCCTTTTCCCCTTTCCAGAGCTGGGCGGGAGGGGGTCCCTGAGGGTGGGGGCACCTTCAGGGCACTATAGTGCCAGGAAAACGAGTATGTTTTCCTGGCACTATAGTGGTCCTTTAACTGTCAAACGTCAGTGAATAATTAACTGTCGAACAAAGTAAATTGAGCATTTTGGTCCAAATAATGGTTTGGTCCAAATTTGGTTAATAAACCCTTACAGTACTTACCCAATTCCAGCATCGCGCTGGGCTGGTTCGGTGCTCCGCCTCCTCTGGTACAACCCGACCATAAGTCGCCTAACATGGAAGTGCCTGATTGACAGCCAATAGAGGCAGTCCTAGTCCTGCAATGTAATTATTGCAGTTTCTTAACAATTGCAAAGATTAGCATTACAGGGCTAAGTGGGACGGTGCACCCACATCACTTCAAGCTGAAGTGGTCTGGGTGCCTATAGTGTCCCTTTAAGATGCAGTCAGACAATTTGCTAGCAGGTTTTCGAGAATTTCTCCATTTCAACCAATGGTCTTGACTTAATATTTTTAGATGTGTTTTTCAAATGATCACCATATGTTAGAAAACGTTTCAAATGATTTATCTATAAAAACTGCCATTGATTATAATGGTGAGTTCTGTAGACAGATCTTTAAAAAGCTTGTGATCATTTGAAAAGTTTTTAAAACATAATAATAAATTGAAGCCTTAGCTAGTTTTACCTAAATTTTTAAATTCAAATCTCTATTAACAAAGCTATTTCATTAAAGTAGGAATTGAAGGGAATTCAAATTTAAGGCCACAATAGCAAAAATGCTAATTTTCTCCAAGTCAGCCATTCTTCCAATTTATTTGAGTTAGTCTAAAATGTAAAATTCCCTTTAAATTCCTGTCAATTCTCAACCTTTAGTAAATTGTGCTATAAGACATCTGATGGCTTCTGTCAGCGCGTGGTGGCAGCCGTGCCCAATGAACGTTTTCTGAGCCCAGGCCGGAACCCGACCTGCAAATTATCACAGTAAGGACTCGTGAACGCTCTTTTACTCAGTCCCCATTTCCCAATCCCAATGATTACTCCCTCTCTCACTCTTTCTATAGCTTTTTCTCCTAATCTGTCTCTCGCTCTATCACTCTCATTCACAGTGAATTCCAGCTGAATTAAAAATTCCAGTTCAAAATAGGAAACTTGGAAAACTTCTGCAGGTCAGTTATGCTTCCAGTTTGTTTGTTTGATTGTTTTTTGACAATCTTTATTTTTGCATAAATCAGATACAGATAAAACAGAAAATCAAAGACAATGGGAATCAGTAAGGTAACACACAGAGTGGCATTATGAACATATCTCACATACAAAGGAGGAAGAGCAGCTCAATTCCCACAGCTGCTTCGATCACCATTACCAACCCATGTAGGACGTCCAAGAGAGTAACAGCCAGTCCCAGCCGTGCGGCCCAAACCACCCGATGCAGTCAGTGTGTCGGGATGTAAGATGAAGAAATGAGCGATGCTTCTAGTTTGGGTATTTTGGCCTTAAATTTGAAAATCCCTTTGAATTCCCAACAATTCTCATTTTACTGAAGAACCCTGCAAGTCTCTCCCCTCTCCCTCACTCGCTATTTTGCTAACATTTTCCTTGCTGTCAGCCTTTCCAAGAATCGCTTTATGTGCAGTTAGAGAACGTTCCTTGGCTTTCGATGTGTAAGTGGTCCCTGCTCCTTGTTCCTAATAAGCCCTGCGGACAGCGCGGCTGCTGTGCGTCTCTGTCCTGCCAGGAAATTTAGCTTATCCTGGTCTGAATGATACTGTCCCAGCTGCTGGAACTGGCATCGTGCCCGCGTCCTCTGACTATCGAGATCATCTTCAGGAGCTTGGCCAAGTACCATCTAAATAATCATAGTAATCATAATAACTTTTATAACCAATGGCATATACTACTTATATTGTTATGTAATGGCCATAGCCCTATAGTATAAAAGAAATTTGTGTTTTTATTCCCCCCGCCAACCTGTCTATTGCCAGAAAGTTAGAGACAGTGTTCTCCTTTGAGCACTGCATATCAGGCTGCTGTCAGTGTTCTCCTCTAAGCACTGCATATCATGCTTCTGTCAGTGTTCTCCTCTAAGCAGTGCATATCAGGCTGCTGTCAGCATTCTCCTCTAAGCAGTGCATATCAGACTGCTGTCAGTGTTCTCCTTTAAGCACTGCATATCAGGCTGCTATCAGTGTTCTCCTCTAAGCAGTGCATATCAGGCTGCTGTCAGTGTTCTCCTCTAAGCACTGCATATCAGGCTGCTGTCAGTGTTCTCCTCTAAGCAGTGCATATCAGGCTGCTGTCAGTGTTCTCCTCTAAGCAGTGCATATCGGGCTGCTGTCAGTGTTCTCCTCTAAGCACTGCATATCAGGCTGCTGTCAGTGTTCTCCTCTAAGCACTGCATATCAGGCTGCTGTCAGTGTTCTCCTCTAAGCAGTGCATATCAGGCTGCTGTCAGTGTTCTCCTCTAAGCACTGCATATCAGGCTGCTGTCAGTGTTCTCCTCTAAGCACTGCATATCAGACTGCTGTCAGTGTCCTCCTCTAAGCACTGCATATCAGGCTGCTGTCAGCGTTCTCCTCTAAGCACTGCATATCAGGCTACTGTCAGTGTTCTCCTCTAAGCAGTGCATATCAGACTGCTGTCAGTGTTCTCCTCTAAGCTGTGCATATCAGGCTGCTGTCAGTGTTCTCCTCTAAGCACTGCATATCAGTCTGCTGTCAGTGTTCTCCTCTAAGCTCTGCATATCAGGCTGCTGTCAGCGTTCTCCTCTAAGCACTGCATATCAGGCTGCTGTCAGTGTTCTCCTATAAGCACTGCATATCAGGCTACTGTCAGTGTTCTCCTCTAAGCAGTGCATATCAGACTGCTGTCAGTGTTCTCCTCTAAGCTGTGCATATCAGGCTGCTGTCAGTGTTCTCCTCTAAGCAGTGCATATCAGGCTGCTGTCAGTGTTCTCATCTAAGCTCTGCATATCAGGCTGCTGTCAGTGTTCTCCTATAAGCACTGCATATCAGGCTGCTGTCAGTGTTCTCCTCTAAGCACTGCATATCAGACTGCTGTCAGTGTCCTCCTCTAAGCACTGCATATCAGGCTGCTGTCAGCGTTCTCCTCTAAGCACTGCATATCAGGCTACTGTCAGTGTTCTCCTCTAAGCAGTGCATATCAGACTGCTGTCAGTGTTCTCCTCTAAGCTGTGCATATCAGGCTGCTGTCAGTGTTCTCCTCTAAGCACTGCATATCAGTCTGCTGTCAGTGTTCTCCTCTAAGCTCTGCATATCAGGCTGCTGTCAGTGTTCTCCTCTAAGCACTGCATATCAGGCTGCTGTCAGTGTTCTCCTATAAGCACTGCATATCAGGCTACTGTCAGTGTTCTCCTCTAAGCAGTGCATATCAGACTGCTGTCAGTGTTCTCCTCTAAGCTGTGCATATCAGGCTGCTGTCAGTGTTCTCCTCTAAGCAGTGCATATCAGGCTGCTGTCAGTGTTCTCATCTAAGCTCTGCATATCAGGCTGCTGTCAGTGTTCTCCTATAAGCACTGCATATCAGGCTGCTGTCAGTGTTCTCCTATAAGCACTGCATATCAGGCTGCTGTCAATGTTCTCCTCTAAGCACTGCATATCAGGCTGCTGTCAATGTTCTCCTATAAGCACTGCATATCAGGCTGCTGTCAGCGTTCTCCTCTAAGCAGTGCATATCAGGCTGCTGTCAATGTTCTCCTCTAAGCACTGCATATCAGTCTGCTGTCAGTGTTCTCCTCTAAGCACTGCATATCAGGCTGCTGTCAATGTATACTCCAACAGACTTATTGCTGTTAACATGTCTAACACTAAATAGGAATCACTAAGGCACCGGTACAGCTTCCTCTCCTGCAGGCAAATGTGGATGCATGGACATAAAGTGATTATGGTGTAAAGGATCACCTGGCACCCCGACTGGGTACCTCCGTTGAAGGATGCTCCTAGCGCTTCCTGAGGGCTCCAAGCACTCCAGCTGACACCATAAACACCATAGACTCCTTCAGAGAGCAAGACAGGAACAAGCTCTTACAAGAGCTTAGCAGTGAATATAGCAATAGAGTATGCAGAGCATAGCAATCCCTTGTAGTGATATAGCAATTCCCCCCAATAAGAGACAGGACTCTAGATTGAGGGTGAAGTAGAACTGACACATACAGCCTCTTTTATTCACATTCTACAAACATAGTACTGCCCACAGGGTTTTGAAGCACAACCAATCAACACATTATAACACAGCTAACACTCCCATTCATTACATCAGAAATCCTCCCCTCTGCCTGTGATACAATTATCTCAACACAATTATCACAGGCAGGAAAATACAGTATTATAAAACATATCACAGGGACCCCAAAACATGCAATAACCCCATAAAAAGTATATCCTTGGAACTGGGGGATTTGGGTGAACCACATATCCAAAATTGACCCAGATCCGTTCAATAGTTTGGAAGATATGGTTTAATGCAGATTCCGCAGAACATATACAGGCTATATGAAAAATATTTACTGTTAAATGTGTCCCCTGTTCTATAGTTTAAAACTATTTAACAAAGTCTTCGTGCACCAAATACCGGCGAGATGGCACCGTGTTGAAAAGTCCAAACAGTGTCTGTGAGTTAAAATGGCCGCCATCCATTGTTCTCACCATGTGCTTCATCCATTGTTCTCACCATGTGCCTCTGATACATGAAATGGTGGCCACCCAGTAACTCCACAGTATGTCCCCAGATGGTTCTTAAAGGGCCAGCAGCAGCATAATAGAATACAGTATGCCCAAATCAGTTCCTTAAACTGCGTAATTGCAGTTTCGTTAGCCAACTCGTAACCCATGGTGGCAACAGGTGTCCTATGGCTGTATAGTCCCCATGTCATAACCTCCTTGTACATTAACGCCAGCAGAGGAGGATTAGGTCTCCAGACAGCCACTAGGGGCGCATCGGCAATGATTGAGGCCATCGACAATGATTGAAGCATATTATGCCTCAATCACGCAGAGCGTCCATAAGAAAGCATTGAAAAATGCTTTCCTACGGACACTTTGAATGCGCGCCTGGCAGTGCCGCCAGGCAGTGAAAAGGGTGAGTAGCTGAAGGGGTTTTAACCCCTTCAGCACGCGGGAGGGGGGCCTTGAGGGTGGGGGCAAAAAGGGATTTTCCTGACACTATACTCTCCCTTTACGCTTTAGTTTTATTTTCCCTTCTTTTTTGTTATTTTTTGTTTGTTTTTGTTTTTTGGGGGAGGAGGGAGGGGCTACCAGCTTAAGAAGTGTTTTTCTAACCACAAACCCTGTTTTATAGGGGGGGACTGTTCTTTGGTTGGAATAACCCTTTAAATGTTGAATTTACATTTGCAACAAGCAGGGTTATGTAATAAAGTGAGACTTCACAGTGAATGGAAAATTTAAGGTCTGATTCGTCAAACTGGAAGCAGCTGTTTCACCTTGAATTCACTTGTAATTCTCTCTTTAGTAAATAGCTATTGAATATTTTAAACCTTTGAATAATGCAGAGATGATCAAATCATGGCATTTATTAATTAAATTGGCAATTGCAGATTACTGACAAATGAACTGAAAGGGATTATATAGGCACCAAACCAGCTTTAGGTCAATGAAGCAGTCATGGTGTATAAATCACTGCTCAATCCTCTGCCATCTGGGAGTACATATCCCTTTGTTCATGCAGCCCTAGCCACACCTCTCTGGCTGAAACAGACACAGTCTCCATGAAAAACAATGGTTTCATTTTCAATCAGATCTGATAGAACAGTGTGTTTACTTTAAAAGGTTTTTTTTCCTGCTCTGTTAACTGAACTTTAATCACACACAAATGGCTCCCACAGGCTCTAGAAGGCTATTAACAGAGCAGGAGACAATAAACTATAGATTGAAAAGAATATACAATAGGAAGTTTAAACCCGATATCTCTCTTTACAGGAAGTGTTTAGGGGGACTGTGCAGGTGACATACAAGGAGGTGTGACCAGGGTTGTATAAACAAAGTTATTTAACTCCTAAATGACAGTGAATTGAGCAGTGAAATTGCAAGGGAATGATCTATGCACTAAAACTGCTTTATTTAGCTAAAGTAATTTAGGTGACTATAGTGTTCCTTTAAGCAGTGAGACTGCATGATCTATAACAGGGTTTGGCAACATTCAGCACTCCATAGAGAAAATGTGAAACATTTTAGGTGACTTGCCCATAACAATTTATACAACTACAATGTAATGTAGAATAAGAACAATGTATCTTATTTACACAGACTGATTTCTAAACACATTTATTGTAGTTTAAAGACACATTGCTGGGAGTATTATTGCTGTGGAGCTCTGTTATACACTCAGACACATTACTGGGGGTATTATTGCTGTGGAGCTCTGTTATACCCAGACACATTACTGGGAGTATTATTGCTGTGGAGCTCTGTTATACACTCAGACACATCACTGGGAGTATTATTGCTGTGGAGCTCTGTTATACACTCAGACACATTACTGGGAGTATTATTGCTGTGGAGCTCTGTTATACACTCAGACACATTACTGGGAGTATTATTGCTGTGGAGCTCTGTTATACACTCAGATACATTACTGGGAGTATTATTGCTGTGGAGCTCTGTTATACACTCAGCCACATTACTGGGAGTATTATTGCTGTGGAGCTCTGTTATACACTCAGACACATTACTGGGGGTATTATTGCTGTGGAGCTCTGTTATACCCAGACACATTACTGGGAGTATTATTGCTGTGGAGCTCTGTTATACACTCAGACACATTACTGGGAGTATTATTGCTGTGGAGCTCTGTTATACACTCAGACACATTACTGGGAGTATTATTGCTGTGGAGCTCTGTTATACACTCAGACACATTACTGGGAGTATTATTGCTGTGGAGCTCTGTTATACACTCAGACACATTACTGGGAGTATTATTGCTGTGGAGCTCTGTTATACACTCAGACACATTACTGGGAGTATTATCGCTGTGGAGCTCTGTTATACGCTCAGACACATTACTGGGAGTGGTATTGCTGTGCAGCTCTGTTATACACTCAGACACATTACTGGGAGTATTATTGCTGTGGAACTCTGTTATACACTCAGACACATTGCTGGGAGTGTTATTGCTGTGGAGCTCTGTTATACACTCAGATACATTACTGGGAGTGTTATTGCTGTGGAGCTCTGTTATACACTCAGACACATTACTGGGAGTATTATTGCTGTGGAGCTCTGTTATACACTCAGACACATTACTGGGAGTATTATTGCTGTGGAGCTCTGTTATACACTCAGATACATTACTGGGAGTGTTATTGCTGTGGAGCTCTGTTATACACTCAGACACATTACTGGGAGTATTATTGCTGTAGGCCTCTGTTATACGCTCAGACACATTACTGGGAGTGGTATTGCTGTGCAGCTCTGTTATACACTCAGACACATTACTGGGAGTATTATTGCTGTGGAGCTCTGTTATACACTCATACACATTACTGGGAGTTTTATTGCTGTGGAGCTCTGTTATACACTCAGTCACATTACTGGGAGTATTATTGCTGTGTAGCTCTGTTATACACTCAGACACATTTCTGGGAGTATTATTGCTGTGGAGCTCTGTTATACACTCAGACACATTACTGGGAGTATTATTGCTGTGGAGCTCTGTTATACACTCAGACAAACCAACACTATAGAGCTCCTCGGAAGGAGGGACAATAGAATAGAAAATAGGGGAAACAGGGTTTGGGTTCAGAATAGGGACTCTCCCTCCGAAACAAGGAGGTATGTCAATGTCTTTCTGATTGTCAGATACCCACAATCCCACTGGTTCACGTATCACATTAAGTATCTTCCTCTATGGATGGAAAAGGGACCGAGCTGAGTCTATGCTGCCAAGATCTTATTTGACCTATTCTGTTTATGTATGCAATAGATATATCGATTGATAGATCAATAGATAGATGGATCGATAGATAGATAGACAGACAGACAGACAGATAGATATTGAATAGATAGACAGACAGATAGATATATAGATAGATAGACAGACAGACAGATAGATAGATAGATAGATAGATAGATAGATAGATAGATAGACAGTGTAGATAGAACAGATAGTATAGTTAGGATATATTGCTATATTGCTGTTGGTGCCATTTCTCTCAGCTCTGACGCCCCCTGCTGATACAGAATGTGTCACACACAGCCCCATCCCCACGCCAGGCTCTTTAAATCAGGCGCAGTTTGTGTGGTTTGTCTCACAGCCAGCTGCTTTATTCCATGACTGGTTCGTTCTGTAAAATGCCCCTTGCCCAGAGACCCACTGGTTACAAAATTCAGCCCCCCTCATCCCCACAGATTTAATTATTCTCCCGCCTTCATCTCTGCGTCCTCGGTGTTTACTATGAGCTACGCACGCAGCAGGTCTTGGCCCTGTCTCCATGGCGACAGAGCTAACATGGCCGTGGAGTCACATGACTCATATATTACTCTTTTCATGAGTAATTTATTTTCTCCATATAATACGTGAGCCATGAGTGTCTGACGTACAATAGCCAACGCCTGCTGGCCCAGGTATTAGAGACTCCCACATTCACCTATCACATACCAATAAGGAGTGTTATACAAGGTTTATGTAAGGCTCAGTGTAATCGCCCTAAATCTGTCCTTAGGGAGAAAAAGACTGAACTTTAATTTAAAAAAATAGAAAAAAATGAGTTAGTTTTTAACCCTTTGAGCCGTGTGTATATTTCAATCTCATGTCAAATAAAGCACATTTAGCTGCCGAGATTATCAAACCGTCTTATATTTCATTATCACTCATATAGTATTGTGTGTGAGCTCCTGACGTAGACCTTATTAAATCAGATCAAAATTATTTATGTCGATGATATCATCTTTTTCTTGTCAAAATTCAAAAATGGAGCGATTGTAGGTTGATTACAGCTATAAGGAGAATTTAGTTGGATCTTAATTATTTCAGTATTGTTTTATTCTTTATCACACAAAGTGCCGGGCTCTGAGCGTGTTCGTGCAGTTTGTAATGTTCGATACAGAGAGATTTCCTAACCATTGAGCCTGTAATATAAAATGAAAGTTGATGAACAATTCATTTCTGTCTTTACATTCCTTGTCATTTGTTCAGTGAGCAGGTACTCCCGTTATTATAGACGTTATGACAAAGCTCATCAAATCTTTTTCAGCGAATACAGTAGGCATGTGTATAATGGAGACCAAATACATGTGTTAAGTAATATTTGCAAAAATTCTATTGCAAGAACAAAAAAAAACATTAAAAAGTGATAACAATTCGCAAAATTCGGCAACATTTAAAAAAGTTTTTTTAAAACGCCAGTCACAGGGCTCGATTTACCCTCCGTGCTGGCCCAAGGTCAGTGTCCTCAATGCACCCTTGCCCTATGTATGTATATAAATATATATATATATGCAAAGTTTTACGACGTGTGTGTGTGTTGCATGTGGTGTTGTGTCTGGTTGCTTGTTGTGTTGCACTTATCTCCCACACCATATGGAGGAATACGGGTTGTAGTGAGGGTATAGTGGCCGTAGTGGGGTATAAGAGTTGTAGTGTGTTACAGGGTGCTACAGTGGGTGAATAGGATTGTAGTGAGGGGATAGAGGTTGTAGTGGGGAAATAGAGCTTGTCATGAGGGAATGATGGTTGTAGTGGGGGTATAAAGGCTGTAGTGGAGATATTGTGGGGATAAAGTAAACATAGTGGAGGAACCTTTTTGTTTTAAAAAAACAAACAAAAAGAAAAACATGAAATTAAAGTGTTATTCCCCTATTTGTGACTTACCTTGGACCAGGGAGGGGGTATCCTGATCCCTGGTGGTCCAGTGGGAGATGTAGCATGTCTGCAACCCCAGTTGGTGCAGTTCTCCCCCAATCCCGCTGGCACTGAGAAATGTATCAAAGCATTACCATGGTAACTCTCTGATAGAGGGGTCTATCAGCAAAGCATAGTGTAATGAATTATAAAGTGGATTGTAAAATTAAAGGAAAAGGTGCAGATTTAGAAAAATCCTCCAACACTATAGTGACAGCTAAAGTGGCAGCTTGGTAACTTTAACATACATTTTACAATTTGGTTTTTAATAGACTTATGCATGGCGGAAAAATTAAGCTTGGACAAAAATATTTTTTTAATTCCCGAAATTTCAATTTGGCTCATCCACATATCGTCTGTGTAAACGATTCAGAAAAAACTGTTTGGAGGAGCCAAGAGGGCACAAAAAAAATTAGCCAACGATTGTACTGCTACTGATTGTACTTTTCATTTTACACATGCTACATGTATAAGAAGAATTTTTATGTGTGTGTATAAATATATATATTGCAGTGCAGTGATAGTCTCTTCTTGGCCCCTTCTAATGAAACTGATTCTGGTTGGACTGAATTCCAACTGAACAAAACTGTGTTTTACCATTTAAAGTCAATATTTCCAATTTTGTGCGTTTGGTTTATTTTGAGCGTTTGTTTTTTTGTTTTTTTTTGGTGGGGGGGTATTATGTCAATCAATATAGAGCAATATATCAGCATAGAGCGTAAAGACATATTTAGACAGTGGTGACAATAATACACACATAATGTTAAAGCAGAGTACAGTGCCAACACGTAACTATGAGAACACAAAAACATGTTTTAAACATCGAACAGATAGGTCAATATGTCTCACACCTGTCACAGTGGTCTCATTTTAAAGTAAAGTAAAGTAATAAAGACACGAAGTACACAGTGAAGTCATCGCTAAAAGGTATACATTCGAAAACAACAGGAGTCTGCACAGAATCAAATTAGGTGATAAATATCGAAGATTATCGCTGGCATGCTATACCAGAGACCGTACAAATATTGAGAAATGTACACAAAATATGTGATTCGACTATGCCATTGCATTGGACTGAGATTCTGATGCCAGGCTATAGGAAACAAAATAAACATTAACCACAGAAGAATGTCCCGAACTATGTGCGGGCAAAAACGAAATGGAGTCCCCAGCGGTGAAAAGTCCCCCCATGGTGTATCAGCTGCGTATTTTAAGCATTCGCATCAGGTAATCTCAGCTTTATTTCTTTATTCGATTTCTTTCTTTTTAATTTTTTTGAATTAGATTTAAAGTATGTATGCTTTACCTTAAACCAGCTCTTTTTTGGCACAACTGACCGAACGCTGAACACAAAACAAGTAAACCCACTCGCCCATTCTCCTTGTCGGTTTGTTTTTAGATACGTCCATATGGCGTTATTTAAGTCAGGCGACCCATCAATTGGCTAAAATTTGGCTGCATTACACTCCGTTTGAAAAAAGATACTCAAGTCTAGAATTCAATTCTCTGCAATTCGGTGTTTAGCAAGTGAAGTCTTCAATGTACATTTTTTTTCCTTGCTCTTTATCTCTATTAATTATACCAGACTGCTCCAAAATTACTAAAGTGGACATGGTGTTTGGAGTAACCGTTTAAATATTACCACCTGGATTCTAATGATCCATTTTAAAATGTTGGCTTTAGCACTGAATGCTATGAAATCAATGCTTAATGTTTCTGCATTGATAATAACGCAGCGTCATTAAGGCTTCGTTTATAATAATTACAAAATGGGGTGCAGCTGTGTACCCTGTATTGTACGCCATGTCCTTAGATCTGTAAGGAATGCAGTTGTTCACCTGGCTTTGAATGATGGGGGTCAAAGAATCCACCTAAACCAGAGTGTGCAAATTGCAGATCCCCATATGTTTAATGCTGGAATAAGAAATGGGGGTTGGAATATGCAACGTTTGGTGTCAGAGAAGCTCTTTCACAGTTGTCCTATAAGTGCTCTAACGACACTGTCATACCATTATTTCTCCAACAGGTGGCGCCAGTGGATTAACTGCTTAATACTGAATGCTCCCTTCAAGATGACATCATCCTTCTGTTCTTTATTTCTCAGAGCTTCCCATTAACCCTTCCAGTGGTTCTGCAATGCTAATCTGTATTAACCGACACAGGAGAAGACCCAAAATTAAGAAATATCACATCAATATGTAAAATGTTTCAAACTACACAATGACTAGAAATTCTAAACCAAAACGTATTTATTATGTATTTAATAACAAATTGTCTCAAATTTCAAATAAGAGAGAATCATACATTGCAACAATGTAGCTCTCAAATAAACCCATTCATTCCCATGTATTCTTTCTTTGTACTATCTTGATTAAACATTGATATTTATACATTAACCCTGTGAATGTTAGTGACATTAGACATGTTGGGAGACATGTACACGCAAACCTTAGTAAATCCAGTTTAAATGAACATTAAACTCACAAAGATCAGTTCCTCTCAATGATGCGGTCTGGGTGCCATGGTCCGTTTAACCCTGTGATGTAAAACATTGCAGGTTTAAATCAACCTCTAATGACTCTTTTACTGTCAGCCACTCAGCCTTTTTCAGCAGAGCGCGAGGACGTCCAGCGTCAGTTACCTGATAAAAGGTCAGTTTGCATTCAGGAAGCGCTTCCAGTGGCTGTCTGGGAGCTAGCCACTGGGGGCAGACATAGAGCTGCAATGTAAACAATGCAGTGTCTCTGGAACTACAGTGTTTAACATTGCAGCACTAAGGGTAAAAGGGACACAGCACCCAGACTGCCTCAATGAACTGAAGTGGTCTAGGTGCCTATAGTGTCCCTTTAAGGAAACACCTCATTTAATTTTTTACCGTTTAGTAAATAAACCCCCAAAGAAAGTGTGCATGTATTTTTTTATATATATATTTTTTCTTTCGGGTATTTGAAAAATATAGCTTGTGAAATCTGCAGATCTGGTGTTTGCCGCCTTTGCGAGCTCTCTCCTATCTTGGCTCATTGAGACGGGTCAGGAGAGGTGTGTGCTACAATATCGTACCTGCCACTTCCATTAGCATTGTGGAGGTCATGAATGTGGGAGAAAACCTCCCTGGCTGTCTGTTTCTGTCCAAAATTATAAAAGTGCTGCTTTTATTGAAAGACTGTCCTTTAATCAACAAAAATGTAATGGAAATGACAGACTCTGGATCATTGACCTTTTTTGAGTACTAACTCCGTTCCTCCTCCTTGTCCTTGCACTGACCCCATTCTTGCGGTGCTCTTAGGATAAATCCAATAAATAAAAGTAAACCCATTATGTCAGGGGGAGATAAAGGTATGAGCAGCCTCAGAATGGCTGGGCTAATTATTAAAAGAATATGTGTAAGAATACGGCTTAATACGTGTAACGAATTGAGACACTGGGGAGAGTCAGAGGCATCACACATCCGGACAGTAAAACCCATGCCAAAGGTTGGGTCTAAGAACCCGCTACAGGTACGGACAAGTAGCAAACAGAGATCCAATTCAAGAGATAACACAGAAAGAAATACCAGAGCACCCAGAACAACCCAACGAGGTCTGAACTAAACAGAGACTGAGCAGAGGGACGGTACTTTACTCCAGTGCTGAGATTGCAGTGTGATACCAGATCCGGTACTTTACTCCAGTGCTGAGATTGCAGTGTGATACCAGATCCGGTACTTTACTCCAGTGCTGAGATTTCAGTGTGATACCAGATCCGGTACTTTACTCCAGTGCTGAGATTGCAGTGTGATACCAGATCCGGTACTTTACTCCAGTGCTGAGATTGCAGTGTGATACCAGATCCGGTACTTTACTCCAGTGCTGAGATTGCAGTGTAATACCAGATCCGGTACTTTACTCCAGTGCTTAGATTGCAGTGTAATACCAGATCCGGTACTTTACTCCAGTGCTTAGATTGCAGTGTAATACCAGATCCGGTACTTTACTCCAGTGCTTAGATTGCAGTGTAATACCAGATCCGGTACTTTACTCCAGTGCTTAGATTGCAGTGTAATACCAGATCCGGTACTTTACTCCAGTGCTTAGATTGCAGTGTAATACCAGATCCGGTACTTTACTCCAGTGCTTAGATTGCAGTGTAATACCAGATCCGGTACTTTAGTGCTCAGATTGCTGTGTGATACCAGATCTGGTACTTTACTGCGGTGCTGAGATTGCAGTGTGAGACCAGATCCGGTACTTTACTCGGGTGCTGAGATTGCAATGTGTTAACAGATCCAGTACTTTACTCCAGTGCTGAGATTGCAGTGTGATACCAGATCTGGTTTCGAATTCCTGGCTGCGCAGACTGTGCTTATTACCGGCTACGCTTTCATTAAGATTCCTGGTGAGCAGCTGTTCATGGGTGGAGAGGAGAGGACGTAACATAGAAGGCGGGGAGATGTAATGACGTAATCCATCTCTGTGTTAGGATAGGGGTCACTAAGTTTTCGTTTGGCCTCACGCCCCCTATATTTCTGGAATCTAGAATCTCTCCCTTCAGTCAGAACTTTGAATGACAGTTAGTTACTTCCTAAAATATTCAGGTCGAGAGGTTAGTCATATCTAAATAAAATCAAGGCCGCCTTAGTACATCACCTTCACAAAGGGATTCATTAACTCTGACACGTTACACTTCATACACTTATAATAATAAAAAGTCAAAACAGGTTCTCATAGCAAAAGGCTTAAAACCAACATACAAAGTGAGGCTATGATTGTAATTAAAAATAAAACATAAAAAATCTAATTACTTCTAAATATTGATTACTCTGACAGATTAATGTTCGCCTCCTCCTTGCGGTGGAGAAATATATAATTTTTTTCTATTATCTGACTTTATTGTCTGGGATAATTTACGGCTTTATTGATAAAAGCACTGAATTTACATTTTCTGTGCCTTGCGCCAGTCAATCTCATCATATACTGACAATCTCTTAATAAACCACCAAAATAAAAATTTTCAGTCATTAGTGGCGCAGTTATAATGAACGAATGTGCTTCAATGAGTTGTTAAAATAAGAACTGAAGGCTGAAATATCGTGTTTTATGTGGGAAAATAGCGAGAATTGCAATGAAATTAGCGTCTGTACTTACGTATAATAACAGATTCATAAAGACCTACCCAGGGCCCCGCAACCGGTAAACGTGGCTTTCCGGATATATCAAATATAAAGAGAGAGAGAATGTCAAATGGTACATTAATATTTATATAGCACCAACACGTTTCGCAATGCTTTACAATTGTAGAAAGGGGAAACGTCTCAAACAAGCTTACAATCAATTAGAGGTAGACCGCTTTGAGTTAGGTGTCTTGGCAAGGACACTCACTGGTAAGTTGGCAATACTCATCATGAGGGCTGATTGATAAATGTCTTCAGAATTCCAAGATGGTGTTATGATACACGTTCAGTTTAACTACAGAGTTACTCCCACTAATCACAGGCAGACACGCCTCAGTTCTACATGGAACTGGCTTGATAAAGACTCTGCCTGTAGATTGAAACGTGGCCTCCTTTACGAGATCACAGTAAAAGCATCAGAATATCATTAAGACAGGGTGTGCTGAATATTTTTATTTTACTATATGAAATTGGGGGGCTCTGAACTACATGGGGTGAAACACTGAAATCACAGACAGACCGTTTGGACAGACAGGAGGAAGTACAAACAGACAGAGAGACAGATGACACAGTGAACTTATTTAACAGCACTTGATTGACACAAAGTAAATGTTGACAGATCTAAGAGGTGACGAAAACCCTGCTCAAACGAGTCTAAAGTCTAGGAATACATAGACATGTATAAAGAGAGAGATACGAATAAAAGACAAAAGCTATTAATTCCCAAAGGATCGAAATTTGGAAATAGTTAAATCGTTGTAACATTTGAATATCCATGGTAACAATAGATTCCAGGTATCCTGGAGATATCACTATAGCAACCAGCAGCTTTATATTAACTGTGCAGGTGTCTGCTAAAAGCAAATAATAGTTCAAGGTGCCACAGCCAGTAACAATAGCTAATATCAAGGTTGGGGAAATGCAATGAATTCGCTCAGCATTTATTTTAAGTAATGATTTATTTTTATCCTGGGCTGAAGTTTTCTTAGAGCAGGTCTGTCTATAAAAATCCAGCCCTTTTATCAGCAAAGATTTTTTTTTTTAAAAGCATCTTTATTCCGTTTCCATGGAGACCCAGTGCCCAGGTAACCTCATCTCTTTGGCAACCCAATATCCTACTCTCTCCATTCTGCCCCTTCAGCAATAGCTGTATTGTGTGTGTTTTTAAATAAGAGTTGGTCTTGTCTGTGGGACCATAGAGGGTTAAAGGCCTGCCCCATCCTGACTAGGCCCAAAATGGTACCTACAGATGTGCAGGGGTAAATGTTGGCAAAATCTCAACGAACTCTATTTATCAATGGAATGCTGCAGTAATTCTGGAGGAGAGTGCTTTAAAGCTACTAGATTCTGAAGATACATTTATACCGGTTTCTATGGTAACTGCGTCACCTTTAATATATACCCCCAGCATGACTTTATATGGCGTCATACAATTTATAAAAGTTATATAATATAAACAAGGAAACCAACCCTATATATGTTTCAGAAAAGGGAAACATTGTTCAGAAAAAAAAGCATAACTGTTGTGGATATTATGGGATAAGCTACAGACCAAACTGGAAGCAAACTGCAACTCTCACAAATCTGGCCCAACCAAGAAACACTGCAAGTAGTTGGCACAGGTTAATGGGATTGGCAGTCTGTATTCCACTAGAGGCGCAGAACTGACAGATACACCCCATTCTCCTGGACACAAACCATGCAGTTGGTCGGTGCATGAAAAGTGCCTCCTTGCAGTAAGTATCATTCAAATACTGCAGGAAGGCAACCAATTAGTTATTTAGGACATTTGCTGAGGGATTCCTCTTTGTTAATTAATTAATTTCATAACAGCAGTCTATGAATGACTAGTGTGTTTTTTCCACTGAATAAATATGTCTTCTGTTTCTTTTTGTCAAATTAAACAAACTTTCTCTCGTAACATGTATGTCTGCATTATAGGAGGTCATGTGGCTCCACTTCCTGCTGTCCATCCATACTGTGCCGATTGCTTTATGGCTCATTTTTGGTCAAATCGTTTCTTCAGTGGATAAAAAAAAAATGGGCATTTAGTTTTAATTACTATAGTGTAAGATAACTAGGAATATTGATATGAAACAATGCTGGAAAAAATACAGATCTGACAAAAATAATTCAGTTACACGCTTGCAAATATTAGGACAATGAATAACATTCCTGCTTTGTGAAAAGTCTGCATGTGTCACATTTATCAAGTTGACTCAGGCAGCTTTGAAGAACCTTATGCACATAAATATAAAAGAATGTAATTATTGCTAAAATGAAACGGAAACATCTTGCCATAGTATACCTCCCAAATTTTAAATGGTACTTACATTAGCTTACCCGGTAAGCACTGCAGAGGCATTATTAAGGGCGAAATCTCTACCCATCCTAGAAAAATAAATTAAACTAAAAGGTTATTTTTTAACCTGCTAAATGGATATTGTGGTGTATCTCCAGAAGTACCCCAGTGGTAAAACTTTAAAGACAGAATGTCCAAGCACAAACCCTCCATACGTCATACGACATCGGACAAATCAGTGGCAAGACACTTCAGGGAAATGAGCCACAATATCACCCAACTAAGATACCAGCTTTTGGAACATATCACCCGGGGGTAACCGGGAAAAAACCCTAATGCAAAAACAGGCTGAATAGTTTTATAAACTAGACATTGTCTCTCCATCCGGCTTTCAACGAAATAATGGAGTGGCATTGGCTTTATAAAAATTTAATTTTTTTGTACGTTTGTCCTTTGTCCTTCTGTATGCACACTCACAGTCAGTTAAGTACATATATGTATACATGTGCCTTTGTGTGTCTTGGGTGTTTGCCCCCTCCAGTTACTGCCTTCTCAGATGTCTGTAAGCTTTGCTTTACCCTTCAAGGTCGGATCAGCATCCTCCTTCTAATGTCAGCAAGCATGGGACTTTCCTGTTACATATTTATTTATTTACAGTAAGAGCAATAAGGATATGGAATTCTCTGCCTGAAGAGGTGGTTTTATCAGAGTCCATCCAGATATTTAAACTGCAATTGGATAAATACTTCAAAAACAACATACAGGGATATAATTTTTATAATAGCTTCTTGATCCAGAGAAGATCTGACTGCCACTCTGGAGTCAAAAATCGTTTCCTAGTTTGTTGCAAAATTAGAACCGCTTGAAACTGGGTTTTTGTTGGTTTTATTTTGCCTTATTTTGGATCAGCAGCAAAAACATTTGTGAGAAAGGCTGAACTTGATGGACGCATTTCTCTTTTCAGCTATGTAGCTATCTGTGATTATCACCAAATGTTGCCATGGTAACCAATTGATGATGGACATGATGACTTTGGACACGATGATGTCATCACGCACTGCGATTGGTACAATTCGAGGGAGAATATCCTGGATTGTGGCGGGCTTGTGCCAGGACTGAATGGCATTGTTGATGTTTCTCTCCCTCATTGTGTGCCCTGGCCATGCCAAGACTGTACGGCATTGTTCAAGTTTCTCCCCTCATTGTGTGCCCTAGCTGTGCCAGGACTGGACAGCATTGTTCATGTTTCTCCCCTCATTGTGTGCCCTGCCCGTGGCAGGACTGAACTGGATTGTGATGTCATTTGCAAAATCTTAATTGCTTATTTTAGATCAAATGGAGTGTCACATAAAACTAGGTTAAAGAACACTATAGGGTCAAGAACACAAACAAGTATGTATTCCAGACCCTATAGTGTTGAAATCATCATCTGGCCACCCTAAATATAACAAAATCTTGCCTTTACTCCAGTCTGCTGCTGCTGACTCTGTCCCTGATCTGCCTGCTTGGCTGACATAATCAGAGCTGATTCTGTGAGCCAGTTACAATGACTCCCCATAGGATTGGCTGAGACTGTCAAGGAGGCAGATCAGGGGCAGAACCAGCACAAGTCAAACACAGCCCTGACCAATCAGTATCTTCTCATAGAGATTCATTGAATCAATGCATTTCTATGAGGAAACTTTATTCTGCATGAAGAGGGAGGAGACACTGAATGTCAGTCACACTGTGCAGCACTGCCCCAGGAAGCGCCTCTAGTAGCCATCTGAGGAGTGGCCAGAGGAGGTATCCCTAGGCTGTAATACAGGGAGTGCAGAATTATTAGGCAAGTTGTATTTTTGAGGATTAATTTTATTATTGAACAACAACCATGTTCTCAATGAACCCAAAAAACTCATTAATATCAAAGCTGAATATTTTTGGAAGTAGTTTTTAGTTTGTTTTTAGTTTCAGCTATGTTAGGGGGATATCTGTGTGTGCAGGTGACTATTACTGTGCATAATTATTAGGCAACTTAACAAAAAACAAATATATACCCATTTCAATTATTTATTATTACCAGTGAAACCAATATAACATCTCAACATTCACAAATATACATTTCTGACATTCAAAAACAAAACAAAAACAAATCAGTGACCAATATAGCCACCTTTCTTTGCAAGGACACTCAAAAGCCTGCCATCCATGGATTCTGTCAGTGTTTTGATCTGTTCACCATCAACATTGCGTGCAGCAGCAACCACAGCCTCCTAGACACTGTTCAGAGAGGTGTACTGTTTTCCCTCCTTGTAAATCTCACATTTGATGATGGACCACAAGTTCTCAATGGGGTTCAGATCAGGTGAACAAGGAGGCCATGTCATTAGATTTTCTTCTTTTATACCCTTTCTTGCCAGCCACGCTGTGGAGTACTTGGACGCGTGTGATGGAGCATTGTCCTGCATGAAAATCATGTTTTTCTTGAAGGATGCAGACTTCTTCCTGTACCAGTGCTTGAAGAAGGTGTCTTCCAGGAACTGGCAGTAGGACTGGGAGTTGAGCTTGACTCCATCCTCAACCCGAAAAGGCCCCACAAGCTCATCTTTGATGATACCAGCCCAAACCAGTACTCCACCTCCACCTTGCTGGCGTCTGAGTCGGACTGGAGCTCTCTGCCCTTTACCAATCCAGCCACGGGCCCATCCATCTGGCCCATCAAGACTCACTCTCATTTCATCAGTCCATAAAACCTTAGAAAAATCAGTCTTGAGATATTTCTTGGCCCAGTCTTGACGTTTCAGCTTGTGTGTCTTGTTCAGTGGTGGTCATCTTTCAGCCTTTCTTACCTTGGCCATGTCTCTGAGTATTGCACACCTTGTGCTTTTGGGCACTCCAGTGATGTTGCAGCTCTGAAATATGGCCAAACTGGTGGCAAGTGGCATCGTGGCAGCTGCACGCTTGACTTTCCCAGTTCATGGGCAGTTATTTTGCGCCTTGGTTTTTCCACACGCTTCTTGCGACCCTGTTGACTATTTTGAATGAAACGCTTGATTGTTCGATGATCACGCTTCAGAAGCTTTGCAATTTTAAGAGTGCTGCATCCCTCTGCAAGATATCTCACTATTTTTGACTTTTCTGAGCCTGTCAAGTCCTTCTTTTGACCCATTTTGCCAAAGGAAAGGAAGTTGCCTAATAATTATGCACACCTGATATAGGGTGTTGATGTCATTAGACCACACCCCTTCTCATTACAGAGATGCACATCAACTAATATGCTTAATTGGTAGTAGGCTTTCGAGCCTATACAGCTTGGAGTAAGACAACATGCATAAAGAGGATGATGTGGTCAAAATACTCATTTGCCTAATAATTCTGCACTCCCTGTATACACATTGCAATTTCCCTGAAAAGGCATTGTTTACAGTAAAAAGCCTGAAGGGAATAATTCTACTCATAAGAACAAATACAATAAGCTGTGTACTATATAATAAACTGTATACTATACATTAAGCTGTGTAACGGAGTAGCAGGGGTTAATCCAATAGCTCTCCGCTGGGAACAAAGATTCAGCATACAAAATCACAGGAACACAGCATAATCCACCTCCCCAAGGACTAGACGACACATAGTCTGGGAGTCAACTGATGTCTTTATTCACAGGTCTGCTTTTATGCATTTTTCCCATGCAAGGGAAGTAACTTTCATAATTACTACAGTAACCAATCACACAGTGGTCACCTCCCCTTAGATTAATAGTTAACATGATTAATATGCACACAGTTTTCCCCAATTTGTGGATGTCCCCTAAATACAGGGGGTACACGGTTGAATGAGGGGTCCCCTGGTAGCCTTCATCTGGGTGAGTAACATACTCAAAATTCACCCAGATCGGACCAGGGGTTCGGGAGTTATAGCAGGTGAAAGATTTGACCGACCGCACGGGCACAGTAGCCGAAAATAGTTCCATGAATTCTGGCCCTGCGGTCGGTCTCTTCTTGTGAATCAAAAGTCCCGAAAGTCTATGGCATCCAGGCTTCATTTACCGTTCGAATGAATCCACTCGTTCGTGGGATTCCACATACCGAATGCTGAGGTGTTCGTGTGATTGATTCGTGCCTTTTGTGCGTTCTGTCGGTCTTAGCAGTACTTGGTTAGTCGAATGCCCGGTTTCAGTTCCAGGCGTTCGACGACCAAGTACCGCTGTTCGTGCGTAAGATGGCCGCCGCCACGTGTTCGGTAGGTGAAATGGCTGCCACACACACACTCGCAATTAACACACTTTGCAACATTGTTGCTTTTGGTAATAGGAGGCACACGACCACATCGGGGTGGTCCCACGTTCGGTAGTTTGAGAGCATTCACATAGATGATATTACAGTCCATTCGTGAACCAAATCTCTGCCTTTACACACATACGGCTATTATAATCCCAACGTTCATTCGCATAGAGAAGTTAGTATCTTAGTGGCAGGGTTTGCCACAAGCTGTATACCACACATTAAGCTGTATTCTCTACAATTAGCTGTATACCGTACATTAAGCTGAATACTATACATTAAGCTGTATATCGTACATTACGCTGTATACTATACATTAAGCTGTATACTGTACATTAAACTGCATCCCATACACTAAGCTGTATACTGTACATTAAGCTGTATACTGTAAAATAAGCTGTATACTATATATTGCGCTGTATACTATTTAATAAGCTCTATACTGTACATTAAGCTGTATACCATACATTAAGCTGTATACTGTACAGTAAGCCGTATACTGCACATTAAGCTGTATGCCGTACATTAACCCCTTCCCACCGGATGACGGACCCGGTCCATCATGGCGGGGAAACAGTTAACGCCAAATGATGGACTGGGTCCGTCATGCGGTAAACTTAACCCCAGATCACCGTGTTGTGGCGATCGCGATGTTAACGCTCCTCTGGTCTGCCTCTGTATTAGAGGCAGACCGGGAGCACCCGATCGCGCTGCCTCTGCAGCAGTGATCGCTCTGACAGGCTGTCAGAGCGAGCAGATGTGCTGCAGGGACTCACAATCCGCCTCCCTGCTCTTCTGCGTTCTGTGTGAAGTGCAGGGAGATGGATCAGTGATGATCTGCTTCCCATGGGAAAAAAAAATAAAGTTAGTTTACTACAGTGATCAATTGGCAAGGACTACATTTTACTGTGATCTGATTTTTTTTATTTATTTTTTTTAACCCCATGAGGTCAACTTTTATTTTTTGAAATCCTCAAGGGGTTAATTTTATTTTTTATTTTATTAATTAATTTAAATAAAGTAAAGTAATATATTTAGCTAGCTGGGGTGGGTGGAAGTTAGTGGCGAATTAGGGAATTTGGTGTTAGGCTAGCTAGAGGTTAACGTTAAAAAAAAGTTTTAAAAAGTTTAAAAAAATGTTTTAATATCATTTTTTTTAAAAGTAAAAAAAACCTGCCCCCCTTTACCCAGTACTAATAAAAATTAACCCCTTCCCTGCCAGTTGATCACTGCCTACAGTGATCAAAATACAGATCACAGTATTATAATGATTTTTTTTATTTAAACCCTTAGGATTAACTTTTTTTTTTTTTTATATATAAAACCAAAAATGTAGGTGCGCAAAGCAGTATAGAAAATAGCAGCCAGAGAATTATACTTAGACAGACAATTTGGTAAGTACAGAATACACCAATATATATACACAAGTGTATGCAAAAATACAAACGAGACCAGTGAGCAGCTAAATCATGCACAAAACACTAAGTGGTCAAGAAATATTAAAACAAGCAAACATATACTTGCGCTTGTACCTTTTATTCGGGAACAGCTTAATCTAGAATACATAAAAAACAAGTACTTAGTGCAATATTGTACAAAAAATAATTCAAAAGTATGTGGATAAGTAATAAATTCACAATCGTGGAGTGGTTGAAGTACCACTCCAAACTATCAGGCTCTGGGAGGATCAGCCCCTGGAGAACGTGGAATCCAGAGCTAGTGTACTTGATGAACTCACTGTCAGCCAAAGTAAATTGAAGTAAATGGAATATTTCTTTATTTCCAGACAAACAATTGTATAAGTGGTAAAAGTAACAAAAAGTGGTGTAAGAGCAAAGTAGATCAGGTAAAGTTCTGGATGTCAGTGGATAAACCGTCCAAGTTCTATCCCACTGTGTGCTCCAGCTGATCGCAAACTCTCCATACACATGTAGTTACATCCGGGTTCGGCGTGCTACGCGTTTCGCGACACCTCTCGGGGCTTTCTCAAGCATGAGTGAGTTCTGCTGTGCTCATCTTTTATATCCTCTCTATAGAATCAGCGGTGTATGTCCACCTCAGAAGTATGAGTCCACATGTCATAAGTTACAAAATCATAGGAACCAAATAAAAGCAAAAATGGAACATAAAAACATCTTTAAAAAATACATTGAATAAAAAGGGCATATTGTCTAAACGCATCATATCAGTTAACAGACTACTATCAGAAAAGAACTCTAGATAATGCCAATTGAGGTAGTTATAATCGTTGATTATATCAGACTGAGTGTTCTCAGGCTAGATGAATCTAGTGTATAAGTGCAATTGCATTAAAAGGATATAATGACTTAAAAAGGTCTTAGTACATGTATTTAGAGGATAAGTGAAGCCCCTGTTTGTCATTCTTCTGTTAAGAGGCAGCAACAGTTACCAATCAGAATATATGTGTACATATTCATGAATAGGGACAAAATAGGACATCAAAACATCTGTAAAAAACATATCAAATAAAAATAAAGGGCATGTCGTCTAACCACATCATAACAATTACAAATTACTATCATAAAGAACTCTGTATTGTTTTAAATAAGGTCACTAAAGAAAGTTGCAGTAGGTGAGTATTTTGGCCAAGGTTGTCCAAAATTGGAAACATTGAGTGGTATATATACAAATGCACCAAAAGAGTTAAATATCTTGTAAATGTATGTAGTCAGTATAACCCCCATTACCCATCCTCTTATAAAGGAACAGCAGACATAACTAGTCAGAATGTACGGACAAGATAATACATCAAAATATCTATAAAAGTGCATCTAATGAAAAAAAGGGCATATCGTCTAAACGCATTATTATTAATTAAAAAGCGCTATAATTCAAAACTAAAAATAATGTCTAATGCAGCCAGTAGAGGTGGTTGCAGTAAGGTAGGTATCTCAGGCTATGAGGAGATGCTGATTGGCCAGGGCTTTGTTTGAATCGTGCTGGCTCTGCCTCTTTGTCAGTCTCAGCCAATCCTATGGGGAAGCATTGTGATTGGAACAGGCTACCACTTCTGATGATGTCAGCAGGCAGTGGGCAGGTCTAAAGGAAACAGGGACAAAGCAACCAGCTCCAGACTTGAATACATGTAAGATTTACTATATTTAGGGGCATGAGGAGACCAGGGAGGCTAGATGGTGGTTTTAACCCTATAGGGTCAGGAATACATGTTTGTGTTCCTGACCCTATAGTGCACCTTTAAATGCTAAAATATATTTTAGGGGATTTCTGCTGGTATCTTTATTGTCCAAGAGTTCTCGTTGTGTTATACGTTTAACCCCTTGCCAGGCTTTTACCAGAAAGTCCTCTGGATAATTCTTCTCCCTAAATTTTCCTAACAAATCCTGAGCTTGTATCTGGAAAGTGCTTTCCTCCCTACAACTGCACCTTAGTCTGAGTAATTGGCCTTTTGGGATGTTATTGAGCCAAGGGGAATAGTGTTTGTTATATTATTAATATAATAATATTTAGTGTATGTACTCTATATTTATAATGATTTATTACATTAAGCTGTATACTGTACAATAAGCTGTATACTATATAATAATATTTAGTGTATGTACTCTATATTTATAATGATTTATTACATTAAGCTGTATACTATACAATAAGCTGTATAGTATATAATAATATTTAGTGTATGGACTGTCATTATTTATAATGATTTATTACAATACGCTGCATACTGTACAATAAACTGTATACTGTACAATAAGTTGTATACTATATAATAATATTTAGTGTATGGACTCTCATTGTTTATAATGATTTATTACAATAAGCTGTATATTGTACAATAAGCTGTATGCTATATAATAATATTTAGTGTATGGACTCTCATTATTTATAATGATTTATTACAATAAGCTGCATACTGTACAATAAGCTGTATATTGTACAATAAGTTGTATACTATATAATAATATTTAGTGTATGGACTCTCATTGTTTATAATGATTTATTACAATAAGCTGTATACTGTACAATAAGCTGTATACTATATAATAATATTTAGTGTATGGACTCTCATTGTTTATAATGATTTATTATAATAAGCTGTATACTATATAATAATATTTAGTGTATGGACTCTCATTGTTTATAATGATTTATTACAATAAGCTGTATACTATATAATAATATTTAGTGTATGGACTCTCATTGTTTATAATGATTTATTACAATAAGCTGTATACTGTACAATAAGCTGTATACTATATAATAATATTTAGTGTATGGACTCTCATTGTTTATAATGATTTATTATAATAAGCTGTATACTATATAATAATATTTAGTGTATGGACTCTCATTGTTTATAATGATTTATTACAATAAGCTGTATACTATATAATAATATTTAGTGTATGGACTCTCATTGTTTATAATGATTTATTACAATAAGCTGTATATTGTACAATAAGTTGTATGCTATATAATAATATTTAGTGTATGGACTCTCATTGTTTATAATGATTTATTACAATAAGATGTATATTGTACAATAAGCTGTATGCTATATAATAATATTTAGTGTATGGACTCTCATTGTTTATAATGATTTATTACAATAAGCTGTAAATTGTACAATAAGCTGTGTGCTATATAATAATATTTAGTGTATGGACTCTCATTGTTTATAATGATTTATTACAATAAGCTGTATATTGTACAATAAGTTGTATGCTATATAATAATATTTAGTGTATGGACTCTCATTGTTTATAATGATTTATTACAATAAGATGTATATTGTACAATAAGCTGTGTGCTATATAATAATATTTAGTGTATGGACTCTCATTGTTTATAATGATTTATTACAATAAGCTGTATACTGTACAATAAGCTGTATGCTATATAATAATATTTAGTGTATGGACTCTCATTGTTTATAATGATTTATTACAATAAGCTGTATACTGTACAATAAGCTGTATACTATATAATAATATTTAGTGTATGGACTCTCATTGTTTATAATGATTTATTATAATAAGCTGTATACTGTACAATAAGCTGTATACTATATAATAATATTTAGTGTATGGACTCTCATTGTTTATAATGATTTATTACAATAAGCTGTATATTGTACAATAAGCTGTATGCTATATAATAATATTTAGTGTATGTATTCTCACTGTTTATAATGATTTATTACAATAAGCTGTATATTGTACTATAAGCTGTGTGCTATATAATAATATTTAGTGTATGGACTCTCATTGTTTATAATGATTTATTACAATAAGCTGTATATTGTACAATAAGCTGTATGCTATATAATAATATTTAGTGTATGGACTCTCACTGTTTATAATGATTTATTACAATAAGCTGTATGCTATATAATAATATTTAGTGTATGGATTCTCATTGTTTATAATGATTTATTACAATAAGCTGTATATTGTACAATAAGCTGTGTGCTATATAATAATATTTAGTGTATGGACTCTCATTGTTTATAATGATTTGTTACAATAAGCTGTATATTGTACAATAAGCTGTGTGCTATATAATAATATTTAGTGTATGAACTATCATTGTTTATAATGATTTATTACAATAAGCTGTATATTGTACAATAAGCTGTATGCTATATAATAATATTTAGTGTATAGACTCTCATTGTTTATAATGATTTATTACAATAAGCTGTATATTGTACAATAAGCTGTATGCTATATAATAATATTTAGTGTATGGACTCTCATTGTTTATAATGATTTATTACAATAAGCTGTATACTATATAATAATATTTAGTGTATGTACTCTATATTTATAATGATTTATTACATTAAGCTGTATACTGTACAATAAGCTGTATACTATATAATAATATTTAGTGTATGGACTGTCATTATTTATAATGATTTATTACAATAAGCTGCATACTGTACAATAAGCTGTATACTATATAGTAATATTTAGTGTATGTACTCTCTATTTACAATGATTTATTACATTAAGCTGTATACTGTACATTAAGCTGTATACTATATAATAATATTTAGTGTATGGACTCTCATTATTTATAATGATTTATTACAATAAGCTGCATACTGTACAATAAGCTGTATATTGTACAATAAGTTGTATACTATATAATAATATTTAGTGTATGGACTCTCATTGTTTATAATGATTTATTTCAATAAGCTGTATACTGTACAATATGCTGTATATTATATAATAATATTTAGTGTATGGACTCTCATTGTTTATAATGATTTATTATAATAAGCTGTATACTGTACAATAAGCTGTATACTATATAATAATATTTAGTGTATGGACTCTCATTGTTTATAATGATTTATTACAATAAGCTGTAAATTGTACAATAAGCTGTGTGCTATATAATAATATTTAGTGTATGGACTCTCATTGTTTATAATGATTTATTACAATAAGCTGTATATTGTACAATAAGTTGTATGCTATATAATAATATTTAGTGTATGGACTCTCATTGTTTATAATGATTTATTACAATAAGCTGTATATTGTACAATAAGCTGTGTGCTATATAATAATATTTAGTGTATGGACTCTCATTGTTTATAATGATTTATTACAATAAGCTGTATACTGTACAGTAAGCTGTATGCTATATAATAATATTTAGTGTATGGACTCTCATTGTTAATGATTTATTACAATAAGCTGCATATTGTACAATAAGCGGTATGCTATATAATAATATTTAGTGTATGCGTGTGCTATATAATAATATTTAGTGTATGGATTCTCATTGTTTATAATGATTTATTACATTGCTGTATACTGTACAATAAGCTGTATACTATATAATAATATTTAGTGTATGGACTCACTGTTTATAATGATTTATTACAATAAGCTGTGTGCTATATAATAATATTTAGTGTATGGATTCTCATTGTTTATAATGATTTATTACAATAAGCTGTATATTGTACAATAAGTTGTATGCTATATAATAATATTTAGTGTATGGACTCTCATTGTTTATAATGATTTATTACAATAAGATGTATATTGTACAATAAGCTGTGTGCTATATAATAATATTTAGTGTATGGACTCTCATTGTTTATAATGATTTATTACAATAAGCTGTATACTGTACAATAAGCTGTATGCTATATAATAATATTTAGTGTATGGACTCTCATTGTTTATAATGATTTATTACAATAAGCTGTATAATGTACAATAAGCTGTATGCTATATAATAATATTTAGTGTATGGACTCTCACTGTTTATAATGATTTATTACAATAAGCTGTGTGCTATATAATAATATTTAGTGTATGGATTCTCATTGTTTATAATGATTTATTACATTAAGCTGTATACTGTACAATAAGCTGTATACTATATAATAATATTTAGTGTATGGACTCTCACTGTTTATAATGATTTATTACAATAAGCTGTGTGCTATATAATAATATTTAGTGTATGGATTCTCATTGTTTATAATGATTTATTACAATAAGCTGTATATTGTACAATAAGCTGTGTGCTATATAATAATATTTAGTGTATGGACTCTCATTGTTTATAATGATTTATTACAATAAGCTGTATAATGTACAATAAGCTGTGTGCTATATAATAATATTTAGTGTATGGATTCTCATTGTTTATAATGATTTATTACAATAAGCTGTATACTGTACAATAAGCTGTATGCTATATAATAATATTTAGTGTATGGACTCTCACTGTTTATAATGATTTATTACAATAAGCTGTATAATGTACAATAAGCTGTGTGCTATATAATAATAATTAGTGTATGGACTCTCACTGTTTATAATGATTTATTACAATAAGCTGTATGCTATATAATAATATTTAGTGTATGGATTCTCATTGTTTATAATGATTTATTACAATAAGCTGTATAATGTACAATAAGCTGTATGCTATATAATAATATTTAGTGTATGGACTCTCACTGTTTATAATGATTTATTACAATAAGCTGTATGCTATATAATAATATTTAGTGTATGGATTCTCATTGTTTATAATGATTTATTACAATAAGCTGTATATTGTACAATAAGCTGTGTGCTATATAATAATATTTAGTGTATGGATTCTCACTGTTTATAATGATTTATTACAATAAGCTGTATAATGTACAATAAGCTGTATACTGTACAATAAGTTGTATGCTATATAATAATATTTAGTGTATGGACTCTCACTGTTTATAATGATTTATTACAATAAGCTGTATGCTATATAATAATATTTAGTGTATGGATTCTCATTGTTTATAATGATTTATTACAATAAGCTGTATAATGTACAATAAGCTGTATGCTATATAATAATATTTAGTGTATGGACTCTCACTGTTTATAATGATTTATTACAATAAGCTGTATATTGTACAATAAGCTGTGTGCTATATAATAATATTTAGTGTATGGACTCTCATTGTTTATAATGATTTATTACAATAAGCTGTATACTGTACAATAAGCTGTATGCTATATAATAATATTTAGTGTATGGACTCTCACTGTTTATAATGATTTATTACAATAAGCTGTATACTGTACAATAAGCTGTGTGCTATATAATAATATTTAGTGTATGGACTCTCATTGTTAATGATTTATTACAATAAGCTGTATATTGTACAATAAGCTGTATGCTATATAATAATATTTAGTGTATGGATTCTCATGGCTCTGTGTGTAAGAGGTGCTGCCCCCCCCCCCCTCCCTGGCCCTCCCTGGCCCTCCATGGCCCTCCATGGACAGCCCTGGGGCGGTAAGGGTTAATGCTGCCCATCCCTGGGAGAGACAGGCATGCTTCTAGCGGGCTGCTGACGTCACGCGAGTGGGCGGGGTTAACCAGCATCACCCCCTAACTAACTTCTCTTTCCCAGGTGGGCGGGGCCTCACTCAGGACCGTTAGATGATGCAGCCAATCAGGAGGCGAGGGGCGTGTCCGTGCTTGTGGCTTGCAGGCGGCCGCTGCCCGGGAGGACCAGTGAGTGCCAGTCTCTCTCCAAGATGGCGGCGCCGGGGGTGTTACTGCTCCTCATACACGGTGAGTGCCCGGACCGAGCGGGGAGACCGGACTGTGTGCGACCCCTCTAATACTGACTGGGGGGGGGTCTCTAAGGGGGTCCGTTATACTGAGCTCGCAAAGTTACTGCTCCTCTATATACACGTGTGAAAGCCCTCGGACTGAGCACCGGAGACCTGACAATGCGAACTCCTGGGTCCGAATCGACTGGGGGTCTCTAAGGGTCCGGTCTTCGTCCGCTATACTGACTGGGGTCTCTAAGGGGTCCGTTATGTATTGACTGGGGCCCCTAAGGGGTCCGCTATAAATTACCTGGGGCCGGGGGCCATGGGTCCGTTATACCTGACTGGCCCTAAGGGGGTCCGTTATACCGCATCTGACTGGGGTCTCTAAGGGGTCCGTTATACTGACTGGCCCCCTAAGGGGTCCGTTATACTGACTGGGGTCTCCGACTGGGGTCTCTAAGGGTCCGCTATACTGACAACTCTGCGGTGTTATCCTGACCGGGGCCCCTAACCGGGGGGGTCCGTTATACTGACTGGGGTCTCAAGGTCCGTTATACCGACTGGGAGTCCTAAGGGGTCCGTTATACCGACTGGGTCTCTATAAACCGTTATCCCGACTGGGGGGTGACTGGGGCTCTAAGGGGTTATACCTGACTGGGGGTCTCTGGGGGTCCGTTATACTGACTGGGGTCTCTAAGGGGGTCCGTTATACCGACTGGGTCTCTATAAACCGCTAGTCCGACCGGGGTCCTCTCTAAGGGTCCGCTATCCCGAATAGGGGTCCTGACTCGGGGCCCCCTCTTGGCTCTATACCCCGACTGGAGTCTCAAGGGTCCCGTTTATACCCACCGGGGAGTCTCTTATAACCGCCATACCTTATACCGACTCTCAAGGGGTCCGTTATACTGACTGGCCCTCTGGGGTCCGTTATCGAGGGGGGTCCGTTATCCTGACTGGGGCCCTAACTGGGGTCCGTTATACCTGACTGGGGTCTCTAACCGTCCTAATCCCAGACCGTTATTGGTCTCTAAGGGGTCCGTTATACCGACTGACTGGGGTCTCTAAGGGGTCCGCACACTGGGTAAATCCTATAAACTGTTAGGCCCTAAGGGTCCGCAAAGTCCGGGTTACACCGACTGGGGTCTCTAAGGGGTCCGTTATACTGACTGGGTGTCTCTGGGGTCAAGGGGGTCCGTTATCCTGACTGGGGTCCTCAGGGGTCCGTTATACCTGACTGGCGGGGTCTCTCCTATACCGACCAAAGTGTCTCCGTAACCCGTTATACCTGACTGGGGTCTCTCTATGGGGTCCGTTATACCGACTGGCTCTTAAGGGGGTCCGTTATACTGGGGGTCTCTAAGGGGTCCGTTATCCTGACTGGGGGTCTCCTAAGGGGGGTTATACCGTTATGGGGTCCGCTGACTGGGGTCTCTAAGGGTCCGTTATCCTATAAATTGACCGGGCCTCCCTGGGGTCCGTTATCCGACCCGAGGGGTTATACTGACTGGGGGCTAAGGGGGTCCGTTATCCCGACTGGCCCTATGTGGGGTCCGTTATACCGACTGGGGTTCCCTAAGGGGTCCGTTATCCTGACCCTGAGGGGGGGTCTCTAAGGGGTCCGTTATAGGGGGTCCGTTATCCTGACCTGACTAAGGGGGGTTATATACTGACTGGGGGGGTCCGTTATACTGACTGGGGGCTCTAAGGGGGTCCGTTATACCGACTGGGGGTCCATAAGGGGTCCGTTATCCCGGGACCCGAGGGGTTGGGGGTCTCTAAGGGGGTCCGTTATCCTGACTGGGGGGGGGGGTGTCCCTCTAAGGGGGTCCGTTATCCTGACCCGAGGGGTTGGGGGTACCCTTTAAGAAATGCTGGGGGAGGGTGTGTTATAATCCTCGGATATTTGGTGTTTATAATTCTAGGAGACTTGATGTCTATCCTAAGTGTGGGGAGATGTAGGTTTCCTCAGTACTTGGAGAGTTGATATTATAAGTGTTAGAAATGGTGGTATTTATCATCGAAACTGGTACACCGTGTTTATCATCCAGTATTAGCAATGTGTTCTCATCAATACTTGGAGATGGGGTGTTGACCATCAATACTATGATTGTTGATGTCTTTTTTATCAATAATAGGAGTGTGTATATTACAATTATTTACAATAAGTTCACCTGCAATACTAGAGTGTGTTTATTAATACTAGCTGTGTAAGTATTTAGCATCAGTGCTCGGAGAATGAGTGTCCTCACCACTGTCTGTTAAATAGAACAAGGGTACTAGAAGTGTGGGTATCTTATGTTGAGGGTTGAGAATGTGTAGTAAACAAATAGATAAACAATCTTTGAGTTTACCTAGTAACCATGGTTACAATGAGACCGGATGTTTACTTTGCTTTCCTGCACTAATACCCACTTGTTGTTTTAGGATATTGTTCTTGGCCTCCCCGTGTGTGTGTGTGTGTGTGTGTGTGTGTGTGTGTGTGTGTGTGTGTGTGTGTGTGTTATTCTGGTCTATTTACTGCCTTTTTATAATGATTTAGGATGTTGTTCTTCTAGAACACCAAGCACGCTTGATTGTGGTTTGGATGTTCCTGTTGACTTAGAGGTGGCGTGGGTCTTGTGGGATGTTCTCATTGACATGGTGTTGACTTGGAGATGGTGTGGGATGTTCTCATTAATGTGGTGTGGGATGTTCTCATTGACATCGTGTTGCCTTGGAGGTGGTGTGGGATGTTCTCATTGACATTGTGTTGCCTTGGAGGTGGTGTGGGATGTACAGGACCTCATATTGACAAATCCTCTGCTTAGGCAGTACTGCTCGTCCATATACTTGCATGGTCATGATGGACAGGTGGAGCCAAAAACGAATCATGCAGCTGTTAGACTGTATTTCTCATAAACTATTAAATGCACAAGTCTCAGCTAGTGGCTGGGAATAGGTCAAGGAAGCTGGACATCTAGTATGTGATGTTTCGTGGTGTAGGATATTTAGTCATGTTCTGAATTTAAGATGTTCTCTTGGTTTAGGTCTAGAATGTTTTTATGGCTAATGGCCGCTCAATATAATGATGTCCTTCTCGACCACATACTGACATGATGACTCTGGTGTTTTCCTGATACGATCATCAACAGGCACAAACTCTCTTGTTCAGATTTAGGAATCACCATGTATTAAGAGTGTTTACTACATATTCATTCTTTTACTGAATAGGGATCCGCTTAATGCTATTCGAAGTAACGCTAGGTGTTGTAATGCCTTTAATTGCTTAGAAAAAGTGACAAACAGGCCTTGTTGAATTGTGACTCTCTTAAAGAGAATTATGGGAGTTTTAGGCTAAATGAACGCCTATGCTTTAGTAGCTGAACGATCACAGCTCCCATCATCTCCAGCCATCCTCTTAAACGTGATTATGTAAACCGACATCCATCTTTAACTAGGAATCATTGCTCTATTTCACACACAAGGGTGTTTTATCAAGTTCCCATCTTCTGTACCATAAAGAACAGGCTGGAAATTATCCTTCCTACTGACACAATGAGTAGTGGGTGAGGAAGCCTTTTCTTTCCCTTCTCGTAGTTTGATATCCTGCTATGGAAGGATATTTCAGCTGTCCATGCAGCAGGGAAAGTTTATAGATCCGGAAAGATGTGTCCTAACCGGGTGTCGAGGCTTGGAGATCTTATTACTTACCGGGTATCATTTCTTTAAAATTTGTGATTCATAGTCCTCTCTGTACATGATGATGCAGCTTATGATAAGGTTTCTAGCTGACTTTGCTATAAAAAAGGTTACACAATGTGCAATGTTTGATGATTCACCATCATGCAATACAGTTGACTTAGATTTTATGAAATAAAGTGTGATGATAATCTGATATTATTATTATTATTATTATTATTATTATTTATATAGTGCCAGCAAATTCCGTAGCACTGTATATGACCAGTTTGCAATAAAGTAATGACCAAAAACTATTTTTTGTTCATTTATTTTCTTTGCACGGAAGAATAAAAAGTTTTTTTTGTTTGTTTTTTTGTTTTTATTGTACAATTTTTAAATTACCCATGCTGGTACTAGAGGGTTGTTTTACTGCATTATTAAACCATAAGCGCTTCCCTTCCTACATTCTCCGTTGATTGCAAGCCTTTGTGGCTACATGTTCAGATACATTGCATTGTTTGTGCTTTCGGTCTTCCTGTATAGCTCTGCAGAATATTTGACACTTCTAGATAATGACGACGATGCCTCTAACCTTTCTGGCAAATAATAATATTTTCTGTTCTCTGGAAAATTAAAATTTGATCATCGCTGATAGGACCGATGGACCTGTTACATTAAACACTGCACTAAGCATCAGAACCATAACAGTATTTATTCAGTGTGTTTTGAGTGGACACTTTGTCTGCCTTAGTACTTTCATCTCAACCTCTAACAAATTGTACCGCTGATGGGTGCAGAAACCTTTTTAAATTATTTTTTTTAGGTGTCTGAATTGTCCTAATTGAGTAAGTACATTGTCCAAGGGAATGCATGCTTGGGGAAACTATAAAATACTTTAAAGATAAGGCGTCCTGAAATGATACAACTTTTGAAGAATTCCGGCTCTCATTGCACTGGCTGAGTGTGAAGGGAGTCGTAATTTTTGATGGACATTTTGAAATATGATGTATATTGGTTTGTGATGCAACCTGACGGTTAAACCAGGGGTTGAAGAATAAGGGATTCACTTGGCTGGCGGAGGATGATGTGATTTACAGTCATACATTTATTTTTTTAATGCTGGAGGGGGGATTTGGTCGTGTGAGGCGATCTCTTCCTCCAGCTCTATAAGTGGTTAAACCATTTGTAATGTTTCCTTATCCATCTGGATAGAGACAGCTGTCTGTTTCCTCTCTGTCTTTTTTTTTTATTTTTTTTTTTTATGTCTGTTAAGTACGGGAGGGGGTTGCTACCCCTCCTGCCTATTGCTCCGATTTGCAGGACATTGTCCTCGAGGTCCAGGCGTCTGCAGCTTAGACAATACTTAAACGTTTGAAATGGAGAGCCATGTGTTTTCATATTGAGATTACTCATTCTCCTGTCTGGTTTCATTATTTAAACCTGATTTATAAACATACAGGTTGTAAAAGGGGAATATTCAGCAGGGATAGTCTTGGTTTCCACAGTGACTGCGCCACTTCTAGAACATTTAGATTTATAGCGGTTTATGAATAACGACCAGGAGATGTGAATATTGCATATTGTATTCTGTACAACTGTGACACGTCTGTGGGGTGGAAAGCAAAATAATAAAAAGGAGCCAACACGCTAAAATACATTATACTGCTTCTCTTTTTTACATTAATAAACCTAAAAAAATAATTGGATATTGTATTCGGTGCTGCAGAGCCATGAAGTTTGCTTCGGACATTGCATGTTGATGACAAGAGGTCACACAAACAACTTTCTTGACAAGTTCATGAAGGAGTTACACTGAGTAATAATTGGAATGGATTTAGTAATTAAGGCAAATCAGCTCCTAAAAGACAATCTAATCTCACAGTAATGGTTTAAAATGGGAAACATTTTATTTAACTCTTTGAATTACAAAGTAATTTTATTTGTGGCCGAGGATATGAGGTCAAAGATAGAAACATAGAATGTGACGGCAGATAAGAACCATTCGGCCCATCTAGTCTGCCCAATTTTCTAAATACTTTCATTAGTCCCTAGCCTTATCTTATAGTTAGGATAGCCTTATGCCTATCCCACGCATGCTTAAACTCCTTTACTGTGTTAACCTCTACCACTTCAGCTGGAAGGCTATTCCATGCATCCACTACCCTCTCAGTAAAGTAATACTTCCTGATATTATTTTTAAACCTTTGTCCCTCTAATTTAAGACTATGTCCTCTTGTTGTGGTAGTTACTCTTCTTTTAAATATAGTCTCCTCCTTTACTGTGTTGATTCCCTTTATATATTTAAATGTTTCTATCATATCCCCCCTGTCTCGCCTTTCCTCCAAGCTATACATGTTAAGATCCTTTAACCTTTCCTGGTAAGTTTTATCCCGCAATCCATGAACCAGTTTGGTAGCCCTTCTCTGAACCCTCTCTAAGGTATCAATATCCTTCTGAAGATACGGTCTCCAGTACTGTGTACAATACTCCAAGTGAGGTCTCACCAGTGTTCTGTACATGAGCACTTCCCTCTTTCTACTGCTAATACCTCTCCCTATACAACCAAGCATTCTGCTAGCATTTCCTGCTGCTCTATTACATTGTCTGCCTACCTTTAAGTCATCAGAAATAATCACCCCTAAATCCCTTTCCTCATATGTTGAGGTTAGGACTCTATCAAATATTCTGTACTCTGCCCTTGGGTTTTTACGTCCAAGATGCATTATCTTGCACTTATCCACATTAAATGTCAGTTGCCACAATTCTGACCATTTTTCTAGTTTACCTAAATCATTTGTCATTTGGCTTATCCCTCCTGGAACATCAACCCTGTTACATATCTTAGTATCATCAGCAAAAAGACATACCTTACCATCAAGACCTTCTGCAATATCACTAATAAAAATATTAAAGAGAATGGGTCCAAGTACAGATCCCTGAGGTACCCCACTGGTGACAAGTCCAAGCTTCGAATATATTCCATTAACTACAACCCTCTGTTGCCTGTCACTCAGCCACTGTCTTACCCATTCAACAATATTTGAATCCAAACTTAAAGATTGCAGTTTATTGATAAGCCTTCTATGTGCAACAGTGTCAAAAGCCTTACTGAAATCTAGGTAAGCAATGTCTACTGCACCACCCTGATCTATAATTTTAGTTACCCAATCAAAAAAATCAATGATTAGTTTGGCATGACCTCCCTGAAGTAAACCCATGTTGTCTCTGATCTTGAAATCCATGTGTTTTTAGATGTTCATCAATCCTATCCTTTAACATGGTTTCCATCACTTTCCCCACTACTGAAGTAAGGCTTACTGGCCTATAGTTGCCCGACTCCTCCCTATTACCTTTCTTGTAAATGGGCACAACATTCGCTAACTTCCAATCTTCTGGGACTACTCCTGTTAACAATGATTGGTTAAATAAATCTGTTAATGGTTTTGCTAGTACACCACTAAGCTCTTTTAATAGCTTTGGGTGTATTCCATCAGGTCCCATTGACTTATTTGTCTTTACTTTTGACAGTTGAAATAGAACCTCTTCCTCTGTAAACTCACGTGTAATAAATGACTCATTTATCCTTTTTCTCAACTGAGGTCCCTTTCCTTCATTTTCTTCTGTAAATACAGATGGCCACCCATGCATGGTGGGAAAGTTAGTTGATGTGTGCCGAAAAAGGTGTTTGGGATGACATTGTAAAAGATCTTGCCCAATGGAAAAATTTTAGTATGAAGAGGGATAATTAATTTAACCTCCTCTGGCGGTCTGATTATGTCAGTATTTTTGAATGTTAAAGCGATACATTGTTTTGTATGTAAATTTGTTTCATATTGTAGGCTTGTAATTCTTAGGAAAAACTTTAAATCTGTCCAAACAAGAGTCTAGTAGACATCCCAGGTATAATTAAGTTTGAAAAATGAAATCATATATTATAATCAAATAATGTAATCAAAACAAAAACACTGAAATTTGAAATATTACTAATCACTGTAATACTAGACACTGCATATTGGTTTAGTAAACATCCCAGGTATGAAGAATTTTGGAACATGGGACTGCACAAAGTCCGACATCACAATCCGGACAATGGAACCTGCTTTCCATTCTGAATTTTTTTTTACTGTCCTCTCGCTTCGAGCAACAAACCACGCACATCCTTGTAGGTGCTGACTTTTTATTGGTTGGTGGGATGTAGTCCATGAAGTGACGACCAGTCTGGTTTCCGGGTTGACCACGCCAACAGCACGACGTCCAGCTCTATTCACAGCCATTGATGGTGTTTGGTTGTTCACAAAGATACGTTCAGCAACTTTCCAAATGAAGTCAGAATGAACCACAGGCTTGTCACCACATTTATTTTTATTTTTTTTTACACCGAATGTAGGCATTCCACAAGCATTGCTCAAGAAGATGCCTGTAGTACTTCTTTTGCGGTTTCCTCATTGCTGGGTAGAATGTCATTGCTTGGTTGGCTCTGTTGACACCTCCTATGGTGTTATTGTAGTCTATCACTACTTGTATATTCATGATTTCTTTCCCACCTTTTGTGCGTACCATAACAGTGGAGGTATTATAAACTGTACTCATTAGGCACACATCTTTCCACATAACGGTTCCAGAGGCATCTGTTTTTTTTTTTTTTTTCCAGAAGAAACTCCTAAAGTTCAGGAGACGTATAAAAGTTGTCAGTTGTTACGCAATAGCCTTGATTTTAGCAATGGCTCAATGAGTGAAAGAACGGAAGATGTTGCCATTCCATAGTTGCTGTACTTTTTATTGAATTTTGTTACTTTTCCAGTGTAAATGGCTGAATCCCAAATGTAGCCAGTTGACTATTCGAATAGCACGTAGTATTTTATGCCAAATTGTACTCTTTGATGCAATGTATTGTACCCAGCTGAGCCTTCCCTTGTAGAATATTAGACTTTCAGTTATGCTGATATCTCTTTCTGGCACATAGCTCTGTTGGAAACCCTTTGGAATTATTTGAGATACTTCCCAAATTTAGTTTTGGTGCAGGATGAGTAGGTTCATCGAATTCTTCATTTTCGAAATGTAAAAATTTCATGATCAGGGAAGATCTGTACTCTGACATGACCGTACCAAAGAATGGAGCGACAAGTAATTTATTAGTTTCCAATACCACTTCTGCAGGGGTTTCCCCACCACTCCCAGAAGTATTGTTGGTCCCTTAAATTTCCAAATGTCATCTTTGGTCACTTGTTCCCACTTTCTGCTTCTTGAAAACTTCTGAGACAGAACAGCTAATTGTTGCTCTTTATCCTGGTTTTTCTCAGTAAGTATTTTTTTTTCAATAACCTCATCGGACAGAAATAATTTAAATATGCCAGGGGGTTGTTGTGTTCAATGTCTATTTTCATACCATATGCTCCAGCAAATGGGAATCTTAGGGGCTCTCCCTGATCCATACCACAGTTAATAGAACATCAAGTTCGCACATCACTGAGCTCAGTCGCTGTCATCGCTTTCAGTGTTTGACAAATTTTCCCATGAATCACAATCGCTCAATTCTACAAGTGATTCTAATTCACTATCGCTGTTTTGTAACTGGTCTATAACCACTTCTAAAGGGACGCTTTTTGGATGCCATGGACATCCAAGTTTCCAGGCAGAAAGAACGGTAAAAGCGCAGGCAGGACACTGGACAAAGCACTCGGACAAAACTGAGGTGAAAAGGTTTGATACAGTAATGTAATCCTAACAGATTACACTGTATTACTGTGGTGTGTTTTGTTTTATTTATTTAATTTATTTTTATTTCCCGACTGGTTCTGCCAGGCAGCGCTCGCAGGGAAAGGGAACCCGGAAGTCTGATGCCGGCATCGGGCGGAGGACACCAAGGGGCTCGTAGGGACAAGGTAAGTGATACTACAGTGAAATCCTGAGCGTGTCTAGGGGTTATCGCTTTTGGTACTGAAAATTAACCCAGAGCCACGCTCGGGATTAACCGTCGGAGAGGTTAAAGGAGAGATCTGTGTCCATAAAAAACATTGCTCAGGCTTTAGCTGTGTGCCTCTAGCTAAAGTGATGTCTGCTCATGCCTAGATACTGACTCTCCAACGCCTAGTGTCCGCCAACGATCTTAAAGGAAACTGCAACTGTCATGGATTCAGATTGGCTGGGCAATGTATTGAATAAACCGGAGTGTGACCTTGTCATCCATACGTTTTGTAGGTGACAGATCCACTTTAAAATCAACCAACCGCGTTAATTTTGCCAAATGAAAGCCTAGTTATAATGGTGTTTCATGGCAGTAAATCCTGTCACAAATGACACTTTTTGATGAATAAATAGGCAGTAAAGCTGTTATTGACAGTCTGCGTTCTGACGCTGTAATTGCCTGTGAATTCTGTGAGCGGATTCTTTCTGTAAGGGGCCACGTCTCTCTGCTCTGCGTGTCTCTCTTTATCGCTGTGTGTGCATAAAGCAATGTGTCTCTTCTACGTGTCTGTGTGTGGCCTTGTGCTTCTGAGTTGTGGGGGGGACGGGCTGTGTGTGTGTGTTGTCATGTCTGCTATGATGTAATTAAAGTGTCTTTGCCAAGATTCATTGCTATATGCTTGATAAGTTAAATTTATACTTTACTGTACGTCCAGTTAATGATATTCCCTGTGAAAAGATCATCTCACTATTTTGGGACTAAAATATTTTGGTTCCATTCTATGTTATGGAATATTTGAACTTTTTCTTCTTTTTTTTTTTTTCTTTCTTTCTAAAACACCGATCCCCCTGTTGGGGATATTCTCCATACCAGTTAGTTCAACATGGTTTACCGTATGTGTAAAGCTCTCAAAAAGCATGTTAAGTGGGAGCTGCCATCCTCCTGTCATAAGACATTGAATTATGAGGGGTCCTACCAAAAATGCCTAAAGCCACTTTCTTTTAATGTTTTTAAATTATTTTTTTGTGCTTGGTTTATTGTTTGATACATCATATATTTCAATAAGATCAAATATTTCCCATGGTGACAGGAATACAAGGTTAGAAATTTTTATGTAGAACTTTGTAGTTGTCAGTGAGGTAGCAATTGAAATGCAGTTAGTAAGAACATTTTTGTTGCGAACAGGTTCGGGGACAGACCCAGGGCTTTAGCAAGTTTAGCAAGTAGCGTATGCTGTGCTCCTGGGACACTCCAGATGTGGAGTGTTAGGTATGCTAGTTGTTCAGAGTCGAGGTATAGGGGCATACAAGAGTGTTTGTGTGCAATTACGTGCTAGTCCATGTGTGGCGTTGCGTGGTAGGCAGCGTATTTGTGCTGTTGCTTGGCAGTCTGAAATAAAGGCATCGATCAGTGCGTCTCGGCTCAGTGGTGCGGGGTAAGTACTTTTTGTGGTCGGATGGGTGATATTCCTCCGATTTTTGTCAGGTTATCGGAGAGCAGGTTGGATTGGCATCTTATCAGGATGGCTGTCAGGCTCCGCCACTCAAACCACTGCTTTCTGTATCACTTGAAGCACAAAAACAACCATATCTTAATGCAGCAGTTTTGGTGTATAGAACATGCCCCTGCAGTCTCACTGCTCAATTCTACGCCATTTAGGAGTTAAATCACTTTGTTTCTGTTTTATGCAGCCCTAGCCAAACCTCCCCTGGCTGTGACTGACAGAGCCTGCATGAAAAGATGGTTTAATAAACAATCAGATCACACCGCACTGCTGTAGGCTCTAGCTGGAAATTTAGAAAAAGCCCTGATAGTGGAGCGCTGAAAAAAAATAGGGTATGAAAAATAGGAAACCTAACAACCTATGCAATAATACATAAAATAACTATTAAAAACCCAGAAAATACAGGAAAAATCTCAATTCAATACAATAATGGGAGAAAATGAACAAAAGTCCAGTAATGGTGTCCCAAAGAAATGTGTTAAGTTGTCTACTCCATCACATCCATATATATGTGTAAAAGATAGGGGGGAAGGGGGTATCAATATACCATGTACTTTTCATTTACCACACTGAAGATTGATAGTTAAAAATCTATTTTATTCTAACAATATTTAAAAATATAATATATAGAAGTTCTTTCGGTGTCCCTTTTAGTCCTTAATTAAAGGGATTCTCTAGTGCCAGGAAAACAAACCCATTTTCCTGGCACTGTAGAATCCTGGAGCACCCCCATCCCACGTCGCTGAAGGGGTTAAAACCCCCTTCAGTCACTTAACTGAATCCAGTGCCGATGTCCCTCGGCGCTGGGTCAGGCTCCTCTCCCGCTGGCGGGGGAGACCTAATGCGCATGCACGGCAATGGCAGCGCTCGCATTAGGATCTCCCCATAGAGAAGCCTTATTTAACAACTGTATCCTCCTGGTAGACCGCGTCTAGAAAAGCTGCAATAATTGCACTTGCAGGGTTAAGGATGATGGGAGTTGGCACCCAGGCCACGTCAATGGGCTGAAGTGGTCTGGGTGCCTACACTATCCCTTTAATAGTAATTGAATGACTTTAAACGTCTTCTTATTGACGTGCATATGGGATCCAAAAATGTTATGGTGGCAACTTTAATGTAATGTCCCTTTAATAATTATTGCACAATTCATTTCTCTTTCTCTGTGTGAGAAGTATTGACACAGTGCCCCTAAAGCTAGCTCTACGACTGTATCCTCCTATTTTTTGCAGGAAGCTATAAATACTACCTTTCTTGCCTTTTCCGATAGATTTTTCGATTGAGCCTAGTAGTGTTGGGTGTCTGACAATTAAAGCTTTGCATTGTCCCTGGGTCTGCAAGTACCAGGCATGCGTTGGCAGTATTTACCACTGAACAGAGGCAGACAATGTAATCACTTCTTCACGCAACTATTGTCTTTAATTGTGAAAATGTTTGTTCATTCACTCGCAAAAGGGCTGTTGTGATGAGGTCAGGCATGGGGGGGAGGATTAGGAGACAGGAAGCCTCTTCCAATGGGTGTTTAATGGGCTGAAATGTGGGTTTAAAAATAAACTGGCTGTGGGATGGTTGGAGGAAATGAAAGGAGAGACAATAGGACCCCTTTAACCCTTTATAATCGCAAACTATTGAAAGATCAGTCTCTTATCGCAAATACACAACTGGAATCTTGACTCATTGACTTTAAACGTCTTCTGTTTGACATGCATATGGAATCCAAAAATGTTATGGTGGCAACTTTAATGAATTGTAAAATCTGTCAATCACGTGCTTCGTATTGCTTAAAAATGTTTAGATTCCATTTGGAGAATGTGTGGGGATCAATCCCAGAATGCAGTGGGTGCATTACATGCGGAGGTGAAGCACATTTCTATTGAGTATTATGGAGCTCTGTCTGTGTTTTTTTTTTTTTTTTTTTAACACTTCAGTATTTTGAACTGTGCCAAACCATTTTTTTGCTGAAAATGAGACCATTTAGCTGATGTTCTACAAATTGAAATGGCTGGCTGTCATTCTGGGATTTGCCACTGCAAGCCACGTGTGCAGAAGACTGAAGAGTTGTCTGGTTGTTTGGGAGAATGCTTCCTAAATAAACTTGTTTCTTGTTGTGGGTGTTTTTGTTTTGCTAAATCAAAGTTTGCTTTGATAAAATCCTCAGTTCAGTCCGAGCATAAACTTCATTCCTGGCTGCCTGACCCATTATATCTGGCTATAATCTCACTTAAAGGGACACTATACGCAATGTTTTTTTTCTTTATTTTTTCCAAGCAGATCTGTTGGAATAACCCAGAGCATCAAACTTTAATGTACGCTTTAGGCCTACAATCAATCTCAATTTTGGATCAGTGACATCTTTTGGAGTCCACAAGGTTCCCATAAGTCGGTGGGAGGGCTCCATTTTTAGGCTTGGATTTTTAATATTGTGATATGCAATAGGTGTCTGGCATTTCATTGTGCATGCGCAGGACCTGTGGAAGGCCCTGTGGAATCTTCTATATAACTGTTATCTTTTGCATTTATATTGAGCATAAAGAGGGCAAGCCTTCTTACATGCGTGAGCGCTCAATGGTGACATGGTGTCAAATCTACTTTAAACCAGTTTTAAATAAATCTGCATTGTGATTTTGTCTCTCATAGACAACCTAGTGATATGTGTACATGTCTGACCACCTACAATGATGTATTTTAATGGAGTTAATCAGTAAACCATTATTTGCTGCTAAAATATTGGGGCTACCCCACGTTAACCACTTGTCTGCTGTACTCTGTCATTGTGACTCTGAACAGGTGACTATGGCCCTGGTGTGAGAGGCGATCAGCTAGCTGTGAAACGTACACCTGTTGCCGTTATTGACGCAGCTGTCTGTCTGTGCACCAGCTGTCAATGGTTGTCCATAGTGTTTTTCCAAAGACTGTGAGCAGAGAGGATTCTGGGAGAGGCTGTGCATACAGCAAGGTCTAGGCTGCTGATTGAAGTTGGCTGTAGGCACATGGGTGACTGCTAAAATGTAAGTGCCAAGGCAGCTGTCAACCGTGTTTGTTCAATTGGACGCTTCCTTTAACTTTGTTACAAATCGACGTCCTGCCCTTAGCAGCTGTACGGTTTGCATAGGAAAAAGCATTCGATGTTTAGGTTTACATAGCTTATCGAAACATAGCTTATCGAAAAATTTATTACTGTGGCAGATTTAGAAACAAACTTAAATGCAATGGGAGAACTGTGACCATTGTGTTTTTTTTTTGTTTTTTTGTTTTTTTTATCAGACCGTCTTGTTTTAGAGATTTATTATTTACAATAAAACTCACACTATAATTCATAACGTTATGTTTGTGGAATCACAGGTGTAGAATAATACGTAGGTTTTTTTTTTTTTTTTTTTTTTTTTTTTTTTTTTTTTTTTTTTTTTTTTTTTTTTTTTTTTTTTGATCTATCATAGTTCCCTTTTTATGGATGAAATATTTATTTTATTCGCTTAAAGTCGTGGTACTTCGGCCTTGATTTAATATTCTTTGTTAAGCTTTCCTATCATTTAATGTTTTGGGCTAATCATTTTTTTAATTTTATTTCAATTCTTCATTTATGAGTTCAAGGATTCAGTAGTAAGAGAGTATAAAGTGACATATTACAGTGACAAACCTCACAATTCCGTACATTTAATTGGTTTTGCATGGTCTCGTACATGGGGTGATAGTCAAGTACACTGCAGGCCAAACTGCGATCTTCATGTCTGGCTGTACTTAAGTCGTCATAAAGAGCCACAACTTCTATTGGCTTTCTCCCAAACTTTTTTTTGTTTTTTTTTTATATAGGTTTTATGAGTAGAAATAGTAGGAAACAGAAGAGAAAGAGATGTGGACAGGTACGAGGATGAGAAAAAGGTTGAGTTAAAAGTAGAGCGAAGGTAAAGACGAGAGAGAGAGGGAGGGGGGTGGCAGGAGGTCGAAGGGGAGGGGCAAGTGCCAGTTTGGTAGTGATTGATGGTGACTCCTACATGGGTGCGCGGATTCCGTCTTTGCTTATGTGTTCCCACGTCCGTCTTAGTAGTCTTCCCAGGGTTACCATATCTAGCTAAATGTGGTGTATGTGTTTCGTACATGGGCCGTCATTTTGTCCATTAAGTAGTTGTCCTTCATGTTAGCGATAACCTTGTCCATTGATGGTGTTTCTATACTGAGCCACCCTTGTGCTAATCTGTCCTTGCTGCTCGTGTAACCTTATTGACTAATTTCTGTTCTCGTATTGTCAGTCCATCTAATGGTTTGACTAGAAGATGTGTACAGGGATCTTTACTGACCGGTATGTGTATGATGTCCCCTAAGAGTTTTATTTTATTTTTTTCTATCTTTGTCCAGTATCTGCCTACTTTGGGGAATCTCACCACATGTGGATATGCATCCCTTTTGCCCCGCAACCCCGCCAACAAACATCTGTGGGAGTTTCCCCCATTCTCTAATTATTTAACAGGAGTGGTATACCACCTCATGAGCGTCTGTTCCTGCAAAGTCACGCATATAGAGACCTCAGCTGGTGCCTCCCAGATGTCTTGCCAGTTCCCACCCTCTAACGTCGTCTGTAAGTCCGTTTCCCATTGTGTAATGTATGTAAGAGTGTTTTCGTCTTCGTCTGTCAGAGTGGGCTAAACTTTTAAAGGGGTTTGATATTAAATGCATGAGACTCACTTTAAGTGTGATGCTCTTTGTTTTACTCTGTTATATAACGCAGGGTCATGTATTTGGAATCTGCTCTGCGTTCAGTATTTTGTTTTTCTTCTTTGTTTATATAGGACGTTCTATGACTTGTTTAATCCTTTTACAGTCACTTTGCACTGTCTGAAGGTGTATTAATCCGTGATCTTTGTTCTATCAAGCTGAACTGAAAGCTTTATTTTTTTCTGTTTACACGTTTTTTTTTCAAAAAAAAAATTAAAAAAAGAAAGTCGTCATCAAAGCAGGAAGGAAGGACATAAAAATATTTGGTAAATTCTTTCTCCGGTCTGTTGCTGGATTAGAAGGGGGGAGGGTTGTTCTGAGAGGGGGTTTGCTCAGTGACCTTAATTAAGCCTAGTAAGGACTGAGACTCCATACTACTCATTAGTTTCGCTGTTGTTTTAGAACTGGCTTTCTCGCCCAATTTACAGCCAGAGATCCCTGTGGTTCCCTGGTAGAATTATGGTTGCGCAGTATAGCCTGGTGTCTCTGGGTGGGATTGGCAGCTGTTTTGCAGGCTAGACCAGTGGGACCTGGGATGTTTGGGAGAGAGAATTTGTGTTACATGTGTATCGTTTCCTTAGATTATAATACCATGGTTTGTTTTCAATGTGCGTTTCCTTTAAGGAAGCTGTAACTGTAGTACAATAAACACTCTGCATGCAAGGTGTGTGTGAGCTAGATCGAGAGAGATATAGATATCTATCGATCCCTTGACTTCCAGCTGAGGGATCTCTTATTTAAACCAACCAATTGAGTTGGTACATCGCATGATTTAACTGCTTTTATGCCGGTTGGTTGTTGAAGTGTCGTGGCTGCCTGCTAGGTAGTGTTATAAAATGATGTTGCTTTAAGTTTAACATTCTTAAAATCCATTCTGCAAAACCCCTTTATTAAACTCTACCCAGTATCCAAGAGGTTTCCATTGCACTGCAGAAGGTGGAAGAGCTGGTTCAGTAAAAAAATTATCACCAGCAGTTGCCTGTGGCCTAATGACCTTCAATGGCGACCTACTGAAATGACCTCGACATCTGTCTATTTTGGGTCCCAACCTAGTGATTAAGAAGCATTGTTCTAGGTTATGTAATGTATCTATATGGATAAATGTGCATATTTAATTTTTATTTTTTTTCCATTGTAATCCCCATTCCTGAACACATCCTCGTGCCTCCGCGTTCCCAAGACACTGTCTCTTTGACTTTCACAGTTTATTGTGATTTGATTCATATTTCCGAGTCATGTCAAATCAAGTCTGGTTTCCGTGTTATGACTTCAGCACTTTCCGGCTGCTCTAATGCTCCATAACCTATTAACCCTTTAAATGGTTTTTAGCCTGTCACAAGACTCTGCAGCGTTCAAGCTGTGTTCCGTCAGTTTCACTTGGGGACAAAACTCCAGGTATGAAGGGCAAAGAAACCCGAATAAAAATCCTGTAGGATGATGTGCATTCTTTAGAGATGCTGCATTTGGCGGGGGGGGAGAGCGAGAGAGAGATTGCAGTATATGGTGCAGGTGCTGCGATGTATGGCAGTGGAGGTTGCGTGGGTGGTAGACACTTCTATCCCCAAGTGGAAGTCAGTAGGTAGCTTGTGGTTATACCTGCTCCCCCTAGAAGTATACCAGTGTATTGCCCCTGCTGACCACTGCAGGCTTTCGCCCACACTCTGTTAGCACCTCTTATTTCTGAACCTTCAAACCAGGGTTTGGGAATTAGAAAGGATTTAGGGGATTGCCGGCCAGTCTGTCGGATTCCGTCTGATTGCTTTTAAGTTTTTCCAGATAGACAAAGCCTCCTAGCAAACGTGCTTTCAGTGTGATGAGCGTTACACCAGACGCTGTGTGACATGAACAGGGTTTGTAATTCTTTTCTGTGCACACTGCGCTGCATTGCAAATAATCCTGGGGGGTACTATAGTATGTTTTAATAAGTTCAAACTGGGTTGTGTACTTTACAGAATATTTCCAGCCTTAAGGAACACTCACACCTTCTCCTCCGTCACATCTAGTCGCTCTAGTGGGCGATAAATGGCGGAGGGACCACCCTTACCTCGAATGAAAACAGGCATGCTTTTATTGTCTAAAATCAGCATGTGTGGTTTGTGTGTGGTTTTTTTTGTTTTTGTTTTTTTTTAACCCAGACATTCAGTCTGTGCCATGGAAAAGACCAAACCTTGTTTTTATTTTTTTTTTTATTTTAAGGTTGTTTCAAATCCATAAACAGTGTAGCAATTGTTGCCTTTCTGTATAGTCAATATTTCTTTTTAAGGGGGCAAAAATAATTGGAAAGATTACATCCTTTTTGGCTATTCACCCTCCCCCCGGGAAACGCAATATATTGCAGTAGAAATGGTTTAAAATGTAATTCTGTGTTTAAAACCGTACAAAACACATTTATCCATAATAAATGATCATGCTGATGTGCAGATTGTTTGGGTTCAGGGTGCCCTGATGGCAATGATTAATCAGCTGGGTGCATTTAATGTTCAATCCATCATACAGAGCATGGCTGGCTTCTAGTTTGTTCCTGGCATTAACTTGGAGAACATGTAAATTATTTTCTGTACACAGAAATGAGTAAAGCGTCCAGGACCGGTTACCTTGAAATTAGCTGCCAGTAATCTGGTCATAAAATAGGTTTTCCGCTTGTGAGTGAAATCTGGGGGGCGTGTGGGAGGGAGTTTTTTGGAGAGTGTGCATGGAGGATGTCAGGGTTAGTTTGTGTTAATAATCTCACTCTAAGTGGCCTAAGCAGTGTGGAGCTACATGCTTGGGAGGCAATCAGATGGAGATATGGCATATTGTTGCCTGGTTACGTCATTGGTTAATAAGTGGGTGCGAACTGACCGTGGCTGCTTTGTAAATTGATCACTCTGTGCCTACTTCCACCATATCTGCCTGGATTCCTAGCCAATCAGCCTCCATCATTAAAGCGTTGCAGGGTGTCAGTATTTGGTATTGTGGGTCAGCCATTGGCAGGAGTAGACCAGTGGCCATATGGTGTGTTAAGGTGCCATGCACACGCCCTAACTTGCCTCTACATACATGCTAGACATTGTTACTTGCTGGTAAATGAAGGAGTGTTTATCTGCTGATATCTACTGCGTGGGAAACCTAATTTAATTTTTGTTCTTGATATAATTCGGTGTCTCCTGTCTGCACTTTTTTACAGGACCTGTAACCGGTTTTTGAGAGCCATCAAGGAAAACCTCTTGTTTCTCCCTTCTTCCCATCCGCTCTCTCTCGCTTTTATCTCTGATCTTGTCACCTCCGATTAAACTAGTCAACTGCTAAAACAAGAGACTGCTGGGATGTAACCAGATATAAATGATTCAGCCCGTGGGATGTTTCCAGAACTCTGGATTCTATAAATCATTATCAGCTTTTATTTATATAGCCCCAACGTTTAAACATGACGACACGGCCCCCATTTTTATATATCGCCAAGTTGTAGATAACAGGCTAGATACACCTGTTTGATATGGGGGCACTGCCCAACGTATTCTTTACTGTAGAACTTGATGGGTATTTTACATTATTTGAAACGTTTTGTGCATCCTTTTTATTTTCCAGTGTAAAGTTCTGAATGGTGTGAATTGTGCGGGCAGGTGGCAAAATATTGGATGAAGTTTTAAAAAAAGAGAAAAATCCCAGCTTCTGATTCCTTTGTAATCATTGGTTTATGTCCCTGTGTCATTGTCTTTCTTGGTGTCCCCTTTTTGATTTGAGGCAACCACATCTCTTTTGCTCATAAATGATGGTACTTGTTTTTAAAGGGACACTGCAGGCACTGTAACCACTGTAGTCAATTATACTATTACAGCTTATTGTGATTTTAGGTGCTGTGCCGACAGTTTTTGTCTAACCGTTCTACAATAAGTGTCTTGACAAAAAAGAGGATTCCTTTGTACCCAAAGAACTCCCTTTCGGATTAATGCCCAAAAGTGCAACTGAGTTCTAGTATTACATTGTAGGGGGAAAAAAAAGTATTAAACTGTTTAACGAATGGATACACAAAGCCAATATGGTTCCAGGGTTTTATTTAGAGGCCATAATCCACTAGGAGAGAACATTTTAGCTTAAAGACAAAACATTACTTTATTTGTGCCCATTCTTTCTACAATTCGCCCGTTCAGCTTGTGGTGGGGAGAGTGCGAGTGGTCCTACGTTTTGATATAGGTTTGTGTAGGGCTTGCTCTGCTTGTTTGTTATATAAATCTTTTATAGCAGAAAGTAGTGTGATGTCCACTTTTTTCTATAGCTCGTTCCCACCTCTGAACCTACTGGAATCCGCTTTCCAAATGTCCATGGGAGCCGAGGTGTGACTGTATGAATTCTTCAATTGTTTATTTAAAAAATATGGAAAAATGATTTAAACAAATGTGGAATTGGTGTTTACTGAATCAACGCCCAGTGGAAAATGAGCAGTAGAGCGGAAGTTTTGGATCTGGGGACGAGCTGCTGAAATAAAGTCACAGAACTGGTGATAAGACTTTAATTTGCAGGAGATTTACAGGGGGTCATTTTGCTAAAACCCCAAATAAGCATCCATGGGCACTGCAGTTTGTGTCGAGATGGGTAAGAACAATGGGAGTTGTAGCTCTCTGCGTTGAGATTTCTGAAGGTCGCTGACTGCTCTTGGTTAGAGTACACCGCGATTTCCTGAAAACACGGTCTCTTTGTGTAAACCACGTTTTTAGGTGTTGTTTGTGATCACGTGACTGCTGTATACGGTGATGTCATGTCTGCGGCTCTCAGGCACACAGCAAAATCATCCACCACCGCCCCCTCCAGAATAGCTAAGCCCTAATAAGCCTTCTATTGTCAAAGAGCCAGATTTGTTGTGTCAAATTCTTTTTTTTTTTTTTAAATTTTTTTTTTTTTTTTTAACCTGTGTGCCCCTGGGCAATACCCATCAGTAATCTGCAATGCTTTGTATTTGCCAGTTTACGGACTCTATAATATGCCCAAGCCTTATTGCACTGTACTGTGCAGGTCGTGAAGAAGAGGTTAAATAGAATTGCCCCCCTCCACCCTCCACATTGTGCTTTGTGAGGATTAACGGACAGACAGGGATTTAGTCTCTGTACATCGAAGATCCCCATTGAAAGAGCTGCACGTGTCATTTATTTCCACCTATACTTGGTCATGACAGCAACAATTGCTTAAAGGGTAGATGGTGCTTGACATGCGTAAATGTGTGATTTAGGGGTGGGCTAGCTTTGGAGGCTCCCATTGTGTTTCGTACAGATGAGGGCATGACCTTGTCCCCTTTCTGTATGAAGATAATTTGTTGCGCTCAGCCTTTTTTTTTTTTGTGCAGACTGGAAATCCTACGGGAAAAGCTGAATGTAAATCGAAAAAAAAAAACTTAAGCAATTTATTTTTTTCTTCATTTTCTAAATCTCTAAACTATCGTAATTACACGACACAGTCCAAGTTACAGTGACTGATCTTGTTGATGCATCACCATAACTTCACCTTAATCACTATGTGTTTTTGTTACTTTTGGGACCTAGATTGTGCTGGTTCTAAAAGCAGAATCAATGTGTTGGTTTTGTTTCTTTGGATATTTGGATTCACCCACCAGATCAGATCTCTGCCATAGACTTGCCTTAGAAGTGGGAATCTTTGTGTTAAGTGCTACCCTCTGGCATCGACATCATAAATTCAGGCTTGTGCCGGGTGGAATATTTTTGTAGACATTTCAATTCCATAATTTTAGAGCCAATGACCGATTTTTGTCCTGAGACTCTGAAGTTGGGATGGAGGTATAGAGACTTCAAACATGGTGCCTGTGTAGAAACTGTGGGGTAATAAATAACTGGTGACCTGCATAGTTCATATATCCTTTGTTATATATGTGTATACCTCACTGACAGAGTTAATGTTGACTCTTTTTCATGTCTTGTCAGTGACCGATATCGTATGGGACTTGAATCTGTAATTTTTTAAAAATATTTTTTGGTGTAGTTAATGCTTTTCTGTCACTGTTTGAATATTTTTCACATTTTGCGTAGAATGTTTCCCCCATATAGATTAATTTGCTGCCGGAGGAAGTAAGGGTGGAGGCCTTATGTGAGAACAGACTGAACTAGATCTACACATGTCATATCACTTAGCGACGGCAGGCTCTGTCATTTTCCTTTCAAACAATGCAGGAAAATCGTCTCTGGATCCAGTCGTTACAGTGGAAACATATTGTGCCGTCATTTGTGTTGATTTTGCCAAGAATCCCTTCAATAACCCCTTATTATAATTAACTCTTTCAATACCAGAATCTCGTGTAAACTTTTTTTTTTTTTAGTTTCATGAATTTTACTGAATATAATCTAGTCCATAAACCCTCACTCACCCTCATGTATACTCTAGTTCTCATTACCAACCTGTAGAGGAACACATTTTTCTGACAGAAGTCACTAGTCACAGATGTAATAACTTTAAAGTTGTGAAAAATGGCATCTCACCCTCCACATTCAACCGGTACAGGAAGTGTCATTGGGCCATACCATTCTTCCAGCCAGAAAGAGGGATATGAATGGACTCTACCATGTCACTGTCCGGATTACAATATCAGTCTAGACTCTAAAGATTGATTAACAAAAGTGCTATAACTTTTTTAAATACCTTTTTATTTTTGAAGTTGTATTTTTGTTTTTCTACTAACATTTCTGTGTGAAATATTGAAAGATAAAGGACACTGTATACTGTCAAACTTCATTTCCCAAATATTTCTATAAGGCTGAACAAATAAATGGAAAAATAAATAATTGTTTACATTTTACAAATTTTTACATTTATCTACAAAGCAATACATGCAGAAAATAGCTGTTTTTATGCTAGTTCCGTATCCCTTGTTATCAATAAATGATTTGCTAATTTTTTTTCGATCAAACAATGCTCAGTAGTGAAGGGGTTAATACGGGGAAGTTAAAGATCAGATCATTTCTCTGGTATTTCTCGAAATTAAAAAGGGTTTTGTGTGTAGGAAGAAATTACTTTCAGTAATCTGTATCAGTCAGTAATCTGTATCAGTCAGTAATCTGTATCAGTCAGTTCTGCTGAAGATTTAAGTGTGCCACATTTTCAAGTTGGAAAAGTTTTTTTTTTGTTTTTTTTTTGTTTTGTTTTTTTAAAGTAGGGTTAGACAGCCTTCAACACTCCAGATGTTGTGGCCTACATCTCCCATGATGCTTTACCAGCATTGTATAATGTAAGGGCATTATGGGGGATGTGGTGCACAACATCTGTGGTGTTGAAGGCTGTGTACCCCTGTTTTTAGGCAACACTACAGCCCACTTTTTAAACTGTTCCCACGAAACGGTTCAATGAAATTGTAAATCTTTTCAGTAAAACATTCACCTATAATTTGTGTTAATCTCTCTTCATGTTATGATTTGTTATCTTTTAAATTGATATTTAATTGTTAAATCTAGGGATAAATAATCCTAATATGTAGTACATACTGCGTAGATTTTTACATTTTCTGCAGACCGGCTTTGCTCTATAGTAGGGGTTGCAAACCCAGTCCTCAAGTACACCCTACCAGTCCAGGATTTAGGGATTAACCTACATTTGCAAGAAAAACCCTTTGGAATGATATGGATTTCTGCACAAATTTGTCATAAAATGTGATCTGATCATCATCTAAGTCACAGCAATAGACAATCACAGTCTGCTTAAACTAATAAACACACAAAGAATGAAATGTTGCCATGTTTTTATTGAACACACCATGTAAACACTCACAGTGCAGGTGGAAAAAATATGTGAACGCTTGGATTTAATAACTGGTTGAACCTCCTTTGGCAGCAATAACTTCAACCAAACGTTTCCTGTAGTTGCAGATCAGACGTGCACAACGGTCAGGAGTAATTCTTGACCATTCTTCTTTATAGAACTGTTTCAGTTCGGCAATATTCTTGGGATGTCTGGTGTGAATCGCTTTCTTGAGGTCATGCCACAGCATCTCAATCTGGTTGAGGTCAGGACTCTGACTGGGCCACTTCAGAAGGTGTATTTTCTTCTGTTTAAGCCATTCTGTTGTTGATTTACTTCTATGCTTTGGGTCATTGTCCTGTTGCAACACCCATCTTCTGTTGAGCTTCAGCTGGTAGACAGATGGCCTTAAGTTCTCCTGCAAAATGTCTTGATAAACTTGGGAATTCATTTTTCCTTCAATGGTAGCAATCCGTCCAGGCCCTGACGCAGCAAAGCAGCCCCAAACCATGATGCCACCACCACCATACTTCACAGTTGGGATGAGGTTTTCATGTTGGTATGCTGTGCCTTTTTTTTCGCCACACAGTGTTGTGTGTTTCTTCCAAACAACTCAACTTTGGTTTTATCTGTCCACAGAATATTTTGCCAGTACTGCTGTGGAACATCCAGGTGCTCTTGTGCAAACTGTAAACGTGCAGCAATGTTTTTTGTTTGGACAGCAGTGGCTTCCTCTGTGGTATCCTCCCATGAAATCCATTCTTGTTTATTGTTTTACGTATTGTAGATTCGCTAACAGGGATGTTAGCATTTGCCAGTGACTTTTGTAAGTCTTTAGCTGACACTCTAGGATTCTTCTTCACCTCATTGAGCAGTCTGCGCTGTGCTCTTGCAGTCATCTTTACAGAACGGCCACTCCTAGGGAGAGTAGCAGCAGTGCTCAACTTTCTCCATTTATAGACAATTTGTATTACCGTGGACTGATGAACAGCAAGGCTTTTGGAGATACTTTTATAACCCTTTCCAGCTTTATGCAAATCAACAATTCTTAATCGTAGGTCTTCTGAGAGCTCTTTTGTGCGAGGCATCATTCACATCAGGCAATGCTTCTTGTGAAAGGCAAATCCAGAACTGGTGTGTGTTTTGTATAGGGCAGGGCAGCTGTAACCAACACCTCCAATCTCATCTCACTGGCTGGACTCCAGTTGGCTGACATCTCACTCCAATTAGCTCTTGGAGATGTCATTCGTCTAGGGGTTCACATACTTTTCCCACCTGCACTGTGAATGTTTACATGGTGTGTTCAATAGAAACATGGCAACATTTCATTCTTTGTGTGTTATTAGTTTAAGCAGACTGTGATTGTCTATTGCTGTGACTTAGATGATGATCAGATCACATCTTATGACCAATTTGTGCAGAAATCCATATCATTCCAAAGGGTTCACATACTTTTTCTTGCAACTGTATTTTGTCTAAAAATAAAATAAATTTTATTTTTTTTTAAATTTTTTTTTTTAAATATCCAAAAACTAGGTAATCAATAAATCCTGGACTGTTGAGGGTACTTGAGGACTGGGTTGGGAACCCCTGCTCTATAGCCTCTCCACGCAAAAGTTCAACTAACATGAATGGTACTGGGCTCTCGAATATTTTGAGGTCTTCACAAATGTTTTGCCTTAGTTCTCCAAACCGTTAGCTGTGCATTTTCCCCAGTTATCATTAAATTTTTGATAAATACCCACACAACTGATTTTCGAAATAGACTGCCTGCCATCTCTACCTTTAACCCCTTAAGGACCAAAATTCGGGAATAAAAGGGAATCCTGACACATGTCATGTGTCCTTAAGGGGTTAAATCTATTTTAACCCTCTTCTTGTCTGAGAGAGCCCCTCACCCTCAGCAACTGTGGTCAAAGCTTCAAGTCGGGAGGTTTCACTGTGTGACTGCTTGGAATTTCTGTTAATGAATATAGCCCTGTTTTTATTAAATTGTATCTTGCTTCCCTGCCAATGTTTCCTGTACTAAGACAGATGGGGGATTCCAGTATTCATGTAGTGATTTTATAAGGTTTAGAACAGCTGTGAGGAAAAGTTATCTCTAACCCTCCTTATCTCCCTCTATACACTATCTGTCATTGGAACCTCCCATGGTGTCCGACAGACATTTAGCCCATGGTGTGCCACACTGCTCACCTTGTGTTCACCAACCTCCTGTTTTTAACTTGGAACCATTGTATCAGAATGCTGTAAAAGGTTCATCCACTCTGGACATTTTCTTGGGCTATGGAACTGGCTTTCAATCAACGTAGTGTTATTTTTGTAGCTCAGAAAAACTGTCAATGTTGAAATTTGGCCTTGAGTCTTTCATATATTTTGATTGTGACTTTCTGTGAAATATAATTCATTCAGAAGGTGTAATATTAAACTGTCACTTTAAATAACTGGGGGTTGTGGATAAAAATGATGGCATTTAGTGCACATGTGCCATGATCTTATGTTTAAAACTGTTATTCCTTAGTTTTTATATTGGTGACTTTTTACTGCCTTTTCTGTAATGGACCAAATAATTTCATATAGAACTAGGAATTATTCCTCAAACCGGAACACTGTGAAAGCTTTTTAATTGTCTTGGAAAACTGCTACAGTGGCAAAAATAATTGTAGTAGAAAGCGGCATTTTGCGGCACCATAAGCCTGCCTCTTTGACCATGTGCCTTTTCCTCAGAAAAGACCTCCTTATCAAATGTATGTACAGAGCTCAGCCACTGACAGTACTGAATCATCTGAGCTGTAAAACAACCTACATCAGGAGAGGACGCCCAGGGAGACCGTAAGGATATCACTACCAGTTTGTAGTTTTTCTGACTTTACAGGTCACTCAGTGCTTTTGGGGCTGAGACTGTGTGCATACGTCTGATAAGGAAGTCTTTCTAGCCTGAGGAGGTGTGGCTAAAGAGGCCGGCTTATGGTGCAGATTTCTGCAAAACATTTATTTATTGTGCAAAAACCATAAAGATTTCAGCATGCAAAAAAAATACAGCATTCGAAGTCTAATTTTTAAGGATTTATATACCAATGGTCACTTAGATGTAAGCTTATTTTGGTTAGGGGAGATAAAAAATAAAATAGTTAGTGACATGACATATTCTGTAGTTAAAGTGTAAATTCAGCAGGAATCCAGAGGTCGACATGCAATCTGGTTGCTTGAATGTTCCTTTCTCTGGAGGGATATTTAATTATGCCATTGTAATGATTATTTTTAGTGCAAACAGACTTGTTTTCTTGCACGCCTGTTTCTGCCGTAACTATAGTTACTGCAGACTGCCCATGGTCCACAAGACGTCCTTTTAAATACCAGTGCTCCTAATTTTCCATCCACTTGTTCCAAAGGACATCAGTTCTATAAATAATATTCTGTAAGGATTACAGTAGGGTTTTTTTGTGTTTTTTTTTTTTTTTTTGCTAGACTGGAGAAACTGGCTATTTCTGCAGTTTCCTCTGGGGTCAGGTGAGCTAACAGTGCCTGGTGCTTTAAGTGTTAATGGAATAAAACGTAAATTGTTTATTCACTTCAAGTGCAGTTTTGTAAATAAACAAGCAGAAGATTTGTACAATTTTGGTCTAAATGTTCTGTTTACATTTTATTAAAAAGAACCATTATAATTATCATATTATAATTTGTATTAATCCGTTTCAGCTTTTGAACTGTAAACATTAAAATGTGGTGAGGGAGAGCAATGTATAAATGTAGGGTGATAATTAATTGGCTGCAGTGTATTCAGCTAGTTATCAAGCCTTGAATTTAACGGAGTTGCATATATGCAGAGCCAATCCTCCAGTTTGTCCTAATTACCTGATTTTTGCCTTGTCTTGCCCATGAATATTTGTGAGTTAGAAACATTTGAAGTGTATCTAAACAGAGAACGGAATGGCTGCTCGGGCAGTGCTGCTGTTATAATTAGTGAATTGCTAATGGGTCGCACTAATTTCAGAATAAAATCCGAGCTGCATTCTATCAAAGGCATTTCTTGGCATGCTTGTGTTTGCATTTCACTGGAAAACATGTAATTTCCAAAATGCTTTAATTGCAAAGAGTTTTCCATTGTGTGTGTGTGTGTTGCACACAGGGCTTTTCATTTTGCCCAAATTATGCAGCAATGGAAAAAAAAATGTGAGAATTTTAATGAAGTTATTTAGTGAATAACTGATTACAGATGGTCTCCGATACGTTGAATTCTTGCCGTCTTCACTTGCACTTCTGGATTCTAGTAAATTCAGTGTCAATGGCGCATTTTCTAAATTAGGGAAACTTGTAACCAGTGAGTTTTCCAAAAAATGAACCATGTACACCTTGCACGTAGTCTTATTGATGGCAATGGTGACCTTATCTGACTTTCTATTGGTGCCGATATGTATGTCCATTTCTGAGCTGTGCACTTTTAGTGGCTGTCTTGTGCAGAGCTGTGATTTTTTTCTAAATGCCATCATGCATGAGGTGAGAATGGATTTAAATATGTATAATTTTAACTGGCTCCTCGTGTTTCAAAATTGGATTGTGGGTTTTTTATTTTTTTTTATTTTTTTTTTAAATTTCCTTTTCGGTATGTTTTTGAGAGAACTAGACATTGCATCTAATCTGCTTCACCGTACATTATCAATTGTCTTGTTTATAATGTAAGAACAGTATTTCAGACCCAATGAACAACATTTATAACAAAGTGTGAATGGGAAGATATATATAATTTTGTTTATAAACACCTAGTGCGACAAAGTACCAGTATGTACTTTATGGTCTTGGTGATGTATAATATCTCTTCCCATTGCTTATCCAGTCATCCAATATTTTATGCTGCTTAACCCTTTGAGTGTTTGGGCACAATCTGCCATTAAACGTGATAAAGGGTCAGTCATAGCACAGAACGTTCCCTGCAGTCTCTCATTTCCCACCGAGAGTGACTTCTAACTGCAGTTTTCCCTTTTACAAGAACCGTCCAACTTGTGCATACAGCTCTCCTGGAAAGAGCCAGGGCTGCAGCGATGCACATGGGTGGTTAGGGGCTCAGTAATTGAGATTTATTTAATTTTTGGCCTGAATTTTGCAATTCTGTGTTAAGGTCCCTAGAAGTGTGTGTGTGTGTGTTCGGATTCGTGGCAGTTCATGACTCAGCTGTAGTCACGGAGCAGCCCAATAAGCTTATTCACTAAACCGTTACCTGCAGCACATGGAATATAAAAAGTGATGCTGAAATGGCAAATTTCGAAAAACAGATAAATGGGAATTTTTTTTTAATTTTTTTTTTTTAATTTTTTTTACATTGTCGTTCTTTTGTCCGATGTGTTTCAGTTGTTTTTAAATTCACAGTGAATAAACATTACGGTGTCAGATTGGCAGACACAATGTGATGTTTGGAGCAGATCACCTGTCTTTAATGAGTCCAATTTCCCTTGCAGGCTGCGCTGTTCTGGCAGTGGAGCTCAGTACAAGCAATCAGAATCCAGTGGTCGAGGAATATCAAAGTAAGTAAATGGGGTGACGGCGTTTTAGATACTGTGAAAACATTCTGTAATCCAGGCAAGCACTACAGCACCCAGTATATAGTAAAAATTGATAGAGCTGATCTGAGATCAACAGTTCAGGTTATGGGGAAGGACTCATCAAAATATATATAACCAAAAATTCCATAAATCAAGTGTAACGGATCCTGCTATCCCTGTAGGAAAGATCCCAATCCCCCAAACATGAGTAGAGACTTCATGAAGGGGTAAAACGATCTGGTTTAATGCTGACCACAGCTCTGCCTTTTATGATGGTCTTCCAGCAAGAATTACTCCCACAGGGACCTTGTAGAAGACTGTGACAAATACAGTAACCAATCATTTATTATTGCAATAATAAACACACCCACACAAACAGTGAAATCCCTCCTCTCTATCCTGGAGATAATTGGCTTAAGTGGCAAGAGTAAACGTATTTATCTCCAGGTAGAGAGAAATACTTTCTTTTTCCATTATAACAAAACTGTATTAAAATCCATAACTTATATTTCGCCTAATGAAGTCCCCATGTTCAATATACCCCCAGATAGCATGGATCTGAGTGCACAACATAGTCGAATAGCGCTTAGATCCCACGAACACCATTCAGACGCCATGGAGTTAAAGATTTAGTTCACCAGTTGTTCGTGAAAATGGCTTCAGCTACCTGGGGTCGGTCTTTCGTATATAAAAATGTCCTGAACAGTATAGGGTTCGTGCACTACGAGACGAACGCGATGGATGTGGGTAAGTCTCAGCAGTGTTCGTATGAAAATGTGTCCGAAAATAGTTCCATACTGTCAACGACAATGCACCGCTGGGCGTTCGATTTAAAATGGCCGCCGCCACATGTTCGAAAAATGAACGATGACCACCTAGCCGTTCAACAAATACTTGTGGTTAACTGCAATGGCTGGGTGGTTAATGAGCTGCACACAACCATTGAAGGTGGTCTGATTGGTGATTTATTCGGTTATTTGCAATAAAAGTGTGAAAGGGGCAAACACACGAATAACGTACAAAATAACTGTCTCCAGCGATTTTGCAAAAGAGGGGTTTTGTCACATCAAGTCCATCCATTTTCCCAAGAAACAAGTTTGATCCAAAATGTATCTTATTGTTTAAACAGATGAAGTTACACTTTTATATATATTTGTGGTTTATTTGAATATTTCTTTAAAGTTATTTTTTTTGGTTAAAGTGACACTAGGCACAGAAGCTAACCTGTTAAATCCAATATATTGGTATTAAATTAATATACATGGCAAAGAAATAAATTAAATTTTACCCAACCTGAAGTGACTCCAGACAAAATGTATCAAGTTTTTATATCAAGAAACTCAAGTCATGATATAATGTGCCATGCTAATAGAGAATCCCTGGAGGTTAAGGAGGAGGAACAGGTGTCTGTATAGTAATGTGTATCATTCGTGTTTGGTTGTGTTTTTTTTGGTGACTTTCATTAAGTGCTATCATATGAGATTTTTATGAATGATGACTTCAGCGAAGTTGAGTTCATGTTAATGTCCCTGTGTGTTTTTCGCAGGTGTCGAGCTGTCCTGTATCATTAAAAGTACCACCACAAATGATCCCAGAATTGAGTGGAAGAAAATCCGAAACGATGAGACATCCTACGTGTATTTTGACAACACAATTCAAGGTTTTATTTATTAAATTCATTCCTAGATTAACGCTTGGATCTGTCATATAGAATATCTGGCCTGGCTTTGCTTTCATTAAGATGGGGCAGCTTCAGGCCCTTAGTAAATAACTGTTTTTAAAATAAATTAAAAAAAATATATATTTTTCTTTTTAATGATGTGTTCATGGCTTGTGGTATCGTGTGTGTTCAAGTAGAGATTGTAGAGATAGAGAGAGAGAGAGAGATAGATATATATATATATAAATGCAGTTTCTCCTGACATACTGTCTTTATAATGCAACTTAACTATATGTCATTGTCACACAATGTTGGTTTCTGCTGCACTCCAAAAATAAAGAATATTAAAAAAAATACAACAAACACATGAAATATAGTAAAAACAAAGTAGTCTCCGTATCCAATGCGTTTTGTCCTGTGGTGGACTTCTTCAGGGATGTATCCAGTGGCCTTGCTTTAAGGGCAGATTTTCAGCATCTGATCTTGCGCACGTTGCACCCTGGATCGCATTAGGCCTTTCAGGATCGTGACGACTCCGGTGACGTCACGTCCTCTTGATTTTGGCAAGAACCAGCTTCTGTTTGGAGATCGGACGTACGTCTACATGAAAGGGTTTTGTTTTTTGGGGGGGGGGAGGGTGGGTGGAAATATAGTCTAAAACTTTGTGTTATTGTCCCTGTATTTATACTGTATGATCTTTGTCCAGTTTTCCTTCTTGGTAAAGATAGTATTTCGATGCTAATCTTTAGTCGGTGATATTTATACAATCTTTACTAGGTGACCAGTTGATGGGAGATTTGTTTTCTTTATATAGAGTTGCTATAGAGGGGAGGTTGATGGCTTCCATTTTATTTTCTCCTTTTCCATGTGTTGGGACTTCTAGAGTCTGTATCCTCGGAGTCACTGTGGATGCCCCGACACTTTGCATTTCAAATAGATAAGCAAGAATAGGAATCTAATCAAAAGTGTTTATTGCACCAGCATGTAAGCCGACATGCTATGTAAAAAGGAATTGTAAATACCCTGAGAGGTTTAAAATGGTGCCCAAACTGCTGCTTTGATAGTCCATCCCGGTGTTTGTGTATTGGATATAATTATCTATTGCTCTGTCGTTCACTGCCTGAAACTGTGATTGCTCATACAGTGTAAATCTTTTACCAGGGGATCTTAAAGGGAGAGCTAAAATCCAGTCAAAGAGTTCTCTGGTAATTTTAAATACCAGCAGATCAGACAATGGCAAGTACCGCTGCGAAGTGGCTGCCGTCGATGACAGTAAGAAGATTGATGAGATTAACATCTTCCTGACTGTGAAAGGTGAGGCACAGCATACCCATGTCATGTGCCGTGTGCGAGCGTGTTTTGACAACTTGATCCAGTATCTCTCATTGTCTAATCGATAATAACATTGTCTCCGTGTTTTGTTTTTCTTCACCCAGTAAAACCTGTTGCTCCCAAGTGTACTGTACCCAAATCTGTCCCCGTGGGTAAATCTGCTGCCCTGCACTGCCAGGAGAATGAGGGGTACCCCAGTTCTCTCTACAGTTGGTATCGCAATAGTGACCCTCTGCCCAATGACTCAAAGACCAACCCGAAATTCTTAAATTCTTCATTCACACTTGACCCGAAGACCGGTACCCTAGTAAGTTGGTCAATTATTTTTATATCCCATTTCATTTTCTAACCCACATATTCAAGCATTCCGTGAGCACCCCACTGAGGACTCAATCTCCTGACGTATATTGTTATATTAACTAGAGTTTAAAGGGATTCTATAGTGCCCCCCTCCCTTGCAGCTGAAGGGGTTAAAACCCTTTTAGTCAATTACCTGAACCTTCCCTTAAAGTAGGATGTGGCTGTCAGTTTGATGTACCTTATTTTGATAACCTACCTAGCCACTAGGGTGTCGTCCTATAATCTCTCTCATTTCCCTTGTTTTAGACATTTTCTGCGGTAAGTAAAGGGGACATGGGACGGTATTACTGCATTGCCAGCAATGACGCCGGTTCAGCGAAATGTGATGAACAAGTTCTGGAAGTGTGTAAGTAATCAATGTACTCACCATTGTTGGTCTCTTGATGGGCAGAATTAAACACCAACCCGTACCGAGTTTTGTATGAGAGTTGAGCAATTGCAATACAGTTTATATATGAGCTAATGCATGAAACTATTTCTGCTACTAATACAACAGGCCAACAATAAATATGCAATACTTTCTATTTATTTTTGCAATTATACTTCTGCATGGGGGGGGGGGGTGGTGTGACATAGGAGTCTACGATCTAGGTGACTCTCAGCTCAGTCCACCAACAGCCCAAGATTTTGGCATTTCATCGTTCTATTCCAGTGAGAATACTGACAAATCCAGGACCCCTAATGTACCTTGAGAACTGTTGGGAATCCCTGCTCTAGTCATCATCTAGCTAATCTATTGAGGGCTTTAAAAAAGCAAACTGCTTCCATCCAAGCATTAATGGGCGTAACAATCCGACCCTTCCTTTTTCATGCTTTGTACTTTGCATTAATCTTCTTCTCATTTAGATTTATTGACACTCTTTTGCAGATGATCTGAACATTGGAGGCATTGTAGGAGGAATATTGGTTGTCGTGTTGGTCCTGTCCTTAATCACCGCTGGCATTTGCTGTGCCTATCGGAAGGGTTACTTTGCGAGCAACAGCCGTTCCACTGGACAGAGGTGCGCAGTTATCTTGTCTAATCCGTGGCAGGGACGGATATAGCCTTACCACCGCACGTTTCTAAATCCCTTTAGGCTGTCTGAGAACAGCAGGAAATGCAGTTCACAAAGGAGTGTAGTGGTGTGTTCATCACTTTTATAAGGAAGGAATGAATTACACATCGCTTAATGTGTCCAGGTGCCACATAGTAACATGTAACCATACCTCCAATTATATAGCCTTACTACATGCCGTCCTGTAACGACAATTATTGACTTTCTGAGCAAAGTGCTGTTAATATGCTATGTGAACTCTTGCTATTCGAGAGGTGTCCAAAGTGAAATACTGTCAGGACTTTACTTTTCATACACACATTTGAAATACAGCAATTACTACAGTCCTTAGGTTGAAATATTTTAGATTGAAAATGTCCTAATTGAAAGAGTTGAAGATGCATATCAGCCCAATAGGGAACACCATCGTCAATGAGCACAAACAATCTAGAAATATGATTCAGTCTTGTCTGTCAGGTTCTTGTTGCATATCAGACTACATTAGCTGGCAAAGTATTGAAAATATGGAGATCTGGTTTTTAGCCAGGCAGCTATATTTACTTTGTGGCATTATACCTACATATCAAGGGTATATTCTGTCATCTGGGGAATCTACATTTTCAGATGTACCAGTAGAATCTTTAGAAATACCTGTGCAGAGAATTAAGCAGTTTTGCTAGTTCTCGTGTCATGTATACGGTGTTCTAAAATTGATATTTTGTCTTTCTGTATTAACTGAACCTATTCTAGTGGGAGGTTTGTAAGACAGCGTAGCATACACATGCTAATATTTCATAGCCTTCCCGATCAATATTCTAAATTAATATAAATACATGTGTACATATTGCTATAGAGATCACCGAACAGTGTATTCATGAAATTGCTGTCATAAGTTAAAGTGGTTGCTGTGCAGTGAGTAACCCAAGAATAAAACCAGTTAATCTAATGGGTTTTCTTTTCTAAACAGCTTCAAGAATCCTGGAAAACCAGAAGGGGTTAATTACTTACGGACAAACGATGAGGTGAGTTATAAAGTGCTCTAGCTCATCAGCTATTCTTAAAGGGACACTCTCTCATTGAAGTGGTGTGGGTGCAGTGTCCCAGTCCCACAATGTAAATCATTACAGATTTTGAGAAACTTCAAGTTACATTGCAGGACTAAGACTGCCTCTACTGGCACTTCCTGGTTTTTGGTCACATAAATGATTCTAGACATCTAGTGTCCGTAAAATCCTTGTAGGAAACTTTTGAAGCAATGTGCCCTAGGTGCATCCGTTGATCAGTCACAGGAGCGGGTGGGGTCTGTAGGCTATTCTCTATTTCACAGGATACTAAATTTAAAAAACCAAAAACTCAAAATTGTAAATTTGGTTGGATATAGCTTAATTTTAAAAGGCAGAAATATTATGTTTAACTGACACCTGAATCAATTTTTGTACGTTTCATAGTAGCCTTTGAAAAGTGAAGGGAAATCAAACAGTAAACAGAGACCCAAAGTGAGGGCTAGAGATTAAATTTTGCTCTGACATGCATGAATACTTGCAGGGCGACTTCCGACACAAATCTTCATTCGTCATCTGAGCTGTCCAGCTGTGCAAGGCCATTAACTGCCTGCTAGAATATTGCACTCCGAAGGGTGAAGACATCCCATCAATGAACTCTTGAGATTTGCCAAAGTCTATAACCAGACCATCCTCCGTTGGAAACTAGCCTGACACCTTGTGGAATATAAACAGCCTTGGTGATACAGGCCTGTGTATAATAAGCGTGATTTCTAGAACATTACGTATCCAGGAGACTGAAGTCTCTGCTAAACAAGCACAGACTGTTTTGAAGTTCCTTTTACAGTATTAACAATGTCACTGCCAAAATGGACATACTGAGCCTTGAGAAAACGTTGCTTCAAACGATGAGGCAGAGCAGCACCGGGGAAAATTCAGACTGCGATTTGTTAGAACTTCACTGCAAATTTTTCTTCTGTGGTTAAATAGTTTCTTGTATGACTTCTAGCATTCATTCCTTAATCGAAACGCCAAAGCACACATAACTGAACTAACTCTGCCACTAAAGTTTGTTTTCCTTTAAAGTCAAGTCTCCTTTTAGGCAGGAGATGGCTTGCAATGTGCTGCTGCCTCTTGCTGAGACTGAAGGAGTTTGACAAATGATTTGCTGCAAAGGTCTATTTTGAATATGTAGGAAAGACGTTTCTATTTAAATGTAAATATTGTTTTTAATTTTTTTATTTTGTACCAATACCAGGATGATATTGTAAGTAGTTATTTCACTGTTTGACAACTGAGCCAGCAAAACACGGTTTCCTGCTTCTGAAATGAATAAGGCTATTTGCTGACACCATGAAATGTATAAATATCTTATGGGCTGTGTGTGTCCCCCTCCCTGCAGGCGAGCCAAGCATTTTATTAATGATTCCCAGCGGATGATTGATTGAAAACATACAGAACATCAGTGTCCAGTAAAATTGGATGAGGAAATTATATTTTTTTTGTTATTCATGTTCAGTATTTAATTTGTCAGTGTTCTATATGGCTGCTTGTAATAGGAGTGACAGATCAGAATAACTAATCTGTGTTTGTGACAGAGCTAGAGCTGTGATTAAAGGGAAGCATGTGTAGCTCCATATAACCCTTTCTTACATAATATATATTCTCCCCAGCAAATCCTAGGGCTCTCATACTAATCTAGCCACTAAAGGAGTTAACCCTAGCAAGTAACTATTGCGGTTTATAAAAATTGCAATAATTACATGTTAAGGGTGATGGGAGTTTGCACCCAGACTATTTCAGTAGGCTGAAGTGGTCTGGGTGCCTACAGTGTCCTTTTAAACTTGGATCCTTGTCCTTCCACATTTTTCTGAATTTCTTTAGCATTTCTGTACAACTAAGTTAAATTCCGGTCTTTATCCTAGAGTTGTACTAGTTAACTTTCATACATTTGAGAAAATAACTTGGTAATTATTGGTTTAAAAGACAAGTCATCAAATATTCACTTTATTTTCTGTATGTTTTTTATATATTTAAAGAAACCATTAAAAAAAAAATTGTGGGGGGAGGAGAGTGAGATCTGTAATCTGATCAACTGCTGCGATGGCACAAACTGGGAGGAAGTTGGGTTGATGAGCAGTTCATGTGATAGCGTCTGACCCAACATGGCCGCTTAGTTGTGTAAAAAGTGAACTATTCAAAAAGCATGTCAAAAAAAATAAAAATTAAGTATCAAGTATTACTTCAACCACCATGACCACTCCTGCTTTTAGAAGTGGTTAGGAAGGAATCTGTATGTGCAGAGCTTCTGCTTGCAATGTGGGATGTATATAGCAGATTCCTGGCAAGTTATTGACTTGGTTTGGAGAGATTTAAATGGTGTAGTGTAATAATTACGCCTATCGTGACATTCTAGACTTCTAAACAAATACATTGACAAAGGATTGAAATAACCTTTTTAATGTAAAACACTTTAAACAAAGTGAAAATTTTAGGACAGTTGTCCTGATTTGTATCATTTTTATTCTTGTGTTCGATTACCACAATGTGCGTCCATGGCAGCAGGATTTCCCTCAGCATACAAGAAATCTTATTGCAATCTCTCACACTAGAGATTCTCAAATAAAATGTAAAAGTTTTAGAGCATGACGACAACAGAAAAAAAAAAATATTCCAAAATGCAAATGTTCCTGTTTCACTAAAGTGGTCGTATGGTTCCCTTTTCTTGTCTTTATTCTGTTACAAGAGATAACGGCAGTTCTGCCAATACAAACGATACGTTTCACTACCTGCGATATGAATTCAACATAAAGAAGCGGGTAATGTTGGTTTCCGGGTCTTTTGATAAAACTATTATAATTCCCTACATTGACTTTTAAATGCAACATAACCAAAGAAACCCATTTAATACCTTAAACATTCATTATCTAAATTTAACAGCAGTTGGAAATGTAAATTAGTTCATAGAGCAATTGTCTCAACTGACATCTTTCACAGTTTAGTAAATAGAACCCCCAATTGATCTGGCCTTGCTATACTACGACCCAACAGAAGGGCTGACCCAGTTCTTTAAAAAGGTGCTAGGAACATGCTTTCACTTAGACACTAAATCAGAAATTCTGTCTTTTTTTTAACATTTCTATAACACCTAAGCTTCCTGTAAAATCCATGAATGTGCTAGAGGCAGTGATTGAATGTGAAGGACAGAAAACACAGCCACAACACAAACACAAAATGCATTGTTTATTTTTGTTAAATGCTGTACAATTTGATATTAAAAATGTTTGATTTTCTTCAGTCTATGGCTTTTCCTCCTTAGCTTTCAATATCTAAATCGCTGCACCACCCTAACCAAGTGGAGACATCATACATAATTATTGCTTAACGTGCATTTATTCTACTTAACACCAAGGGTTTATTCAAAACATATCAAACGGATTAGTAAATTGCAGGGTTTGTTTGAAAAGGCCAAGCTGTGACTAAAGAGTAGGAAACTTTTCAGTTTTTGTTTTAGAGAATTAACAAGACAGATGCCAAGTAAACTTTGTCAATGATTTATTTTACAAAATAGTTTACACACATGAACAAGCATAAGAAGAAGTGCATCCCTGACTCTTGATACATTGCCTCTTGCGGCAAGTACTTAGTGATCCAGTCAGGGTTTGTTCATGGCCATTGGCCACGGACATGCAGTACATGAGATACAATTGCTTAAAAATGGAGCTACTGCTTTTGCATAAGGGTTCGCTCCCAGAATGTCGGAACAAGACCGCAGTAGAAATAATATTCAGTAGAGGCGGATCAAACCCCGAATACTCCTAAGGTGACAAAGTAAGTGTTTGACTGGGGAGTATAATCCATTTAAAGGGGCTAACAAGCATCATGGGAGGGGAGTTCTGAAAAAACTGAGGTGCAAAGACAGCAATAGAAAGGGTTCAGTAATCCGTTTTCATGCTACACCATGCAAGGAGCTAATATTTTAAATTGTCACTGGGTGCAGCGTATGAGCGCTGTGGTTCTCTTGTTCTGCTAGAAAGCTGTTGATTTATAAAGATCACTCTGAATCTGACCCTGCAAATCAATACTGTGCCCTTCTTGCCTCCTGCCACGAGTTATAGCACATTAAAATAAAGACCTTTTAATATGCTAAAAGCAATGAGATGATTATATGAATCTGAAGCAAATAGTGACCCACAATTTGAACTATGTAAAATAAAAAATATCTGACATGGGTACATGTCAAGCAATATAATACAGATATATATACACAAACATCTATTAAAAAAAAACAAAAAAAAAACAAGTCCAAAGCCAACCAGCCTTTCTGCTACACTGACTTAATGGCACAGCATGGTGTTTAAAGCAGAGATCAAGACTACACACACACATGAACAATCTAGTTTGCAGGTTTCAGCGGTGTTCTGGAAGATGGTCTGCGCCGGCTGCTTCTCCTGTGTACCGGAGACTCCACTTTCCATTGGCGTGGCTGAGGAGCGCTGTGAAAATGAACACCGTAAGAATGTTAATTATTACGGTCAACAAACCAATGATCTGACTGCTCTGTGTAAAGTACACCGGAGCCTGGATGTTACCTGGGGGACTGTGCAAAAACAATAAGACTAAGGAAAGGATAGACAAAGTAGACAAAGAATCATTGTGGGCGTCTCATTACTGATTCTCATAGAGAATCACAGGAGCATGGCCATTGTGAGTGTGTCATAGATTCTCACAAAACTTTCAAACAGTTACTTCTAAAGCTCATTTTTACACTATTTAAGGGTAAAAAGCAGTTCGTGACACTAGGTTTACTGTTGGGGGAGGATATGCAATTAGTTTTTTACCTATAGTGTTCCTTTCTGCTGGACTTACAATTCTGAACCAATATAGAAATAAATAATTAGAAAGGTTCCTGAAAGGAACTTCTTATGACTTACGGTCGATCTGGAGACATGATGCAGAGAACATCTTGGGCTGGCTCTTGGGCGGCATCACTTCCCCTCCCAGAGGAAAATGTGTGGTTGGCGCTAATGTAGCTGACCCCCGCGCCAAATGTCACATTATTAATGGTTTCTATAAAGAACAAAGCAAGGTTTTAAGATTCTCTACACTGATTCTCACAGTCATGACCTCAATCACAGATCAAGAAATAAACAGATTGAATAAAGGTTTTCAGTTACATTATAAAATTCATAAAGAATCCCCCCTCTCATGACAATGTGCTTTTATTGATGTACTGTCCTTACATAGTCAACAGCAATACTGGAACAAAGTGTTGCAAGTAAAGCAATCACCATGGAAACCAAAGAAATGTTAATGTCTTTACTATTTAAACTCTGCCCTAGAATTGCTGTTTATAGATCATTGTGTTTTTGCACTGAATATGCAGGTACATTCCCACAAACAATCCTGTTCCACGGTATTTATAATAATTAGTTTCTTTATAATGAAACAGACTGTGCTCATTCTCTTTTAGTACATAGGCTGCTGGGAGTTGGTGATCATCACAATACAATACAATAGGCATCTTCCTTACGGTCAGGAGTGCTGATTGCTCTTCCTTCCATTGAGCTGTTCTCTTGGCTTGGCGTGCGGAAAGACACTGCAGAAAGAAAAATCGATTATTTAAGTCACCGGGTGAAATCTCTGATCACTAGGATAAGCTTTGTCCACAGCCGTAGGTCTTTGGCTGAGGACTTGAGCGTTGGAATCCTTCCTACTGCAAGTTATTCACCATAAGTATAGGGAAACTAATTCCATGTAATATCAGCAACGATGGAAAGAAGTCTAGAAAAAAAAAAGTCTGCAATTACTTAAAGGGACACCATAGTCACCAGAACAACTACAGCTTATTGAATTTGTTCTGGTGAGTAGAATCATTACCTTCAGGCTTTTTGTAGTAAACACTGTCTTTTCAGAGAAAATGCAGTGTTTACATTTCAGCTTAGTGATAACTTCACTGGCCACTCCGCAGATAGCTGTTAGAGATCCTTCCTGGGTCATGGCTGCCTAAAATGCATCCAAACATTCAGTATCTCCTCCCTCTGCATGCAGACACCGAACTTTCCTCATAGAGATTCATTGATTCAATTCATCTCTATGAGGAAGAGATGCGGATTGGCCCGGGCTGTGTTTGAATTGTGCTGGCTCTGCCCCTGATATGCCTCCTTATCAGTCTCAGCCAATCCTATGGGGAAGCATTGTGATTGGATCAGGCTACCACTTCTGATGATGTCAGCAGACATCAGGCAGGTCTGAGCCAGAACGGGGCAGAGCCAGCAGCAACAGGCTTGAATAAAAGTAAGATTTTACTATATTTATGGAGGCATGAGGGAACCAGGGGAATAGATGGTGGTTTTAACACTATGGGTTCACAAATATAGGTTTGTGTTCCTGACCCTATAGTGCTCCTTTAATTCTTTATCCAAAGGGAAAAAGTATTCACAAAGTTGGGAATTGTATATAACTGCAAGTCGGCTGTTTCAGTCTACAACACTTGGTATTAAACTATTCAGTTGTCCCCAATTCCCCAACATTTAAATCCCCAATCAGATTATACAGTCTAATTAATAATGCAGTGAAACACTAATGACGTCTGGCCAAACCGCCCCCCAGTGTAATGATCACCTTGTTTACTGCTGCCCGCACTAAACGGAGAGTGCGTTGATGGGCGCGCTCCGATGCTCTTGCTGCGCTGCTTTCTGTTACTTTCAACCACTTTTTTTGCAGAGTTCAAGATGGCGAAGGTGCTCAATGACATCTGCCTGTGGTAAAAACAGTATAGTTTTTAAAAAATTGTTGCTTTGTCACGTAAAATATTTTCAGAAGAAACAAAGACATGTGCACATGATAATGAAAACGAGCTAGTGACATTGGCGACAGCTTCACCAAACATGGAGTAAACAGCGAGTTATGGCCGTATCTGCATTGCTCCTGAATGACATGGATACACTACAGAGTGACACGTTATCATTTTGACGGCCAAATTTCTTGATAATGTATAGAGATATACTAAACGTGTTATTTTAGGCAATGGTATCCCCCATCCATCCAATATAGGAGGAGTCTCAGGAAGCAGATTAAGCAGAAATAGCATGTTTATCTCCCACGTTAAAGTTAGTGTAGGACTCACCGATATTAGGGTACTCTGACATAGTGGTGGGCTTAACACAATATGGCCATATCGTGGAACTAAAACCCCATATTTGTTTGCCAAGATAGGTAATTTTAAGTAGCCCTGTAATATTTTGTGTGTGTGCTGTTCCTTAATCTGTATTCGGTTTACCAGTGAAATACACCTTGTAGTCTCAGACTGAGCCAAGAACAAAACACGAGTAAAGCAAAGGGACTTACACAGCCCACCTCGTCAACTCAGATGGCAATAACGAGTAACAACAAAATTAGTGTTAATCAATTTACATAGTATAGCCATTTTGTATGCTAGGAAATCATATTTAAAATTGTGCCACTTTTAATATTTAAACAGATATGTTCTCAAGTTAAAAAATTGAATATGCTTAGTCACAACTAGCCAAGGAATATACTCTCATAACATTTGATAAACTTGTTGCTCTCATTTTTTCTTGTATCCATCTGTCATTACTGTGGCAGAACCAACCTCGCCACTGTACACTGGAGAAGCCTGGTTGCTCGCCTGCTCCCTTCAGACTATAGCACTGCAGTTCAGCCCTGTTATTTCCTCTGCTGAAAGGTTTATTCGTGCCTTTCTGCCGGGGTGTTCGGTAGAGTCAATCTACTGAACGATGGACCACCTGGGAACTGGAGTGTGCCGTCAATTGACCGCCCAAAAGCTGCGGTTAACCGCAGCTTAACTGATGAACACTGAGTGGCCTTTGTTCGTCTGCTGAACACGTGGCAGTGGCCATTTTACCTCCCGAACGGCCAGCGGTGTTCAGCGCCCAAACTATGGAACTGAAAACGGACACTTATTGGCGCGAACACCGCTGAGCCGCCAGCCTCCTTACCTCCCCATTCGGTAGCGGAACCGAATGACTGTTCATTCGGTAGTTTAACCAGATGAACAGCATCCCCCAGATAGCTAAGCCATGGAGCCTATTTGTGTAACGAAAGACTATGTGAAAGACTTTGGCTCCATGGCAATTGAACTGTATGTATGTGATCTTAGCGCCATTCGGTAGAAATGTGCGCTCAGATCTAAGCTATCTGGGGATAGGTAGGATGTATATGTTTTATGTAATAAATGTGACTGTATGTAATTTTATGTCTTTTACTGAAAATGTGTGTAATGGAGTTTTGCCTCTGTCCTTGGAAATAATTTGATTACTTCCCAATTATCTCCAGGACAGAGAGGAGGGGTTGTGATGTAATTGTGGGAGTGTTTAAAGGTGTATGTATGTGATTGGCTAAGTGCCAATATGTTTCCCAGTTTCCTATCTGGTCCCCTAGGGGAGTGTCCACCAGGTGGGAGACCTGCATAAAAGCCGGGCAGTTAGCCCCAGTAAACCAGTTCTGCTTGACCTCAAAACGAAGTGTCGTCTCGTTATTGGGGGAATTGGATTGTATGCGGATTGCCAGGAGTGTAAGCTGATTGTATGCTTTTCCTGTTCAGCTGCTTACAGCATTCAAATGCTTGACAGCATTCGTATGCTTCTCCGGTTCGGTGGTTGTGGTGTCTGCTGCAGTGCTTGGAGTCCTCAGGAAGCGCTAGGAGCATCCTTCAACGGAGGTACCCAGTCGGGGTGCCAGGTGATCCGTTACAATTACATTCAACTACAGTGCCACATTATCTCCAGACTTAAGTTTGAGTAGTAATCGTACTATAAGAATGAACTGTACTTTAAGTGATATTTAACGGATACCATTAAACACAGATATATCTAATGATACAGCAGTACGTTTATAGTGCAGTGTGATAAGTTTGCAACGATAAAATTATAAACCTTCAAAGTATTAAGAGTTTATTTGGTAATAAGCATTTATGGGGTTAAACATTATACAAATTGGCAAAAACAACATTTGGTATACGTCAGAAGCCTGGATGTTGAGCGATAATGTACTAACTAATGAATCGTTAGCATTATGTTGATTCTGTGCCACTCCTAAAGATCTATTGAAACTGAACTCTTAATAAACACTGGGGTTTATCAATAAATTGATGAATTGTCAGATTGTACCATAAACTCTATCTCCGTTGAATTTCTCCCAACCGGTTGAAACAACTAAAGTTTGTCCATAAATGGTTTGATTCCTACAGAGAAGGTTGGCCAACCGTAGAAGATACACCGGTCTGTTAAAGAATCCATAACAAAGAGTGTATACATTTCATGTAGGTTATGCCAGGTGGTTAGTCCCTAAACCAAGAATTGTCCAGGAAATTTTACATTTTAGGTCAAACTGGATGCAAGTTTAGATGGAGGTTTTTCTTAAAGCGACACTGTCATGCCGAACTTACCTTTCCCCAATCGATTCCTCTTCTCTCCCTCTGTTAGGATCTGTTCTTCATTTCTTCCTGTCTGCTCTAGTTTTCTTTAAAATCATAAGACAGAGTAGGGACTATTTGTCTTATGGATGTTTCCTATGCCTGACCATCTCTGACCAGCGGAGGAGCGAAGTGTGCTTCATTTCAGATGGTCAGAGAAATTTTCCCACAATTCTCACCTTTCCTCCATGTTACCGCGATGCCTCCTTTCACATTTCCCTAACATCCTGTCACTTAGACAGAACGCCGGCAAAACTACCGAATTTCGTCCTAACAGAATGAGAACAGTTTCTCCATTCGTGTTAGGACGCAATACAGCACTTTGTTCGTATCGGAATTTCATTAGAATGATTGAAACTAATTCGTGCCGCGGCTGCATCTTGCAGCCGCTTAGTAGATCGCTCCCTAATTCCCACGGTATCAGGGAGCTATCTACCAAAATGCTGAAAGACCTAAATTGGTCTTTCAGTCAAATTTACTAATACTAAGTAAAGATTACTTCGTATTAGTAAATCTGTCCCTACACGCTATTCCGTGAGTAGGGGCATGTGTAGTAAACCGTGAGCAGCCTGTGGCTTCTCACTATTTAAAAAAAAAAAAAAACCCCAGTATCCCCCCTCTTGTGCCGCGCAGGTGGGGGCTACTAAACTGAACAGGGGATCTATTGCCCCACCCATGAGCGGCGGGTGGGGGCCCTAAATTGTAATAAGGGGGTGAGTGGGGTGGGGGGGAGACAGGCAAGTCTTTTCATTTACTTGTCACAGCGTGGGAAAATTCCAAATAATTTTTTTTTTCCCCGTCAGATTTTTTTTTTTTTTGGGTGGGGGTGTGACTAGGGGCTTGGGGACCCCTAGTCATCTGGAAAGGGGGAGAGTGATGGGGGGGGAATCAGTTGGGGAGAGAAGAGGAATCAGTTGGTGAAAGGTGCCGCTTTAACTCTAGAATTTTAATTCCCTGGTAAATTTGTGGTGTGGCAAATAACCCTAGTAGAATGTATTTTCTTGTATCTGTGAACGGGTTGTTATTGGCCACAAACAGAGCCCATTTACAAATCCTTATAGAAAATGTGAAGGGTTAAAGACTAACTCCCTTATGACCAAAGCTAGGAATCACCCCTCCTATCGCTCTTCCTTACCTGGGTCTCTGAGCTTGCAGAATGCCAACACGAGGTGTGGTAACTGGTGTACTCAGTGGGGTGCCTGGTCTGGCTTGCACACTGCATGGTACAGGCGATCTGGGGGGTGTCGCACCCTTTACACCACGTGAAGACCCCTGAAAGAATTGTTACAGTAATTCTAAGACCAGTTGTCTTTTAGCACAAATCAAAAACACGTGTGTGTGTGTGTGTGTGTGTGTGTGTGTATATACACACACATATATATGTTCAGGTGAGTGCAGCCAACCCCCCCTTGGTTCATATACACACACATATATATTTATTTGACCTATAGTAGCATGTGTGTACAACATACATTTAAACACCCACATCATCATGTAAGCTACTGTAGGTCAATACCTGTGTTTATCTACAGCCGGTCTTAATAATAATAATTTTGCAGTTCATAAATATCTTTAAATTTCTAATTGTTACCATACTTTTACATCTGGATTGTATCAGACTAATATTGCACCACAGTTAACTGAGCGCGATTACAATGTATCCTCCTTCTGAATACAATGATATTTGTACTGGGGAGAATCGATAAGAGGATTTCTAATGTTATGCCAAAATAGCAGAAGTGAAGTAAATGATAGAGTTGGAATGTTTTTCATTTTGGCCTTAAATTTTAGTATATTCTTTCCAATTCCTAATTTAATGAGTAAGCTCAGTTCTCTAAACCCCCCAGACTCACGGTTACTCTCATAATATTCATTGTTTGCCTTAACTCTAGAGCTGCATTATAGTGCCTCGTGTTGTGCTCATCTATGCCCTTCTCAATTTGTTCTGTGTATGTCCAAAAATCCCAGGTCTGTCTCTAAAGCTTAATTCTGGGAAACAATCTCCTAAACAAAACAATCCCAGCCAATGAACCCAAAGTTTCATCTCCACCCCAGTAAGTGATCCAATCACCAGAAGTAAGTTGAGCCTCTTCACTGCCACTGACCTGTGGGGTTTGGGGGGGTTCGGTCACAGGAGCTGCACCTAATTCTACTTCTGGACTCTGATGTCTCTCCCGTTCTAACTGTTCCTCGTATTTCTTCATGTCGTAATCCAGCTCAGCCGCAAGCTGCTTGTCTGCTGCAAAGACGTCTTTTATCTCATTGCGGTAATCCTGCATCATCTCCTGCAAGTGGAAGAATTGGGCATTGATTTACAGACTGTGTCTTTCCGGTCTACATAAGTTGTCCCAAGCTACCCGTGCTACTTACCCGCAAGTAGTTCATTAAGTCTCTCACAGCTGGGATGCGATGCTGCTCCAAGAAGCCTTTCAGGGACGTGATAATAGGGATAGTGTTCTCTATAAAATTCTTCTTTTGTACCTATGCAGGGTAAATTGGAAGCCAATTTTAGGGACTGTACACTTTTAATAATTCCGTACTGTGTGTAAATTTGTACTCATACCTTGTACCCTAAGAGATCAGATTTTCCCTACACCGCAATCAATTTCCTTAATTCTATACATTTTAAAATACGGCAAACATTAATACCATAACTTTAATCATACCTTCACCTACCAAAACGCAGTGAAAGGGCCTCCCACAAACAGTGAAAACGCACTGTACACAAAGAATTTGTCCATTTCTCTATAACAAAAACTCACCTGAGATATGATTTTTTTCTGCGCCACTTGCATCACTGCGTTCGCCATTGCCATCTCATCATCGTCAGGACCAATGTCTTCCCCAGGCTTGGATCTCATGGCCAACAGTTTAATCTCTTTACAGCTCATTATCTCAAATATGTCAGACAGTAATTCATTTGCTTCCATGTCAATAGGTAAAACGCCATCTACAAAGCAGGCTGCGAGAGGAAGAAGCCATGAGAATATAACGGAGTGCACAGTAAGTGACTTTACACACCATTCATTTTAGTGGGTCATGAAGGTGCAGTGAATGTGACATTTATTTACAAAAAAAAAAAAAAGCTTAGGTACTCCCCCCTCTGCCTTAATCCAGGGCTAAAAGGGTATCCGTATTCTACCAAAAGCAGTCTGTGATGACTTACAAATACCACAAGTCTACACTTGTGACTGCTCTGATGATCACCAATAATAGTGCCTCCGTGACAACAATCGATAACAGTGGGGGAAAAGGTTTTTATCCCCTACGATATGTTATGGCGATTTCTGATACTTCTATTACATACAGAGCTTGATCTCAACATGTAATCACTTGCTACGCAGTCCTTATTGACTTTGGCAGAGAGTTGAGAAGAAGCTAGTGTTTAGTTCAGGAGAACCTAGCGGCTTTCCTTTGACTCTATATTGGAAGGAACACACTGCAGACCCCAAATAAGAACCAGTTGTGGAACAGGTAGCTCCGTTACCTACCTAGAACATTTTGACTGAGCTTCATTGTAAGGGTGTATCTTTGCTCATCTGTGAAATGTTCTAACAAGAACTTGTAGATCTTCATGCGTTTATCTTTGTTCTCTGCTCCCTTGAGAGAAAAGAGAGCCTTCTCCCTGACAAACCAAACATACATTAGGATGGGAGAAGCACAGATATACTATTTTTGGATAGACCGGACTGCAGACCTCACCTCTCTGTCTGTGCAAACTTATTGTACTTCTCGTGCTTCTGATAAGAGTTGAAGTGGAAGACGCACTCAATGAAATGCTGTGAGAACATGACCGGGTTCCTTTTCAGCAGCAGGTGAACCAGACAGAACTCCCCAAATCTGTGAAGCAAAAAAGGGGAATACATGTGTAATGTCTCCATTGAAAGGGAGAGAATCGCTCAAGATAAGAGAAGAAAAACTTACTTGGCAATATCTGGGTCAGAATCCACGAGGACACTAACAAATCTGAAGAAAAGGGAACCCTTCCACTTTACAAACTCCTCCTGGTGGTGGGAATAAATCATGGCAAATTCAAAAACAAGTTATGAAATAGAACAAACCTTACAGATTAAATAGAAAAAAGTGACAGTAATTCCCTCATCCCAGTTAACACTGCAGGAGTGCTTACTACGTGAGGAATTTAGTGGAGGAAATACACCTAATGCTTCATCTATAAGCAAGGGTAGCAACCTTCAGCACCCCAGATATTGTGGACTACATCTCTCCTGATGCTTCGCCAGCATTACAGCTGTAAGAGATGTAGTCCACAACGGTTGCCTACCCCTAATCTTTAGGTTAAAACACGTGTGAACGGTCTTCACTTGCGTTCCAGGTCAATGTCTGGATGTTCGGTCTCTACAGTAGAAAACAGACATCTGAGAAAAGTGCAAACGCTGCAAACCCGGGGGATTTATAGCAAATGCAGGAACCTTCACATGCAAGTATCTGATTTTAATATTTTTTTATATTAAAAAGGGTCATCTCAGTCCTACACAGAAGGGGGTTAAAAGCAGCTGCTCAGAACAGATTCTGAGATAAAAAAATATCAGCTTTACCTGCAGCAGGTTGGTCAGCATGATGAGCGTCTGCTTTCGGATGAACGGATCTCTATCTCGGAGACATACGGACACATTGGGTATATATCTGTCCACCATGGTGGTGTACCGTATGCAAAGGTCACATATCACGATGATCACGTTGTTACGAATAGCCACGTCGTTGCACACCTCTAGCTCACGGGCCAGAGCCGGGATACATTTCTTAGCCAGGTCTTCATGCTGCAGACACAACTTCCCTGTAAGTGGAGTAACCGACCATTAAGCGAAGGGACGAGCTCACGGAGCATTACTGTCAGATTTAATAGACACCACAATTCCAAGGCCCGATCTACAAAGGACCTTACCGAGTGTAATGAAGGCATGTGCACGGACCAGGGGTGGCATGTTAGACCCTCTGAACTGAGAAAGGGGTTGGGACTCTGGTATTTCCTCACTCTCAGAGCGGCAGGAATCTGAAAATACATAACCAGAATGTCAGGAGGAGCCAGGATGGAAGCAACAACCATGGGGAAATAACAGAAAACTACTGACTTTGACCTGAAACAGAACTGGCCAGAATGGACTGAACCAGCAGCAAGACTCGCTTTCCTACCCGTGCCGGACATTGCTGGGCAGCTTCCCCCAAGGTAAAGAGATACTTGACCTGAAGAATGTAAACAAAGGAATTATTAAAATGTCCCCCTTTTACTTCAAGATGCCTATCAGGATTTCACCTAGAATTTGGATAAGGTTTGTCAAAACTCCTTCAATATTGAAGTAATAATAAACTTTTTTTGTTTCACTGGTAGCTGAGGTGTGCCCATGTTACCATTTAGCTGCCTCCCAGCACTCACTGCTCACTATCTTCAAAAGGGAGAACGCACATTTTTAAAAAATGTCAAAAAACTAGTGGCGTTTGACAAAAACTAGAACCACAAAGACTCATTATACCATAACCACTAGCTGTAGTAGTTATGGTGCTTAGAAAGTCCATTTAAATATAGGTTAAATATCTAATTTACTTGTGAAGTTGTATTGTCACACAATAAGGACAAGTTCTGCAATTCGATCAGATTTTCTTTGACGCTGCACATTCTCAATGTATATAATGTTCACATGACAGCCAGAGTCTCCATAAAAACGTACCATCAGTTCCTGGTCAAGCTGCTCGTCTCTGCAATCCGCCATCACTACAGAGGAGAGATATCCTTCACAGGCCTCAACTAAATCGCCACAAACATCATTGAGCAGATCCTGCAGGAATAAGACTTATTAAATTAAGGGTATATTGCAGAAAACAAACAGGGTTCCTGCATAGAACATTATTACCAGAGGAAGGGGAGATTATCTATTGGCGGTCTTACCTGTGCATCCTCAGGGCTGTCAGAATGGGCATAGCAGAGCTTCTGCAGACTCTCCACAGACGGACTAATAATCTCTGGTGTGGACTTAAACTCCTTCAACCAAGACTTTAAATGATCTACAACAGAGTGGCGAATAAGACAAGACGTCTGTTTCAATCAACGTGTGTGTACATAGAGGTCTATGCCAGGAACTAACTGACACGTGGAAGAGGGATCCTAATTTAATTTTTTTTTTTTGTTATACAAATGTTTAACCATTTATCATCTGTTTGCTGGCATTGCTGGTAGAATACGTCAATGCCATTTTAAAGCCAGTGTAGCTGTGACCGTATACTTTAATAACACGACCTTCTCACAGAATGTAAATACTCTAGTGTGATCTATATAGCTGGCTTAGGCAGCCTCCATCCCCATTACCAATGAAACAGAAACTGGAAGATAGCTTACCAATCAGACCCCTTCTGGTGTCAGCAGGAAGATGTTTAGCAACGTGACCAATCACACACAGTATATGCCCAGTAGTGGTGGTATTGGCATTAGCCTCCCTACAAAAGATTTGAAAGACAGAGTCAAGCAATCACATGATGGTGTATTCGTGTTACTTTGATACGTGTGGCTGAAAAGTGTTGTTTTTTTGTTTTTTTTAAATTGATTAAGTCAGTACAGCTTCTTTATTATTGAAAATGTTTTTTTTTAATCACTTTATCATACATATGACAAAATGGTGAAATTTACATACAAGACAAAGACAACTGTGACAATAACAAACATATAATTTACATTATTACAACTGTTCCAATCTTAATATCAGGTAATTCCCAAGCTAAACAGCTAAGGATATCTTAATAAAAAGATAATTTATATCTTATAGAACTGTTGTCTAAATAAAAATAAATATGGGCCAAGGTCAGTCTAAACATCATGGAAAAAGAAATATCACCGTAGTGAGATTTTCTATCGAAGTCTATCGAAATCTAAGGAAAGAAAAAATACAAAGAGATAATTCATTTATTTTCCAAAGTTCGAATCCAATTAATGTATTGGTCTTGTTTATTTACAAAAAGTATAGAGGAGACTGGTAAATCCTTTTCCATTTGGAGTTGAAATAGAACTTGATTGACAAGCTGACTCCTCAAGAAAGGAAGATGCGACTTCCATTGTCTTGCTATTATTATTTTTACTGCCAAGAAGCAGTGGTTTACAAGGCATTTAGAAGAAGTGGAAGAAAGTTTCCAGTTTAAATGTAACAGTGCTGTATCCAGGCCTTTTTTAATTGTAATATTAAATAAACATTTAAGTATTTCAAAGGACCACTCCCAAAGATTTTTAACTAAACTACAATGCCACCATATATGAACAAGTGTTCCCTCTGGATAACCACAACGCCAGCAGTGGGGAATTTGACCTGGATACATCTTACTTAATTTATATGGAGTCAGATACCATTTATACATAACCTTACATTGACATTCAACTAAATTCTGACAATGAATATATTTACGGGTATCTTTACGAGACGTACACCATTCCTGCTCAGTTATGTCAATATTTAGGATATTTTTCCATTCATCAAGTATCTTTAAGGGTTGTTGATCAAGGATGGATAGCAAGTTAGTAGCTTTTGAAATAATTTTATTAACCTTAGTATTTCTAAAGATGGTTTGAATAAGAATATCAATTTTTGGTGACGTATTTAATAAGAACTTATTCAAGAAATTTTTAATTCTTAAATAAGAGAAAAGTTCTTTGTTAGGGAGAAGGAGTTTGGCTTGAATATCAGCAAAAGGTAAAATTTGGTCGTCATGGAGGATATCCCCAATCGTCCATTGAAATTTAGACCAATTATTTAAAGAAATATCCTCGATATTATCTTCTAAAATGATCAAATGAGATGACTTAATTATTTTGTCGGAGATTTTTTGTTGTTTTTTTATCATCTCCCAAGCACTAATAATTTGTGACAAGATTAATGATTTACTACATAGAAATTCTATAGTTTTTTGTTGTTTTTAAGCCATAAATATATTTCCAATCTAACTTTTCCAACTGCCTCGGTTGGAAAACTTAGATGTGTCTGTTTTAAACGATTCAACCTGGAGTTTATATATGTGACCAATAATGTTGGCGTAATAACAATTTCTGATATTTGGGTAGTTTATACCTCCGTTTTGGGGTTTCCTAGAGAGAACTTTAGAACTTATTCTAGGCCTGGTCGTTTTCCAAATAAATTTTTGAAAACTAGATTGTATCATGGTTAACCAGATATCTGGAATTTGAAGAGGAATCATCCTAAATAGATACAACCATTTGGGCATAATATAAGCGTTAATTATGTTAATCCTGCCGATCCAAGAGGATTCGGTCAGGCGCCATTCTTTTAATTTTATATTTGTATATTTTAGGAGATTCAATACATTTATTTCCATAATATCGTTAACTTGAGATGAAATTATCACGCCCAGATAGTTAAAAACATTATTAGACCATACGAAATCGTAATTATCTGGTAGATCTTTTAAACTGTGGATGTCGACATTAATAGTTACAGCAATTGATTTAGATATATTAAGTTTATAATTAGATACCTTAGAGTAGCTTTTTATATCAGATAAAACTTGGGGAAGAGATGATTCTGGAGAAGTAAGTGTTAATAATATATCATCGGCATAAAGTTATATTTTTGCTTCTGAATTCTTCGTTAGAAAACCTCTGATATTCAAATTACTCCTAATATTAATAGCTAGGGGTTCTAAAGTTAAGATATAAAGAAGGGGAGATAGGGGACAACCCTGGCGTGTACCATTATATAGACTAAACCAATTTGATTGAATGTTTACTCCTACAGTTCTAGCTGTTGGTTCGGAGTAAAGTGCCAAAATGCCATCATGAATCCAACCTGTGAATCCAAAAGAAGTCAGCACCCCTTCAAGGAAGCCCCAACTGACCCTGTTAAAGGCCTTCTCAGCATCCAATGACAGGGTCAGCAGTGGAATCTCCCGACGGAGTGCACCATCCAAAATGTTCACTACAAAGGATTTGAAAGACAGAGTCAAGCAATCACATGATGGTGTATTCGTGTTACTTTGATACGTGTGGCTGAAAAGTGTTTTTTTTTGTTTGTTTTTGGATTTTTTTTTTAAGGCTGCAGATTTTGAAAAATGCATAATTAAATGCATGCATTGTTTTCATTTGGAGTAAATCTACTAAATAGTGATATATATTGTATTTGGACAGTGGAGTATCCCTTTAATGTTATTATTAAATCCACGTATGACACTATATGGAAGTGGTATATATATTCTGTTATAAGCTGAACACTACTGCAGACACAGTTACACCAGTTTAATGCTTAGACAGGTAAACTGACTGATCAGTAAGCATGGTCTATAACGACAGAAAATGAACCGGTCTGTAAAGGATTTCTCATTTTAGGGATAGCCCAAGAGAAAAGACTACAACACAAATGAAATGAAGCACAACAAGTCAGTAAATGCACCTCAATAATATGTGTCACAGTATTTTAAGCAGTTTTTCTTTTTAATTAGTACTGGTTGGTTATGGTCAGGATGACATTTAAATCTTCAACATCTAAAGCATAGGTCAGAACAGAACATCATCTTACCTGCTGACTCTGTCCCAGGAGTTTATAATTTTGGTGTAATCCAGCTTTGGTGAAGAGCCGGCTACCTTAGCCAGAACCATCCATGCCGGAGCAGAGTGTTCGGACTCCGTGTGAGAGATCAGGTTGTTCACAAGAGTTGCTGAAAACTTATTTTGTTTTGACCACAAGTGAAAGGCTTTTGTCAGATAACGGCTGCCAGAAAGAGATACAAAGTGTTAACCAGTAATAAGCTTAGCAGTTGATTCTCGTGTCTTTAAAAGGTTATATACTGGTTGCTGGTATAAATATGAATTACGGTTTATTCCTTAAATTGGAAGCTGTGCAGAACCGACAAAGAAAAATACAAGTTTTAGGCAAAAAATAGCCAAATGGAAACATTCTCCAGATCAGCTATTTTGGACTAAAACTTACATTACCCATGTCAGTTCTCCACAATTTATGGTTTATTGACTAAAGCCAAACAGCAATTGGCTTCCACACCATGACTCAACCCACCCACAGAACAGACAAATTTAGGAGACCAAACATAGGCAAAACTATTCATTCAAAATGGCAGCAAAAGCCTGGTTCTCTATAAACTTCCACTTTCCATATGACCAAGCCATATACAATGGTTGAAAAGAAAAATCCTCGTCTGCATCTCCTCCAGTACAATTCTCATCATGCTTTACCAGCCTCAAGAGTGACTGCGCATCAAAGGAGTTGTAATTCTAAAACAGCTGAGGATATACCGTTTGGTCACCTCTGCTATAAAACCTCAATAATATAAATCTGGTGGCTCCCAATCTACTTACTAAAAGGTTTAAGAATGAGGTCCCCACCTGAGCTCCTGGCTTTCCGTGGTGAGCAGTGTCAGCAAGTCCCACGTCAGTTTTTGTTTCTCATCGCTTGGCCTGTAGCGGTTATAGTGTGTGATACTCTGCAGCATTAGCTGTTCCAGACATTCCAGCGCTTTCTCCTGCACGGTGCTTTCCGTGTCCAGTACCACAGGGACCAGGCCAGTTAGCCAGGCCTTCTGGATCATGGTGTTCTGGGGCTGAGCCTGCAAGGTAATCAGAGACAACACAAACACTTCATTTTGAATAAAAAAAATGTATAAAGTAACATTTATTTTTAAAATGTGATTTACAACTTGCACTAAATTATAGGTTAAAACAAGAGAAGGTTGGCGAGGCAGCATGGAATTCCAGCAGAGAAAAGAGACTTTGTGTAGGGTGAAGGCCAGCGTTCATGCAAGAGGATGGGATAAACAGAGCAAGGACACACGATTAAATGACCACACAGCAATCCAAACGTCTTTTGCACACTAAATGTAAGTGAACACCGTGTTTGACTGTAAGTTACTAAGAAATCACTAATCATTCCTGCAATGAATCAGTATGTAACTGCACTATAGACGTAAACCCACCAGGAGAAGTTCAGTCAGGGACGTCAGTGCCTGTTTGCGCACGGACACAGCAGGATCTCGGCAGCGGTCTTGGACAGTATGAAGGTCCTCTGAGCTACAGGGAATCAGATTATACTTCAGGATATTGACCAGGACCTGTGTATGGAGAAGAGTGGACACAGGGTGGGCTAAAGGAAAATTAACTCTCTAACAAAGAGGTGCTGGCAAAATGTAAAAAGTCTGTGTGTAACTTGAATTCATCAGCAAGTTAAACATCCCAGAGTCCTCTTTAGCATAAGATGATAATAAAAGCACCACGTTTTACCTGAAGGGCAGATTTCCTCACATTTGTCTTCTCATCCCCTGCTCTCTGCCGCAGCATCGCCAATGTATCGGTTCCTGTTATAGAATAGAAACAAAACAATTGTCAAAAAACATTTAATTCACTGACCAGTCAAATCATCATATTCAGAGGACGAAAAAAGACCCCATAGCAATTTCACCATGGGACTTACTGGCGGGGTAATTCCAATAAAGTATAAATTCCAAATTAGGTATTAAATAACGTTAAGTACCATTTAAAGTTCCAGGGTTATTCACTAAATGGTGATTTGGCAAAAAAAATCACTAGGAAACTCCAAAATTAAGGACAAAATAGGAGAAGATTTTTTTTTTTTTTTTTTTTGATTTGGCTAGTTTGGCCTAAAATGTGAAACTTCTGGGTACATTCCTGACAGTTCACAGTTTAGTGAGGATCCGTCTTTACAGTGTGAAAATAACCAGGACTCTCATACATGCAGCTTGAAGGCTTCCCAGCCTGCAAGGATCAGCTAGATAAATGCAAATGAGCACAACATGTGTGAATTCGTTCTGTTCATTCCTTAATCTGGTTTGTCTAATTAGGCCCCAGAATTATAACTGCACAGGCCAAACCGATCTACTGCCTTACGGGTAAAGTACAGCATCAAGCTCTGCACAGCATATGCAGGCATTGGCAATGAAAGACCCAAGGAGACGGCCATGCAACAAGGATGACAATTTGTTCCATTTGTCCGGCCTCCGCTGTGAAACCAGCAGTAGCCCACTTTGTAAGCCCAGACTGGCTACGACATTAGTATCAATATCTTAAAATATACAATTTCAAGTTTTTTTTTTTTGAATTTTTTTAGCTTAAAAAAATAAATAAATAAAAGTAAGGAAAACAAAAACACATTAGGTAAGACTGTTCAAGTTTTATCGACAGGCACATTTAAAAATTTTGCTCTACAGAAAGAAAACCAGGTGTAACAGTCGAGAGCCACTTGGGCCAGGCAAGTGAAGAGTGTGCGTTTTTTTGTTTTGCAAAACAAACACCTCATCTTTAGAGTTTTTGTGCACCGCACATCATGAAATAGCTGAAAACTCCGAGCCAACTCTAGTCATCATACTCAAAATCTGAGCAAGAACGTGTAGTTCAGCATTTGGCAGGTGTTTCATTCATGTAACTGGACATAATGATATTCATGTTTTGCCATAAATGGAGATCTAGATGGTCAAACAAGGAGAAAGCCATCACAGGAGCTGGGGAGTTGCATGGGGTTTTGCCAAAACTGCTAAAGGTCTCCACAACCGAGAGATGGGAGACAGGAATACTGGGGCTCCTTCCACCATAACTTATACCAGCATCAAAGGTTATTATAGGGCTATAAAAAGCACAATGGAGATTCCTTGAAAAGATACCTTGAAAAGATACCAACGGTATGATAGTATGTATGCAATAAAAAGAAAAGCTTTACTAAGCAGTATACTTGCCATCTGATCTCATGGAGTCACCACCATCTGTTACTTCAATTGTTTTCAAAGCACCCAACGTCTTGTGAGGCTGAGCTGCAAAGAGTACAATACATAGAAAATGGAAAATATTCCAACCCAAGTTTCATCCGTTCAATAATCTACAAAAGGCACGGTGAAAATGTACTGGATAGCTATAATGGTTCGTTAAGGGATACTACAGTAAAAGTGCTCAATTCTAGCATGCATTTAAATGGTATGAAGCACAGAGTAGCTTGTAATAAAGTATTTTAGGTTTGAGATATAGATATATACATATAACTCGCTCTCTCTCTCTCTCTCAACATTTTTACTTGCCACTAGCCAATGGAGAGTGAAAATGTAGCCCAGGCAAGTAGAAGTTCTCCCCTGAAGGCTATGCTATATGGCCAGTAACGTTTAAGGTCTAGGAAGTAGCAGAAGGCCTTTTAAACCCTGTGAGTATGTATATACTTGTCAGGGCTCAAAATTTCCACTCATCACTATCCCTAGTGAGAAGAAATTCAACACTGATAAGTAGGACATGGACTCTACAGGCTTGTTAATCCAATCATGCAATTTGTAAAAAAGACAATCTTAGTTAGACATTTCAGGATAGTGGCCCTTTAATACTACGCATTGGATTTCTTATAACTAGCCGATAAAGCACACTCAATTATTGACAGATACCCAGTTTACTAAACTGTGATCAATGAACCTGCCACAGTATTTTCTCTTTTACCAAGTTGCAGGGATGTGTGACAACAGCTGCAGTAACATGGACAGTAAAATAAAATAAAGATATATAAACCATGGCTATCCCACAAGCATTTTTTTTATTTAAAAAAAATAAATAAAAAATTAGGACTAGGACAATGTGTTTCAAATACATTTTGTGGCTTAAAATATGGTTAAATAGTGTGTTGAAATTGGGAGGCTTGGATTTCATTAAAAACATGATTGTGGATCATTGACAACGAAAGATCAAATTTAAGGCCAATATAGAAGTGTCAGGGTTTTTCAAATCCAGCTATTTTGGCCTAAAACTTGCTATTCCCTTGTCAATTCTTCACAATTCCCAGTGTTGGTAAATAATCCCCAACTTTTTATACATCAGGCTTCTCGTATGCCTGATCTCCGCTAAAACTTACACAACAAAACAAGTCTAGGAAAGGATTCTTTTTATGTTCTGGTCATGTTTGTTAAACAATTAAAAATAATATAGACATGTGACTGCAAGAAAATGAGCTGCTACCGAAAACAGGGCACCTAGTTTCATCATGTTTGGACCAGAAACATCAGCCAGACACGATGAATCCTGCAGCTGATATAAACACAGATGCTGAGGATGAATAAATACCTGCTAAATGTTCCAAAAAATACTCAATAAAACTAAACTGAATGGCAATCTGTTCCTGTGCTTTGTAGGAAAATGCAAGGAACACTTTGCCAACTAAAATTAATATTTTGGAAAGACATTTTCTTTGGAAACAAAAGAGAATTGACTTGCCATCGCTGCTGTTGACTGAATGATCACTTGATACAATGGTTCCCATCGTGGTAGGGCAAGTACCTGTAAATGGAGCGAAAACAGTGAAGCGAAGCCTGCATGTCATCCATTTACTTTAAAGTGACATCTTAGCATTATCAGTAACGTGTGTGGTCAGCTAAGCAGATGAATACTTTGTATTGAACACATTTAGTTTTTAGCCAAAATTCAGGGGATATTATAAAGACTCCTGTCTGAAGAGGACATCAGTGAATGATCAAAATAGGGAAGCATTACTTCAACCAAAACACAGTGCTTTAAAAAAAAATAAAAAAAAAAATACAGTTTTGGTCAGATTAACTTTTCCTATCCTGCTCCCCAATTTAAGAAAATAAAAAAATTCAGCTTAAACTCACATCCGTACCAGTGCGGAGAAGTTCTCTCTCAGCCGGATCTGTCTCAGCCAATGTCACCCCCTTTACTGGGTGAGACGACATGGGCAGAAAGGAGGAGGGAGCATGCCGCCAGTGGACACCTGATAGCAGCTTGCGGACATCAGATGTCTAACATGCACAGAATAAGATGTTACCTTTAAAAAGGTACTGCATGTATTAGCATTGCCCTTCACTCTGATTGCTCTAGGCTTGCTTTAAAAGGTGTTAAAAGTGAAACGTCACCTTCATCTTAACAGTTGCTTTGTCTTCAAATATTATCATCCAGCTCTCACTGACATTTTGTGGTAAAAAAATAAAATTTCCTAAATATAATGTATTGAATTGCCACAATCTGGGATAAAACCAACAAGGTGTTTATCTTACTGCATGGGGGTAATTTATTTAACTATCAAATAATCATTTGACTAGTAAAAACAGGCTATGGTGAAAAGGATGAAACCCTTCAGGATCAATAAAAACTCAGAACTGTTAATTATAACTAAAGTCACTTGTCCTTGAAATATAGAAGGTTGCCACATTCCTTCCATATAGACAAGCCTGCGGACATCTTTACTTACTGCGTTGGAGAAGCTCCTGCACTCCCTCCAGGGCCGAGGAGGCATTCTTTTCCAAGCACTGAGCCAGGCACGATAGCGCTTTGCTACGCACGGTGGGAGCCTTGTCACAGCAGCGGCTGAAAACGAGGGCTTGAAGCAGGAACTTGTGCTGCAGGAACTTTAATTTCTCAGGAGGGAAGAGCTCATTGGTCTCTCTCTCAGGTAACTCCAGCAGGGCAACAGCAACTTCAAGAGCAAAGACCCTGTAAGGTATCTGAGGGGCACAAGAGGATCTCATTGAAGACTGCACCAAAGGGCTCTTTGGGTTATTCAGTACAGTTTAATGAATAATCCGCTATGTTTTAATAAATAGAATGCTGTATACTCGGTATGAAGAGTAGAAGATACAAGCCAGCAGTCACCTGGCTGGCAATTGATACTATGATACTCTTTTGAAATCCCCATTAGCAGATCTCATATGTAGTGCCATTTGACTATTTGGTTTGCATCATTGGACTATTTGTTTTTATATTATCCAGGTTACTCTTATTAGGGTAACAGTTTTAGCATCTATTTTTAGGTTCACTTTTTGTACATTGGGACTTATGGTTTTCTTTGGCATCACATTTATTTATAATAAAATGTATTTATTTTTCTTCAGTTTGACCAGCTGAGTACTTTGTCTGACTGATATTCTACTTGTAGACATAGACACTCATTCTTGTATTTAGCGTTTACTATCTACATTACCCAGGTACACTACTTCCTGCGCTTTTACAAGCCAGCAGAGTATTTATAAATGACGGGGGTGAATACACATCAGCAACAGATTAAAAAGAAATACTATTCTAGATTTTCAGAGGCAAGGTGTGTGCCTAATACAGGAACATTCAGGGCCGTTTTCTAGGTTATTATTTAGGGGAGGTGTGCTATACACTAGAGCCATACATCAGCAGAAGGACACTAATGATAATGGACGAGAGTTAATAATATTAAGAGGAAATAAAGTGCTTAAAGTTTCTCAGAAGGAAACGAAATGCCCAGTCTATTGTGACATGCTCAGCATTGTTAAGGCTATAAATACAGAGTAAGGATATATACAATCACTTGTGGGTCTTGCCTTGGAGTTCTGGGAGTATTTGTACAGCCAATCAATGAATGAAGCATATTCAGCATTCGGAAACTTCTCCAAGAGTTTCACCAGCACCTGAGCAGCGCTTATGCGATAGTCTGACTTGTCCGGGAACTGAGTGAAAGAAAAAAAAAAAAAAAACCTCCAGCAGATTAAAACAGATTCCTCTACTGAAAGAGTAGATTACGTTCGCATACAAACCAGTTGCTGAGCATGCTGGGGGTTTTTATACCAAATGTAAATACTAAGAAATAAAAATACCTATTACTGGTTTTAAAAAACAAAACAAAAAATAAACCAGACAGTATGCTCCATCCAATCTAGCAAGAAAGGAATAACATGTAGACGACATCGATGCCACACACTGCTACTTGATGAATGCGAATCTTGTGATTGTTTTCGTATAAAATATTTTTTTTATTACGTTTGTGATACCAGTGACATGATATTAATTATACATGCACACACTATTATACACGGATACATGAAATATATATAGCTCTGTCACGGAATGTTAGAAGATACCTAGGACAGGATGAAGGATTTAGAAACATAGAACGTGACGGTAGATAAGAACCATTCGGCCCATCTAGTCTGCCCAATTTTCTAAATACTTTCATTACTCCCTAGTCTTATCTTATAGTTAGGATAGCCTTATGCCTATCCCACGCATGCTTAAACTCCTTTACTGTGTTAACCTCTACCACTTCAGCTGGAAGGCTATTCCATGCATCCACTACCCTCTCAGTAAAGTAATACTTCCTGATATTATTTTTAAACCTTTGTCCCTCTAATTTAAGACTATGTCCTCTTGTTGCGGTAGTTTTTCTTCTTTCAAATATGGTCTCCTCCTTTATTGTGTTGATTCCCTTTATATATTTAAATGTTTCTTTCATATCCCCCCTGTCTCGGCTTTCCTCCAAGCTATACATGTTAAGATCCTTTAACCTTTCCTGGTAAGTTTTAACCTGCAATCCATGAACCAGTTTAGTATCCCTTCTCTGAACTCTCTCTAAGGTATCAATATCCTTCTTTTAGATACGGTCACCAGTACTGTGTACAATACTTCAAGTGAGGTCTCACTAGTGTTCTGTACAATAGCATGAGCAGTTCCCTCTTTCTACGGCTAATACCTCTTCCTACACAACCAATCATTCTGCTAGCATTTCCTGCCTACCTTTAAGTCATCAGAAATAATCACCCCTAAATCCCTTTCCTCAGATGTTGAGGTTAGGACTATCAAATATTCTGTACTCTGCCCTTGGGTTTTTACGTCCAAGATGCATTATCTTGCACTTATCCACATTAATTGTCAGTTGCCACAACTCTGGCCATTTTTCTAGTTTACCTAAATCATTTGCCATTTGACTTATCCCTCCTGGAACATCAACCCTGTTACATATCTTAGTATCATCAGCAAAAATACATACCTTACCATCAAGACCTTCTGCAATATCACTAATAAAAATATTAAACAGAATGGGTCCAAGTACAGATCCCTGAGGTACCCCACTGGTGAGAAGCCCAAGCTTCGCATATACTCCATTGACTACAACCCTCTGTTGCCTGTCACTCAGCCACTGCCTTACCCATTCAACAATATTGGAATCCAAATTTAAAGATTGCAGTTTATTGATAAGCCTTAATTTCAGCGGTTTCCTGGTTAAAGCAAATATTACTCAAGGAGTATCAGACACCAGAGATTTTATTCTCAAGAAATCTTCCTTTGTACCAGAACCTGCATATTGAACATAGTCTGCAATGGGGCTTTGAGTTTCCCTTTAGAGTAAATTTGGCTGATCTCTGCAGACAGACTTGAAATTGGAGCGAGGTGATTGTTTTGTGAGTGAGTGACCCCTCTTCATTCCGTGAACTTTGGCCAGACCTTGAGATTTGGTTATTACCTTGACACAGATGTGCTGCAGCAAAATATGCAACACGGGAAAAGCCACGTCCTTCAGCTCATCCACCACGAAACTAGAAAACAGATACAAAAATCAGACGTGACCTGAAGCACTGTTATCTAATCCCATTGACCATGGTTACATAGCACCATCTTGTGGATAAAAATCTGAATTTCATAAGAAGCCTTATGTGTCTTGCCAAGCTGTTGTATTATTATTATTATTTATTTAGCGCCAACAAACTCTGCAGCGCTGTACAGTGGGTGGACTACGGAAACACCTACTTAGATCTTCCTTGCAATAATCTCTTCCAATATTTTTTTTTCTTTGCACTCTCATCCTCTAAATGGGTGAATGTATTTCTGCTTTATCTTTTACACCTGTTTACCATCTGTCCTGTTGCTGTAATCCCAGTATCACAACACAGAGTTGGTGTACAGTCTAAAGCAGAAAAGCTTCAGGCTTCCTAAAGAGTTGATCCCTTAGAAACTTGTCATTATAAACTACTACCATTCCAATAAACAAGGTATTACAAGCTAATGCTAACGGCAAACAATTAAACCAGCCTTTACCCAGTGTGTGGGTTTTTCATGTAAAGTGTTCCACGGCATATTTCGTTACAAACCAGAATCTGCACCAGTAGCAAATTAATTTCCCTGCTTTGGGCTTTTCAACTCAATGATCTGGTGTTCTTAAAGTAACATTCCACAATATATTTCATGGTTTGATATCCAGATAATCAGTGTGGCAATAGGGTCAGTTATATTTGAGGGAGCAGGTAAGAGGGTAGGTAGTGTACAAGTGGAGGTGGATCTGTGCAGGGGCCTTTGATTAATTTATTGAAAATGGTATGAAATGGATACAAAGTATGCTTCCTCAACAATATTTTTTAAACAGTTTCACAGAACGATTCATTTTTAATAAACCCATTTCTGGCCAGTGCAATGACATCTCTTCATTTCTAAAGTGTAGGCATGGATTTAAAAAACAAACAGCAAACCTACCATCCACTAATGTGTATACTATAAAATATTTTATACTTGTTTATGTTTTTCTTTAATGACTTTATGTTTAGCTGTCAACAAGCCATCTACCTGCACCGCAAAGCAGTGGACAATTCTGTTCAAATACGGCCTGTGTTTGGCTTGGATTGCAAGGGCTACAAGATGCTAGAACGCACTAGGCTGTAGGACTTGGTGAAGCAGCTAAATACAATTAGGTGAACAGCACTAGATACGTAAAAAGGAGAGACTGAAATTTAAAGATTTAAATCTTGAAATAAAAATAGACAATAATAAAGCAATATATACCAACAATAGTATACGTATATCTATAGTGCCAAAGGAATACTCACACTTGATGATCTCTATCCACTTGAGAGCCAAGCAGAGCTGATACCCTTAAAGAAATCCATAGACGGGAATTATTCCGTCTAGGCTCAAGAAATGGAGCTTATACAGCTCTCCAAAGTGTGAGTGTTCATAGATATACCTATACTATTATTATATATTGCACTATTATTGTGTCCTCTTTACGTATGTACGTAATATATATCTAGCGCTGTTCACCTAATTGTTTTTATCTGCTTTGATTTATTTTTCACAAGGTTGAGGGAACTCCTTGTTGGTGAATTACAGCTATTATAAGATAGAGAGCACTTATCTCTGTTTTATTGTATTTTGTATGACTTGGTGAGCCTTGTGATAGTAAAGTTACCACACAGCCAAGTCACTGTGAAACATACCTGATGAAGCGGATTGCTTGGTTCTTGGCACTGGTCACAGGGGCGCTGATGACTAGGAGAGCAGAAGGAGAACCATCTCCACTTTTCATCATTAGGAGAACGCTGAGCAGTCTCTGAAAGAGACGCCTTAAAGTCTGCAAAACAACACAATTAAAGATATACATTTGTTCAAAATAAAATGTCCCAAAACACACTGAATATATATATATATATATATTTATATTTTTTAATCACTTACTAGTAGACAAAAATACACAGTTTGAAACAGACATGTAGAGTTTAAAACTAATTCAACAAACTACTAGCAAAGGTATAGCCAAGAACTAAGCCAGAATCCTTAGAGCTTTATTACATATTGTTTAGATATTTTAATATTTTGAAAAAAAAAAAAAAATATATATATATATATATATATAAAAAAGTTAATCCAAAAAATGTAAAATCAAAAAAGTACCCAAAAATATTACGACGAGGCCTTAATGAGATGGTATTCCATAATAAAAGTTATATTTAGGAAAAAAAACAAAAACAAGTGACGTTTTTACCTGGTTTCCATTGCCATGAATGGGCAGACACAGTAGCCACAGCCCATGGTACGCCAGTTCTGGCATATATTTCATACTGTTCACAGAGCTACAATAAAAGAAAACAGTTTTTCCTTCGAGAGATGGTTAAATATGTGTTTACATCCTAAAAGCCATGAGTAAATCTGTCTCGTAGTTCTAAAACAATTAAAATATCAACAGGGAGTATAAATAAGGACTCTACTGTAACGGTTGACCGAAATATTGCGACTATATAAAGGGGGGGGGGAAATGTTAGATAAAAGGATTGGCCTGCCATATTCTTATTGCAGCTGTGTTGCTCATACCTTGTTATTGGAAATCAGTTACTATTCTATCAATAAAAGTGCTGATATTAGAACTTGAAACAAAAGGTACGAGAGTTGGCGTTGCCGCAACCTTTATCAAAAAAGATTAATTTACAGCTTTATTGGAACAAATGGGGATTTGAAGTGAAAGAAAGTTACTCCTGTGAGCAATTCTAAACTCTGGGCAACAATAAAAATATATGGTTCTTTTTATATATTCTGCAATATAGATTATGGTTTCCTTCTGAACAAACTTGATCATATCTAATTGTGGATGTAACCCCCATTTTCCCCTATCCCCGTTCATTACGTTAATGTATAATTTTATCATTGTTTATTGCCATGTTATATATATTGTTATTAATATATCTCTAAAAATTATTTCTATATTGTATATACAGAATATCGTAAACCTTACTCCTTAGTTTCCCTCCCACCAAATGTCCTCTTATATTGGTTTCCTCTTTCTCTACAGATAAAATGCTTTGATGTTACCCTTCTGGCACCGAGCTGGTTAAGAATTCCCACCATATTACAAAAAAGCCCACTAAATAATTGCACATAAACACAGATAGATTACTGGGCACATTACTTGATTAAACATTACATTCAAACAATAAAACTGGCAGCGTTCATGGACTTACAGAGAAAATGGCAGATCCTGGGGGACGCTTTCAAAGCTAGTCATGTTGATAAAGACCTGGAAAACAGACAATCAGGTTATTTTGTGATTTTTATAAACTGATAAGAAACACATTCTTTGTAAAAGGGTTACTAAGAGCAAACCAACTATACATACACACAGATATATGGTGTGTGTCTTCATCCAGTTGGTTACCAAAAGATAACCTTCTATTCAACTATATTTCTGGTAAAATCTAATGGATGGGAAATTTCCTCCCAGCAATGAAACCGATCTCCCCTTCCGTGCTCACCTGCATACAATGTAATACACTCTCCTGTTTCTCTTTCAGAGAGAACTTCGACAGAAGCCGTAAGAAATTCTTCAGGAGAAGACAGATGGACTCTCTGATGCTCATGAGGTCACGAACAGAGAAATAAACTGCATCTTCATCCTCTTCTTCAGACAGATCATTCAGCTAGGAAATCAACGATAGTTACAGCACTAATAAATACAAACTATTTCCTGTCACAACAAAGGTTTACAAAGATTTTTTTCACTTTCATAAGTATAAATAATGATTTCTTAATCCCTGAGACAGAATCCTATATTGATCCCTATTGATTGGAACAGGTATGTCTTATTGATTAAGCTTCCCTAGCACAATGGAATATCTGGATACTGTTTTGCAAAATTAAACAAACAAAAAACTGAAGCACTGTAGGTTGATGAAATGCTATGTGTAAAAAGTTTATTTTTTTCATTTTATTAAAAATAATGCAGATTTCAATAGAAATTGTCACTTTTATAAATTAACCTTGTTACACCCCTCTGGCTGTCAATCAGACCACAGGTTCTGTTACTTTCTGGTTTGTTTAGCTTAATGGAGATAAACTCAAAAGGCAGCAATTGCCCAGAGCACCTGCCTTGCAAAGATTTCTCATTGAGCTGCATTAAGAAGTCTGTGATTGGACAGCCACAGAAAGTCTGGGCGGGGTTAGAAGAGGAGGGCTTGTAAAGGCAGTAGACAAGAATCTGCAGGTTTTGCAAACTTAGATACCCATAATCAAATGCATGTACGTTTTCATTGTTATATCTACTAAATAGTGAATTTATTTTAAATATATGGGCGTGGAGTGTTCCTTTCATTGTAATATATTATTTTATGCTAATCATCATCATGCTAATGCCATAATGTTGGGTCTGGTCCAAAAAGTTAAGAATACACCTGTCAAATAGTCAACATGTATATAAAACATAGTAGACTCCGGTCTAATCACCCTGTCCTACTGGCATAGAGTAATTTTATTACACAGTTATATTAGTCAGATAACAATAGTATTCTAGGATTATGCTTTGAACAATATGGTGATGTGCATAAATCTTAACATTTAAAAGCATTTAATAGCAACCTAGTGCAAGGCGTACAGTAATTGGAATAACGTGCAGGAAACAGACCATGACAAGCACACATTCTAACCACTTTTGTTCTGTAATAAAAATGCTCCTGAGCAGTCCCTTATCTTACCTCCGGGACCTCTCTCCGAACTGGTCGAGGTCTCTTCCTGCCACCATGGACTTCCGACTGTGAGCTCTTCAAAGTTTCTTTCTTTCTCTTGCGATTTGACTCAGGATCCTGGGGCCAAATTTTCTCCATAGCGCTCACACATTTATCAAACAGGACTGGATGAAAAACCTGGTTAGCAACGCTACCTTTAAAAAAAAAGGTTTAGGGATATTAAATCACTTTGTCTGGCAGAAAAAAACGGACTCATCAATGATGCCTTTTTCAAAGGTCAAAACTCAGGCTGTGTCAGGACAGAACTGGACTGTGCTAAATCTTTACATCCCCCATCCCCACCCGGGCCGACGCTATTATAAGGTGGCCAAGGGCATCCAGAATTTTCTATTTCAGCCCAGAATTTTCATTTCGGTGCATCCCTTCTAGATGCAGTTGATTTTGAACATTTTTAGAATTGTGTAATTTTGACAGAAGTGACAGTTCGTCTTTATAAACCAAAGAGGCCAACAGAAATCCCTACTATAAAGTTATGCATGTAATAATAAAAGAGAACGTTCTATAAATACTAAATATAAAAAGATTACCTGGAATTTCTAAAAGCAGTAAGTAGAGGCCAGCAGCGTGCAAGGAGAGTGTCCGCTGAATAACATCCGCTTTCTTACTCTCTCCAGTCTGAATAAAGTGGTGGAGCACCGCAACCAGGGAGTTTTGGCAAATTTCATTCTCGGCAAACAGTATCCAAACACTCTGCAGAAAATGGTAAAATTGGAATTAACTGCAGAGTCACTTTGCAGGAAAAGCCAAAAACCAAACCACCAGAAAACCCACAAGTACAAAATATACAGGGTCATTTCAAACCGTTTCATTATCAGGACAGTACAAAGAACAAAAAGGTTATCCATTGAGATTTGATGAAAGATGATTTCACCTCAAGTTAATAATGTATTACAGAAATAACAATCTAGGCATGGATACTTCTCTCTGGGCAGGCAAGTACTTTTTTGACAAAGCAGGATTTTCAAGGCTTTACAGTAGCAATCAGGAACTGTAGCGGAGTAGCAGGGGTTAATCCAAGGGCTCTCCGCTGGGAACAAAGATTCAGCATACAAAATCACAGGAACACAGCATAATCCACCTCCCCAAGGACTAGACGACACATAGCCTGGGAGTCAACTGTCAGCTTTATTCACAGGTCTGCTTTTATGCATTTCTCCCATGCAAGGGAGGCAACTTTCACAATTATTACAGTACCCAATCATATCGTGGTCACCTCCCATCCCTCTCCTCCCCTTAGATTAACAGTTAAACAGATTAACAGGGACAGAGTTTTCCCCACTTTATGGATGTCCCCTAAATACAGGGGGTACAGGGTTAAACAAGGGGTCCCCTGGTAGGTCTGATCTGGGTGAGCAACATACCGCATGGGCTCAGTAGCCGAAAACAGTTCCATGAATTCTGGCCCTGCGGTCGGTCTTTTCTAGTGAATACAAAGTCCCGAACGGCTTAGGCATCCAGGCATCTATTACCGTTCGTATGAATCCCCTCGTTCGTGGGATTCCACCTACCGAACGCCGGGGTGTTCGTGTGTTTGGTTTGTGTTTTTTGAGCATGCTGGAGGTCTTAGCGGTACTTGGTTAGTCACACACACTGGCACTTAATTCCCTTCGCAACATTGTATCTTTTAGTTAATGGGAGACACACGACCACCCCGGGGTGGTCTCTCATTCGGTAGTTTCGAGGCATTCGCATACAGAACAGTATGAATAACATTATAGTCCGTTCGTGAATTAGTCTCTGCTTTAGCACCCATTCGCTTGTAATAATTCCACTGTTCATTCGCACAGAATAGTTAGTGTTTCAGTGGCAGGGTTTGCCACAGGAACCATTACCACTACTGGCACACATCCCCAAATAATACTGGCCAGCTAGAGATTAAATTGACATATTTATTGCAAAAGGGCATTTTACACTTTAAATATATCAGAATACAAGGCTAGCATTGCTGGATCCTCTGTGGGCTGTCTACTGGACAGCCTCCATAGAGGCTTCCTCTGCTACAGCGAAGTTAAACTCACTTATAGATCAAATGCAGCCCATTTTCATTAGTCTCCCAATGTTTCCTTATGGGGAAGCATTGGATTGGCTGAGATGATCTCAGCAAAACAGGCAAAGCAGAAGGGAGGAGAGCAGCACGGTGTGGATGGAAAGGTAAATAGTACTCACCCTTCAAATCCTCACACAGCATTAAAGACACCTAGATAGGCAGGAGTGCATTGTATCACTAGGAATACACGTTTGTATTTCGAACACTTAAGTCAGGGCTTGACAAATCCTGGGCGCCAGGTGGACTAAGAAATTTGTCCTGGCGTCTTGGAATGGTCAGCAGTTTCATCTGACTCCTGTCTCAATCCCAATGCAGCTCTCTGTGCACCGGTGTACCAGGAGGAAGTGAAGGGAACTGTGTTTTCTTTCTCCCAGCACTGAGGCCGCAAAGGGGAATGGGCAAGATGTCAGGACACTGGGTAAAGAGTGCTCTGCTCGCGGCACGCCCCTATTCTGCAGAGCCGGCCTCCAGCTCCCCCATGCCGCAGAGCCAGCTGCCCAGCCGTGCACCTGCCAAATCCCTTGTACGGCCTCAGTACCAGAAGAAAGCAATTACAGTTCCCTTTACTTCCTTCCGGTGCACGGAGAGCAGCACGGGGCTGGAGAGACAGGAGAGGAAGAGTGTCTGGAGCAACGGCAGCCTACTACCATTAGTCGTAACCAGTCCCACTTACCTGATGTCACCTGCACCTGCCCAGTCCCACTAGACACCAGGGAAGCCACCCTCCTGAGCCCACAAGGTATGAAACAGGAGTGTGAGTAAAATATATTATTTTTTTATTTCTATTTGTGTGCATCTGTTGTGTGTGTATCTATAAGACTGTTAAGTGTAGCAAATAATACTTTGTGAGTGTGAGAGAATGTGTGTCTGTCTGTGTATGTGTGTGTGTGTCAGTGAATGTGTATGTTTAGGTAGCCAGTCCCCCTCTGATTGCACGGGAATGGTGTTTTTAGACTCCTTTTTTCCCCAACGCTGTGCCAGCTGGCCCACCTAAATAGCTGAAACGATCAATTACCAATCAGCATCTTCTCATAAAGATGCATTTAATCAATGCACCTCTATGGGGAATGTTCAGCGCCTCCATGCAGAGGATGGAAAAGCTGAATGTAGGTATAGATAAACACTTTAGTGGCCATTTGAGTGACATGCCACTAGATGTGTTACTAGGCAACAATGTAAACACTGGGGGCTGGAGCCAGTACCCGAGCAAGCTAGACGTGTACCCTTGCAGCTCTAAGAGTTTGCCCTGATTTCCATGACTTCCCCCAGCTATTACCCTACTTACCGGGTTCCAGAGGGGCTCCCTATACAGCAGGCCGCATGGGGAAGAAAATTTTTTTTAAAAGTGTGCTGGCTCTGACTCGAGCTCCAGAGATTTTGAAACTTTTTTGTGACCTACGCCGCGGACCGAGCTTCCCAAGATGGCGTCGGCTGGGGCCTACTCCACTCCAACGTCATATGACGACAGCCTCCAAGATCTCCCTTCTGCTACATCCCAGGTATGCTCGGTGCCGTGGGCATCTCTGAAGGAGGGTGACTCAGCTTCCTCAACCAAAGCCGATATACAGGCATTGAGGCAAGACATCAGAGCCATGTTTCAGGCAGATTTGGCACTGGTTAGAGAGGAGGTTAACACACTTGTCAGTTGTGTTGAGGCAGTGGAGGGCGACATGGGAAGTGCTAAACAAGCACAGTCCACCACAGATGCTGCTCTAGGCTCACTGCAGAAGAAATGTGCTGATCTGACAACGCAACTAGCCAGCATGGAAAACAGGGCTAAAGCACGCAATACGTGGAGTACCCGAGTCGGTCTCTAACACCGAACTACCTCACTAATGCAGGAGACTTATTGCCACCCTTCTACCCTCAAAACAGGCCAAACCGCTAGTGGTGGATACCTGCTTCAGTCTCCCAAAGGCTGCCAAGGGACCCCAAGAAGCAACTGCAGATAGCCTGCTTAAATGTATAAGGGACTCTGACCAAGGGGCCCTCACGGGTGCCACAAGAGGCTCTCCAACAGTATCCTTCCAGGGAGCGCACCTGGTCTTTTATAGAGATATTTCAAGGAACATCCTCACATGGAGGAGATCTTTTTGACACATAACTCATCTGCTACGTGAACATGACATCTCATACAGATGGGGCCCACACCGACTGCTGGCGGACAAGGCCGACAAGACGCACCTCCTGTCACACATCTCAGCGGAGCCAATCCAGAAAAACCCACGTCCAGCTTGGACTGTAGATTGGATTACTCCCTTTGTACCTAGAAGGGCAGTGCCAGTGGTGACTGATTCTCCTACTTAGCACCTAAAGTGGGTGCTAGAATATTGATATCCTTAATTAATATCCTAAATATTAATGCGCAGTTCTTCTTTTCCAAATGTTTACTTTGTTGCATTCACGGTTTACTTACCTCACACTCTGGCTCCGTGAGAAAATGGCTTGCTCATTAATATAGCTATTATACCTCTGAACATATCCTGTCCTGCTCTCCTATTGACAAGAGCACTTATCTACACGTTCAACCCCAGACATACACCCTGTTTACACATAGCCCTGGCCAGAATCAGCTAAACTATAAGCTATCGGAAGATTTTTCCACTGAAGCCATTTTCTTATAAATTGCCAAAATGCACAACCCCCACTTACAAAACTGTGTTCAGCCAGTAGGCACGTAAAGCTTCATATAAGCTCTCCCTAGTTCACCGTTAGAATCTCTTGGGTTTAGGAATACAGGGTTTTACAGTATTTAATAATAAAAAACGGGGTCAATTCTGCACCAGTGTTGATTGCTGTACTACTTATGTCTTCTATTATATGCTCATTATACACGTTATGTAATGTGTTTTCAATGTTACCCGCAAAAACAAAGAATTAAAAAAAAAAATAAAAAAATTCAAACACTGCCTTTTCTCTGAAAATGCAGAGATTACAATGAAAGGCATGCATGGATAATCTATAGACATCAGAACCACTACATTAAGCTGTAGTAGTGCTGGTGACTATAGTGTTCCTTTAAGAAAAAAATGGCTCCTAACTTTTTAAACTGGCTCCTAGATTGAAAGCAAATTTGTCAAGCCCTGGCTTAAGTGTTCCCTTAATATGCTATTAACCGCTTTTTGATTCAAGGAGAAATCGAGCTGCCACTTTTGGAGTCAAATACTATTTTATTTTAGCTTTTTGCGACATGATTGTAAAGTCTCATAAAAATTGGGGTTTTAGCCTTTTTTGGATTTACAATTAAAAACACAAATGTGAAAGGCAGTGCCTGGTGGAGCTGAGCCTCTGTTTCAGCCTAAATAACAGTTTAACAATTAAAAGCAATTTATCAGGAAAATGCTATAAACAGAATATTGAAAAGCATGAAAAATGTATATAAATTAATACTTCTATCATATATGGAGAGATGATACAGCATAATAAGATAAAATACATTACATAAAATTACAGATCAAGTATTTAGAAAGTGTTCTTGTTTCTAATACATTATAATCAAAATCAGAGTGCAAAAAAAAAAAAAAAAAAAAAATGTAGCTGTCAAAGGGAATTGCTATTTCATGACTATAAATTCCCTTCTGCCAAACCCCCCTTTGTTCTTTGCAAAAATCTAAATATTTTGAGGCTAAATACATATATTAATGAAGAGATGTATAAGGAAGTCAGTATGTATCAACTTTCTTGGTTGAGTAAATGTTTTACTAATATGCAGACCTCTGTGACAGGTTGCTGACTCACCAAACGTGTAATATCGATTAAATACAGTCTCCAGTAACAGAGGAGATTATTCCGATGGTTTAAGGTACACCCATTAACGGTGGTGTCTGGGATTTCTAAATGCATGAATAAAATACCAGACGAGACAAATCTATCTTACTGGTATGCCATTCTGAATACTTATATCTATCCCTACATTGATTTACCGCTGCATCAAACTCAGATTTAAAATCCTATTCAGTCTCAAGCCATGGTAAATGTATGAGGGCAGGAGAGTTATCAGAGTTCACCCTTCTAAACGGTATAACGAAATTACCAGTAACATAAAACACATGTATCTGTTCTACTTTAAGCCTCCACTACATTATGAAATTAAATAGAAAACACAGCTCAGATCATTTAAATGCATTCCACACCTGAGGATATTTAGATTTGATTTTACAATTTTGATATGCATATTATAAAAAGATGTACTACATATATATTTTTTGCTTTGCAAGCAGGCAGAGTACGAAGAATCGTGTCTATACGTTAGTTCCCATGGTAACAACTCTGCTTGCAAAGTGCTCCACATACACAGGATTAAACATGGTACGCAGATTCCAAATTACAACTCTTAAATGGGGATTTTGACAAATGAGCAATTCTGCAATGATGGAAGAGATGTATCAAAGTGTTCTGAATATATGAATATTCAGCAACGATTTCTACGCCGAATTAACTATTTCTTTTAAAACTGGAAAATAAAAAAAAAGTTCTGGTGCACAAAAAAAAGGCATATATATTATATAAAAAAATGCAATAAGTAAAAAATAATGTCACAAAAAAAAAAAAAAAAGATACAAACTGCAAAAGTAATAAATAGTGGAAAATGGCATCATAATTAAAGGACCACTATAGTGCCAGGAAAACATACTCGTTTTCCTGGCACTATAGTGCCCTGAGGGTGCCCCCACCCTCAGGGACCCCCTCCCGCCCGGCTCTGGAAAGGGGTTTAAACTTACCTTTTTCCAGCACTGGGCGGAGAGCTCTCCTCCTTCTCTCCTCCTCCGATCCGCCCCGTCGGCTGAATGCGCACGCGCGGCAAGAGCTGCGCACGCATTCAGCCGGTCGCATAAGAAAGCATTTACAATGCTTTCCTATGGACGCTGGCGTGCTCTCACTGTGAAAATCACAGTGAGAAGCACGCAAGCGCCTCTAGTGGCTGTCAATGAGACAGCCACTAGAGGATTAGGGGGAAGGCTTAACCCATTCATAATTATAGCAGTTTCTCTGAAACCGCTATAATTATGAAAAAATGGGTTAACCCTAGAAGGACCTGGCACCCAGACCACTTCATTAAGCTGAAGTGGTCTGGGTGCCTAGAGTGGTCCTTTAATGCAAGAAAACATTCTAGAAAAGGCGCAGGTTATTCAGGGACCCTTTGATAAATCTACAGCAATGGTTTAGAAGCAGGGCATATACTATGAAACTAACAGAAAGTTCTTGGTGATTATTCTAATTTTAGAATTTTGCCATCAGAATTGGTCTTTAACCCCTTAAGGACACATGACGTGTGACATGTCATGATTCCCTTTTATTGCAGAAGTTTGGTCCTTAAGGGGTTAAATAGAAACCCCAATAGTTTAGCCATGTCCTAATGGTTTCTAAAACACAGGAGAGAATCCATAATTTTACTAAAACAGCACATTTCTTTAGCAATGTATTGCCCCACAATTGACACACTATTGTTGTCAAAGGAAAAAAGAAAAATCTGGCTAGCGATTGCAATCAACTAAAAAAGGCAAACAGAACTCTCTTAACAAGATAAAATGTAGCCTGCACCGTTGAAACTCGCTTGATAAAGACCAAAGGACATAGTTACCCGTGTGTTCTCCTGATCTTCGGATGCAAAGGGTAAGAGGTTCTCATACAAGTTGGTGAATACTTCCAGCCCATTCTCTGAGATCTCCGCTTCCACACGCGGATCCAAAGGTTCTGTTTCTGTGAAGTCAAGTTCCCAAACCGACTCGACCCATGCTGCACATACATAAACAGATAACTAAAAACAAAACACTAGAAAACTCCTTTACAGCATCAATGGATTCTAGCTGTTCATGGCAGAATTCAATCACAATTCAACTATTGTATATCTATACAGGATTATACTGAGAGGATATAGCATCACTCACGGACAGGAGAGAAAAACGACCTGCAAAGCCACAAGATACTTTTATTTTACATACTGCAGCAGGGGATCAAATAAACCCCACAGGCAAAATATGAATAGAAGCAAAGAAACATCGGGGTGGACAGACTTAGTCTCTCTCTCAGTCAGTCAGTCTCTCTCTCTCTCTCTCAGTCTCAGTCAGTCTCAGTCAGTCAGTCAGTCTCAGTCAG
>OW240921.1:124064095-124096146 GCA_933207985.1 Pelobates cultripes | reverse complement strand
CCCATTTACTGAACCAAGTGGGAATTAGCCAGGCAGGCACAAAGGGTTTGCACCAGGTCTGGGGACACAGGGGACACCGTCTTAAAGGGGCAGTGTCCCCAACAAGTCTGGGGACACGGCTTTAAAGGGGCAGTGTCCCAATCTTCCTGATGTCCCAAAAAAGGTGTTTAAAGGGCCAGCACCAGTCACATAAAGAGTCCATAAGCCCCAATATGCCCACCGACGGTCTTAAAGGGCCATACACACCAAATAAAAGTGCATAAAAGTGCATACATTTCACAATCTCCCAGGGGCCATAGTCATGCGGGAGGAGGCTGGCAAGTAGGCTTCTCCACAACCCAGGGAAGCAGGGCAATTTGCCATTTAAAGGGCCCGTTACAAATAGCAGTTTGTAACAAGGTGTCAATCCATATCTGCCAAGTGACCCGATGTGGGGGGAACAGTCCCTATTCTGCTCTGTGTCAGTGTGTATCAGGGATCCTGAGGACAGGTGTCAATCCATATCTGCCAAGTGACCCTATGTAGGGGGACCAGTCTCTATTCTGCTCTGTGTCCGTGTGCATCAGGGGCTCTGAGGACAGGTGTCAATCCATATGTCAAGGTGTCAATATGTCATATGTCAGGTGTCAATCCATATTGATTGTGATTTAGGAATGTTAGGTGATTTCTGCCCTTTATGGATTAAAACCAGACTCTGTATCAACTGTGTAATTTTCCATGGGAGTTTTGCCATGGATCCCCCTCCGGCATGCCACAGTCCAGGTGTTAGTCCCCTTGAAACAACTTTTCCATCCCTATTGTGGCCAGAAAGAGTCCCTGTGTGTTTTAAAATTCGCCTCCCCATTGAAGTCAATGGCGTTTCGGGCGGTTCGCCGGTTCGCGAACATTTGCGGAAGTTCGCGTTCGCCGTTCGCGAACCGAAAATTTCGGGTTCGCGACATCACTAAATAGGACCATTGGGTATTTTAACAACATTTAAGCTTTATTAAAGAGCCTTATTAAGGCTGTGGACGTGAGGACTTATGCGGTGAGAATTTGCCACACAAATAATTGGACAGGCAAGAGAGCAATGGAAATAAATGGTGACATGTGTCCTTGTCGTCTTCTCTAACCAATAACTACCAGCTGCTTGGGTAGCCATATTTTTTGAGAAAACCAAATCCAGAGTATGAAGATTTCTGGGTGATTATGTCACAATGTTACCAGCAATGGCTACACGAAACTCTGTAATTAAAGCCATAAAACTTTCTGTATCTTGTCTCACCTTCCCCCTTCATACATTATGGTTTGAATTTGCCACTGACACAACTGTGAAATTAAAACTACACATTTTTAATTAACATCCATTTAACGAGCTTCAAGTTCTATTCATACATTGCTTCTCTCTTCAGTGGATGAAGCTAAGACAGTGATACAGTAATTCATTCATCAGTCACTCTCAGCCCAAGCCTTCCGGATCAAGATATTTTGGTTTTAAATCAATGCTTTTATGTTCCTTTATTTCTCTTTGTTTTTTCTTTTTTTGATTTGTTCTTTTTAGCTAGAGATTAAAAAAAGAGTAGAGACTGCTTTTTTCTGATGGGGAGCGTGATCTTTGACAATCATTCGCAATGGGTGGAGCTTAAGAACAGTTCCCTTTCAGCTGTTAAGCTAATTTACCCCCAGTGCATCAGTCAAAAGAATCCCACAGAAGGCAAACTGTAGACATCATGGACAGAGGAGGACAACATGGCGGCACCAAAGTATCGAGGTCCAGCTCAATGAAGAAAAGATAATAAATAGGTAAATAGGACAGGAGTATATTCATTAAGATACAAGGGCATAAGGAAAAGAAAAGTGAATGAAAAAAATGATACACCCCCTAAAAAAAAAGGCTACATCTAATCTAGAGATGGATCTTGAACTGCTGGTGAGACAAAGCATCTTCTATAAGGTGTGTTCAAAGGGCCGAACCCCCAGCTGCTGTAAATCTTCATCTGCCATGATGCTCCGTCACCTCTAAGGATGGAAAACCAGAATTTGAATTTTCGTTGTACAAAAGCAGGAGGTTATCTTTTGGATATCCTTGGACACCCCTAGCCTATAAGCAGGCAAGACATTAAGGTGATAATGTCTCCTGGACCAGTTGGGAAGGGGGTTTATGGACTGGGCAAGAGATACATAGTAGTTCATTGCTTTCATTGGGTTTCGAACACTAACTTCTGGGATTTAAGAAATGTGGCTATAATTGCTACACATTGGGGTTAAATTAGGGAGATGTTGGTTACCCTCTTTGATTCAGGGAGCAGGACTTGTCTTAGATGCACACAAAGCTCGACCAGTTGGCCCAAATCCTGTGCTGTTTTTCTGTCTGTTTGTTTTTCCTCTTTTGTTGTTGTCGCAGCTGTGGAAGGTTCCTTGCCAGCGCAAGATTCAGAAAATAACACCCTATACGAGTCTGCTGTTGGGAGATGTGTCTGGTCCAAAAAGGAAATAGAGGTACATGAGCTCATAGCTGTCTTAATAGGGGGACTGTCTGCTGTTAATGAAACAAACAACTAGAAGAATTGATGGCATATGCTAGCACGATAAATTAATTCAATAAAGTTGTCGCCGAAGCCTATTGCCAAAAGTTTACGTGTTGCTCTAATTATTTTGGTTTCCTATATTTGTTTTACATTTTCTGGACTATCTGAATGGGTAACCAATTATAGGTTGAAAGCATCACCCAATTACTATACTGAAAGGAAAGGAAGTGGCAGAGCTGGTGGGCACCATGAAGAGAATTTTGAGGTCAAACCATTTGAAAACATTTTAACCTCGTAAAGTAAGATGGCGCTCATGACCTCCAGACCCCACAATGAGTTAATTGAAATTAAATCTTTATGGTGTCCTCAGAAGTGGTCCTTAAACTGCACCATAGTTTTGCACATTTCAAGGTTGGTAAGAGTAAAATGCTTGGTGATGTAGTTGTGGTTTAATCTATGAAGGGATGAGAAACGCATTGATTGTGATGTGAGCGATGGTTTGATGAATGATAGATGGCAGAAACACCCACAATCTCATGGAGGGGGAACGTGTGCTGCTGAAGACCCCTAGTCTTGCCTATTATATTAAGTGTAGCAGTTTTTGTTCAGCAGTAAGTGGGTTAAAGATGATTTTCACACTAACGCTCACATAACACAATCTAAGAAGAGCAATACAGTTCTGGCTGCTGACGCAGTTCGCGCCCTGCATTTCAAACTCACGTGCGTTACATCTGCCAGCAGCTACTTTTTTTTAGGGCTTGGAATGTCGTATTTATGGGCACCCAAAGAGTTAATCCTTCTAAAGCTCATTTTTAATTCCTTTTGCTGGTTTTTATTTCATTACTACTAACGCACAGGTTAGCCAGGCAAACATGGCACAAATGAAATAAAATAAGAGAATTTTATAAATACTATAAATTTCTCCATATAATCTTATCAACTGAACTAGAAATTAAATTGTGGAAGGCAATACATGTTTGGTGACATTTACAAAGCAGGATAGTACCTGTATCTGTACAGAAAATCACTGTCTTACCCTTACGTGCCAAATGCACTTGTTAGATATTGTTACACACACCTCCATATTGTCGTTGTGAATGCAATATGTTAATGACTGCTGTCTGCAGACGGTGACTACATTTAGGAAGGAGCCAAGATAAAAAAAATACACCTTTATCAGAAACAACTAGGGTAAGTGGCCATTTTAATTTGCATAATTGATTATAATTGACATCACAAGACACAACATCACTGGATGTTATGTAACATCTCCGGGAGTGACATAAGAGAAAAACAAAATATTTGGAAAGGGAAAATTCCCTAAATCCCTACAACGTCTGACTGTAAATGCATCGTTGTATACAGGGCTGGACTGGGGAAAAAAATTTGGCCCGGGCATTTTTCATCCACAGCGGCCCACAGAAAAGGGGGCGGGGCAGGGAGGGTGTGTTTTGTCATCCCCAAATGACAAACACGCCCCCTCTCAAAGTGAGCGTTCAATGCTCTTCCAGGGCAGACCATGCGCAGAGCTCTGCTGAAGAGCTCTCGCAGGAGAAAAAAAGCCCTGTATTTGTTCTGCACAGTGCAAGCAAATTGAATAACATGCTTGCACTGTGTTTCCTTGCAACTTGTCTCTGGTGTCTCTATAAATGGATACCAGGAGACAAAAGGGCCAGGATGGCCAGTCTGAGCCTGATTGTATATGTGGAGCAATGTGTGTGTTTAATGTTTGTGTATGTAGCAGTGTGTGTCAGTGTGTATATACTGTGCCTGTGTTTAGTATTGTGTTGTGTAAATGGTGTATAGCAGTTTGTGTCATTGTGTATATTGTCTGAATGAGTGTGTGTATACTGTGAGTGTGTGTTTACTGTGAGTGCCAATATATGTATACTGTGAGTGTGTGTATTTACTGTGTGTCAATATATGTATACTGTGAGTGTGTGTATACTGTGAGTGTGTGTTTACTGTGAGTGCCAATATATGTATACTGTGAGTGTGTGCATCCTGTGAGTGTCAATATATGTATAGTGTGAGTGTGTGTATACTGTGAGTGTGTGTATCCTGTGAGTGGCAATATATGTATACTGTGAGTGTGTGTATAATGTGAGTGTGTGTATTCTGTGAGTGTCAATATATGTATACTTTGAGTGTGTGTATTCTGTGAGTGTCAATATATGTATACTGTGAGTGTGTGGACCCTGTGAATGTCAACATATATATCCTGTGAGTGTGTGTATACTGTGAGTGTGTGCATCCTGTGAGTGTCAATATATGTATACTGTGAGTGTGTGTATCCTGTGAGTGTCTGTGTATATATATGTATGCCGTGAGTGTGTGTACTGTGAGTGTGTGTGTATGGCAGTGTGTGGCACTGTGTGTATACTGTATCAGATTGTGTGTGTGTCAATGTGTATATATAGCAATGTGTGTACCTGCTGTGTATAATAGAGGTGGATAATCTGGCTTTATTTCTCTCACCACACTCCTGGAGTACAGTGAGAGAAAAATACCGACCTCTGCATTGCCGGCACCGACCACACAGACTCAAATACTGGCTGTGCTGGTAAAACAACGGAAAGATGGCAACCAGAGACACAGCAGAATGGGAAGGACATAGAGGCACGTGTCAGCTCACCGCTGATCAAGATAAAGCAATGTTAGTACATTAGCCAGTGGCTCTGAGAGCTGTCAACACAGAGATACAATGACTTCGTGTGACGGCCATGAATCCCGTCCACCCCCCACCATGGAGATCCCATCTACTAATCATGACGGACAATGCCTCAGCCAAGCAACGTTCCAGCCTCAGGTGTGCATTTTATTTCAAGTGAAGCGGTTTCCACAAATCGGGAGACAACCTTCAGATAGCTTTACATTTAATCTATTTAATATATTTTATCCATTTAACCATCAGGAAATTATATAATCAAACAATACTCCAAGATGGGCGTGACCCATTTTTACATACATTACATAAATAAAACTTTCAACATTTACAGAAAAACAAGTTAACTAAAAAAATTAAATACATTTTGTATTCACCATTAAGCTTCCTGCATCCGCTGCAAATTCACTGGCAATCTGCTACGGTCGTCAGCCAGACCTCCGAGACACGGAACAAGAGGAGAATCACATGCTCATCTGTGGGGTCTGATCTTATCTCATGTGAGTTTATGAGAATATTATATATCTACGTATACACCGCATAGTGAATAACCCTGATTCTCTGTAGTTTAAGTAAAAGTGCTTTTGGTGCAGAATTCTCTTAACACAACCGCATTGAGCCAGTTTCATAACAGCTTGATCATTGACTTCCCAGCTTCCTGTAAGGGACAAACTTATATTGAGCTATTTAATACACAGCCTTTGGCTCCATACACACGGAAGTAATTAAACAGTAACATTTCACAAGTGACTCTAACCCTTTATGGTCCATGAATCCTGTCTGCGCCAATGACAAGACTCCCAAATGTCCTGATTTTGGAGGAACAGTCCCTATATATGGATTCAGTCCTACCATCCCAATTTAGTTCACTGGTTCCCCATGTCTGGGGAACTGTCCTTGGCGCAGCACAGGGCAAGCACATTATTAGACAGACTTGTGCGTTTTACAGCACTTAGTTAAACTCCCAGCACCACGACTACTTCAAATCACTGACGTGATCATGGAGCTGGGAGTAACCCTTAAGCAGTTGTTTAACATTTATGTTTTTAAGTTAATTTGTAACTGCCCCTTTAAACGTCAGAAGTGATCTTAAAAAACATGGAACAAATTGAAGATCTGAGCCATTCTTTTCACAGCAAGAAGTAAGACAGTATCAAGAAGTGCTTCGGTCAGGACGCATTGCGTTGATTATAGGAAAGATCATATCGTCTCCACGATATTTGTTCTAGAACAGTGCTCAATGCAGTCTGAGCAGAGAAGGCAAGCAAGCAGGCTGTGCACTGCGCGCTGGGCAAATCCTAAATATAGATAGTGAATCTCTAGGTGTTAAAACTCTTGAGACCAAGCGGCAAACACAGAAGAAAATGAAGATTTTTTTTCCTTTACCAATGTGATTATTCCCATGAAACAATGCAAGCTATGCGCAGAATTTAACTAAAACTATACCGCGTGCCGCATGCTTTTGCTTAATCACGCAATCCGTATGAGGATGCGGGGTTTTTTTGTAAAGAAATCTTAATTTGGACATTACTTAAATGGAAAAATGGATTCCATACTGATATGTACAACGTGCCAACATATTCCATAGCGATGCTTGAGATTTCTCTCTGTGCCCTTATACAAAACACTCTATTTTTCTATTTTGTACTTGGGGCTGCTATGATATATATTCTGTCAATACACTGAGCCCGTAATTGTGGCAAAAGTGACCTCGCCACTGGTTTTTAGAGGGGCCTGTTTGCCACGGCTCCTGCCCTGTGACTATGGCCCCTGTAATGAACTTTGAGTTAAATACTCTGGTTGTGCCTCTAGGACTTCTAACAGGAACAATTTAAACTTTCGAAGCGGCACTTCAAACTCCAGAAGCCTCTCGAAGTGTCATTCGAACACGTATCGGCGGCCACCTTGTTTAGTCGAACGCATCCAGCGGTGTTTGGTCGTCAAGTGCGTGGAACTCAAATCGGACACTGAACGGCGCAAACACCGCTAAACTTTACCTTCCATGGATGTTCGGCTATTTGAACGGCAGTCGAATGGCGTTCGGTAAAAAGAAACTCACGAACAAGAGATATACACTGACTTTATCCACGAACGGCTACATTCGGTATTTCGAACTGTACTTCGAATTCCCGAAGTAGACCGGGCGCATAGCCTGATTCTCTGTAAATGTTTTGTGCATGAAACCACGCGTGCAGTCGGTCAAAATAAGACTTCCATAGAATTCACAAACCCCTGAACTGATCGGGGTGATTTTTGGATATGTTGGTCACCCAGATTAGGGCTATCAGGGATGTAACAATTGTGGGGATATCCTGTATTTTGGGGGTACTTTTGGGATTTTGTAAATATGTGTTTTTTCTGCCTGGAAATAATTGAATTGATACTGTATCTGACTCAATTATCTCCCAGGCAGAGGGGAGTGATTGTATGTTTGTTATGTGAGTGTCGTGCATTTAATCACTGTTCTTATTAGTCTGTGTCTTTGTGTTGGAGTCCCCAACAAGGTCCATGTGGGTGTACCCCTTGCATGGGGATTGTCATAAAAGGTCAGTTTGGCACTATTAAAATTCAGTTCCTACCTACCCTCAACATAGAGTCTCATCTCATGTGTGGGGGGAACCGCTGTATCTGCTCTGGGTATTGCTATATCACTATACTCCTCTGGGTTATAATCACTTGCTCTTGTAACAGCACCCTGCTACACTCTCTGGGGTAGGAGAGGTCTTCCCACTGGATGCTGGTCTTAGGTCCAGGGTGGGTGGAGGACGGCGAGTTCCCAGTCAAGCTGTAACGCTGAATGTGGGGACTACAGTGCTGATTGTGTCAGGTGAAGTGCTTGGAGCCCTAGGTGAGCACTAGGAGCATCGACTGATGGAGGCACCCAGTTGGGGTGCCAGGCGGTCTGTCACAGTAATGAAAGCAGATTTCACCAAAAATACAGGAAACAGTAATTAAATGTTACCTCAAGCACCATAACCACTTCACTGATTACTTTTTTTTAAAAAAACATTTCATTTTTGTTGTGCGTGGTTATAACAGATGATGTGCAAGGTTTTTTACTGGTTGGTGCCTGGAATCTGTATTTGCACACATTGATTTTAACACTTTTGCTACCGGAGATGTAACTCCACCTCCAGCAGCAATTGGGGTGTCATTAGCAAGCCTCGAACAGTAGTTTTGAGCATGCTTATAACAATTCTGTGCAAACCGGACATCTGATTTCAGCACGCACAGGAGGCTGGCCACAGGTGTACGATGGCAGCATGGACCTCCACTGGTGCAGCCAGTTCATACTTCAGCCCATCCTGCCCCTGCATCTCTCCCCCTGCAGCAAGGGTGAGTGCTGACCTGGAGGAGGAGAGCAGCCAGGATAAAGGAAAAAGTATATATATTTTTAAATATGGGGTGGGGGGTAGGAATGGCTACTCTGACCAAAAGCAGTATTTTCTTAAAGTGCTTAAAAGTAATGACACTAGTGATTTAATGATGTGGAATTATCTGCCTTGTTTATCAAACTTAGTAGATATTGTCATAAATAAAAAGTCTGAATACTTTTAAGTAAAAAAATAGGAACTACTAAAAACTCATTAAAAATCAAGGAGAAATCTGAAGTTTGTTTTTCCATTTTGTGCAAATTGATATTACTTTGCGTTACATTGTTGCCTCTTTATGAATAAGGATGTTAAGGGATTGTGCTGTACCGATAAAGATTTTCTACAATAACAATTTTATCCAAACAATTCACTTGAGATTATTTTTTAAAGACTTGTTCATGGCTTTCTTGTGGTTTCTTCAGGTTTATTCTTACAGTTACTGATACATAATAAAACAACAAAGGAACAGTCCAAAAAGAGTCCAGTAAAATCTTTGGATTAGAGAACAATCACAGTTCTATCTGAGGTAGAGACATCTATGGAGTAATGGGATCGAGGGGTTCGTGGGATCCGTATGAAAGAGAAAAGAAAATCTGATAGTGCAATAAAACCCAAATAGGTAGCAGTCGATAAAAGAGGACTATATGGTCCTACTCACGTTTTTGAGAGCTAAAAACTTGAGAGCTAAGAATTTTCTATGGGCATCTTACATCTAATATGGTCTGCCCCTCAGATAATGTGAAAGTGATGTTTTTCCTTATCTGCCCGACCTTGGGGGGCAATGATAGGCCACGGGCGCTTGGCTCTGGGATTGGACATGTTTCAGAATCCTTACAGTTAATAAATACGCAATACACTTCTGTGTTGCGTTAGAGGGTTTTAATAGCTAGAATCAGACTCCTCACAGCTTCTACCCCAATCCAGAATTTATCAGGATCCCAAATTGTCCAAAGACAAGAAAGTCTCTGCAAATAGTAAAATAATCAATGTTGTATGTATGTAAATAGTAGGATCAGGGAGCAGCGCCTGTGATGGAATTCCCACGCTCAATGTTCTATTTATATTAATGAAAATTGAGTATTTCATTTCTCCTGTAGCTTGGGATAATTAGCAACTTTACTAGATTTTGTTTGGGATTCCGAAACTCGAGAAATGACAAAAGATCTGCTTGTTAGTTGCAATAAACCTTCCCCACTGGGATACGTTATATTTATATGAAGTATGTGGAAACTCTGCAAGCAGGTTAAAGAAACAGACAGCAGGAGCAATGTATCACTGCCATGTTATAGCTGAGCTGGGACGCAGGCAGCAAAGGGAGAGGAACTAGATGCTAATTTAAATCATGCAATATTGTCATGCGCTGCTGGTGTAATGAGATCTACCCAGGATACAAGGGCGCGATTGCAAATGGCACTTACTGTACCCTATCTGTACGTTATCGGAATCCTAACTACGTGACAATGAATGCAAAGGACAAACTAGAAAAACATCGTCTATTGGAGCTATTTACTAAACCAGGAATTTATTGAGAATTAGCAAAAGGCATTTATATTTCAAACCAACATAAAAAAAAATAATAATCAGATTTTGCCCCAATATTTGAATTAGTTGACAAATTGCTCTTTTTGTAAATGTAAATTTTACTTTTTTATTTTAGATAATGGTAGTTCACTGTTTAGGGAATAAACCCCACAATAGCATCTATGTTCCTGTGCTGTACTCTACTTATAAAGTCATTTTACTGGTGCCTGTGCAGTAGTGTAAATATCTGCTATATCAATTTTCCACTAGTGCACATTTCTGATATATTAATTTTCCACTAGTGGAAAATTAATATATGTTATAGTGAATTTCCAGCAGTGCTTTCCGTATATCCACATGTCCATTGGTGGTAATCTATGCTATAGTGATACTGATTTTCTACTAGTGCAAATCTTTGGTATAGTGATTATTCACTAGTAAAAATCCATGTTAACATCTGCTTAACCCCTTAAGGACCAAACTTCTGGAATAAAAGGGAATCATGACATGTCATGTGTCCTTAAGGGGTTAAGAGGATTGGTCAATAGTTTGTCCAAGCATTTCAGTGCTAGTAATATAGTCTTTATTTCTATATTGATTGGAATTATTGGCCCAAATAAATTATGCAAAGTAGGGAATCACTTACTCTAATATGATTAATATTGATTACATTGACAGCTGCCAATCAATAAAGCACTTGTTTGAACACTTTGTCACAGTCTGTTAATTCGAGCATTGTCTGCACAGTAATGATGGACAAGGTGTGATTTTCAATCTTACCCAAAATGCCAGATACTGATGTAAAATCTACCCACCTCACGCCAAGAAATTCTAATCTTATCTGAACCTGCCAAACCTGCCCCTAATTGGCAATCAATTGGCACATCAGCATAGATGGATGGAAGGAGGGAAGGAACAAGGGATAGATGGATGGAGGGAGGGAGGGAACAAGGGATAGATGGATGGATGGAGGGACGGAGCAAGGGATAGATAGATGGATGGAGGGACGGAGCAAGGGATAGATAGATGGATGGAGGGACGGAGCAAGGGATAGATGGATGGATGGAGGGTCAGAGCAAGGGATAGATAGATGGATGGAGGGACGGAGCAAGGGATAGATAGATGGATGGAGGGACAGAGCAAGGGATAGATAGATGGATGGAGGGTCGAAGCAAGGGATAGATAGATGGATGGAGGGACGGAGCAAGGGATAGATAGATGGATGGAGGGACGGAGCAAGGGATAGATAGATGGATTGAGGGTCGGAGCAAGGGATAGATAGATGGATGGAGGGAGGTAGCAAGGGATATATAAATGGATTGAGGGAATATAGGATAGATGGATGGATGGAGCAAGAGATAGATGGAGGGATGGAGGGAGGGTGTGTAGGATGGAGGGAGGTAGCAATGAATGGATGAAGGAAGGGATGGATGGAGGGAGGGAACAAAAGGATAGATGGATGGATAAACAGATAGATGGATGGAGGGACCAAGGAATGGATGGTTTGGTTGGTTCTAAGATTGATTGGTGAACCGAGGGATGGGTAGATTGATGGAGGGAAGCATGGATCTTTAAATATCCCACTTGTCCCTCCAGCATATTGTTTCCCAGGAAGATGCTTACTATGCAGGTGACTGTAATGTTTTGTAGGTAAGTACTGTTAGAAATACGGCATTGCTAAGTCAGCAAATATGTCTTACAATCGCCACTTCCATAGAAAGCTTCAATGAATTGATTGTGGCTCTGGCTGCAAGCTGCGTCACTGTGCGAGGGACTCCAGGATTCCTCCAGCTTACAAACACAGCTTCGCAGCACTGAGAATGGGATGTCAAACAATCTGTCACCTCAAATGGAGAGAGACAAGATCATCTTCTGCCCTTCCTGCCCACATCATATCACTTGTAGATAAATAGCTGCAGGAGAAATGAATTAGAAATACAATGGTGGGTTCATCTTTTACATGACAGTGCCCTGAAGATTGTGTGAATATTCATCGGAACGCAGGATCTCTCAGCAGGAAAAATAACATGGCCTGATTATCCTGCTGATTTACTACCTGCTTCCTAATCCCACATACTATTAATTTTTTTTTTTTTTTTATTCTTTATTTTTTGTGCACAGAATAAAAGCAACATCACATGGGCCCACCAAGCCCCAGTATCATAGACACACATGTTAACAATGTTCTTTCAAGAGGGCATGCAAGGCACAAGAACAACCGTGCACAGTTTTATGTCCTGACAAGGGGTCTGTATACCAGCTGGATTAATAGTGATGTAAATCGTAAACATAGAAGGTGGACATTGTAGGGCAGTTGGTTGGTACCAAGCGGAGTCTACCCAGTTTAGGATAGAGGTATCAAGTCGGCAGTTTGCAAACTCTGAGGTAAGGGTCTCCGCTAAGAACTATGTCATCCTAATTCAAGGCTCCAACCTTCTTAGTAATGTATATCAGTGTTAAATATCATCCCCTCTAGGTCAGGAACCTAATATACACAAAGTGTATGCTAACATATGTATTAAGTGGAGCCCTGTAGGAGAGGAAAGAGAGAGAAGAGTGATAGAGGTCGGGGGGATTCTAAGAGCCCACAGGACTGCTGTCCCATGGTTCCCATATTTTGTGGAATGCTTTAGTAGTACCCCTCACCCTAGCTGTCAGATCGCCCACATACTATTATAACTGTACTTAACAGCTAGCACTTGTGGATCTGTGTCTCCTGTGTTATTAAACATCTGAAACACCATAACAACCTCTATTCTCTGCCAAAGGTTATGGTGTTAGGAGGTCCCCTGTCTCCCTGCACACAGTGTATTATAACTGCAGCTATAAGGTTATGGTGTAAGGAGCTCCCCTGTTTCCAGGCACACAGTGTATTATAACTGCAGCTATAAGGTTATGGTGTTAGGAGGTCCCCTGTCTCCCTGCACACAGTGTATTATAACTGCAGCTATAAGCTTATGGTGTAAGGAGCTCCCCTGTTTCCCAGCACACAGTGTATTGTAACTGCAGCTATAAGGTTATGGTGTAAGGAGGTCCCCTGTCTCCCCACACACAGTGTATTATAACTGCAGCTATAAGGTTATGGTGTAAGGAGCTCCCCTGTTTCCAGGCACACAGTGTATTATAACTGCAGCTATAAGGTTATGGTGTAAGGAGGTCCCCTGTCTCCCCGCACACAGTGTATTATAACTGCAGCTATAAGGTTATGGTGTAAGGAGGTCCCCTGTCTCCCTGCACACAGTGTTTTATAACTGCAGCTATAAGGTTATGGTGTAAGGAGGTCCCCGGTGTCCCCTCACACAGTGTATTATAAATGCAGCTATAAGGTTATGGTGTAAGGATGTCCCTTGTCTTCTTACACACAGTGTATTATAACTGCAGCTATACGGTTATGGTGTAAGGAGGTCTCACTCACAATTTAAAAACACAGTAAACTCCTCCGCTGTGCCTGAAAGATAATTGAGTCAGGAACTGTACAAACTTCATGTGATGTCAGAAGTGAATGGGTAAATCAGAAGTTCATGTTTGGAAACAATGTATTTGAGAGATACATGAAGTCTGTGCATATTTGCTTTGTGCATTGCTGTTTATCAGATCTGCTTCCTTGCGATTCCTTACCGATCCTTACTGGAGATGTAAGCTATCGCATCCTGATTCTACCTGTGCCGAGTCATTAAACCTCATTTGGGGCTCTCAGGGTAAATGGACAGGATACATTGTAAAACTAATTCATCGAAACATATATCTATGAAATGTTCGCTACCCAACATTATAAGCAGTTTCACAAATATTGTTTGTTCTTGCAAGAATGGTGTAATGTACAAAGTTTGTGAATTTGTTAAAGTGCTCATTGATTAAATGCAGAGTTGTTTCTTTCTAAAACGTAGGTACAGAAAAGTATGGAAAAAAAACCAATATTAAGAAAAAACGCCTTACTATCAGTCTCAATGGGTGACCTCTTGTCTGGTGTACATTCCTGCTACTGAACCGGTTAGCATGTAGTGGTTTGTACTAGTTGTAGTAATATTCTATGCTGTAACAATACAATTAGCTGTAATAATACAATAAGCTGTAATAATACAATAAGCTGTAATAATACAGTTAGCTGTGATGCAATACGCTTTAATAATAGAACGAGCTGTAATAACACAATAAGCTGTATTACTATAATGAATTGTAATAACACCATAATCTGTAATAACACAATACGCTGTAATAATATAATGAACTGTAATAATAAACTGGATGTAATAATACAATAAGCTGTAATAACACAATAAGCTGTATTACTATAATGAACTATAATAATACACTGGATATAATAACACAATAAGCTGTAATAACACAATAAGCTGTATTACTATAATGTACTGTAATCAGGGCCGGACTGGGAGAAAAATTCGGCCCGGGCATTTTTTTTAACACAGCGGCCCACTAAAAAGGGGGCGGGGCAGAGGAGGTGTGTTTTGTCATCACCAATGACAAACACGCCTCCTCTCAAAGTGAGCATGTTGGTTCAATGCTCTTCCAGGGCAGACCATGTGCAGAGCTCTGCTGAAGAGCTCTAGCATGAGAAAAAAGCCCTGTATTTGTTCTGCACAGTGCAAGCAAATTTAATAACATGCTTGCACTGTGTTTCCTTACAACTTGTCTCTGGTGTCTCTATAAATGGATACCAGGAGACAAAAGGGCCAGGAAAGAGTATTGTGCATGTGTTTGGAGCCTGCTTGTGGTATTGCATGTGTGTAGAGTGAGCTGGTCGTGGTGTGGTATTGTGTAATAAGGTCGGTTTTAGTCGTGTTGTGTTTGTGGTGTAATGTGATGCATATGTGGCTCAGGGACCCCCTCCCGCCCAGCTCTGGAAAGGGGTTAAGACTTACCTTTTTCCAGTGCCGGGCGGGGAGCTCTCCTCCTCCGATCTGCCCCGTCGGCTGAATGCGCACGCGCGGCAAGAGCTGCGCGCGCATTCAGCCGGTCGCATAGGAAAGCATTTATAATGCTTTCCTATGGACGCTTGCTTGCTCTCACTGTGATTTTCACAGTGAAAAGCACGCAAGCGCCTCTAGCGGCTGTCAATGAGACAGCTGCTAGAGGCTTTGGGGGAAGGCTTAACCCATTGATAAACATAGCAGTTTCTCTGAAACTGCTATGTTTATAAAACAATGGGTTAACCCTAGAAGGACCTGGCACCAAGACCCCTTCATTAAGCTGAAGTGGTCTGGGTGGCTAGAGTGGTCCTTTAAGAGTGTAGTGTGTATATTATATATATTTGGAAGTATTGTGTATGTGTGTGGTGCAGTGTGTTGGGGGGGTTCTGTGTGTATGTGAGGGGTGCATTATGTGTGTGTGTGTGAGGGTGCGGTGTGTGTGTGAGGGGTGCGGTGTGTGTGATGTGTGTGAGAGTGCCGTGTGTGAGTGATGGGTGTGAGAGTGCTGTGTGTGATGGGTGTGAGAGTGCTGTGAGAGAGTGCTGTGAGTGTGAGAGTGATGGGTGTGATGGGTGTGAGAGTGCTGTGAGAGAGTGCTGTGAGTGTGAGAGGGCTGTGAGTGTGAGAGAGTGCTGTGTGTGAGAGAGTGCTGTGTGTGAGTGATGGGTGTGAGAGTGCTGTGTGAGAGTGCTGTGAGAGAGTGCTGTGAGTGTGATGGGTGTGAGAGTGCTGTGTGTGATGGGTGTGAGAGTGCTGTGTGAGAGTGCTGTGAGAGAGTGCTGTGAGTGTGATGGGTGTGAGAGTGCTGTGAGTGTGATGGGTGTGAGAGTGGTGTGTGATGGGTGTGAGAGTGCTGTGTGTGATAGTGCTGTGTGTGATGGGTGTGAGAGTGCTGTATAAATGTTATTGTGTGTGTGTAGGGGGGGTAAATAAACAAAAAACAGTCATTATTTCCCCCCCCTCCCTTCTTACCTTTAGCCTGGGAGGGGGGGGGACCGGCACACTTGTGACTGGGAGGCGGGGAGGCAGTGTTCCCTGGTGGTCCTCGTGGGTGAGTGAACTCTAGCCCGCATAGCCTGTGAGGCTAGAGTTCACTCTCGCGAGATCCGGTCGTTGCCATGGCAACGCGGCGGATCTCGCGAGAGGAACACGGCGGAGCTGCAAGTTAGAGCTCCGCCGGGTCCTCTCTCCTGGCGGCTGCCTGTCTCCCTCCCTCCCTCCCCGCCGGCGGCCGCATGTGGGCCGGTGAGGGAGATCTTTGATCTCCCCACCGGCCCTCCATGGAAGACAGCGGGGCCGGCGCTAGGAGAGTGCCGGCCCTGCATAGACCGGCAGGGGAGATCCTGGGACCTCCCCTGCCGGCCTCGGCCCCACGGACACCGCGGCCCACCGGGCATTTGCCCGGTGTGCCCGATGGCCAGTCCGGGCCTGACTGTAATAATACACTGCATGTAATAACAGAATAAGCTGTATTACTATAATGAACTGTAATAATACACTGCATGTAATAACAGAATAAGCTGTATTACTATAATGAACTGTAATAATACACTGCATGTAATAACAGAATAAGCTGTAATAACACAACACAGTGTAATTATATAATGAACTGTAATAATACACTGCATGTAATAACACAATAAGCTGTATTACTATAATGTACTGTAATAATACACTGCATGTAATAACAGAATAAGCTGTAATAACACAACACAGTGTAATTATATAATGAACTGTAATAATACACTGGATATAATAATACAATAAGCTGTGATAGTACCAAAGCTGTACTAATACATTAAACGAATAATACACTGGATGTAATAATACAATAAACTGTACTAATATAATGAACTGTAATAATACACTAGTTGTAATAATACAATAAGCTGTAATAACACAATAAGCTGTGATAGTACCATTAGCTGTACTAATACAATAAACTAATAATACACTGGATGTAATAATACAATAAGCTGTACTAATATAATGAACTGTAATAATACATTGGATGTAATAATATAATAAGTGGTACTACTACAATAAGCTGTAATAATATAATGAACTGTAGTAATACACCGGTTGTAATAAAACAATAAGCTGCAAAAATATAATAAGCTGTTATAATACAATAAGATGTAATAATACAAAAAGCTGTAGTAGTTATGGTACTTGAAGAGCTCCTTTACTTGTCTCCCTAAATGCCCCTTCATCTCCTTCTTACCAGCTGGAACGTATCACATACAAGTAATGAGCTTTGTATTATTGAGAAGTCATTAAATGTGCAGCTAATATATAGAAGATACATAATATATAAAAACACCAGAGAGTTACAGATTGTTCACATTGTTCTTTCTTATACGCTGAAAGCTTTCTGCCGGGAACTAGCTAAAAATAATTTTACTTATAATGGTTTGCACAAATGTAGCTTTTCAAGACTTTAAAAACCATCTCTAATATGCCTTGTTTGTTTATATACCATGAAGTATGGAAATTCACTTGGATCGTTTACAAACTGTTTCAATGGTGACAAGCTGCCGCCCCATCCCCCCAATTATGTGAATGTAGTAGATTTACACAATGGTGATCTCACAAGCACTTTTTTATTAAGTTAATTGAGGGTGGTTGTCAATTATAGGTCTATTTATACCGACACCTTTTCAAGTTACCACTGGGTTTGAGTGTGTGGCTGAAAGGTCAGAATGTGACAGAAGTAGAGGGTACTCTACTTATGGGCACACAAATTGGGAAAACTACATTAACTATTCCCTTTACTTACCTGAAATAACCAAACCACAGACTTACTTGGTGACAAATAGGCCACAGCTTTATTAAATAATATATATATATCTTTAACATCAACTTTCATAAACATATTATCATAATCCAACATCACTGAGTACCACCTTGCCAACCTAACAAATCACTTGGGCAACTGTCCTCCCCCCTCGTCCCAACCACCACAAAGGCCTTTCTTAGGTCTTCCATTATCATAATGCTAACCACTTGTCAGGATTCCCCCTTTACTTTCTCTCTGATCAGCATTTACCCGTTTAACTTCCGGGTTCTCGCCGATCCAACTCCGCCCATGCGTCTGACGTCATGCGCTTCCCTGTCAAAAGGAAGCCGCGGCCGCATTCACATTAATCAATCAATTTGTTGCCTACTTGTTGCTGATTGCCGATGGAGCTCCTTCTATTGATCACCACCGATGTACCGAACCTCTCTTACCTGATCCTGACTACGCTGACTTCTCCTCTCCCAGTCTCGGAACAGACTTCACTACGATTTCCTCAAATCCTCAATATACTACAGGGAACCATAATCTCACTATTCTGGAAAGGACTTCCATGCTCAACATCCACGGAAAGCAAGCTTAGTTCTCCAGTTACTGGGATTAATAATTGGTTCATGCCTTAAGTTATTTGGAAAAGGGAATACATATGTCTGCCCTCTGGGATCCAGTTACTTCCAAATTGTTCTGTTGAGAGTAACCATTTCAGCTGATCTGTCCTAAGATATTTTCAGGGAAGGTTATTCACGCACACATACTTCATTAAAAAACATGCTTTCATACAAACACACAAACACTGCTCAATGCTAAATACATTAAAAAAAATTGTGTGGGTGTTTTTTACATTTTAAAATTGTGTCTGTGTGTGGGGGGGAGACAAGATTGTAGACCAACACAAGGCTGGAATGGGCTATAAGACCATCAGCAAGCAGCTTGGTGAGTAGGTGATAACAGTTGGGGTGATTATTTGCAAATGGAAGAACCACAAAATAACTGTCAGTCTCCCTCGGTCTGGTGCTCCATGCAAGATCTCACCTCGTGGAGTTTCAATGATCATAAGAATGGTAAGGAATCAGCCCGAAAATACACAGGAGGATCTTGTTAATGATCTCAACGCAGCTGGGACCATAGTCACCAAGAAAACAATTGGTAACACACTAGGACTGAAATCCTGCAGTGCCCGCAAGGTCCCCTTGTTCAAGAAAGCACATGTACAGGCACATCTGAAGCTTGCTAATGAACATCTGAATGATTCAGAGGAGAACTGGGTTAAAGTGTTGTGGTCAAATGAGACCAAAATCGGGCTATTTGGCATCAACTCAACTCACCGTGTTTGGAGGAGGAGGAATGCTGCCTATGACCCCAAGAACACAATCCCCACCGTCAAACATGGAGGTGGAAACATTATGCTTTGGGGGTGTTTTTCTGCTAAAGGGACATGACAACTACACCGCATCAAATGGACAATGGACGGGCCATATACCATCAAATCTTGGGTGAGACCCTCCTTCCCTCAGCCAGAGCATTGAAAATGGGTCGTGGCTGTGTATTAAAGCATGACAATGACCCAAAACACACAGCCAAGGCAACAAAGGAGTGGCTCAAGAAGTAGCACATTAAGGTCCTGGAGTGGCCTAGCCAGTCTCCAGACCATATACCCATAGACAATCTCTGGAGGGAGCTGAAGGTTCGAGTTTGCAAACGTCAGCCTCGAAAACTTAAAGGACCTCTATAGTGCCAGGAAAACATACTCGTTTTCCTGGCACTATAGTGACCTGAGGGTGCCCCCACCCTCAGGGTCCCCCTCCCGCCCGGCTCTGGGGAGAGGAAGGGGTTAAACATTTACCTTTCTCCAGCACCGGGCGGGTAGCTTTCCTCCTTCTTCCTGGCGACGTCATCGGCTGAATGCGCATGCGCGGCAGGAGCTGCGCGCGCATTCAGCCAGTCTCATAGGAAAGCATTCATAATGCTTTCCTATGGACGCTGGCGTCTTCTCACTGTGATTTTCACAGTGAGAAGCACGCAAGCGCCTCTAGCGGCTGTCAATGAGACAGCCACTAGAGGCTTTAGAGGCTGGATTAACTCTCAGTGTAAACATAGCAGTTTCTCTGAAACTGCTATGTTTATAAAAAAAAAAGGTTAATCCTATCTGGACCTGGCACCCAGACCACTTCATTAAGCTGAAGTGGTCTGGGTGCCTATAGCGGTCCTTTAATGACTTGGAGATGTGTGCAAACCTGGTGGCCAACTACAAGAAGCGTCTGACCTCTGTGATTGTCAACAAGGGTTTTGCCACCAAGTACTAAGTCAAAGGGGTCAAATACTTATTTCAATCATTGACATGCAAATCAATTTACAACTTTTCTGACATGCGTTTTTCTGGATTTTTTTTTTTGTTATTCTGTTTCTCACTGTTAAAATACACCTACCATTAAAATTATAGACGGATCATTTCTTTGTCAGTGGGAAACATTCAAAATCAGCAGGGGGTCAAATACTTTTTACCCTCACTGTATATGTCTGAGGTATCGGTTCCATTTTTACTTTGTGTATTGCTCTTTTGTAATAAAGATTGTTTGGTATATGAATATTTGACTTGGTTTACATCCTTTTGCTTATGTAAATGTTTATACCTCCCGCACTTGATGCTGCAGAAAGCTGTGATCTAACCAACGGGTTCTTTTAGGGTGACATAGCATCATGGGACATGTAGTTTAGGAACTTTTACAGTTTCATGATTAAACAATACGTTTCCTAGAGACATGCATGCTACTGAGTTTTAGCTACAGGTAGATTCTCAAATTGCTGTTTAGTGGATAAACCGTTAGTTTTCCCTTTATTTCACCCGACTGGCAAATTCCTAGTGTTTATTTACATGACTAGGAGTTTTGATGAATTGACACAAGAATTTTAAACTACCAGACAAAAAAACAGTCAAATCAGAAAAATGCTTTCAACTAGGTGACTTTTTTTTTTTCAATTTTAACTTTTTTTTTAGCCTAATCCATTCAATATTTCATATCAGGTCTGTTATCTTTCCAAATTGTGAATAAATATGTGTATTTTTAAGTCACATGTTTTGAGATTTGACTTCCTCTTTCACAACAACATATACAATCACTCAGATGGCCACTAGAGGTGCTTCCTGGTTTGTGCAGCACTGCTATTCAGTGTCTTCACACTCTGCATGGAGATGCTGAACGTTCCTCATAGAGTTGCATTGATTCAATGTATCCCTACGAGGCGATGCTGATTCCCGTGGTGTTTTCCAGCGCATATGCGTTCCTATAGAAAAGCATCGAATGGGCTGAGATCAGCCAAGGGGGCGGAGCGTGAGACAGACCTGTCTTTTGCTAGAAAAAGGGGAGTAAAATTCCCTTTTTAACCGGAGGTAATGGGGGGGGGACGAGGAATAAACTGTTTGTCAGACCTATAATATCAGATACACATTTGTATTACTGATACTATAGTGTTCCTTTAACTTTGCTCCAGCACTTTTTCTCACCCTCCACAGAAACAAATTTCTCTGCCACGGTTCCATTTTGCCCACCCTGTAAATGAGTCCTCCTGGCCCCTGCCACATACTACAGCAAGTTTTGTAGGCCAGAATTTGGCTGGCATTCTGGAGGAGGAGAGAGTAAAGGCTTGGAGTACACTAAGGGATTCTTTGCAGGCTGCAATAAGAGCACAGTGTACCTTTTAGTACAGAAGTGTAATTTTTATTTACCATATTTGGCATTATGTTTTATAAAGACATTTTTGGAACACCATATAGTCTCTAAAAACTTTATAATATGTCAATAACTTTCTACTATTTCTGTTAAGGATAATCGAATATACTAAAAAATGAAACTGAGCAGATTTACATAATGAATATTTTTTTGGCCTCCTGGAACAGAGATCAATGCAAAGAATTATTGGTTTTATTCTATGTTTAGGCTGGATCTCTGCATTCCATGAGTTAAATGAACGTTATGGTAATTCTTTTTGGAAGAACTTATTAGTGAAGCAGTTAAACAAGGTTACACTAAACAATCCGTCAAGATTTACTGCAGAAGTATATGCTCAATTTTGGAACACATTCTGAATAATGGATTATGTAAAAAAAGAAAACTGATGTGTTCCTTTAAAAAAAAAAAAAAAAAATCATGTTTGAATTAGTGAATGAGAACTGGAAATATCACAGAAAAACAATGTTTGTTTAAAATGAAATTTAAAATGTCAGGTGCGTTAAAGGATGTAATGGACGTGTCCTGCGTCGCTCTCTATCGATGTTTATATAACAATTAGAAAATTGCTCTGTTGTGGTTGGCAAACATTTCACTCTCATCTGCCTACAGGTCTCTGTGCAAATCTGTTTGTTTAAAATAATTACTATTAATGCTGATATTATTTTAAGCCTTGTAGAAGCTGTATATTTGTAACCCACACACCTGTCTTGTAAAAGCATTACGTCATACGAGACGCCTTTATCAAAAGCATCTGCAGACACCTTATACGACCAAACCATACCTCCCAAGTGTCCCTTATTTAGGAGGGACAGTCCTTATTTGTGTCAGGAAATCTACGCCTGGTGGGACTTGAGCCCCTGGCACCCACTTTCTACAGCTGCACACTGTGAATCCTGTTATCCTGGGGTGATCCCCCATGGTTGTCTGTTTTATTTGTTACTCACCAGATATTTCTGATTGCCTGTTTCTTTAGGTCACCTGTGGATTTCACCTTTCTCGCCAGCAAGCAAGAGCCAATCAGGACAGGACCTCCCTATTTAATGAGGGCTATATGGCTGCTCTGGGCCCTTTCGTGGTTCTAGAATCCTTGTGATTTTTGTTCTGATCTTGTTTTGCTGTTATTTTTACCTGACAATGTTCTGCCGTCCTGCCCTTGTGTATCTGATTTGGCCTGTTTGCCTTCTGCCTGATTTTGTGTTCCAGTTCCTGGTATGTCTTACTACCTGTCCCATGTGCCAATGCCTGGCATATTTTACTAACCATCCCATGTGCCAATCCCTGGAATGTCTTACTACCCACTCCATGTGCCAAACCCTGGCATATATTACTAACCATCCCATGTGCCAATCCCTGGAATGTCTTACTACCCACCCCATGTGCCAAACCCTGGCATATATTACTAACCATCCTATGTGCCAATCCCTGGCATGTCTTACTAACCATCCCATGTGCCAATCCTTGGCATATCTTACCACCTGTCCCATGTGCCAATCCCTGGCATATCTTACTACCTGTCCCATGTGCCAATCCCTGGCATATCTTACCACCTGTCCCATGTGCAAATTCCTGGCATGTCTTACTACCCATCCCATGTGCCAATCCTGGCATATCTTACTACCCGTCCCATGTGTCAATCCCTGGCATATCTTACTACCTGTTCCATGTGCAAATTCCTGGCATATCTTACTAACCGTTCCATGTGCCAATCCCTGGCATGTCTTACTACCCATCCCATGTGCCAATCCCTGGCATATCTTACTACCCATGCCATGTGCCAATACCTGGCTTGTCTTACTAACCATCCCATATGCCAATTCCTGGCTTGTCTTACTACGGTCCCACATGTCTTACTAACCATCCCATGTGCCAATCCATGGCATGTCTTATTAACCGTCCCATGTGTGAATCCATGGTATGTCTTACTATTTTTTTGCTCTCCTGGCCTGTAGTCTTTTCTTAATTTAATCCTGTTACTTCCTAGTTTATATTAGCCCGACCAACTCTAAGGTCCAGCAACACGTCTCTTCCTATTCCTCTGTCTTTGCCTTTGCCTTTGGTAGGTCACTGCCTATCACCTTGCTAAGGATCCTATAGCCAACCTTGACAATATGGAATTAAACCCCTCTGTCCCTCTCTTCTCTCCTAATGTCTCTCTTTTCTAGAAGCTCCGTAATGTTGGTGTGTCTGAGTGTATAACAGAGCTCCACAGCAATAATACTCCCAGTAATGTACCTGAGTGTATTACAGAGCTCCACAGCAATAATACTCCCAGTAATGTGTCTGAGTGTATAACAGAGCTCCACAGCAATAATACTCCCAGTAATGTACCTGAGTGTATAACAGAGCTCCACAGCAATAATACTCCCAGTAATGTGTCTGAGTGTATTACAGAGTTCCACAGCAATGATACTTCCAGTAATGTGTCTGTGTATACCAGAGCTCCACAGCAATAATACTCCCAGTAATGTGTCTGAGTGTATTACAGAGCTCCACAGCAATAATACTCCCAGTAATGTGTCTGAGTGTATAACAGAGCTCCACAGCAATAATACTCCCAGTAATGTGGCTGAGTGTATAACAGAGCTCCACAGCAATAATACTCCCAGTAATGTGTCTGAGTGTATTACAGAGTTCCACAGCAATGATACTCTCAGTAATGTGTCTGGGTGTATAACAGAGCTCCACAGTAAGAATACTCCCAGTAATGTGTCTGAGTGTATAACAGAGCTCCACAGCAATAATACTCCCAGTAATGTGTCTGAGTGTATAACAGAGTTCCACAGCAATAATACTTCCAGTAATGTGTCTGTGTATACCAGAGCTCCACAACAATAACACCTACAACAATGTGCCTTTAAACTACAATAAATGTGGCTAGAAATCAGTCTGTGTAAATAAGATACATTGATCTTCTTCTAAATTAAATTTTCAGCTCTATAAGTCATTATTAGTAGGTCATGAGGCTACATAATGGACAAATGGATGCGTGTCCCAAGCAGGACTGTCTCACATGAATAGGGCCACTCGGCAGCTATGCTTATCCTGCAGTTTTATCCAAGTTGATGAATTGCAGCTTTATGGAAACACACATCAATCCTGGGGAAGAGAGAAGACATTTTAGTTGCTATGTGGATATTTCATGATTTCCCTGGCACAAGTTAATATAAGTCCAACTCCTATTAATTGCAAAGTGCGTTGCCAAGCTCTGTGCGACTTAAAGTCTCATTGCCACAAGGTTTTTCCAGAATGTCCAAGATAAATACAATTTAATAAAAAATGAATGTCAGTCAAGTTTCCCTGAGATCCTTGGTTACTTGGCGCAGTAGCCTGTTACCTGAGAGAAATGGACAGACAGTGTGGGTGGATGGGAGTGGGGTTCTGTGTTTCAGCACACACCTCACTCACCATTTGTCTGACTAGGTATTGTCTGTGGAGGAGAGCCTGGATGAGTTTCCTAGTTAGGTTAAGAATGTTTGCCATCTGTTGGGAGCCAGCGGGAGCCTGTGACAGATTGCTCACAGCTGATTCACCTTGCTTTGTCACAGAGGGTCCTTGTTTGCTTTGCGCCCACTCTCCTGTGTGCACAGATTGTGAGGGGGTCCCTGAATCTTTCATTATGAGAAGCACAAAAGGTGCTATTACAGCGTACTGCGGCCTGCCTCCCTCATTCCCATATGAATACTGCATTAACCAGTTCAGGACTGGCCTGGGATAAAGGAAACCCCCAATGCTATATTACATTAAACATTATACCTTGTCTGGCAATAACGGAGATATAATCACAAAATAACATAATTTTCAATGATTAAAGAAAATACTAATGTAAAAATGAGCAACAAACACACATTTTGCCATTATGATAACTACCGGTAGGTATATACAAACATGATTATATTCTTGTTAAACAATACTAAAGTCACACGTCTCGTGCAGAAGATCCGTCTGAGACCTAAACAGGGATATAGCAGATCCGTTGACCCTGAATAAGGATGTGCCTGGGCACACCTGCCACACACCTCGTGCATGTCCGTGGACGGCTTAGTCACGGAAGACTAAGTGCTTCTCTTTTTAATCAGAATTTATTTACAAATTATTTTCTGTGAAGCAACAAAGCACACATTAGAATACCTTAAGGAGGAACTATTACTTTCCAGAAATTTATAGTGTGTAATTATTGTATTGTCTACTTACTTATTGTCTGTATTAAGCAAAACATTGGTAAGGTGTGAAAAAATAACATTAAATGTAAAAATCCACACCTCTTTGTCGTGTAACTGGGCGCCTCCATATTAGCTCCCTTTCAGTCATTGTTATAAGCTCCGCCCTTTACACCTGGAAGTCAGCATAGAGAGAGCAGACAGAGAGGAGGAGAAATGAAACAATGTTACTATTTGTCCTTCTCATTTACAATGCGTACCCTGGCTGTGCCTGGACTGAAATCGATTATGGTGCAATTTGCTAAATCTTTCTCATATTGAAAAAAAAATTAATTGTATTTCACAGAAAAAAAAAGTTAACATAAGTTATAGGCGATATTAAATGTTTTATTTAGTGGTGTAAATGCAGTTTTTTTTACTATAACAATAGGCACCTGCCAGGTGATGGTCCTTAAAATGTTTGACAACAGCGGCTGACTGGGTTGCCATTAGCTTGCTCCAGGCCAGCTTGTGGATTGCAGCCCATAATTTAATCAGGAGCATTTGTGGGACTTAAAATCCCAGGTGGGGGGCCTTATAAGGCTGTAGGTTGCCGAGCACTAGTTTAAGGTTTCTGTATTTACCTACCGATGCCCTGATAATGGTATAAAATGCCAGGTTCCTAAAATGTTACCAGGGATGCATGGTATGAAGATGCTATACATGGTGACATATTTTAATCAAGCCACTATTTTTAGTGATAAATGAATCACGCGCTATTTCTGATTCCCAGCTGGTGTTCTACGGAATGGGTGAAGATTTCTTCATGTAAGGCAGGGGTTCTCAACGTTAGTCCTCAGGACCCCCTACCAGTCCAGGATTTGGGGATTACCTGGGTGTGTCTCAGGTGTTTAGAAAAAGGGAAAAAAACACCTTAGACTCTAAGGTGTTTTTTCTTCTTTTTCTAAACACTTTAGACACACCCAGGTAATCCCTAAACCCTGGACTGGTAGGGGGTCCTGAGGACTAACGTTGAGAACCCCTGATGTAAGGAATCTCCCATTAAAGCAATATTTCTTTTGTATTATATGATCATATTTATAGTTGTAAATCAACGTCCCATGTAAGATTCCGGGAGACAATCAGGTTTGGATGTTACTTACTGTAGGAAGATTAGTGCAGACATTCTACAAAGTTCAGTCATAATACAAAATATCGGATACTTGCGTGGGAAGGAGGGGGTAGTGCCTCACATTATTCAAAGGGGACATGGAGTAAAAAAGAAACATATATATATATATGTGTGTGTGTGTGTATGTATGTACATTATACCACCAGTGAATGTTGTGAGGCGCTACACTAGTCTCCTGTATTTGGCCGGAACATACTCTGGACTGGGTTGTTGAGCTGCCTCCTTTATTTCACTGATACTGTCGAAGCGTAAACCACCACACAAACAAAATAACAGAAAATATATTCAAAAAAATCTCAAAGCACACATTCTTCACACTGAAACATTTTTTTTTTTTTCTTTCATTTGACATTACACCTAGATTTGTTACGTTACAAACTGCAATTTTCCAGAATTTGGGCCGATCAAGTAATCTCACAAACCTAATGTAAAATGTATCCGAATCACAAAACAAGCAAATCACGCGCAATGGAAGGTAAGTTTGATTTGATTTGTGATTTGATGATTGATTGTCTAGTAGGCACCATCACTTGGGATGGAAGACAGTGGACACAGCCGGTCTCACTCCCCAGCGGCAGTGTGCATTACAGGTAGAGGAGAAGGTCTGTCTTCCTCCCCAGCAGCAAAGTGCAACCCCAGCAGAAAAGAGCCACTGAGAGGACTCCAGGGAGAAGGGGCAGTGGACACTTTTCTCAATCTGTGGATATATGCTCTTGCATGGGCAATTTGTTTGGGGTACCAATTTATGATGGCGTTGGTGAGCTGGATGTACTGCATTACTTGAAAGTCAACACGTCTCGGGTCTCCTCCTGTATTGATCTTCTTCCAAAGGGAGAGAAATGGGATGGGAACTATCCTGGGCTGGAGGCACAGGATTCCAGATTTGCTGTTTGTGTGTGTGGGTGTAACGAGGACCTCCTGAGCGTGCGGTCATATGGGGATAGGTTTGAGTTTGGGAGGTGGGCCATGGCAGATTTACTGGTAATTCCCTTTCTCCTCTTTCATGTCCCCTCTTATGTCTAAGTCACCCTGTGCTTATTAGGGGCACAGGGTGACCGGGAAACCCAGTCTGGCTTCCATGGACTAATCGGTTATGAGAGCTCTATGCGCCCGACCAGGACAAACTTACAAACTATGTGGAACTTTGTTGAGGAGGCTGCCAGGATGGATTGACTTTTTTGGGACTTGTTACCCGACTAACTCAGGCACAGACTGATTGGAGGTCTGGTACCTGGTTAGTCTACCTTTGGGTGGGAAGATATGTGATGGTAGTCACTGGGGATGGAAGACAAACACGATTTGTGGGTCCCCAGATTCCTTTTGTGTTTTGGTCACCCTGTGCCCATTATTGGTGCAGGGTATGTTGAATGTATTGCTTCTCTGTACCTCTCCCCCTCCCCCTTTTTCCTGTCCTATTGTTTCCCCAGAGGACGTTGTCCCAGGGACACTGCCAGACCAGTTTAAACTGGCTGCTCTGTCCCTCCTCAATCTCCCATCAGCCCTTGCTATTGTCTGACCTCACCCTTCCTTGCACTATAGTGCTCTATGTAACCTAGTGTATGTAAATGAGGCTGTTGGGGGCTTAACATATGTGTGATATGTCTATTCAGATTTGCTTGTTTTTTTAACTTTCATCAAGTGTCATCTGGTGTTTGGTCCAGTGTGGAAAAGGCCCTCAGTGATCCCAGTCAAGCCTCGGCAACTGGGTCTGAAGTGCTCCAGGGTCCCTGCAAGCATCTAGGAAGCAGACTTGGCGGTAGGAGTACTGGATCTCCGCAACACCTTTTTCCACTTTATTGGTTACTTTTTCTCACTATACCCCACTCCCTCTAACATGGAAACTCACTGAGCAGGGCCCTCAATCCCTCTGTTACTGTGTCACTATACCCCACTCCCTCTAACATGTAAACTCACTGAGCAGGGCCCTCAATCCCTCTGTTACTGTGTCACTATACCCCACTCCCTCTAACATGTAAACTCACTGAGCAGGCCCTCAATCCCTCTGTTACTGTGTCACTATACCCCACTCCCTCTAACATGTAAACTCACTGAGCAGGCCCTCAATCCCTCTGTTACTGTGTCACTATACCCCACTCCCTCTAACATGTAAACTCACTGAGCAGGCCCTCAATCCCTCTGTTACTGTGTCACTATACCCCACTCCCTCTAGCATGTAAACTCACTGAGCAGGGCCCTCAATCCCTCTGTTACTGTGTCACTATACCCCACTCCCTCTAACATGTAAACTCACTGAGCAGGCCCTCAATCCCTCTGTTACTGTGTCACTATACCCCACTCCCTCTAACATGTAAACTCACTGAGCAGGCCCTCAATCCCTCTGTTACTGTGTCACTATACCCCACTCCCTCTAACATGTAAACTCACTGAGCAGGCCCTCAATCCCTCTGTTACTGTGTCACTATACCCCACTCCCTCTAACATGTAAACTCACTGAGCAGGCCCTCAATCCCTCTGTTACTGTGTCACTATACCCCACTCCCTCTAACATGTAAACTCACTGAGCAGGGCCCTCAATCCCTCTGTTACTGTGTCACTATACCCCACTCCCTCTAACATGTAAACTCACTGAGCAGGGCCTCAATCCCTCTGTTACTGTGTCACTATACCCCACTCACTCTAACATGTAAACTCACTGAGCAGGCCCTCAATCCCTCTGTTACTGTGTCACTATACCCCACTCCCTCTAACATGTAAACTCACTGAGCAGTGCCCTCAATCCCTCTGTTACTGTGTCACTATACCCCACTCCCTCTAACATGTAAACTCACTGAGCAGAGCCCTCAATCCCTCTGTTACTGTGTCACTATACCCCACTCCCTCTAACATGTAAATTCACTGAGCAGGGCCCTCAATCCCTCTGTTACTGTCACTATACCCCACTCCCTCTAACATGTAAACTCACTGAGCAGGCCCTCAATCCCTCTGTTACTGTGTCACTATACCCCACTCCCTCTAACATGTAAACTCACTGAGCAGGCCCTCAATCCCTCTGTTACTGTCACTATACCCCACTCCCTCTAGCATGTAAACTCACTGAGCAGGCCATCAATCCCTCTGTTGCTGTCACTATACCCCACTCCCTCTAACATGTAAACTCACTGAGCAGGGCCTCAATCCCTCTGTTACTGTGTCACTATACCCCACTCCCTCTAACATGTAAACTCACTGAGCAGGGCCTCAATCCCTCTGTTACTGTCACTATACCCCACTCCCTCTAACATGTAAACTCACTGAGCAGCCTTCAATCCCTCTGTTACTGTGTGGCTATACCTCCCTCCTAACATGTAAACTCACTGAGCCTCAATCCCTCTGTTACTGTCACTATACCCCACTCCCTCTAACATGAAAACTCACTGAGCAGGCCCTCAATCCCTCTGTTACTGTGTCACTATACCCACTCCCTCTAACATGTAAGCTCACTGAGCAGGGCCCTCAATCCCTCTGTTACTGTGTCACTATACCCCACTCCCTCTAACATGTAAACTCACTGAGCAGGCCCTCAATCCCTCTGTTACTGTGTCACTATACCCCACTCCCTCTAACATGTAAACTCACTGAGCAGGCCCTCAATCCCTCTGTTACTGTGTCACTATACCCCACTCCTCTAACATGTAAACTCACTGAGCAGGGCCCTCAATCCCTCTGTTACTGTGTCACTATACCCCACTCCCCTCATGTAACTCATTGAGGAGGTCCCTCTGTTACTGTGTCACTATACCCCACTCCCTCTGAACAGGGCCTGTAAACTGTTACTGAGCAGGTCCTCAATCCCTCTGTTACTGTGTCACTATGCCCCACTCCCTCTAACATGTAAACTCACTGAGCAGGCCCTCCCTCTGTTACTGTCACTCCACCCACTCCCTCTAACATGTAAACTCACTGAGCAGGCCCTCAATCCCTCTGTTACTGTTTCACTATACCCCACTCCCTCTAACATGTAAACTCACTGAGCAGGGCCCTCAATCCCTCTGTTACTGTGTCACTATACCCCACTCCCTCTAACATGTAAACTCACTGAGCAAGCCTTCAATCCCTCTGTTACTGTGTCGCTATACCCCACTCCCTCTAACATGTAAACTCACTGAGCATGGCCCTCAATCCCTCTGTTACTGTGTCACTATACCCCACTCCCTCTAACATGTAAACTCACTGAGCAGGGCCCTCAATCCCTCTGTTACTGTGTCACTATACCCCACTCCCTCTAACATGTAAACTCACTGAGCAGTCCCTCAATCCCTCTGTTACTGTGTCACTATACCCCACTCCCTCTAACATGTAAACCCACTGAGCAGGGCCCTCAATCCCTCTGTTACTGTGTCACTATACCCCACTCCCTCTAACATGTAAACTCACTGAGCAGGCCCTCAATCCCTCTGTTACTGTGTCCCTATACCCCACTCCCTCTAACATGTAAACTCACTGAGCAGGGCCCTCAATCCCTCTGTTACTGTGTCACTATACCCTACTCCCTCTAACATGTAAACTCACTGAGCAAGCCCTCAATCCCTCTGTTACTGTGTCACTATACCCCACTCCCTCTAACATGTAAGCTCACTGAGCAGGCCCCTCAATCCCTCTGTTACTGTGTCACTATAACCCACTCCATCTAACATGTAAACTCACTGAGCAGGCCCTCAATCCCTCTCTTACTGTGTCACTATACCCCACTCCCTCTAACATGTAAACTCGCTGAGCAGGCCTCAACCCCTCTGTGCACATCACTATACCTCTAACATGTAAACTCACTGAGAGCAGGCCCTCCAATCCCACCTATTACTGTCACCTATACCCCACTCCCTCTAACATGTAACCTCACTGAAACAGGCCCTCCCAATCCCTCTGTTACTGTGTCACTATATCCCACTCCCACTAGCATGTAAACTCACTGAGCAGGGCCTCAATCCCTCTATTACTGTGTTACTATACCCCACTCCCTCTAACATGTAAACTCACTGAGCAGGCCCTCAATCCCTCTGTTACTGTGTCACTATACCCCACTCCCTCTAACATGTAAACTCACTGAGCAGGCCCTCAATCCCTCTGTTACTGTGTCACTATACCCCACTCCCTCTAACATGTAAACTCACTGAGCAGGCCCTCAACCCCTCTATTACTGTCACTATACCCCCTCCCTCTAACATGTAAACTCACTGAGCAGGCCCTCAATCCCTCTGTTACTGTG
>OW240921.1:123823229-124063995 GCA_933207985.1 Pelobates cultripes | reverse complement strand
TCCCTCTGTTACTGTGTCACTATACCCCCCTCCCTCTAACATGTAAACTCACTGAGCAGGGCCCTCAATCCCTCTGTTACTGTGTCACTATACCCCACTCCCTCTAACATGTAAACTCACTGAGCAGGGCCCTCAATCCCTCTGTTACTGTGTCACTACACCCCACTCCCTCTAACATGTAAACTCACTGAGCAGGCCCTCAATCGCTCTGTTACTGTGTCACTATACCCCACTCCCTCTAACATGTAAACTCACTGGGCAGGGCCCTCAATCCCTCTGTTACTGTGTCACTATACCCCACTCCCTCTAACATGTAAACTCACTGAGCAGGCCCTCAATCCCTCTGTTACTGTGTCACTATACCCCACTCCCTCTAACATGTAAACTCACTGAGCAAGGCCTCACTCCCTCTGTTACTGTCACTATACCCCACTCCCTCTAACATGTAAACTCACTGAGCAGGCCCTCAATCACTCTGTAACTGTGTCACTATACCCCACTCCCTCTAACATGTAAGCTCACTGAGCAGGCCCTCAATCACTCTGTAACTGTGTCACTATACCCCACTCCCTCTAACATGTAAGCTCACTGAGCGGGGCCCCCAATCCCTCCGTTACTGTGTCACTATACCCCACTCCCTCTAACATGTAAGCTCACTGAGCAGGCCCTCAATCCCTCTGTTACTGTGTCACTATACCCCACTCCCTTTAGCATGTAAACTAACTGAGCAGTGCCCTCAATCCCTCTGTTACTGTCACTATACCCCACTCCCTCTAACATGTAAACTCACTGAGCAGGGCCCTCAATCCCTCTGTTACTGTGTCACTATACCCCACTCCCTCTAACATGTAAACTCACTGAGCAGGCCCCTCAATCCCTCTGTTACTGTGTCACTATACCCCACTCCCTCTAACATCTAAACTCACGGAGCAGGGCCCCCAATCCTCTGTTACTGTGTCACTATACCCCACTCCCTCTAACATGTAAACTCACTGAGCAGGCCCTCAATCCCTCTGTTACTGTGTCACTATACCCCACTCCCTCTAACATGTAAACTCACTGAGCAGGCCCTCAATCTCTCTGTTACTGTGTCACTATACCCCACTCCCTTTAACATGTAAACTCACTGAGCAGGGCCCTCAATCGCTCTGTTACTGTGTCACTATACCCCACTCCCTCTAACATGTAAACTCACTGAGCAGGGCCTCAATCCCTCTGTTACTGTGTCGCTATACCCCACTCCCTCTAACATGTAAACTCACTGAGCAGGGCCCTCAATCCCTCTGTTACTGTGTCACTATACCCCACTCCCTCTAACATGTAAACTCACTGAGCAGGCCCTCAATCCCTCTGTTACTGTGTCACTATACCCCACTCCCTCTGTTACTGTGTCACTATCCCCCACTCCCTCTAACATGTAAACTCACTGAGCAGGGCCATCAATCCCTCTGTTACTGTGTCACTATACCCCACTCCCTCTAACATGTAAACTCACTGAGCAGGCCCTCAATCCCTCTGTTACTGTGTCACTATACCCCACTCCCTCTAACATGTAAGCTCTGGCGGGGCCCCCAATCCCTCCGTTGCATGTCACTATACCCCTCCCTCTAACATGTAAGCTCACTGAGCAGGCCCTCAATCCCCCTGTTACTGTGTCACTATACCCCACTCCCTTTAGCATGTAAACTAACTGAGCAGTGCCCTCAATCCCTCTGTTACTGTCACTATACCCCACTCCCTCTAACATGTAAACTCACTGAGCAGGCCCTCAATCCCTCTGTTACTGTGTCACTATACCCCACTCCCTCTAACATGTAAACTCACTGAGCAGGCCCTCAATCCCTCTGTTACTGTGTCACTATACCCCACTCCCTCTAGCATGTAAACTCACTGAGCAGGCCCTCAATCCCTCTGTTACTGTGTCACTATACCCCACTCCCTCTAGCATGTAAACTCACTGGGCAGGCCCTCAATCCCTCTGTTACTGTGTCACTATACCCCACTCCCTCTAACATGTAAACTCACTGAGCAGGCCCTCAATCCCTCTGTTACTGTGTCACTATACCCCACTCCCTCTAACATGTAATCTCACTGAGCAGGGCCCTCAATCCCTCTGTTACTGTGTCACTATACCCCACTCCCTCTAACATGTAAACTCACTGAGCAAGGCCTCAATCCCTCTGTTACTGTGTCACTATACCCCACTCCCTCTAACATGTAAACTCATTGAGTAGGGCCCTCAATCTCTCTGTTATTGTGTCATTATACCCCACTCCCTCTAGCATGTAAACTCACTGAGCAGGCCCTCAATCCCTCTGTTACTGTCACTATACCCCACTCCCTCTTACATGTAAACTCACTGAGCAGGCCCTCAATCCCTCTGTTACTGTCACTATACCCCACTCCCTCTTACATGTAAACTCACTGAGCAGGGCCCTCAATCCCTCTGTTACTGTGTCACTATACCCCATGTAACGGACCGTTTTGCCCACAAGTGGTTAAAACTCGTTTAGGCGATATTCCTTTTTTCAGATGCACAGACAGCTACTGCAATCACCACTCTCCCGAACTGCAAACACACGAATACTGGAAACAGCCGAATAGGAAAAACCATGCGAATAGGTTTACACTCCTAGCAGTCAAACTGGAACAGCATACAATAAATCCTCCCCCAATAATGAGACGACACTTCACTTTGAGGGTTAAGCAGGAACTCTCTGTAATGGCCACACACTGGCTTTTATGCAAGTCCCCATGCAAGGGGACATCCCACAGGGTGGGACACAGTACAACCAATCATTACAGGGGAACCGTAAAACACACCCACAATTACATCACAATCCCTCCCCTCTGTCCTGGAGATAATTGTGAAGTAATCCAATTATCTCCCAGGACAGAGGCAAGACTCCATTAACCACATGGCAGACAAAGGACAATAAAAGACATAAAATTACATACAGTTACATTTATTCCATAAAACATAGACATTCTACATATCCCCAGATAGCTTAGATCTGAGTGCACATTATTACCGAATGGCGCTCAGATCACATAAATACAGTTCAATTGCCATGGAGCCAAAGTCTTTCATACAGTCTTTCAGTATACGGCTGGGCTCCATGGCATAGCTATATGGGGTAGCATGGCTTTAACAGTCTACAGAAAGGCACGAATACGCTTTGCAGGGAAAATAAAAGGTTTTAACTGCCGGGCCATAGTCTAAATGGAGCAGGCGAGCAACCAGGCTCCTCCAGTGGACAGTGGCGAGGCTGGTTTTCGCCACACCCCACTCCCTCTAACATGTAAACTCACTGAGCAGGGCCCTCAATCCCTCTGTTACTGTGTCACTATACCCCACTCCCTCTAACATGTAAACTCACTGAGCATGGCCCTCAATCCCTCTGTTACTGTGTCACTATACCCCACTCCCTCTAACATGTAAACTCACTGAGCAGGCCCTCAATCCCTCTGTTACTGTGTCACTATACCCCACTCCCTCTAACATGTAAACTCACTGAGCAGGCCCTCAATCCCTCTGTTACTGTCACTATACCCCACTCCCTCTAACATGTAAACTCACTGAGCAGGGCCCTCAATCCCTCTGTTACTGTGTCACTATACCCCACTCCCTCTAACATGTAAACTCACTGAGCAGGGCCCTCAATCCCTCTGTTACTGTGTCACTATACCCCACTCCCTCTAACATGTAAACTCACTGAGCATGGCCCTCAATCCCTCTGTTACTGTGTCACTATACCCCACTCCCTCTAACATGCAAACTCACTGAGCAGGCCCTCAATCCCTCTGTTACTGTCACTATACCCCACTCCCTCTAACATGTAAACTCACTGAGCATGGCCCTCAATCCCTCTGTTACTGTGTCACTATACCCTACTCCCTCTAACATGTAAGTGCTTATGGTACTCGGTGATAACTAGGAAGTGTGATTGGCAGAGGTACCCAGTCAGGGTGACAGGCGGTCCGCCACAGTCATTATTAGATGTTATGAGATGCACACAACTTACTGGTTTCCTGAACAAAACTGTGCTACCTCAATGGAAGCAGAGTGACTTAACTCCAATTGAAAAGATGTGTGTTGCAAATTAGTTTACGAGAGGCTCTCGCTCTCTAGTATATAGCGTATGATTCCGAAATGTAAATTTCCAGAGGAAGTGGATGAGTACTTTACACATACAAAAATCTGAGGGTGACTGGATGTACATTTTTAGGATGGCATTGGAGCCCTCAGTAAGCCTAGCGAAATGGGAGACTTTCTCCAAGCACATAGCACAGTGGTAAAGGACCCCTGTGAATATAAGTGTTGGAGATGTGGGGAGGGAGCGGGTGACATTGAACACGTATGGTGGTTTTGTAAAAGTACGCAAACCTACTTGGTTGAAGCTATTCGAGTGATTAGAGAGGTACTCCCTTTCAGTAGCTTGTTCACAGCCTCACAGGTGCTTATGGGTTGGCCATGTACTTGTTCAGATACCCATAAAAAAATAAAAATTACTATGCCGATTATTGTGGAAGGCAAATGCGCTTATCCCAGTTTATTGGAGTCAAACTAAGGTGGATCAGTGGACAACTAAGGCTAAAACGACTGAAATGGAAGACACACACTGCCCCACTAGGGGTAAAAGGCAGAATTATATGAATAAGTGGCTCCCCTGACCTAAATACCGGGTGATATGAGCAACCTACAATAGAGGTAAGTGTAGGGTTAGGGGTAGGGTTAGGGTTAAGAGTAATAAGATAAAAAGAGTGAATGGCGCTTACACAATAAAGTCAGGTAAAGTAAACACAGAAACAGTGGTGGAGTAATAAGTGTTCCCCAACACCTTAAGCACAAAAATTGAAATGTAGGCACTGAATACACAAATGCCAAAATCCACACACCACTCTCTGTGTCTCAGATAGTGAGTATATACAATACTTATATGTATACAGGTATATATCGATGGCATTCCATATAGTTGGATCCTACAATAATAGAAAACAGTACATGGTATAGACTGTATGTGAAAAATAGAAAATAAAAATAAATGAATCCACTCACGGATTACAGAGCCGTGCCAGGCTCTGTATATAATGCCCAAGGGTGCCTCAATAGGCTAAACGCAGAGTCTTCACGGTATCCCTCAGAATCAGGAGAAGCAGCAGTGATGAAAGATGAACAAATTTATTGTAGATAAAAATATATATAAAAAACAACTATGCAAGTTGTATATAATAATACACAAAGTAGTAATAATGCAGACGCGTTTCAACTCAGTCCGAGTTTTCTTCAGTGCATGAAAAGTTCATCTGGCTGCTTTTCCTTTTAAGTCCGCCGCTTCTGTGGTTGCCGATCACGTGGACGGAAGTTCGGCTTGCCGGCGTCTGACGTCACTTCCGGTTTTCCGGCGCTCATTTAGTCGGCTGAACTCATTGCAGGTTGTTTGCCCAATTGAAGCAAAAGCTTCCATTATGTGAATGGGCATCTATGGGAAGCTTATGAACAGCGCAAATGTATAAATTAAACATTAAAATCACACAATTGTGTATATATAGATAATACCCATAAGAATCTCTTACAGAGGAAAAAATAATATTATATAGTATAGTACAAATATACCACATATGTGGCACATAGCTCCAGCCCATATAAAATGATTGGTGGGTCCAAGATCAAAAAGAAGTAATAATAACAATAGTGCTAAAGAAGACAACTATGGAAAATGGATATGGGAAAAAATAATAAAAATAAAAATAAATATAAAAATAAAATAATAAATAAAATAAGAATAATAAATGTAGAATAAAGGTAAAAATAAGAATGAGGCATGTGTATAGACTATAAAAAATGAGCCAACTCAAAATCTAAATTAAGACCTTTGGGAGATAAGGTATTCAACTCAAAAATCCACCTACTTTCAAATTGCAACCTACTTTCAATACGTGGTAATGACCACAAGGACTTTAAAAACTCGCATGATGGAACATTTGGGCAATATACAGAGAGGATATGCCAAACACAGCGTCTCTGCACATTTTGCACAACACCATAATAGTGATCCTTCCCTTGTTAGTTTCATTGCTATAGCCCAAAAGAAAAAGGATTGGAGAAGACAATGTTAAAGAACTTTGTAAATTTGAAAGTAGGTGGATTTTTGAGTTGAATACCTTATCTCCCAAAGGTTTTAATTTAGATTTTGAGTTGGCTCATTTTTTATTGTCTATACATATGCCTCATTTTTATTTTTACCTTTATTCTACATTTATTATTTATTATTCTTATTTTATTTATTTTATTTTTATTTATTTTTATATTTATTTTTATTTTTATTATTTTTAATTTTTAAAAAAAATTTATTTTTTTTATTTTTTATTTTCATGTTAATTATTTTTTATTTTTCATTTTTATTTTATATTTACTATTATTATTTTTATTTTTTATTTTTATTTAACTTTATTCTTATTTTTATATTCATTTTGTTTTTATTAATTAATATTATTGTTCTATTTCTATTTTTATTTTTATTCTGACTATTTCTATTTTTATATTTATTTTTTCCCATATCCATTTTCCATAGTTGTCTTCTTTAGCACTATTATTATTATTATTACTTCTTTTTGATCTTGGTCCCACCAATCCTTTTATATGGGCTGGAGCTATGTGCCACATATGTGGTATATTTGTACTATACTATATAATATTCTTTTTTCCTCTGTAAGAGATTCTTATGGGTATTATCTATATATATATATACAATTGTGTGATTTTAATGTTTAATTTATACATTTGCGCTGTTCATAAGCTTCCCATAGATGCCCATTCACATAATGGAAGCTTTTGCTTCAATTGGGCAAACAACCTGCAATGAGTTCAGCCGACTAAATGAGCGCCGGAAAACCGGAAGTGACGTCAGACGCCGGCAAGCCGAACTTCCGCCCACGTGATCGGCAACCACAGAAGCGGCGGACTTAAAAGGAAAAGCAGCCAGATGAACTTTTCATGCACTGAAGAAAACTCGGACTGAGTTGAAACGCATCTGCATTATTACTACTTTGTGTATTATTATATACAACTTGCATAGTTGTTTTTTATATATATTTTTATCTACAATAAATTTGTTCATCTTTCATCACTGCTGCTTCTCCTGATTCTGAGGGATACCGTGAAGACTCTGCGTTTAGCCTATTGAGGCACCCTTGGGCATTATATACAGAGCCTGGCACGGCTCTGTAATCCGTGAGTGGATTCATTTATTTTTATTTTCTATTTTTCACATACAGTCTATACTATGTACTGTTTTCTATTATTGTAGGATCCAACTATATGGAATACCATCGATATATACCTGTATACATATAAGTATTGTATATACTCACTATCTGAGACACAGAGAGTGGTGTGTGGATTTTGGCATTTGTGTATTCAGTGCCTACATTTCAATTTTAGGGTTAAGAGTAGTATTAGGGTAGGGGTAGGGTTAGGTTTAGAGGTAGGGTTAGGGTTGTTTTAGGAGTAGGGTTAGGGGTAGGGATCAGTAGGGGTAGGGTTAGGGTTATGTTTGGGTTAGGGTAGGGCTAGTGGTAGGGTTAGGGTTGAGTTAGTGGCAGGATTAGGGTTAGGAGTAGTGTTGGGGTAGGGTAAGGATTGGTTTAGGAGTAGTGTTAGGGTAGGGTTATGGTAGGGTTAGTGTTGAGTTAGTGGCAGGCTTAGGGTTAGGAGTAGTGTTAGGGTACTGGTAGGGTTAGGGGTAGAGTTATGGTAGGGTTAGGGTTGAGTTAGGAGCAGGGTTAGGGTTACGAGTAGGATTATGGTAGGGTTAGGAGTACGGTTAGGGTTATGGTAGGGTTAAGGTTAGGAATAGGCTTAGGGTTACCCTACCCCAACCCTAACCCTACCCCTAACCCTACTCCAACCACTAACCCTATCCCTACTCCTACCCCGACCCCTAACCCTACCCCAACCACTAACCCTCTCCTGTTTTGCCACTTTTCAGAAATCCGAAGCACTTCGGCACTTCCGAAATTCAGCACTTCGGCAATTCGGTTTGGCATTCGGAAATTCGGCACTTTGGCAATTCAGTTCGGCATTCCGAAATTCGGCACTTTGGAAATTCGACACTTTGGCAATTCGGTTCGTTTCGGCATTCCGAAATTCTGCACCTTGAAAATTTTCCGAAATTCGGCCAAATTTGCATTTGGAACGAAACAAATTGCACATGTCTAATTAAGATTAAGCTGCAAACTTTCTAATTGTCACCTTGTTAATGCATCTACTTTCCACATTTTTTTTATCGTAAAATATCTGTAATTTTATAACATGACAGGAGGCTTCTTATTTTGTTTTATCTCTCTTTACTAAACTCCACAGCAGTAAAGAAAAACGTAAAGAGTAACATTAAATCACTGAGCAGCATAGTATATATAAGGGTCATGCTGCCTGTACACTTCCTCTTTCTTTACTGCTCCATCGCAGACAGGTCAGACTATTTGGCTCCTCCAGAGCTTTATTCATTTATTATTATAGTCTGTTTATTTTAGTTTATCCATTATATATATATTTGTATTATTCTTCTATTTTACCCTTGTATTATTATCATTCTCCTTATCACTCTGGGCAGTGGGACTGGGTTAGCCCTTAAGGGTTCTTTTCCTCCCCTTCTCTGCCCCTCTACCAGCCCTGGGACTCCCTGGGCTTCCCCCTTTGGCTTCCCTCAGGTCCCCCCCCGCCCTACTACCTTGGAGTGCCCTCCTCGTGGCCGGAATCGATCGCGGCCTTTTCCGCGCCGGCCTGCTTCCGCCCGCGGCCGGCCTCAAATTTAGTCCCCGGCTTGCGGCCGTCATTTTGGATCTCGGATACAGCGAGATTCAAGCGGCCATCTTGTTTTACCGCGTGGATCTCATTGGAGACTCAGTGGTTGCAGTCTTAGCTGTCTGCCACCTGTATTCTTCTGGATTTACCCCTTCGTGTGATTTTCAACTGGACTCTACACTGCATTCTGTGCCTCTGTTTACTCCAACCAAGCAAAGGACTCCTATACTCTGTGGCTGGGTCAGTCAGGTCAGTGCTGCTGCCTGTTTAATATTGTGACCTGCACTTAAGGGTACCAACCCTGTGCAACCGGGGTGAGCCCCCACTATAAGTACCTTAGTACCACGCTGCTTATTGGGAGACTAGCTGTTGCAGTTCTCTCTAACTGGGTGAGTCCCAGTTTTATAAGGTCACCAACTATACCCTGCTGGGGTTTATAACTGGGTGGTGTTGTTACCCACCACAACTACCACATCAACTGACCCCATGCCTATACCTAAGACCTGGGTGCCCCCATTTAATACTATGCCTATTAGTGGCGTGTATCACAGCCTACCCTTGTCATGGAAGACTCCCAGAACGTCCCTGTGGACTTCCAAGCCATGATCAACGCAGCCGTCGCTGCCTCTGTGGAGAAGGCACTCTCCAAGGTACGAGCTCCAGCTCTAGATGTACCCAAATCTACCCGCAGGTGACCACGCCACGAGTCGGATTCTGATATGTCCGACTATCAGACCAGGGATGACTCCCGCCCTAAGAAACGCCACGAGAAAGGCGAAGACTATGCACCCAAACCACTCAAGGGTAAGGCACCTGCCAAACGTAAATCTGCCAAAGCGAGTACCCCGGCCCTGTGTCAGGATAACACGGTCCTTCCCATTCCATGTCAGTGCCAGACGAATGGCAAGCTGACATTTCTGATTCAGACTACGACACTTGGGGTTTGGATGAGAAATTTATCTCCGCTTTCATGCGGGAGACCCTCCTGGGTGCGGCCCAGACAAGGGGTAATGAGGACACTGTGGATGCAGAGCCTCCACTTGACTCGGACACCATTTTAGACCCTTCGGGTCAGGCGATGTTCGATCCCTGCAACATACGGCACCACAGATCGGGAGACTGGTCACTGCCAGAACACCTCTCCAGGTTCATGCACCTATGGCTCCGCAAAGCCGGCTTAGATCAGAATGCCCATGCCCTTCCCTGCCAGATAAAGTGGCTCAGACTCCTGAGTTTGACAAGGTTATGACAACCTTCATGATGCGCAGTGGAAGAGACCCTCGCTGAGGGGTAGAGAAAGGCCTATGGGGCGCTCAGGATAATCTGCTGGATTCCGTTGGCCCCCTGGCCCGCATCATGTACCTGGCGGATGACACCTATGCCAAAGCCGATTCCTTCTCTGCCGAAGACATCAGGGAATGGGCACACGATGTTCGCGAGTGGGCACAACGGTGCTTTTGTTTCATCAGAAACACAAATGTTACGCTCTCTTCGTAGAGACGGAAAGCAGTGTTATACCGTATTAACGGTAAATTGGCAGAGCTTGGCACAAAGGAGATTGGGCCCCAGGCACAAGGGAAACTGTTTGGTGAATCGTTCCTCAAGGAACTTAACAAACACGTGAACGTGTTCACCTCACTTAATAAAGCGCAGTCCTCAATGCGCAGAGTCTTTAGAAGCAACCCCACCAGAGTGGTTTTTGGAAGGGCTGGCCGGCAACGGGGCCGTGCCGCCAGCCGATTCTGGCCTTCAGGCCCCCGCACCCAACCGACACCGTTTTACCCAATGAGAGATTACAGACAGCAGCCTTTCTACAGAGGCCGTGGACCCCGCGGACGTGGATGTTCCCGCTTTGCTACAGGTAAGCACCGTATTCCTCCGTTGTTACCATGCACCCGCTCCGCGGGCCGTATTTCCCTTTCTTTCCAGAATTGGGCCGCCCTGTCTTCAGACACGTGGATCCTACAAACAGTACAGGGATATATCATAGACCTAGTGGGGACCCCCATTCAGACACAACCTCCTCGCCCCATCCACATGTCGTCTTCCGACCACTACCTCGTCAACGCGGAACTACGCAAGCTTCAAGACAAAGGGGCTACCCAGCCAGCCCACGACTGGGGAGGTTACTTCAGCAATATCTTCCTGGTTCGGAAAAAGACGGGAGAATACCGCCCTGTCATTAATCTACGTGACCTCAACGCGTATGTAGTGTACCGCCACTTCAAGATGGAGGGCATCCACCTTCTGCGACACCGCCTGCGAAGCAACGACTGGTTCACCAGGCTCGACCTAAAAGATGCATACCTGTCGGTCCCAGTGCATCCGGACTGTCGAGCTCTCCTACGCTTCCTCTGGCACAACCGTCCTTGGCAATTCACCTGCCTCCCTTTCGGGCTCCGCTCGGCCCCATGGTGTTTCACCAAACTCCTGAAACCAGTAGTGGCCCACCTGAGGTCCAGGGGCATCCGATGCATCATATACCTGGACGACCTCCTCCTCTTCTGTTCCGACGAACGCAGACTGTGTCAACACACTCATCTCGCGGTGACACTACTGGAATCTCTGGGCTTTGTGGTATACCAACAGAAATCGGAATTGACTCCTTCCCAGACTATACAATTCCTGGGATTAGAGATCGACTCGACAACATGCACTCTAAGACTACCAGCCTCAAAGATCTCGTCTATTCGCAAGGAGATTCGCAGAGTTCTCCGTCGCGATTCCATCCCACTACGCAACTTGGCCGGGATCGTAGGACTCCTCTCCACCTCCATTCAGGCCATTTTTCCGGGCCCTCTCTACTACAGAGCCATGCAACGCCTCAAGACAAGATACCTACGCCGCAGGCCCACGTACGACCAACCTGTCCCGGTGACGGCGGAGGTTCGTGAGGAACTATCATGGTGGCTGGACAGCATGCAGGCCTGGAATGGCATGGCCATATTCGGAGATACCCCAGACTTCATACTGGAGTCAGACGCCAGCTTGTGGGGCTGGGGAGCCACCAACGGAACTATCTCCACGGAGGCAACGTGGACATCACAGGAGCTCTCCATGCACATAAATTGCCTAGAACTCCTGGAGGGGTCTTTCGCGATCCGCAGCCTGGCCCGGGAAAGATCCAACTGCTGCATCCTCCTACGCATGGACAACGTCTCCGCAGTCCGGTATATCAATCGCCTGGGGGGTGCACGCTCACACCTGTTGTCGGACATCACGAGAGACAACTTTGACTATTGCCTACCCCGCAACATCGCACTTCAGGCTGAATACCTACCCGGAGAGATCAACCTCACGGCCGACTGGTTCACTCGCCACTGGAGGGACGTCAGCGATTGGAGGCTGAACACGAGAGTCTTCAGGGCCCTGGCAACCCGGAGGGGTCCCTTTCACCTGGATCTGTTCGCTTCTCGCAACAATCACCAGACCCCGGAGTTCTTCAGCTGGCTCCCGGACCCGGAGAGCAAGGCGATGGACGCATTTCTCCAACAATGGCCAACAACCGGGGCCTTTTCCCCCATTCGCCATGATTGCGAGAACACTACACCAGATACGGACGCAACAGGTCACACTGGTTCTCATAACGCCCTTGTGGCAGAGCCATGGTCTCCTGGCCTCCTCATGCAAGGACCCTCTACTCTTTCCATCCTTTCCGGACCTGCTCACGGATCCCAAAGGGAATCTTCACCCACTTCTCTTGGAGGACCGGGGTTTCTGGCAAGTCAGCGAACTATCGCAGACTACTAGGGACCTCTTATGGGATTCCTGGGCCACCGGAACTAGACACTGTTACCTTTCAGCTTGGGCCTCCTGGTCTACTTGGTGCGTGGAACGGGACTCCGATCCAGTTACAGCACCTATTCCCGTGATTCTCAATTTTCTTTCATCCTTGTTTTCGTCGCTCCTACCGTTCAGTTAACGTCGTTCGCTCTGTGATTTCGGCGGGCCACACCCCCGTCGGGGACCTCCCGGTTGGCAAAGACCCTCTCGTCTGCTGCCTGCTCCGTGGTATGCGGCTCCGCCGCCCTCCGGCTCCCAGGTACACTCACCTATGGGATGTTGGACTGGTTCTTTTTTCAGGGATTGGCTTCCTAACGACCGTCTCTCCCTACGACAATTATCAGCTAAGTGCGCCTTTCTACTTTGTCTCGTGTCTTTTCGACAGGTATCGGACGTTCGAGCCTTTGACATCGATGCCTTTGAGGTTGCCCCTGAGGGGGTCACATTCCACATTTCCAGTCGCACTAAGTCGGGTTCGACTTCGGTCTTCTACCCCTTTTTCCCGACAACCCACAGCTCTGTGTCGTGTCCATCCTTCGCAGATACGTTTCGGTTACCTCTTCACTCCGTAACTCAGCATTGGGTCAACTCCTAGTCTCCTATTTTCGCCCCCATGCTCCGGTCTCTGCCACCAGGCAAGCCCGAAGGATTCACTGGATCCTCTCTCTCGCCGGTATGGACCCCGCTTTCGGCGCCCACTCCGTTCGCGGAGCGGCGGCTTCCTCAGTCTTCCTAGCGGGGGCATCCCTTTCAAACATTCTCCGAACGGCAGATTGGTCTAGGGAATCTACCTTCCGTACCTTTTATTTCCGCACTGCCCCTTCTGCTGGGACATCTCTACGTCAGCGTTAAAATTGCAAATTAGGAAGCCTCCTGTCATGTTATAAAATTGAAGATTATGCTAGCTTTAGTGTACTAATAATCTTAATTTTAATAAGGACAGGAGGCGAGTATTTTCCCATTCCTTCTGTTCCCTGCCCTGACTACTCGGGGGAGTGGATCTCAAGGTGACGGATGTTTCGTTATGACTAGTGGTTTCTCCTTATGTTTGGGGTATATTCTGTTTCTCTCCCGACACTCATCCTAGAAACAATGGCTTATGCGGCCAGGATTTATGTTGTATCGCATGCTTGCATCTAAACATGTATTGAAACTTTTACCTTAAGCATGCTAATTATGTAACTAATCATTTATGTTAAAGTACTCTGATAAGGCTCACCTGCGTGACTAGTTACGGTTCAGTACCTAACCTATTTTATACTCTCCTTTCAGTGTAACCCTCTTCAGGACCTCCACTGGTTCGATTACCCTCACGACTCCGCTTGATGGGATAAGGACTTTGTTTCGTCTTGCCTCCAATCTCGTTTGCCAGGAGTCTCCTCAAGTTCTGCTCACCAGAGACCGTTGTTTGCAGTTTCGTTGGTTTTTCTGGTCGTCTCGAGCTCAGTCTGGACTTGGATGTCCCTTCAAGAAAGAGGAAGTGTACAGGCAGCATGACCCTTATATATACTATGCTGCTCAGTGATTTAATGTTACTCTTTACGTTTTTCTTTACTGCTGTGGAGTTTAGTAAAGAGAGTTAATGCAAAATACTCGCCTCCTGTCCTTATGAAAATTAAGATTATTAGTACACTAAAGCTAGCATAATCTTCAATTTCATAATTAATATTAGTACGATTATGAGTGAGATACATACGTCTTCTTATATTGTTTTGATTGTTGCTTTCTTTTCTGTTTCTTTTCTGTTTCTTTTTGTTTCGTGTTTTTGAAAGATATATGAAAAGTATATTTTTTTCTTTGTTTTATAGCGCTCATTGGCATGCTTGGATGGTTACTTTGTCTATGTATAATGTTTATAAATAATTTAATCATTATTTGTAGAGTGAGCCCTCTCGGTGCCTGAGCCACTGCTACAACAAGGCAATTTGTGGTCATGTATGATGGGATTTTATGATTCATTACTTAATTATTGTGCTGTGCATATGTCTTATTGTGAAATTTGTAAAATGCTAACTACAATTTAATTTAAAAAAATTATTAAAGGAAAAAAGCAAGTGGGTGGGGGTTATGTGGCACACTAGAAGTAAGGGGTTAAAGCTGTATTGACAGCCATAAAAAGTCTGGGCGGGGTTAAAAGGGGAGGGCTGCAGACAGAGAGCTGCAAATTTTTGCAAACTGTCTTTAGATATAACTCCAGGGGAGAATGCATTATTAAGGGGTTAAATTCATGAATGTTCTCACTGGGAATATATCATTATTAGGGGGTTAAATGCATGTTCTCATTGTGAGAATATCATTATTAAGGGGTTAAATGCATGTTCTCACTGGGAGTATATCATTATTAAGGGGTTAAATGTATGTTCTCATTGGGAGTATATCATTATTAAGGGGTTAAATTCATGTCACTGGGAGTATATCATTATTAAGGGGTTAAATTCATGTTCTCACTGGGAGTATATCATTATTAAGGGGTTAAGGGATTAAATTCATGATCTCACTGGGAGGATATCATTATTAAGGGGTTAAATCCATGTTCTCACTGGGAGTATATCATTATTAAGGGGTTAAATTCATGCTGTCACTGGGAGGATATCATTATTAAGAGGTTCAATGCATGTTCTCACTGGGAGAATATTATTAAGGGGTTAAATTCATGTTGTCACTGGGAAGATATCATTATTAAGGGGCTAAATGCATGTTGTCACTGGGAGGATATCATTATTAGGGGGTTAAGGGTTTAAATGCATGTTGTCACTGGGAGTATATTATTATTATTAGGGGTTAAGGGGTTAAATTCATGTTGTCACTTGGAGGATATTATTATTGGGGGTTAAGGGTTAAATGCATGTTGTCACTGGGAGTATATTATTATTAAGGGGTTAAATTCATGTTGTCACTGGGAGTATATTATTATTAAGGGGTTAAATGCATGTTGTCACTGGGAGTATATTATTATTATTATTATTATTATTATTAAGAGGTTAAATGCATGTTTTCACTGGGAGGATATTATTATTAGGGGGTTAAGGGGTTAAATGCATGTTGTCACTGGGAGGATATTATTATTATTAAGGGGTTAAATGCATGTTGTCACTGGGAGTATGTTATTATTATTAAGGGGTTAAATGCATGTTGTCACTGGGAGGATATTATTATTAGGGGGTTAAGGGGTTAAATGCATGTTGTCACTGGGAGTATATTATTATTAAGGGGTTAAATGCATGTTTTCACTGGGAGGATATTATTATTAGGGGGTTAAGGGGTTAAATGCATGTTGTCACTGGGAGTATATTATTATTATTAAGGGGTTAAATGCATGTTGTCACTGGGAGTATATTATTATTTAAGGGGTTAAATGCATGTTGTCACTGGGAGCATATTATTAAGGGGTTAAATTCATGTTCTCACTGGGAGGATATTATTATTAAGGGGTTAAATGCATGTTCTCACTGGGAGGATATTAAGGGGTTAAATGCATGTTGTCACTGGGAGTATATCATTATTATTAAGGGGTTGTTATTATTAAGTGGTTAAATGCATGTTGTCACTGGGAGTATATCGTTATTATTAAGGGGTTATTATTATTAAGGGGTTAAGGGGTTAAATGCATGTTGTCACTGGGAGGATATCAATATTATTAAGGGGTTGTTATTATTATTAAGTGGTTAAATGCATGTTGTCACTGGGAGTATATCGTTATTATTAAGGGGTTAAGGGGTTAAATGCTTGTTGTCACTGGGAGGATATTATTGTTAAGGGGTTTATGCATGTTCTCACTGGGAGTATTATTATTAAGGGGTTAAATGCATGTTCTCACTGGGAGTATATTATTATTAAGGGGTTAAGGGGTTAAATGTATGTTCTCACTGGGAGGATATCATTATTAAGGGGTTAAATGCATGTCCTCACTGGGAGGATATTATTATTAAGGGGTTAAATGCATGTTGTCACTGGGAGTATATCACTATTATTAAGGGGTTATTATCAAAGGGTTAAGGGGTTAAATGCATGTTGTCACTGGGAGTATATCATTATTATTAAGGGGTTGTTATTATTAAGGGGTTGTTATTATTAAGGGGTTAAATGCATGTTGTCACAGGGAGTATATTATTATTAAGGGGTTAAATGCATGTTCTCACTGGGAGGATATCATTATTATTAAGGTGTTTTTATTATTATTAAGGGGTTAAATGCATGTTGTCCCTAGGGAGGATATTATTATTAAGGGGTTAAGGGGTTAAATGCATGTTGTCACTTGGAGTATATTATTATTAAGGGGTTAAATGCATGTTCTCACTGGGAGGATATCATTATTAAGGGGTTAAATGCATGTTCTCACTGGGAGGATATTAAGGGGTTAAATGCATGTTGTCACTGGGAGTATATCATTATTATTAAGGGGTTATTATTATTAAGTGGTTAAATGCATGTTGTCACTGGGAGTATATTATTTAGGGGTTAAATGCATGTTGTCACTGGGAGTATATTATTATTAAGGGGTTAAATGCATGTTCTCACTGGGAGGATATTATCATTAAGGGGTTAAATGCATGTTCTCACTGGGAGGATATTATTATTAAGGGGTTAAATGCATGTTGCCACTGGGAGTATATCATTATTATTTAGGGGTTATTATTATTAAGGGGTCAAATGCATGTTGTCACTGGGAGTATATCATTATTATTAGGGGGCTAAATGCATGTTGTCACTGGGAGTATATTATTATTAAGGGGTTAAATGCATGTTGTCACTGGGAGTATATTATTATTATTAAGGGGTTAAGGGGTTAAATGCATGTTGTCAATAGGAGTATATTATTATTAAGGGGTTAAATGCATGTTGTCACTGGGAGTATATTATTATTAAGGGGTTAAATGCATGTTGTCACTGGGAGTATATTATTAAGGGGTTAAGGGGTTAAATGCATGTTGTCACTGGGAGTATATTATTATTATTATTATTAAGGGGTTAAGGGGTTAAATGCATGTTGTCACTGGGAGTATATTATTATTAAGGGGTTAAATGCATGTTGTCAATGGAAGGATAGTATTATTAGGGGGTTAAGGGGTTAAATGCATGTTGTCACTGGGAGATTATTATTATTACGGGTTAAGGGGTTAAATTCATGTTGTCACTGGGAGATTATTATTAGGGGGTTAAGGGGTTAAATTCATGTTGTCACTGGGAGGATAGTATTATTAGGGGGTTAAGGGGTTAAATTCATGTTGTCACTGGGAGGATATTATTATTATTATTATTAGGGGTTAAGGGGTTAAATTCATGTTGTCACTGGGAGGATATTATTATTATTAGGGGATTAAGGGGTTAAATTCATGTTGTCACTGGGAGGATATTATTATTATTAGGGATTAAGGGGTTAAATTCATGTTGTCACTGGGAGGATATTATTATTATTATTAGGGGGTTAAGGGGTTAAATTCATGTTGTCACTGGGAGGATATTATTATTATTAGGAGGTTAAGGGGTTAAATTAATGTTGTCACTGGGAGGATATTATTATTAAGGGGTTAAATTAATGTTGTCACTGGGAGGATATTATTATTAGGGGATTAAGGGGTTAAATTCATGTTGTCACTGGGAGGATATTATTATTATTAGGGGGTTAAGGGGTTAAATTCATGTTGTCACTGGGAGAATATTATTATTATTATTATTATTATTATTAGGGGATTAAGGGGTTAAATTCATGTTGTCACTGGGAGGATATTATTATTAGGGGGTTAAATTCATGTTGTCACTGGGAGGATATTATTATTATTAGGGGGTTAAATTCATGTTGTCACTGGGAGGATATTATTATTATTAGGAGGTTAAGGGGTTAAATTCATGTTGTCACTGGGAGGATATTATTATTATTAGGGGATTAAGGGGTTAAATTCATGTTGTCACTGGGAGGATACATTATTATTATTAGGAGGTTAAGGGGTTAAATCTATGTTGTCACTGGGAGGATATGATATTAGAGGTTAAGGTTAAACCATGTTGTCACTGGGAGTGGATATTATTATTATTAGGGGATTAAGGGGTTAAATTCATGTTGTCACTGGGATGATATTATTATTATTATTAGGGGATTAAGGGGTTAAATTCATGTTGTCACTGGGATGATATTATTATTATTATTAGGGGATTAAGGGGTTAAATTCATGTTGTCACTGGGATGATATTATTATTATTGGGGGTTAAGGGGTTACATTCATGTTGTCACTGGGAAGATATTATTATTAGGGGATTAAGGGGTTAAATTCATGTTGTCACTGGGAGGATATTATTATTATTAGGGATTAAGGGGTTAAATTCATGTTGTCACTGGGAGGATATTATTATTATTATTAGGGGGTTAAGGGGTTAAATTCATGTTGTCACTGGGAGGATATTATTATTATTAGGAGGTTAAGGGGTTAAATTAATGTTGTCACTGGGAGGATATTATTATTAAGGGGTTAAATTAATGTTGTCACTGGGAGGATATTATTATTAGGGGATTAAGGGGTTAAATTCATGTTGTCACTGGGAGGATATTATTATTATTAGGGGGTTAAGGGGTTAAATTCATGTTGTCACTGGGAGAATATTATTATTATTATTATTAGGGGATTAAGGGGTTAAATTCATGTTGTCACTGGGAGGATATTATTATTATTATTAGGGGATTAAGGGGTTAAATTCATGTTGTCACTGGGAGGATATTATTATTATTAGGGGGTTAAGGGGTTAAATTCATGTTGTCACTGGGAGGATATTATTATTAGGGGGTCAAGGGGTTAAATTCATGTTGTCACTGGGAGGTTATTATTATTATTATTAGGGGGTTAAGGGGTTAAATTCATGTTGTCACTGGGAGGTTATTATTATTAGGGGGTTAAATTCATGTTGTCACTGGGAGGTTATTATTATTATTATTAGGAGGTTAAGGGGTTAAATTCATGTTGTCACTGGGAGGATATTATTATTAGGGGGTTAAATTCATGTTGTCACTGGGAGGATATTATTATTATTAGGAGGTTAAGGGGTTAAATTCATGTTGTCACTGGGAGGATATTATTATTATTATTATTATTAGGAGGTTAAGGGGTTAAATTCATGTTGTCACTGGGAGGATATTATTATTATTAGGAGGTTAAGGGGTTAAATTCATGTTGTCACTGGGAGGATATTATTATTATTATTAGGGGATTAAGGGGTTAAATTCATGTTGTCACTGGGATGATATTATTATTATTATTATTAGGGGGTTAAGGGGTTACATTCATGTTGTCACTGGGATGATATTATTATTATTATTATTAGGGGGTTAAGGGGTTACATTCATGTTGTCACTGGGATGATATGTAAATAGTGATTTGTGTTGTAACCAGGTGGCTCTCCTGAGACTCTGACTTGGCCCCGCCCATTTTAGATCTGGCTCCACCCCTTCCCCTCATGAGCAGCTACCTATCGCTTTCTTCCAAGTAGCCCCGCCCCCTCTCTTTGGCGGGAAATTCTGAGGCGAAACAGAGAGAGTTTACCCCCAGAAAGGCAGCAACAATCCATCATCTCCAGTCAGACTACTGCACAGCAAGGATGGGCACACTGGGTGGGGGGGGATATAGGGGGCTGTATTATTAGGGAGGCTGTATTATCTGGGAGTAGGGGGATATAGGGAGGCTGTATTATCTGGGAGTAGGGGGATATAGGATGATGTATTATGTGGGAGTGGCACTCTCACTAGTTGATGTTTAATAACTATTCTTCCACCAAGTTGGAAGTAAAGTTTTGTGGGTTTATTTCCAGAGTCGTCCATGTCCCAGTGCTAGGAAGGTGTATACCAATTTATGTTGATCATTGGATGGAGGCAATGTTTAATGTGAAGGTATACCAATCTCTCTTAACCTCTGCAGAGTATACCTGCCCTGTTCCAGCCCATGCAGTGGCCCTTGAGTTCGAAAGGCTACTGCCCAGTTTGGATAAAAAAGGGGTTACATTATTCTTATGTATTTAGACTGTGGAGTATCCCATTAAAATTCAAACAAGAGGTTAACGGGGTTAATAGAGCAATACAATGGGCTTAGGATAAACACACAAGGAGGTGAGGACAAAACATTATAGCCCATTATTGGATGGTGGGAATACACTGAACAAATATTTGGATGGGGTCTCCAACAGAGGGGTTGCAGTGACAATGCTAAGTGTCAACAGTGAACTGACCATGCCAAATGGGCTCCTACAGGCAAAGGATTATATCTTCTCTACAAAGGTCCTTAGACAGGGATTATTCTCTCCAGGCCCATTAAATAGAGCTTATAAAGCTCTATAAAGTGTGTGTGTTCCTTTAGCACTATTGTGTTAATAATCTGCACTATTATTGTGTCCTTTCTTTAAGATATTTATTTTTGGATACCGTCCTTTGCCTATACGTTAGTAACTGGAAGTACCAGCGCTGTTCACCTTGTATTGATCTGTTTTTTTCACAAGGGTGGGGGAGCTCCTTGTTGGTGAATTGCAGCTATTACACCAGATAGAGTGCTTATTTCTCTTTTATCATTATATATTCTTGTTGTGTGTTCATGTCATGCCAACAGATGTACACTTTATCATGGATTTAGCCATGGGGTAGACTTATATTGGGTATGGCGTAGAACCTAGTGCAAACTATTACACAACAAATAGACAAGCCATATACCGGTCCTTAGAGCTAAAAGTAGGGGAGTCGGAGAGAATGCCGAGGTCAAAGACAATAGAAATACGGATGAACAATGTAACAAGTCATGATCAAAGGATGCCAGAGATCAGGAGACTTGAGTAAACAAACTAAGTAGAAACTACAAGGAACACTCTTGGGTTACTAGAACCACAACAGGGCAACATGGAGAGGTAAGTGTGTGTGTATATATCGCATAACTTAACTTCGATTTGTCTTCGTCATAGGGGAATTCTAGGGATGTGCATGGGAAAAATATTTGGTTCGGGTAAGTGTAGGGTAGAGTTAGGGTTACCCTACCCCAACTCTGTCCTCTTTTGCCACTTTTCAGAAATATGAAGCACTTCGGCATTTCCGAAATTCGGCATTCTGAAATTCGGCACTTCGGACATTCGGAACGAAACGAATTGCACATGTCTAGGGAATTCCTTATGATTTGTGCACAGTAAAACTCCCTTATCAGCATTTGTCATCATTATGCGCTGAATTTGGTCTGGGGAATTCGCCATTAATATCTGGATTTGGTCTAGTGAATTTGCCGTTCAGTGTCCCTGTTAACTCCATGTTGCTTGAGCGTTCATCGTAGAGAATGCCTGGGGATTCGAGTGAGCGCTATGCGATCCTAACCACTTTGGAGTTTTGGGTGTCAGAGAATTCTCAGCTTCATTTATGCTTGAAAACAGCTAAAGAAATACCAGTGGGACTGCACCTGTAGCCCACTAGCACCATAGCCAAAACAATGAACTGTAGTGGTTATGGTTCTGGGAGTATCTATTTAAACACTAATACCTTCTGTGGGGTCAATTACCAAGACAAAATCCAAATCCAATAAAGTTAGTAATTTAGAAGACAGCATAAAAGGTAAATTTAGGCAGAGCTCAGGGTAGGAAGAGAGTGATTACAGTCAAAATGGGCCAAGTTCATGATAATAGAAATTTTCAGAACTACTAATCACACCAAACATAGCCAAATACACTTCAGGGTGCAAGCCAGGGGGATATGGTAGAATTTCCAACATGGAATCCTGGCATTTGGATGACGCAGTTGACTAAGCAACATGAATTGTTAGTTTGAACATCCAGAATCCATCCAACATTGTTTAAACTGAGCCGGGTGAAAATCACACCTAACAGAAGATGATTTAGGAGGATTTATTTGCCAGTGAACTGATGCATTAAAAACTGAATTGCAAAATTAGACTAAGTTAGCCAATCTCTGGCAATAGCTAACGTGGTGATATATTCAGAATCACACTGACTTACATTTCACTATTCAGTTTTTCAATCTACAATTCGTTGTTTAGTAAATAAACCCACATCCAGGGACTAATCTTTTTATCCATTTTACATCAAGTCTGGTATTAGCTGATGTCTTTCATTCTGTTACGGCATTCTGTGTATGGTATTCAGTTAGAATAAAATAGTGAATGTGTCACAGCGAGGATAAAAAGCGATTCCAATCTTCCATTCTTCCAGTTTCTCTGCCTCCCCCCGGTCTGCCGGCTCTGACACACAGATGTTAACCTGTGAGACACCCGATGATCAGTGAAGATCTATTTGAAAAGAGAGTGAGTAACAAAGTACCTATCACGCTTCAACAGGGAGAGGGCGTTTGACATGACTAAGTGGACTTGTATCAGGGACATGTGTTTAGTGTGTGGGGAAAATCTGAATGTTTCCATCCAAAGCGTTGCCAAGAAATTCATGAATAACTTGTAACATTTCAACTTTCATTGGTGATCAGCTGCTAATGTCTAAATATTATCACTTGGAATAATTTATCAGGATTATATCATCAATTGCGTTAGTTACATTCAGGTCAGAAGGAGAATCTGTACTAAGCTGATTAGAACGTAAATTTTAATTTAATTATGTTATGGATGCATGCGTACGTTGCAAGATTCTGGTTAACGGTCTGTGCTCCAGTAGGCTGTTCTAGTAGACTTGCATTTCAACAGTGTATTATAACTCCAGCTATAAGGTTATGGTGTAAGGGAGGTCCCCTGTCTCCCCGCACACAGTGTATTATAACTCCAGCTATAAGGTTATGGTGTAAGGAGGTCCCCTGTCTCCCTGCACACAGTGTATTATAACTGCAGCTATAAGGTTATGGTGTAAGGAGGTCCCCTGTCTCCCTGCACACTGTGTATTATAACTGCAGCTATATGGTTATGGTGTAAGGGAGGTCCCCTGTCTCCCCGCATACAGTGTGTTATAACTGCAGCTATAAGGTTATGGTGTAAGGAGGTCGCCTGTCTCCCTGCACACAGTGTATTATAACTGCAGCTATAAGGTTATGGTGTAAGGAGGTCCCCTGTCCCGGTCTCCCTGCACACGGGGTATTTTAACTTGAAGGAAGAGAAACTGGTACCAACAAAAGATTATGGCTCCCTTTTTCCATTTTTTTTATTTTTTTTTTTTTATCAGAAGGTAACATTTAACATAAGATCAAATCATAGTGCGTAGTTCATTATTCATCGCTTACTTTCTGAGATGGAGCTCTGTGTGGTCAGTATGGTAACCTATAACCCTCACAATTAAGAAGCAAAATGTAGATGTAAGTTCATTTCAGCAGGTCCTTCTGGATCTGTCAACATTATTTTCCATGTAAATTACTAATTATTTATCCCCTCTGTATAATTGTAAAGTGCTGAAAAAAATCTTGGCGCTGTAGAAAGGCTACTAATAATAATTGACAGGGAGCCAAGATGGATGCAGGGCAGAGGTAAATGCAGTGTTACGGATCTCTACATTTAATTTTATTAAGATCTCACAAACACATGTATGTTAAAACTAGGGTATAAGAAAGCATAAGAATGCTGTGAAACACCAGTTTACCTTTAAATGTTTGTTTATATCAGTGATATATCCTTTCCGGCCACTTTAATAATAATTCTGCAGTGCTGGTAGAAAATTGCATTAGCCATACTACTAGGAAAGCATAGTTGGATCCTTGGACCAAGGCAGAAAAATTTCGTAGCCAGTCTGGATAGCAGATCTTCAAAGCCCTTTGAACTCTGCAAAATGCCAACTACCAAGGGATAGTGCAAAGTTTAGTGTTCATGCAAGAGGGCATAAATCAAGAATGGCTTTGTTACAAGAAAATAGGATATTCTAAACTTGCTTTTACTGTTTTCGTAATTATGTAATGTTGTAGTTTTAGTAAGTTATGTAACTGCAAACCTAATTAGCAAGTGGAAGATTTAGTGTCATGCAACCATTTTTCCCAATTTTTTTTTTTTTTTTGATGCTGATCACATTACCTAATTCAAAGAAAAACTACTGGGATTATATTAAACACTTCACTGTATAAAGTAGCTGCTAATGAATACATTGCATACAGTAATACATCGTAACAAGACACTGCATTTTCATTTCAGAAACAACATATAGCGATCCTCTCCATGACAATGTGATTTTTATAGATAGATAAATGCTGGGGCAAAGTTCTATATGTAGAGCATTGGTAAAATTCTAGTCTATTGGTTTCCATGGTAATTGCTCACTTTTAGAGCTGTTTACAATTTTTAGAGCAAGTTGCACCATTAATAATGAATATCAGTTATTGCATCATCATTTATTGATTACCTGCCGAAGACAATACATTTTTATTATGCAGGGCAAGCAAAATATGGCACATGTTTTATAAAGGACAGCAACTTGAACAGAGGTATTTATGTCCTAGAGAGGTGCATATATATATCTAAAGTCAGTGCTGTTGATTTGATTGTGATGAAATAATTTTGTTTTACTCTAAAATACTCCTACCGTTTTTGGTATATATTGCACGCTTTTCAAGGTAATATCCAAGTGAAGCTAACATTCATTTTCATTTTTTTTTTTTTCTAGTGTTCATTAGGTAACTTAAAGGGACATTACAGGCACCCAGACCACTTCTTCAAATTTGAGTGGTCTAGGTGCCAACTCCCACCACCCTTAACCCTGCAAGTGTAATTACTGCAGTTTTTATAAACTGCAATAATTACCTTGCAGGGTTAAATTCTCCTCTAGTGGCTGTCTATCACTATGCATTAAGACCTCCAGTGTTGCGGGAATCCCCAAAGGAAAGCATTGAAGAATGCTTTCCTATGGGGAGGTCTAATGCGCGTGCGGCCATTGCCGCGCATGCACATTAGGTCTCCTGTCGGCGTGGGAGGAGCCTGACCCAGCTCCGAGGGACATTGGCATTGGATTCAGGTGAGTCACTGAAGGGGTTTTAACCCTTCAGCAACATGGGATGGGGGCTGGGAAGGAGAGGGGCACTGCAGGGTCTTGCAGTGCCTGGAAAATGGATATGTTTTCCTGGCACTGGAGAGTCCCTTTAAGCAACTCAGCAAGCTAGCTCCCTGATCATTCCTGATTCTGCCTTGTAGTATCTTCAGTGATCACCTGTATTTGGCTCTTCTTTTCTTACTTGATAATCAGATACAATATCGATCAGTCATTGATCGGTACTACTGATACTGACAAATATATGAAATATATTAGACGAACTCATGGTATTCCATGATCACACTTGACATACATTCGCATTACTCAATGTTTTTAAACATTCACTTTTGCTCAGCATATGCAGCTAGATGGATGACATCATTCTACATGGTGTGTGTGTGTGTGTGTGTGTGTGTGTTATATGTATAATATAAAGGGTATAGTTACAATGTGTAGGGTATATGATGAGTGTATGTGGGCATATTTATAATGTGTAGTGTATGTTGCCGTATTCTGCTTGTTATTCATACTGCAGTTGCTTTGTATCATTGTATTTGTGCGTATATGCGCTATTATATTGTATATGTTCATGTGTAGTTAGTGGTATTGTGTCCCTATGAATGTGGGCTGTGTATGGGGACTGCTTATGGAATTGTATGTGTGGATGGAAATGTCACATTGTGTGTATGTGTGGGGCTGTTTGGGGTATTGCATGTGAGACCCTGCATGTGGTATTGTGTGCATGTATGTGGATTGTTAGTTTTGTTGCGATTGTGTATGTTCGTATGTGGGCTGTTTATATTATTTGTATGAGGGCGGGTTATTGTGCATTTCTGTGTATCTAGCAGTGTGGGTGGCTTCCCTGGAGTGCAGTGGGGACCATGATGACCAGGTCAAGGACAGGAGCTGCAATAGCAGCTGTGGGCTGCTCTACTCCAGTGTAGATTCCCATTCACAAGTGTTAGGAGGCAGTGCTCTGACATCACTTCCTCTACATGCTGCAATGCATAAATTGAGGATTTTCCTTCACCACCTTTTCGGATTGGCAAATATCTGAAGTTTAAATGGGACTCCTGATAGGCCAGACCCTGTTTGACTCTGGCAGCCTCAAGTGCCATATGTTGCCTAACCCTGGTATATGATGTGTAGAGATGTCGCGAACCGTCCGTGAACTTCTTGCGAACGGTTCGCCGCGAGCTGTTCGCGGCAAACTCCGGTCAGCTGACACGTCCCGGCCAAACTCCAGCAGACCCTCCTACTTCCTGGACAGCATCCATGTTGAAACATGGATGCTGTCCAGGAAGTAGGAGGGTCTGGGAGGGAGGGTCTGCTGGAAATTGGCCGGGACGTGTCAGCTGACCGGAGTTCGCCGCGAGAAGTTCGCGGACGGTTCGTGACATCTCCTAATGGTGTGTGTGTGTGTGTGTGTGTGTGTGTATATATGTGTAATAGGGTATATTTACAATGTGTAGGGTATGTTGTTATTGGTATTTATATAGCGCTAACTAATTCCGCAGCGCTTTACAATATTATGAAAGGAGGAAATTTACAATAAATGAGACAATGACACAGGAACAATAGGTATTAGGGCCCTGCTCAAACTAGCTTACAGTCTAGAGAAGTTGGGGTACAAATACACAACAGGGCAGCAAGAGTGACCGCCACCAAACAAGGTGGAAAAGTAGCAAAGCTGGAGGTGAGAGGGGAGTATGGCTCTTTTAGGAGAGCGAGAGACAGATCTGGAGAAGTATAGATAAGTTACTCTGGGAGTCCATAAGCAGTTCTAAATAGATGTTTTGAGGGACTTCTTAAATAATTGAAGACTAGGGGAGAGTCTGACGGGGGTAGGCAGGCTGTTCCTAAAGAAGGAAGCCGCTCGCGAGAAGTCCTGCAAGCGCGAGTTAGCAGTAAGGGTGCGAGAAGCAGACAGGAGAAGGTCACCAGCAGAGCAGAGAGACCGAGAAGGGGCATATCTATGAATCGGGGAAGAAATTTAAGAGGGGCTAGAGTTGGTTAGAGCTTTATAGGTAAGGGTTAGTATTTTGAATTGACACCTATAGGATACAGTAAGCCAGTGTAAGGATCAACAGAGGGGCGAGGTATGGGAGGAGTGACGGCTGAAAAAGATCAGCCTGGCGGCAGCATTCATTACAATTTGTAGCGGGGCAGTTCAGCTTTTGGGGAGACCAACTAGGAGAGTTACACTAGTCCATGCGAGAGATTACCAAAGCATGAACAAGCTCTTTGGCAGCTTCTTGCTTAAGAAAGGGGCCGATGTGGGTGATTATTTCTAAGGTGTAATTGACATGTTTTAGCAACATACTGGGTATGTGGCGCAAAGGTGAGGCCAGGATCAAAGATAATACCAAGACAACGAGCTTGCAAGGATGGACTGATACAAGCACCATCGACTTGCAGGAAAAGCGAAGGAGGAGGATCGGCATTATGAGGGGGGGGGAGGGGGGAATAAGAAGCTCTGTTTTAGAGAGAGAGTTTCAGAAAGCAGTAAAGTCTTTCTAGAAGTTTTGAAGAAAATTAAAGCATGAATATGGGTCGATAGTTGGAAGGGGAAGACTGGTCTAGGGATGGCTTTTTTTAGGATGAGTAAGACCGTAGCATGCTTAAGGGGAGCAGGGACAACACCACATGAAAGAGCAGTTTAGGATGTGTGTTAATAATGGTACAAGGGTGAGAGAGATCTGATGAGCTGGGAAGGTTCAGGATCAAGCGGGCAGGTGGTGTGACGAGAGGAGAAGCGAAGCTATCCCCTGTTCTGTAGCTGGGGAGAAGGCCTGAAAGGTAGGAAAGGTACGGTCCATGTGTGGTTGCGAGAGGGAGGAGCAAAGGGGAGCAAATTCTTTCCTTAACTATTCAATCTTGTAGACAAAGTAGCATTCAAGGCTATCTGCTGAAAGGTCAGTTTGAGGGGTGGCTTGAGAGAGTCGAAGGTATTAGAGACACCTGGGATTGCATGAGCATGAACTAACGAGAAGAAAAGTAGGATTATTTAGCAAGGGTGAGGGTTGTGCTATATGAACACCGAATGAATTTCTAATGGAGGAACTCAGCGTTCAGCTGAACGGGAGCATCTCTTATGGTAGCGGTTCGATTTAGTGTGTGCCATGGTTGAGGGCGCGTCTTCCTTAAGGCGCATCTTTGGAGCGAGGCTGCAGCATCCAGGGCGGAGGTGAGGGTAGCATTATATTAGAAGATAGCCAGAGAGGGACAGGAGAAAGTGGGGATGAATGAGAGTTTGGAATGGAGATCAGCTGAGAGTTGCTGGAGGTCAAGAGAATTCAGGTCCCTTTTAAGTTGAGGGGGGTAAGGGTGAGACTGTTGAGTGAGGAAGCTTTCAAGAACAAATAAGAGATTGTGATCTGAGAGAGGAAATGGAGTGTTGTGGAGTTTAGAGAGTGCATGCATTAGAAAAAAATAAGATGGAGTGTATTACCAGCTACATGTGTGGGAGTATTAACCCACTGTGGAGATGAGGTAATAGAAAGGAGTTTGTAAGCTACTGAGGTCAGGGTTGGGTTAATGGGAATGTTGAAATCCCTGAGAATTAGGGAAGTGATATTACTTGAGAGGAAGTATGAAAGCCAAGCAGAGAAATGGTCAAGGAATAGGCTAGAGGAACCAGGGGGTGATAGAGAACAGCTATGTTAGCAGAGATGGGTTTGAACAGACAAAATGAGTGAATTTCAAAGCTGGGAAGGGGGGGTGGGGGGTAGGCAGAGTTTTAAAGGAGTGGGGTGAAAGCAGAAATCCTACACCACCACCTTTACTCTCAGACTCTTTGGTTGTGGGTGAAGTGAAAACCACCAAAGGATAGTGAGGCATGGTAACAGTATCAGAGGGAGAGAGCCATGTTTCCATTCGTGCAAGTAGGTTTAGGGATGATGGATATATAGAGTTATGGAGCTCCCCCTTCTTATCCTCTATGCACTGCTGGTATCCCAAGGCGGGTTTTAGGGTGCTGTGGGGTGCAGCCTCAGGGAGGGTTTTTGGGAGTGTGAATTTAAGTAGGTGAGCTCAGGTTCAAAAAGTTGTATGTAGGGACAAGTCGAGAGTGGGGCGCAGAAGCAAAGTGACTTGGGAAGCTATTAATCTACTTAGTGCGATGTAATGGCTTAAGATAGCAATGGGGTGCACTTGCTGAAGGTGTAGTTTGGGATCCATTGAGAGAATAGATGGCAGTGGGGTTCATACACGAGTTTGTGGGTGCAATGGGCTTGGTGGGGGGAGTGATCTACACAATGTTTTTGCGGGAAGCAGGGCTTTAGCGAACAGGAGTTTGTGGATGCAACGGGAGTTTAGGGGGAAGTAAGATTTCAGGGGACAGTGGGATCCATGTATGGTTTTAAGGTCCATTCCAGGGTTTCAGAAGATGATGTGGGAAGTAAGGTCCATTCTTTTAGGGTACATGTCCAGCTTTCAGAGAAGTGGGTCCATTCCACGGTTTTGCTGCCCATGTTAGTGTTTTAAGAAGCAATGAGGTCCATTTAGGGGTAAAGCCCAGGTTTCTGGCTGCTGCTGCAGTGCGATCCATGCTGGGCTTTGGGAAGGCAGTAAGTAAGGTTAATGCTGCATTTGGGGTTCCATGCTCAGGTTACAGAGTACAGTAAGGTCTATGCATGATTATGGCATCCTTGCCAGGGTATTGGGGGGCAGTGAGCTCCACTTCCACGTTTAAGTTGCAATGTGATCCATGGCCAGGTTTGGGGTTCCAAGCCATGGTTTGTGTGATCCATGGCCAGGTTTGGGGTTCCAAGCCATGGTTTGTGTGATCCATGGCCAGGTTTGGGGTTCCAAGCCATGGTTTGTGTGATCCATGGCCAGGTTTGGGGTTCCAAGCCATGGTTTGTGTGATCCATGGCCAGGTTTGGGGTTCCAAGCCATGGTTTGTGTGATCCATGGCCAGGTTTGGGGTTCCAAGCCATGGTTTGTGTGATCCATGGCCAGGTTTGGGGTTCCAAGCCATGGTTTGTGTGGTCCATGGCCAGGTTTGGGGTTTCAAGCCATGGTTTGTGTGGTCCATGGCCAGGTTTGGTGGTGCAGTGTGTTGTACATGGTTTGTATGCTGAATGCTCATGTGTATGGGTGCTATTTGGTCCCTGGTCAGGTTTGGGGGTGTATGCCAAGGTATGATTTGGGGTTCCCTGCTCTTGGTTTAGGGGGGGTCCCAGCTCAGGTTTGGGGGTGTATGCCCAGGTTTAGGGGTCCTCTGTCAGGTTTGGGGGTGTATGCCCAGGTTTGGGGGTCCCCGGTCAGGTTTAGGGGTCCGCTGTCAGGTTTGGGGGTGTATGCCCAGGTTTAGGGGTCCCCGGCCAGGTTTGGGGGTGTTTGCCCAGGTTTGGGGGTCCTCTGTCAGGTTTAGGGGTGTATGCCCAGGTTTAGGGGTCCTTTGTCAGGTTTAGGGGTCCTTTGTCAGGTTTGGGGGGTGTATGCCCAGGTTTAGGGGTCCCCGGCCAGGTTTAGGGGTCCCCGGCCAGGCTTGGGGATGTATGCCCAGGTTTATGGGTCCCCGGCCAGGTTTGGGGGTGTATGTCCAGGTTTGGGGGTCCTCTGTCAGGTTTGGGGGTGTATGTCCAGGTTTGGGGGTCCTCTGTCAGGTTTGGGGGTGTATGCCCAGGTTTGGGGGTCCCCGCAGCCTCCATCCCCCAGCATTGCGCAATGATACTGCGGCTCTGCGCACCGCGCGCTGCAACCTAACCTGAAACGGGTCAGTCGGACTTCGACTACCGACTGGCACCTCCCCCGACCAATCAGCGCCCACTCCGCCCCGCCCCGGCCAATCAGCGCCCACTGTGCTCCGCCCGGCCAATCAGCGTGTCCCGGGGGCGGGGCGAGGCTGTATAGAGCCGGCTAGGCTGCGCCCGGTTGCTGGAGCCCGGACTGGGCTGACATGGAGCCGGGGCAATGAGAAGGACATGGGGCGGCACTGAGTGCACCGAGCCGGGGCTGGCCGGGCGGGCGGGCGGGCTATGATGCGGCTCCGGACTGGTGCTCTGCTATACTATGATTCGCTATGTGCTCACATTGATTGTCAGTGTGCTCAGCGCCCGGGGACTGCGGGGACTGCCGGCTGCTCAAGGTGAGTCAAGTGCAGCTTACTGCGGGCACCTACCGGGGTGGGGGGCACTGTGCTAAACCCGGGGGGTGGGGGACACTATGCTAAACCCAGGGGCCAGAGGAGCCAGCCAGCGCTGTACTGCACCCAGGGGCCAGAGGAGCCAGCCAGCGCTGTACTGCACCCAGGGGCCAGCCAGCGCTTAATTGCACCCAGGGGCCAGCCAGCGCTTAATTGCACCCAGGGGCCAGCCAGCGCTGTACTGCACACAGGGGCCAGAGGGGCCAGCCAGCGCTGTACTGTTATCCTAGCATCCCCGTCAACAGCACTCATTGGGACATGATCTGTACCCATAGGGGTATCCTCACCATCCATAAGGACATTGTCAACACCTACAGCATCACCATCACATTAGCACCCTCAGTGATTTTAGCACCCATAGGGACCTCCCATATCAGCTCCTCAGTATCTTATGTGCACCTTTATCCTCTGCACCCACAGACACACTATCTCCCTTATCCCCTGCATCATCACTCCTATCTGCATCAGCACCCAAAGCAACACCATCAGTACCAACTAATTGTCACAAGCACCAGCCTGTTCCAGTTAGGGCTATATAGCAGGAGCAGTCAATGTAAAATAAGGCTGTACAAGCACAATCCAACTTCCGCAAGTTGCCTTTTCTACTCCTAGCTCTGCATTTTGCTTTTAATCATTGTCATTTGTAGACATGTTGGGAAGATCGATTTACTGCTTTATGTATGTCCTCCTTCTTAAAGGGTCATATTGTAGGGTGAGCCAACATTTATATTGTATTGGAAATGTCTTTTAATCTAGCAAGCAGGAAGGGTTATGAGGAGAAATGTACAATGTTTTAGAAATCCTGCAGTTAAAAATGTAACTGAATGGTTTATCCTTAATGCTTTTTTTAAATGCCCCATCCCATTACAGGGTTTGTTGCATTTGATTCATTTGTATTCATGCCATTGCTAAACTCCTATCTCAATGTCTGTAGACTGGGATTTCCATAGAACCTCTTGCCAATCTTACTACAGGGAAGATCAAATGGTTGAAACAAATTGTAAAAGCATCATGGGTATTCTAGTTCTAAAGAAGTTGGAGTTCCACCCTCTGACCACCCCTGCTTTGCTACCTCTTACTGTGCATCCAGTTATATAGAGCAGAAGGCAATGCTTCTCTCCAGGGTCACTCACAGGCACTGGCTTCATGCAGTTCATGATTGATAAGTGGCTTCTGATAATAGTATAAACTATAAATAGAAGCACTGGCCCAGGGGGCGACTGTCACCCGCTAACCCGCTGCCTGTCATTGTTGCGGACGAGACTGGCTGACTTAATGAGCTGTTTATTGAGCAGGAATGCCTCTTCTTTTTTTTTTTTTTTCTTTTTTTTTTTTAAGTGCAAATGAGGACATGATACATTTGTTTAATTCAGTTTCGGAATGTTGCTATAGATAGGATAGGACAAGGTGCAATTTTATATCCCTCGTAGGTAACATTTCCCTTGTCAGAGGGCAGAGTCTTACTCTGTGGCACTAAAAGGGTTAATGATTTGTAAGTAGACTCATTCCATTTCTGACAGATGTGTGGTAGGATTTACTCACACAAGTATGTAATTTTACGTGGAGGTGTGAATGTACCATATGGAATCATTCAGACGCTGTAATGTGGGGGGTATCTCATAAAGTAATATAGAGGTCACTCTTCACAATAGTACTAACATAGCAGCAGGCCAGTGCAGGGATTTATTTAGCCACCTTAGATGTAATTGGTTCAGGGGGTGGGCAAGTTGATCTCTGGCAAGGTTATGAAAGGGGGTGAGTGTTCCCCAAAACACAGACCTCATCCCTTTTGAGAGTGGTGTGAATCCGATAAAGTTCTTGTTCCCTCCAAATGATGGAGAGCTGTCCATGGTGATGCTAGGTCGCTCACCATTCAGGGACAACAGTAGAAGACAGTATGTGAATTGAATTTAAGAATGAACCCCATTGGAACAGGCCCCACTAGCTGTGCCAGTGGCAGATTGTTTTTTTTTTTTTTTTGGAGTGATACGTCACTCACAGTGCATTTATTAGCATATGTTTGAGTTTAACACTTGGGGTGTTAGAGCAGTATATAGCACCAAGCTGTGTCCTGCTGTACCCACATGGTATTTAAAGGGCACAGCACATCAGCTGGTTTTAGATTTATTCAGGGAACTGGTAGATTTCAGGTTTGTGTTTCGCTGCCCTAGATGATGCCCCAGTTAACTATGATTGTTGTATTTCTGGACTGTAGGGGTCCATGCTCCATTATTCATAAGTGAGAACTGGTAAAGTAAGCTCAGTTTTGCACTTAGTATGGACTATATCCCTCCTCCTAATTTGGAGAGAGGGGGTATTTAACCCTGTCAGTCTTCTCACTCAAGTTGGCATTCGTTGGGTCAGGGCTTGAACCACTTCAAATGCCACAAACTCACTGTATGTGGATATTCATTTTACAGTGCCTCTCTTCAGATTTGATGGATATCTTGTGAAAACCCTTGTCGGTTCTGCAGGTGCCTGCAGAAGAGGGGTTAACTAGATGTAGGTCGGGCGTTGCAATCTAATTTCCAGGCTGTGGTTCCCGTGCTCTTGATCGATGACAACTTGAAGTTCCTGTCCGTAATTGCAGAGATTCGTCTTGATCTAAGGTGACTCTGAGTGCAAAATTCCCATCCACATGCCTGAAACACAAGGATAATTGTAAAAGGTGTCGACAAGTTGTATATAAATAAGCCGTGGATCTGAACTAAAACACAAGATTTTTTTTTTTAATGTATAACAGGATATGTTAACAATAGCTTCTGCTAAGTGGGATAAAAATGGCTGTAGCGGAAATGATAATGCATTGTTGGGAAAGTGGGATGTGTTGACCGGAAAATGAGGTAATGATGTATTTATCGTGAGAATCTAGAATGAATGGTGCACATTGAATACCCCATTCCATACCAGAGAAATGCAGCAGTGAATTTGTGACTAGAATGTGCAAAAATGACAGCTCCAAGGGGGAGTTCCAGCTAATAATCTCATGTTCCTCCCAAAAATGATCTCTACCATGAATACTTTCACAAACTTTTTTTATTTATTTTTTTTTTTTTATTCTGTATTGCAGATAAAATTCTGTTATTTGGCTTTGTTTATATTTCCCCCCCCAGTCAATCTGTTTTTATATTAAGTTATTGGTGCATAAATACTACTTTATATTTCTTTCCGTGATATTTCTTCCTAGTTGCAATATCAAGATTTGAAATGCCTTTCCTTGCAGTGTAACTTGATTGATGGTTGAGGCTGGCCAATTGTCAAGTTACCTATAGTGTGGGATGTGAAAAGTGCATAAGTGAAATTAATACTCTAATGCAGTGGTTCCCAACCCAGTCCTCAAGTACCCCCTAACAACAATCCAGGATTTAGGGATTACCCTGTTGTGTCTAAGGTGTTTTTGAAGAAGGGGAAAAAAATAAATAAATTAGACACAACAGGGTAATTCCTATATCTTGGACTGGTAGGGGGTACTTGAAGAATGGGTTGGGAACCCTTGCTTGAACGTATCCTTACTGAGCCTACAGCAGAAGAGGTTATAAGATAAAGTGTTGTCTTCTTTACCTTACAATAATTTTACAACTGGTCTATTGTTCAGAAACCTGAATAAATGCTGCATGTAGAGATTTTGATAACAGATTTTACTAATAAAAAAACCCCAAATAATTATCTAAGTGTTACTATGTCCATATGTTACTTATTTGTAAAAGCATGGAGCCAAACTTAGCAACTGATACGTTTTGTCTTTTCGCAGTCAATTAAGAGAGCTCCCTTAAATTCTGTACATAAGCCAAGTCTGAGGCGGGCCATCGGGTGGCCCATGCCTATAGGGCCATCCGATGGCAATGTGTCTTCAGGGACCCGATCTGTGCTGCGGTGCTTTAAGAGTGCGACCGGGCCCCTATAATGTCATTGTTGGGAGGAAGTGTCAGCCAGCTGGCCACTTCCTCGCAGCTATCAAAGAGCCATGCGGGAGGAAGACCGCGAGGAGGGGAGTGCAGCATGGGAGATCCTTTTACTCCCAACATCCTGATCCAGCTGATATTACCCCAGGGAAGTACCCTAAAGATAGGAAACAGGAGGGAGGGTGGCTGAATAATGTTCATTTTGCCTGTGTATCTATTTGTCTTTTTTTTTGTAACTGTGTATTTGCATGTGTGACTGTTTGTGTATGTGTGTCTCTGTATCTGCATGTTTGTCCCCTGTGTATCTGTGTGTGTCAGTGTATGTATGAGTGCCATTCTGTGTATGTGCCTAAATCTCTGCATTCAAACACCAACACTACACAAAAATACTGTATTTTTGCTCCATAAGACGCACCTAGTTTTTAGAGGAGGAAACACAGGGAAAAAAAATATTTTCTTACTATGGGACAGTTTGTTCAGAATATATATATATATATATATATATTTATATTTATTTTTTTTCTCCCCGTCCCATAGTGTTCCTTACCACCCACTCCCCTCTCCTGTCCCATAGTGATCTTTAAACCCCTCCTCTCCTGTCCCATAGGGAATTTTAACCCCTCCTCTGTCCCATAGCGAATTTTAACCCCCTCCTCCCCTTGTCCAAGTGTTCTTTTTAATCCCCCTCCTCCCCTTGTCCAAGTGTTCTTTTTAACCCCCCCTCCTTCCCTTGTCCAATAATAAATTACCTGTCTTGTAGCGTGGGCCGGCTTAACAGCGCACACCGTGGTACAGTAACTTCAATTTCAGGTTCCGGTTTCTGGCGTGACTGAAAGGAAGTGTGCACACCTGCATGGAGTGTAGTATGCAGTACTGGAGACGTTATCTCCAGAAGGATATTGGTACTTTAGAGAGCATTCAGAGAAGGGCTATTTGACTGGTTCATGGATTGCAGAATAAAATTTACAAGGAAAGGTTAAAGGATCTTAACATGTATAACTTGGAGGAAAGACGAGACAGGGGGGATATGATAGAAACATTTAAATACATAAAGGGAATTGTGACACACTGCCTGCCACCCTAACCAGGTACCTCTGTCAATTGATGCTCCTAATGCTCACCGAGGACTCCAAGCACTCCACCAGACACAATTAGCCCCGTAGACCCCCAAACTGCTTGGTCAGGGTCTTGCTGTTCTCCACCCACTCTGGACCCAAGACCAGGATCTAGCTTCCAGTGGGTGAACCTCTCCTACTCCAGAAAGCGTAGCAGGAACAGCTCTAATAAGAGCTAGTGATTATACCCAGGGTAGGATTATGATATAGCAACACCCAGAGTGAATATAGCTGTCCCCTCCACACATGAGACGAGGCTATATGTTGAGGGTGAAGAGGAACTGATTTTAATGGTGCCACACTTGGCCTTATCTGACCATCCCCATGCAAGGGGTACGCCCACATGGACCTTGTGGGGAACTGAGTTACAATATTCACAGACCAATAAGAACCATATTCCAATGCCTGACCCTCCCACACACAGCATACAATCCCTCCCCTCTGCCTGGGAGATAATTGAGTCAGACAGTGTATTATCCCAATTATCTCCAGCCAGAGAAAACACCTGTTTCTATAAAGTCTCAAAAGTACCCCAAAATACATAATATCCCACAAATGTTACATCCCACTGATAGCTCTGATCTGGGTGACAAACATATCCATAAATCACCCAGATCAGTTCAGGGGTTCAGGAATTTCCTGGAAGTCATGGTTTTTACTGCGAACCGTGAAGTCTTCATGCCAAAAATAGTTCCAGGGCATTCGCGGTTAAGTCTCCCTGAAGTCTATTCGTGGTTTTGGTCCATGCAAATGGCCGCCAGGGAGCTAGCGTTCCCTCCAAGCACCCGTGACGAGGTTCATTTCTAAACATTTCCTCCCCCCCCCCTCCCAAGTAAAGACTAACCAGGTACCTGACCTTCTGTCGGTCGGCACTTGAGTTAGTCGAGTAGCCCACCCATACACATCTACTTGACCTGGTGCTCTGTACCGTATGTCCCAGGTTGCTGAGTGGGTGTCTGTCAACCCCGACTTCCCTTGTGCTTCCAGGCATGGAGCCGTGAGTACCTGGTGGGCAGAGGCCAGCGGCCGTCTCATCCACTAACCCCAGTACCCGGTTGGGAATTTGATGTGGAGAGGGAGGATCGCCTACCTCCTCCTCCTGGTATTCCTGCAGGGTTGGTTGAGGATCTGGACCGGCCATCCAATATCTCTGTAAGTTTGGTGCAGAGATGACTGTCCCATTTGCACCATTGGGGTCAGAGGTGCTGTCCCCCTGTAATTGGGAAGAGGGACCAACTGTCTCCTCTCATGGTATATCCAGCTGCCGCTGGGGGGGGGACACACACAGTCTGTCTCCTCTCCCTGTAACACACACTGCGCTGGGGAGTGAGACCGACCGTCTCTTCTCCCACCAACACACTCTGCTGCTGGGGAGGAAGGACGACACCCTCCGCTACCTGTACTGCACACGGCTGCTGGGGAGTGAAACATAGAATGTGACAACAGATAAGAACCATTCGGCCCATCTAGTTTGCCCAATTTTCTAAATACTCTCATTAGTCCCTGGCCTTATCTTATATCTAGGATCCCCTTATGCCTATCCCACGCATGCTTAAACTCCTTTACTGTGTTAACCTCTACCACTTCACCTGGAAGGCTATTCCATGCATCCACTACCCTCTCAGTAAAGTAATACTTCCTAAATTAAATTTTTAAACCTTTGCCCCTCTAATTTAAGACTGTCCTCTTGTTGTGGTAGTTTTTCTTCTTTTAAATATAGTCTCCTCCTTTACTGTGTTGATTCCTTTTATGAATTTAAATGTTTCTATCATATTCATATGTTAAGATCCTTTAACCTTTCCTGGTAAGATTTTTATCCTGCAATCCATGAACAAGGTTAGTAGCCCTTCTCTGAACTCTCTCTAAAGTATCAATATCCTTCTGAAGATACGGTCTCCAGTACTGCGTACAATACTCCAAGTGAGGTCTCACCAGTGTTCTGTACAATGGCATGAGCACTTCCCTCTTTCTACTGCTAATACCTCTTCCTATACAACCAAGCATTCTGCTAGCATTTCCTGCTGCTCTTTTACATTGTCTGCCTAACTTTAAGTCATCAGAAATAATCACCCCTAAATCCCTTTCCTCAGATGTTGAGGTTAGGACGCTATCAAATATTCTGTACTCTGCCCTTGGGTTTTACGTCCAAGATGCATTATCTTGCACTTATGCACGTTACATGTCAGTTGCCACAACTCTGACCATTTTTCTAGTTTACCTAAATCATTTGCCATTTGCCTTATCCTTCCTGGAACATCAACCTTGTTACATATCTTAGTATCATCAGCAAAAGACATACCTTACCATCAAGACATTCTGCAATATCACTAATAAAAATATTAAAGAGAATGGGTCCAAGTACAGATCCCAGAGGTACCCCACTGGTGACAAGCCCAAGCTTTGAATATACTCCATTGACTACAACCCTCTGTTGCCTGTCACTCAGCCACTGCCTTACCCATTCAACAATATTGGAATCCAAACTTAAAGAGTGCAGTTTATTGATAAGCCTTCTATGTGCAACAGTGTCAAAAGCCTTACTGAAATCTAGGTAAGCAATGTCTACCACACCACCCTGATCTATTATTTTAGTAACCCAATAAAAAAAATACAAAAATTAATAAGATTAGTTTGGCATGATCTCCCTGAAGTGAACCCATGTTGTCTCTGATCTTGAAATCCATGTGATTTTAGATGTTCAACAATCCTATCCTTTAACATGGTTTCCATTACTTTCCCCACTACTGAAGTAAGGCTTACTGGCCTATAGTTACCCGACTCCTCCCTATTACCTTTCTTGTGAATGGGCACAACATTCGCTTACTTACAATCTTCTGGGACTACTGTTAACAATGATTGGTTAAATATATCTGTTAATGGTTTTGTTAGTACGCCATTAAGCTCTTTTAATAACTTTGGGTGTATTCCATCAGGTCCCATTGACTTATTTGTCTTTACTTTTGACAGTTGAAATAGAATCTCTTCCTCTGTAAACTCACATGTAACAAATGCCTCATTTGTCCTTTTTCCTAATTGAGGCCCCTTTCCTTCATTTTAATCTGTAAATTCAGAATATAAATATTTATTGAGGCCGTCAGCTAGACCGTTATCCTCTTCTACACACCTACCTTCTTTTGTTTTTTATCTAACTAATCCTTGTTTTACTTTCCTTTTTTCATTTTTGTATCTAAAAAATGTTTTGTCCCCCCTTTTTTACTGACTGTGCTATTTTCTCTTCTGTGTGTGATTTAGAAGCTCTTATAACTTGCTTAACCTCTTTCTGCATAATCTTATAAATATAAATCATTCTGTCTTCCTCACTCTGGGTTTTTTTATTTATTTATAATTACTAAATGCTAATTTAAAAAAAAAAAATTTTTTATTTTTTTTAAATTTTTTTTACTATTTTGGCCACATCTGCAGAGTACCCCAGTGGTTTCTTGACTTTTTTGCTTTTACTGATAAGCCTAATGCAATCTGTTGCCATTAGCAGTGTAACTTTTAAATAATCCCATTTCTCTTGGACTCCATTTAAACTGCTCCAGTCTGATAATGACTCCTTTACACATATTCTAATTTTCGAAAAGTTTGTTTTTCTAACGTCTAAAACTTTTTTTTCTTGTGTGGTGTGACTCAGTCACTGTTCTTGTATTAAATCACACTGACTGATGATCACTGGTTACTAAAAGTTCACCTACTGTAAGATCTGATACCAAATCTCGATTTGTTAACACTAAATCTAGTATGGCCTCTTTACGAGTTGGCTCCTCAACAACTTGTTTTAGAGACAATCCCAGTAGGGAGTTTAGAATATGTGTACTCCTGACACAAGTAGCTAATTTTGTTTTTTCCAATTTACATCAGGAAGATTAGTCACCCATGATTATAACTTCCCCCTTCATTGTCATTTTAGCTATTTCCTCAACTAGTAGATTATCTAACTCTTCTATTTGTCCTGGGGGGCCTAAAAATCACACCTACACGAGTTACTGTGTGATTACCAAATTCTAACGTAAGCCAAACGGACTCTATGTTCACCTCACTAACTTTTATTATGCTAGATTTTATGCTATCCTTCACATACAGGGCAACTCCTCCCCCTTTCTTGCCTTCCCTGCCTTTTCTATACAAAGAGTATCCTGGTATTGCTATGTCCCAGTCATTTTTCTCATTATACCATGTCTTAGTAACAGATCTACAAGGTCTAGTTACGCCTGCCACTGCGGTCTGGACCTTGCGGTTTCCAGTTTACCGTCTGGAAGGGAGTACAGTGCTGTGCTGCTCCCCTTTTGCCGCTGTATGTAGCATGGCCAAGCAGTCTTACAGGAAGTGCTCACTAAGAGGGCAGTTCCTGACAGAAGGGTACCACAGCGAGCAGGTACCACGTGTGAGTGGGGCAGAGACACATGTCTGAAACACATGGAGGGGCTGGTGTGGGGGGGGAGGAGAGTGAGACACATCAGTGGGAGCTCCAGGCCAATTTTTTACACCGGTGTCCAGTGGTTCACGCCTCCTGGTTCTAAATGAAAATTTAAGTTGGTCATTGAGTTTGTGTTAGTCATTGAGTTTGAAATGCTTGCTGTAAAGAGACCAAACTTTTAAAATAAATTGAGATTCAAAAGAAGTTCATTGAATGCTCTCCTTTGAGGTAATCTATCGCTATAAGGTTGGAGATGCAACGCGATGAGGAAATCTGAAAGGAGTGTGTGTGTATATATTTTTTTGTAATTTTTGTAATTTTAGAAGGCACAAGAAAATGAACAGATCTACATTTAGTGGCATTTGGAGTTTGTTACGGTTGTCTCGCACAATAAGCGGTAACGTGCTTAAAGGGACACTCCACTGGCCAAATACAAAAATTAATCACTGTTTAGTAGATATAATCTCAATGAAAACATGCATGGATTTAATTATGCATTTTTCTTCCCCAACGGGGTATATCTAAGACAGCTTGCAAAAGCTGCAGATCTCTTGTCTGCAGCCTTTAGAAGCTCTCCCTTTCTAATCCCATCCAGATTTTCTGTGGCTGCCCAATCACAGACTTTCCAATGCAGCTTAATTAGAAGTCTTTTCAAGACAGGTGCTCTGGACAAATGCTGCCTCTTGAGTTTAGCTTTGCAAGTATTGGGTAAGGCATAAGTGTATCACACTTTTTTTTTTTAAAGTAATGAAAGAAAAGGAAAATTGTTCATGCTAGCTTAACTTGCCTATACTTTGAAACACACAACATACGAGATAGGAGAGAAGTCAGTTATGGTGAGTGTGAGACAGAATATGCAATGAATAAACCTTGAGAATTACTGACATAAGGCTCATTCTTGACAGACTATGCTAGTGTGCTTACGATTTTCTAGATTTGAAAACTATTACGGTAAAGCATATGATGCAGAAGTTTAAAAATAATAAAATGTGAAAAACATGCTGACAAAACACCTGAAACTAGGACTGAGCACTGGCAAATCCGTCCACAGGTGGGTTGTATGTCCAGGATGCTATGATTGGGCAGTAGTCCCAGAAAATGCTGCATAAGCGAGAAATGATAAGCAAGGTAAGTAATTCAGCTGATGCCCCTCTGTGAGGCTGATTCCGGCAATGTGCCAGGTGTTCCCAATGGAGACTGCCTCCAGGCTTCCCAGGGGTATAGCAGATGGGAGCTCCATGCAGGTATCGGTGCATAGGGACAAGCTTGCCCCAGAACAGTCCCTTTCACAGTTGGGAGGCAGGTGCCACTCTGGTGTCTCATTCATCTCCTGTTTTGGACCCATATATGCGTCAAGCCTACTGAGCTTTCCCAATTTTGGCATTTTAAACTCTCAGGGAATACGAAGGTCTCTGTAGCAGTCCAGGGTGATCCACCTCTGAGGTGCTATCTGGCCAAGGGCAAGTGGTAATGATGCCCCACACAGCTTCATGTTCAACATCTGTGTGCTTCAATCGGGGATCCTCATGTTGCCTTAGCTAAAAGGCTGAATAGATGCTGTTAAATGCAGGGACCAGGCCTCACATGCGCCGTGGAGTCTTTCACCGTCACTATATTGCATGCAGGAGCTCATAGCAAAGTGGGCTCAAGTCAGTCCCAGATGAAGGTAGGTGATAGAAAGTGCTGGGATATCCCTCAGGAGCCACAGGGATGAGGTAAGTCGACAGGGTTATATAGAGCCAGATTTGTATTAGGATTAGTTCATATTACTTTATTTGCCACAATTCAGTTATCAGTAGAAAATATTGCGGCGATGATGTGTATTAATGAAACGCTTTGCAGACTTGCACGTGAACAATTGCAATACCTGAGGGGTCTTTGTACAGAGAACATAGAATATATGGAAATTTTCTTCTTAGTGGTTGGTATCACTCTGGATCTAGATTTATGCAGGGTTATGCATGCCTGGGAACTATCAAGATTAATTTTTGCATTGCCATATTCACATATGAGATCAAAGGGCCACATTGTCCTATGCCCCTGTTGGCTCCGTATCCTGCAGATTCCAGTGAGTGGTGGTAAAGTCAATAGGAGCGATCAGGGAGTGACTGAAAGCTGATGAAAAACTACTGAGCTCACAGAGTCCTCCATACCTCACTGACTGTGCAACTTCTCCAGCATCTCCAAATATTGGCATAGTTCCGGGAGGAGGCACTCCAGATGGTGTGGACTACATCTCTCACAATGCTCTTACAGCAATAATGCTATCAAAGTCCACAACATCTGTGCCCAAGGCTGACTACCCTGGCCTAGTGAAAGACTAGATTTGCAGGCAGATCTTGCCCCCGTGTCTATCTGATCAGGGAGATTTCAGTTTTACTCTAATCTCTTTCAAAGAAGGGGAAGAATGGTTGGCCTTTACTAGCTTATGTATGTATGTCACTGCAACTGACGCGGACGTTTCAAGGGAATTTAAATTTGCAGATCTTTCTATTAATACTACAACAGAGCCCTTGCAGTCCTTTGCTTGTGTTAATCACAAGAGCTGGTTGGAGAATGTGATTATGTAAGAATGGGCCCCTCTTCTCATCCTGAATTGGTATATTCCACCAGAAGTGAACCAAGCAGTCTAGATCCAAAAGTAGGTCTGTCATCATTTTGCTCACAGAATAATACAATTTAGCAAAATCTGAAGGCTTATTTAAACTTTTCATCAAATTATAGTAACATGCAATGTAACTGATGACAAAAGCCAGCCAGCAGTAAAGTTATAGTGTTTGTTTAAGCAATGTAAGTTAAGTGTTCTTGCATAGCAAGACCACTTAATGTTATCTCACATATATATTCTTATTATAGCCAAATTTACCACCCTAATTCCTCCCACAGTTTTTACACTACATATACAGTAATATACAGAAACGTGCGGATTGTTCCCGATTGGTGTGCTATTACTTTGTGGAACGTTTCACGGAATGGTTCACGAAATATCGTCGTTTTTGTGGCGAAGTTGGTCCCATAGGAATGAATGGCAAAATGTTCAATACTAGAGTGGGAGCTAGCAAAAGCTGAAAAATCAGGACATGATTTCTAAACTGCCACCACTACCTCGTTTTCAAGCCCACCTTCACAAATCTTATATCAAAATGTTCAGCTATCCCTGCTGCCACTAAACATGTCCACGGCTAAGCCATAGTCCTGATAGTTTTCACAATATGACCATTTGTTTGCAACTCATGCTGTCCATTGACATTCATTGAAACTCCACTCTAGCCAGCTCAAATTTGAAGGGCAATTTCTAAACTGCAACCGTTTGAAGATGGCAACTGCCAAAATACTCTGACCTGTGCCAGTCTGGAGCAGTAAGTGATGTCATAGCCAGGGCCTTTTGTACACCTGCCAATGTTTTTATAAATGTATGTTTTAATGTAACTGAAGCACTTTGGGCAACAACGTTGCAAGTAAATGTGCTATATAAATAAATAAAAGTTGAAATGCATTTCTCACTCTATCAAGCTTGCCATGTGCACTTTTTAAATTTGATCAATCATTTGGTTAGTGTAATGTTTACTATCGTTACTCACTCCAAACAGTCCACAAAGTTACTCTGCCCAGTCCAACCTTTCCACAGTTACTCCAGCCACTCCAACCACACAATCTATTAGTTCCTGTTGGCAGTTGGTGGAATGTTCAAGGGATTTAAAAGATTTAAAGCTCTTCTCTGCCCTGTTTAAAATCTGTTAGTTCCTGTTGGCAGTTGGTGGAATGTTCAAGGGATTTAAAAGATTTAAAGCTCTTCTCTGCCCTGTTTAAAATCTGTTAGTTCCTGTTGGCAGTTGGTGGAATGTTCAAGGGATTTAAAAGATTTAAAGCTCTTCTCTGCCCTGTTTAAAATCTGTTAGTTCCTGTTGGCAGTTGGTGGAATGTTCAAGGGATTTAAAAGATTTAAAGCTCTTATCTGCCCTGTTTGAAATCTGTTGGTTCCTGTTGACAGTTGGTGGAATGTTCGAGGGATTTGAAAGTTCTTCTCGGCCCTTGCTGTAGAGTGAGTGAACCACACTCCAACCTTTCCACAGTTACTCCAGCCACTCCAACCACACAACAATTATTTTGGAAACATTTGTTGGAGATTGTAAGGATATGCAGTAACAAATATGTCACTCCCCCCCCCATGTCAATCCTCCCCCTTCTTCTATAAATACATTAAAAGTAGATACATTAGCAAATACAGTACAATCGTAAATATAATGTAGTTTGCAATAATGCCCAATAATAATACCAAGAACGATGTTATAATTTACCAACAAATATACGGAGAGAGGAATGTAGGAACTTTAATAGAATGAAGAAACACAGAATGCTTTCATAATAGAAAGTGACCAAGTAGAAGGTTTTGTGGTAGCCAAAATAATTTGTAGAAAGGGGAAATATCCCACTGGTTGTGCCTTTCAGCTCTCGCCGAAACAAGGCATGTAAGATGAAGCAGTTCCTGTTTTACTATAGCAACGCCAAATTGGGCAAATTATTGGGGAGTGGTGGGGGGTGGAAACAAACCATACTTAAAGCTGGCGTTTAATGCAGAACCTGTTAAATTTGAAATAAATAAAAACTAATCTTTAATAACACCTTGTAGTTGACCAAACCATTTAAAAAAAATAAAAAAATAAGTTAAATTACTCACCACCCAAAAACTACATTAACCAACAGACCAGCTGCTGTGGGTTATAAAAAAATGTTAGGCTTTTAGCCCTCTCCACACATTAACTGATTTCTATACCATGCTTAAACTGTTATTTAAAAAAATTTTTTTTACGGAGTAGCCCTTTAATGCAGGTCGATTTTGGTGAGAATTGGCAGACCATGTTACTTAAGCTACATAATAACCAAAATAATTTGATTTGGCCTTGCCGTCCCCATTGTAATGACATTTCCTGTTGCACGGGAGAGAAGTCTATATATAATATAGCTATCTGAAGAACGGCTTGACTAAGTTAATGCCGGGTACAGAATTAGATTCCCTGTCAAGCAATTCAGGAACCATTGCACTACAGAAATCTTCATTTGATTGGCTCTTATGGATTTATGTATTATGTACTCCGACTTGTATTTCAAATCTGATTCATGTGTAAGGCTGCTAGCAGAGAAACCATTAGTTAATTTGCTGATGTTACAAGTATCGTTGCTGAGCTTACCTAGGCACTGAATCTACGCCTGTCTAGAAAATTAACTTTACTACTAAATGCCAATGTCAGGCTGGCCAATGGGATCATCATATGAACAGATCTGTTACGAGATCCATCTATCAGGGTCTTTTTAATCAGAATCTCTCTCTGTTTTATTAAATCTTATGAATAGCTCATCCAAAATGATACATATTTATTACAGTGTTAATTATATAATGGAATCTCAAAAAATATTTTAAGTTTATTTGAAAAGCTTTCCAAAAATATTCAATTGAGGCACATGAGAAAGTTGTATATAGTGGAGATTTAAACAGCCTGGCTTGTTTTAAATCACAAGAGGATAATTTATAAGGAACAGCGCAAACATTTGGAACATTCATTTGATTTATTTGTTTATTATAACTTTGCTATAGAACTGTAACTGTTATCTTTACACTGAATCCCATACTTTAATATGTTTCGGAGATTATATGGGGAGATGACTTTGCTATAGGACTGTAACTGTTATCTTTACACTGAATCCCATACTTTAATATGTTTCGGAGATTATATGGGGAGATGAAATGGTCAGATTAGTCTTGCGGTTATTCACTGAAGTGAGCACTGATGTGAATTCAAAATTGCAGTTCAAATTCCAGGCCAAAATAGTTGTGTGTTATTTATATATATATTTAATACAAATTATATAATATATGTATACAAAAAATGAATAAGCAAGGCACTCCTCCTAAAATTCTTCTTGTAGTGAATCAAATGCCTGGGTGCAATCCCGCGTCCCAATATACATAAATCAATAAGGGGAGCACACCAGGACTTCAATATAGTGCAAAAAGTATTTACTGTATCCAAAGCATGTTACAAATTCTGTGCAAAGAGAATCAACGTTTCGACCCTGCTCCCCTTATTGATTTATGTATATATATGTATATGTATGTATGTTTTTTTTCCCTCCAGTTTGGCTATTTATAATTTCTCTTTGAATTCACTTTGATTAACTGACAAATCACACTTAAAGGAACACTATAGGGTCAGGAACACAAACTTGTATGTGTTAAAACCACCATCTTCCGCCCCACCCCTTGCTCTCCTCAATATAGTAATATCTAACTTGTATTCAAGTTTGAGCTGGCTCTGCCCCTGATCTGCCTGCTTAGCTGACATCTTCAGAACTGATTCTGTGAGCCAATCACAATGCTTTCCCATAGGACTGGCTGAGACTGTCAAGGAGACAGATCAGGGGCAGGGCCGAACACAGCCCTTGCCAATTACCATCTCCTCATAGAGATGTATTGAATCAGTGCATCTCTATGAGGAAAGGTCAGTGTCTCCATGAAGAGGATGGAGACACTGAATGCCAGTTATACTGTGCAGCACTGCCCCAGGAAGCACCTATAGCAGCCATGTGAGGAGTGGCAAGTGGAGGTATCCCTAGGCTGTAAATTAAACCCTGCATTTTCTCAGAATATACAGTGTTTACTCTAAAAAGCCTGAAGTGACTAATTCTACTCACCAGAACAAATACAATCAGCTGTAGTTGTTCTGGTGACTATAGTGTCCCTTTTAATGCATTCCTCACACTAAAGCTGAAAAAACATAGTTTTGGTCCGCTGCCTCCCTGTTAGAAAACTAAAAGGTGTTTAATTTGAGGAGACTATATTTAAAAGAAGGAAAAACTACCACAACAAGAGGACATAGTCTTAAATTAGAGGTACAAAGGTTTACAAATAATATCAGGAAGTATTACTTTACTGAGAGGGTAGTGGATGCATGGAATAGCCTTCCAGCTGAAGTGGTAGAGGTTAACACAGTAAATGAGTTTAAGCATGCGTGGGATAAGCATAAGGCTATCCTAACTATAAGATAAGGCCAGGGACTGATGAAAGTATTTAGAAAATTGGGCAGACTAGATGGGCCGAATGGTTCTTATCTGCCGTCACATTCTATGTTTCTATCTCACCATTTTTCCAGCTCCGTGCGAGTCTTGTCACAGCTGGTTCTGCATTATGCCACCTCCTTTACTAAAATCATCAAATTTGACTATCTCAGCTAACCCAATGCTTTCTCATAGGAAAGTGTGCCCTGGATCCCTGCCAGAGTTAGAAGTCAAACTGTTTTAAGAACAGTTGACAAGTTGGCAAGATGGCGACGAGTGGTCTCCAAGTAAGTTGTCAGACCATTATTAAACCATTTATTTAATGTAACTTTTTTTTTTTTTTTACGTATACAGCTTTCATACCTTATAGTTAATTCAGGGATTGACTTTCAGCGAGACGACTTGAGAGCATGCAAGAACCTAAAACATCATTGGTCATTAAAGACACAATAAATCAAAAAAGTTTGAAACATCTCTGCTTCAATGTCACTCCAGAGGATGAATCGGAAGAATTTTTTGCAGCTGCAGAAAGTGTAATTCTTTCTGCCTGGACTTGACAGACAGAAAAATATTTTTGTACAAAAATAAATAAAAAATAATTAAGTTAAAAAAAATACAACAAACATATTTTATTTAAATTGCTCTAAAATGTCAATGTATTGCTCTATTAACCTTTTCAGTGCCAGAGATGTACATAATGGGCACTACCGTCACTCAAATAATTAAATGTAAATTTTAGTGATCCATTTACTAAACTTGCTATGAGAAGGACTTGTCATTTGACGCACGCTGACTTATTTCCCCGATCTGGATTCACCGCTTGGTACATTTCAGAAAAAAAAAGGGTTATGTATCAACATGTCTCTGTAAATTTCAGCATGACTGCGACAGCGGACGCTTTGAAATAAGGCAATTCTAACCGAATTAGCTACCAGTGTCTTATATGCACCAAAAAATTATTATTATTATTGTTCAGGAATTTATTTGCATATAAAGCCTAGAAATCATTGAAAATGGCGCTGTGCGTTTAGATGACTAGATTGCACTACAGCTCCCAACCATCCTTTTATCTAGCCTCATTTACACTGTGTGAGAATATAGAAGATTTAAAAAAAAAAAAATTCTGCCCCCCTCACTTCTCATACTTCATACTATCCAGAGATCTTTATACGGACCGTGCAGACGTCAAGGCAACAATATGACCAAATAAATCATAGAGTGTTAAAATGCGTGCTGTTATTTACCAATAATCCCCATCCTTGCCATCATATCTGCAAGGCCCCCAATTCCCCAGACACTGTTAGTAGCTTGATTGGTATAGTAGGACCCCATGAGGTATTGGAGACTGACTGTGAGAATTCAAAGTAAATTTCAAATTTAAGGCAAACGTAGCTGAAATGGAAACATTCTCTAAGTTAACTAAGCTTTCAGCTTGATTACTCCAGCCTTACACTTGAAATTCACTGTGAAATCGTTTTGAATCTCACTTTAGTGCATAAGAAAGGGGATTTGTGATTTTAAGTCAGTATAAAATGTCAGTTAAAAATGTTAAATGCGCTTTGAATAACTGACAATTCATTTAATAAATCACCCTGGTGTGTTTAGAAATCTCTAGTCTAGAAAATCAAAGTCTCTGTGTTGCAGAAACATTCTTAAGGTTTTGATTCCTTTCCGGATTGAAAATAATGACATTTAAAACCATGGAATGAATGTGCTTTTTTATTTTTTTTGGAGCAAGTCTTGGTGTAACGTATGATCATCAGAGGCGAATGTCACATATAACATGCCGCGGATCATTCCGCTGGTGATATTATCCTCAATGTTTGTTTCTTTTTGCAAAGACACATTGTCGGCGGTATGTGACATTAGATTAGGCATGTCATTTCTTCGAAGAAAGAACTAATATGTTCTCTCACTGCTTTGTTGTCGTACAGTGTAAGAATACAGTTGTTGTTCCGGAGACAGGTTGACACTCCTTGCAATACACTGTTTATAGCTAATTAAAAATGATCTCATCTAATTCACGTTTTCCTAAATCGCTGCCGGTAACAAAGCGAGCACTACTCTACATTTATATATTCTCTCTGGAGTTTGTAGATACTGACAAGGTTATTCACTAAGGTGTGAATTGCTGTGAATTCAAAGTAGATTTAAAATGTTAGGCAAAAATAGCCGATTTGGAAAAAGTCTTCAAGCCAGCTATGGTTTTAAGCTAGCTAGGTTAGCCTAACATTTTGAAACTGAATTTCCATTAAGTTACATTTTAATTAGTTACCCTGAAGATGGACCAGTGTAGCATCCTATAATTTGTGGCGTGCTGGAGTTACAGCCCTAAACATTGTGGGAAGTAAAGGTGCATTCACATTAAAGTTATGGTGACTGGAATGTTCCTTTAAGGATACTATGTTGTGTGCCCAGATTGTCTCTTCTATGATGGTCTGTTGGGATCTTCCTTCCCTGTCTGGCAGTAGCTTAGTTGAAGTGTCCCTAACCCCCTTAAAGGTGTGTAAGAGAGCTTGATTTCATCAAGGTCTAGATTTAAAATAATTCACTGCTTCCATATCTGTACTATAGCTTTAAAAAAATATTGAAATCCTAGATGAAGGGGTTAACCTAATCCCAACACTAGAAATATGAAACATTCCAATAATCCGGATCAATAAGTATTTTGAGTTGCACTAATTTTGTTGATAAAACAGACACACTCACTGATACTGCAACCCTCACACACATTTTCACACCCGATCACAAATTATTTGTTTGATTTTAATTTGGGAGAGCTGGAGTGGACCCTTTCCTGCGGTCCAACTCTGCGTCCTATTCCGGCCCCCCGGCTACGGGGAACTCAAGGGAGCAGAGCAAGAGCCGCCCGCCTGCCTCCATGAGCCGGCCGCCCACCTCCGATCTCAGTCAGCCAGTCACCTCTGGGGCTGAACGGGCTGGCAAACAACCAGCTGCCAGGACAAAGTCCCTTGACGTCACCCCCTCCTCCCCCCCCCCAAATAACAGGCTGGAGTGTTCCTTCAAGCTTAGTTAAATCCAGTCCCTGAACCTGTATCTCTATCCCAATTTGTTCATCACTCCCTGTATAGAAAATCCACTTCTACTGCTTGAGTCACTCCTGTTTGTTCATTCTGTCTGTGTTCTGTCTCGCTGTGCATTGCAGTATGTTCATGTGTGTCCTCTAGCTGTGTATCACTAACATACAAGGGATCAATAGTACGTCCCCCAGGATTTGGTTGGCACAAAGGGCTGGTGACTGAATTAAAACTGTCCAAAGGGCACAGTCGCGAATTGTCTGCTTTGGGAACACTGTCTCTCTGATTTCAACTGCATCTACCAGCTTCCTGCCTTAATATGATCACAGCGTGCCCATTAAACCATTCCCTGGCAGTGCCGCTCCCTGCAGAGTTCACCTCGTTTCACCCCTCTCTCGCACTTATTTTGCTGATTTTTATAAAAGGAGAATCACTCTCAGCTCTGTTCTTGGAACGTGGAGTGCCAAAATTATCACTAACCGTCATTTTGTTATAGCTCAGCACTCTGGGACGCATACACCAAAAGTACAAAAAAAAGTTCATAAATAATTTTTGCATTTCAGAACAGCCAGACATATTGATAAATTATAACTATTTTTGCTTCTTGGCTGATAGCGTGTTAAAAGTACACATACGTATTTTTTACATGCCATTTTGTGCAAGTGACATTTATCATGTGACAATTTATCACAGTTGTGCAATTATATTCACTATCCGGGAGTTCGACAGTTAAGGATCGGTTATTGAAAATTAGGTAGATGTATCTTAATGCAACTTTTCCTCTCACACTGTTCATTTTTATGAAATTTTTTCCTTGAAACATGGGGCCGCAAACCTCACTTTGTTTTATTCTTCTACAAAATGGGAGCTAGGCCTTCTGAGCAACGAGTTGTGACCACCAACTACATATTAGTGTGAACAGTGACTTGTGGCGGCATAGGTTGCACCGTGTGTAATTAAGGTAATAAGGCAACTAATTAGCATAGAATCATTTTAAAATTCATCCATAACTTATTTTTCAGCATTTCCCCTTACAAGAGAGAGGCCGCTGAGCCTGTGATTATTTGACGCCGTAGGGGTTTGCAAAGTGAAAACGAAGACTCTTGCTGTCCAACAAAAAACAAACAAACGTTCTCTGCATCAGCTTAGAAATATTCAGGGGAAACTAACTTCATAGAGATTGTTTGTTTATCTATCCCCAGAATTTAACAAATGTGTTTGGGTGGTCTGAAAAAGAATCAAATATAGAAAGGGACATAGTTTTTGTATTTCACTATATCCTAGAACTGGGCGAGTCCATCTTGGCTCCCTGTCTGTCATTGCTATAAGCTCTGCCCTTTAGTTCCCGTTTACGTATACTCTGACGCAATGTTCCAATGCAAGTTGTATCCTGGCTGTGCCGAGACTAAACTCTGTTGTGACATCCGTTGCTAAATGTTTAATATACATTTGAAAGGAAATGGAAGATCACATGAAAACTGGTTCACACAAGTTAGTCTTTTAGTGTTTTATTTCTTGGTAAGTGGCAGCTCCGTAAATCCCAAGTGTTACTATTTAGGAGGGACAGTCCCCATTTTGGATCTAAATCCCTCTGACCTTCTTTTCTGTCCTAAATAGTTTCTCAGAACAGCCCAGTGTCTGACCACAACCCTAAAGTTAAAGTGCCCCTCTTTGTCAGTATGAAATGTTGGGAGGTTTGTAGTTCCCATTTAAAACCAAATTCAGGTTCTGTGTGGTGACAGTTCACATCAGGGAAGAAATATAAAGGGTAATTTGAGATCGGTGTTCCTAAAAGAAGAGCAGTCACCATGGAAACAAGTGGAATGTCGATGCTAATTGCTGCACTTTTAGAATTTTTAGTCCCAGAGTGCTCTTTTTGCAGACCCGCGTTGTTATCCTGTTGTATGGTATTGTATCTCTATCTTGCTCAGTAATGTGACAGATACCATAAATGGCAATAATAATAATACCAATTAATCTGTTAGAATGTCTACTCCGAGGTACAGTCAGCTGTGATTTTTAGTGTTTGTTGTGAGACCATTACAAATCCCCCATCATTAACCAATTCAGTGCCAAATACATGCACATGCTGATGGAGCTTGAATGGTTAAAGGGCCCCTTTGTATCAATGCTATTAGAAAGAGACCTATTATATACTGCACATGTAAACGTTTATAAGAGTTAATATAATGTAAAAAAAAAAACAGTACTTTACATGTAATCTTAAAGGATCACTATAGGGTCAGGAACACAAACATGTTTTCCTGACCCTATAGTGAAAACACACCATTTAGGTGGCTTGCCTCCTCAGGGTGGGTTAAAACTCACCTTCTTTCCAGCTCTCCTGTCTGCCTGTGCTGGCCCCACTCCCTTTGTGACATCATCAAATGTGCCGATTCTTTTGCCAATTCAATGCTTTCCCATGGGGAAAGCATTGGATTAGCTAAAATCGGCAAAGGGACGGGGCCAAACATTGTTTTGGCCAATCAGCATCTTCTCATAGAGATGCATTGAATCAATGCATCTCTTTGAGGACAAGTCAGTGTCTCCATGCAGAGCGTGGGGACACTGAATGGCAGGGCTGCTTACTGTGCAGCCCTGACCCAGGAAGCCCCTCCAGTGGCCATCTGAGGAGTGGCCACTTGGAGGTGTCCCTAGGGGCAATGTAAACACTGCCTTTTCCCTGAAAAGGCAGTGTTTACATGAAAATGCCTGAAGGGAGCTATTATACTCACCAGAACAACAACATTACGCTGTAGTTGTTCTGGTGACTATAGTGTCCCTTTAAAACAGCACTATCACACCCGCGCCCCACTTTGTCTCTATTTCTCCTCTGCCTGACTTTCGTAGACTCGGGGCAGAGTCTGTGTCAAACTCCACAGCCATCACCAGTCATGGCTGCAGGGAATTGGATGTGTCTATGGAGGATCCTACAGATCTCAATGTAGTACTCTCGCGCATGCTGAAGACAAGCAGACTGGCAAAGAAGACGACATCTGCAAGAGCCAGGTTCGGGTAAGAAAATCCCACCTTTACCTGCCCCCCCCACGCCCCTCTGCCAGCTACCAGACCCCATCAGTGATATCATTCGGGAGTCTTTGTGAATTCGGTAATGTCCCCTAATGATGACAGTGCCGCTTTAGTGTTTTACTGGAGGCAAAAGCAGTGATCCATTTAAAGGAACACTATTGCGTTGGGAACATAAATATGTATTCCTAATGCTGTACTGCCCTAGTCACCGTTTAGGTGGTTCTTCCAGCGCTGTCATAGCTCATCATTCCCCCCCGCTACACTGTTCTCCTCAGCTCTTGTTGGTGATCTGAGCCAATCCACTGTGATGCTAGTGTGTACGCGTGGCAAAACACCACTGCACCAATCTAATGGTTTCCTGACCATTTTCTCTATTTCACTGAAGCTCCTCTAGTGGCTGTCATATGGTTAACCCTTCAGAGCAGTAATGTTTTCAACTGCAGGGTTGAAAGTTCGGGCACGTGGCACCCACACCACTTCATTGAGGCATTCACGAAAATGATAGAATCTAGGCCTAAAGACCTGTGCTGGTAATAAATCCCCACCTTGGTCACTGCCTTGTTATACAGAGGACTATGTCCCCAGATTGTATAGGGTACGACAGTGCCCAAACGTAATCTCGTGTTTACTCGGATACACCCCTTGGCTCCGCTATGAAGGGTTTTGGTCTTACTTCGAGTAATGGGGGGAAGCAGGGGGAGCAGAGCACCTGGTTGTCAGCCAGGGTATATACGGGCAGAGTGATCCTTGGTGCTGAAATTAAATAAAAATGTTTGGAAAATAAGAATAGATCAACTTTGAACCGCAAGTAACCATCAGTCCTGGACTTGAGAAAGCTTGGTGTCAAGTGTCAGTTCCATTGACTCAGGTGGTGGCTGCGATATAGGCATCTGGCAAGGCTTTCTGCAGCACAAACCGTATGACCTATCCCGGGTCTCAGCTGTGTGCTGTCTGTTTTGTTCCCCAGGATCCAGGTTGAGGCAGAGAGTCCTCCAGTAGCGTTCTCAGAAGGGCGGTCGCTCCTTGAAGGCCAAATATTCAATGGATAGCATCCCCTTACATGACTTGTAATGCTCATGGAGAGGGCCATCTGTATTGTATGCTGTGGCCCCTGAGAAGGTCAGTGAATGGCTGCATGTGTCTTCTTCACTGTAGGTTATCTCCCAAAAGGTCCGCATTAAACGTTAGGGACATCTATTCGAAGGAGTAAGACGTATTCCCCTTAAAGGCAAACAGCACTGCTTGTTTGTCTGCCCTGTTGCAAAACCTCACCACTAGGTTTCTAGGGGCTGTTTCGGGACCCAAAAAATCCTGACATATACAAAAGCTGACATATTTGTTTTAAATCTGTTTTTATTAAGGTCGATATAACAAGCAGTTTTCCCACGCAGGGGAGATAGCGTAAATAATGCATTTGTTATGGAAAAACTTAAATAAGTAGATATCTGAAACTTAAGTCATCACTGTAAAGTCGGGTACTATGCACTTAAAGATTCCTTGCAAAATTATAGCATTAACAGAACGGTCAGGCTATAAGGACCTAACGGAGTCTAAAACGTGTAACCAGAAATAAATCACAGATATTTCATATGTTGTTAATATATGTAGCACTAACTTACAGGCCGTGATATGGTATAATTGTTTTTGTGTCCAGTATGTGAACTCCAATACTGCGCACTGTTCATGTGCGGCAGGAAATGTTTCGTGAAGTTTCTGGTTATCAATGTAAGGACTACCAACTTTTGTAATAAGTGTTAGTATTGCGAGTAGAGCGCTGTGTATTTAATAAGTGGGCATGATTTAGTACTAGTCTGCTATTAAGTAAGCACCGAACTTTACGTAGCTCAAAGGGCGTTGTGTTTTCTAAGTGTAGTGTGGGCCTGGTAGTATACCGCCTATTATGATGCGGTCAGCCATTACGCCCCCGTTATTCCGTTTATAATTATTACAGTATTATTAAGAGCGACATGTGGCCCGTGCGTAAATAATTACTTGGTTCAAGTTATTAATGTATATCTTTAAACAGTGAGCGGGTATAGTATTAACGCCTGACTTCAGCGGGATAATGTATTAAAAACATAAAGGGCGAGTCCTCCTAGGTGCGGCTGCTCCCCATGTTGTATCCTACTGCAGATTAATTTATACTAGCGATTTGGTTCATAAAAATAACATGTCATTAAGTGCTTGCGTCCCATGTCTTAACGGGTGCTAACATATACGGGACATAAAACAACATAAACATCATATATGGAGGTAAGAAAGCACATCTTGATGAGGTAACTTTTATGCCTTGCTGAATCATCATGTCGGCCTGCATGGCCGTCTGTGAGGAGTCTCTCACTGCGTCTCCATCATATTGTCCCTGGGTCGCCAGGCCTCCTTTCGTCCTCCCCCAGCCGGCCCCCGCCCGCCAGCTGGGCCCTCCGCTGCACTGTGGGCACTCAGGAGCATGAATCGTCCTTTGGACCCAACCACAAAATCCGCGGGTCGTCTGCTCCCTGCACCTCCCCAGCTACACGTGAGTCCACTTCGAGCGCGCACTCTGCTGTCTCACCCGGTGCCGGCCACATATTTGGAGCTGGTGGCTATCCCCACCGGTCCGTCGGGAGGGCAGCGTTGGTCCTGCCCCACCGGGCTCGCGGCATCAGGGACAAAAGCTCTCCGGGGACCCCACAGACCCAGAGGCTCAGATGCCCGCTCCACTAGTGGTCGGGAGCTCAGCGTGGGGGGTCTGTCCGGTGCCCGGCACCGCCAGGGCCTGTACGAGGTGCCTCAGTCAGTCTCCCTTGTTTAGTCCTCTGTGTTCCATCTCCTTTGGACCGATCTGGGTGCCTCCTCGGGTGAGTGTTTCAGCCCCTCCGCGGGCACCTCCAATGTTGCTGGCTGGCTGAGTGTCTTGCAGCCGGTGCCAGTGCAGGCGGTCGGCATCCGGACCCCACGGGGACTCCCGCTGCGACCCGTGCCTCCACCTGGAAGCCGGGATATCCCCCGCCGGCCAAAAAAGGGGGGGGGGGCAGGGCCGTGCCCCGGGCCGCGTATCTCCCCCTGTCTAGGTGTCTATAGCGGGATGCCTCTGTTCTCTGCTCCGCAGCGCCGTGCTGCCTGTAATGGCCGCCGGTATTCTGGCGCTCTGCCTCGTGTAGGCCGGTCCCGGCCCTCTCTGCTTGCCTGGCTTGCGGTGGGCATCGTGCAGGTATCGGGGGTAAGCTGGTGCCGTTCTCTGTTTGAATCTGGCAGAGTATAGCATAGTTAGGCAGTCTGGGGTGAGTGTTTTAGTGCCTTTTTTATCCGCTTAGTGCAGGAGCTCATGTTAATGGCGTCCACTCGGCCCGGCGGCCCGGCCCCGCCCCCCAAAAGCTGACATATTTGGCTTGTTTTGGGGCTAGTAGTGCTCCCACTAGTCTCTGTATCCGGTGCGCAAGCTCCGCTGTGGGAATCTCTTCTGACCGTAAGATTATTGTGGCAACCTGCTGCTCAGATACCACTTGCTGCTTCTTTGCACTTCTAGTTTGAGGTCCACAATGGTCTGTGTGTGTTGGTCCATGGAGTTCTCCACTACTCCCAGGTGGTCAACTAGGCCTGTGAGGTCATTGTGGAGCATAGCTACATCCGCCTGTAGTGTTCTCTGGAGGCTGCCCAGCATCTTTCTGAGCTGTCACAGGTTCGTTGTCTCCAGTTTTTGGGGCTGGCTGTGATTGTGGTGGAAGTGGCATCCTGCTAATACCTCCGTTCAGATCCTCAAAGGAGTTAGAGAAATCCTCGAATTTGGCGGCCATCTTGGGGACCACACACACACCTTGCGCTTGCCAGAGATGATCTCCTGTATTAATGCCTGACCTGGACTAGTCCGGTTTCTGCTTTTTTGTTTTGTGGCCCATGGTGAATAGTAGCTTGCTGAGTGCATTTTCCAGGTGCTAATGTAGCTTAAAATTGCTGGAATAATGTATTTTTACGGAGCCCATCAATCAAGCTTCCGTCCAGGTCAGTTGGAAAGCTCCGCCCCCCTCATTAAACCTTTAATACACAGTTAAAAGAAAACTGTACACTGCATGAAAAATGCAATTAGGCAATTTTCAGTGTTTTCTTTGATTTTTTTTTTTTGATTTTTTTATTCATTGGTGTTTTTTCAAGAAAAGTGACCTTTCCATGTTCTTTGGACACTAAAATGCCTCTTTGGTTTGGTCGGGGGAGGATAATGGAATTTGTGTATTTAAGTGCTAGCGAGATGCAGGACATTAACCCTGATTTAATTGAATCCATTAAAGTCCGGATGTGATTCTGATCAATGGGATTTACCTGTGTTCTCTCGGCAGTGCGGCCTGTAGTGTTCTGTTTATAGCGACAGTCCTCTAATGGTTTGATACATGGTTCGACCTGCTGTAGCAATAATCGTGTGGAGAGGGTTATGAGAGGTAATGAGGATACTATCTAAGCCGAACAAGTGACTTAGAGCAAGGCAGAGCATGGCGCACAGGGTGGATGGCGATTGCTGGTTGTATTATTGTGCTATTATACAACTGTCAGTACAGTCATATTCATCAATCGCTTTGGTAAATAGAAGATGGAATGCATTTAAAAAAAAAAGATTTTAATCAGCAACGTGGACAGGCTCAATCAGCGGGGTAACAGTCCTCAATTCAGAGAGGTTTATTCTCCGATTTGTATTGAGGCTGAAGCAGAGGATGATGTTAAAATGCAGCAAATCCACTATAGTCACAGAATTTCAGATTTTAGACTCCTTTAAGTTAACTGACTTTTCAGTTAACAATTTTCATCCATAGTTGTTTTTGCATTTCAAACAATTCAGACTTCAGCTGCTATCCCTGCCGGAATGTTCAAGGAAAAATATGGGCCTGTCCATCTTCTATCTGTATAGTTAACGTTTTCTTGGGAGAAGCTGACATTTGTGAACCGGTGATGGCTTAGATGCTCAAGATATTTGTGCGCTACATTTCCCATGATCCTTGACCAGCCTTTAACCAAAGATTCTCAAAACATGCTGTAAAGCAAGCATTTTAAACTCAAAGGCTAGCAGGGTCCAAATAAACAAGGTTTAAATTTATGTGTGCCACAAAAAAACTAAAACTTAAATTCATAGAAACTTATGTTTATTTTGAAAAGTTCAGTATAAAAAAAAACCCAGCTGCCCCCCCTCTACTAAACTCCTGCCCCTGTTTAAAAACCAAGACACACACATTTACACATTCTTGCACACGCTCACAAATCATTTTATTTATTGCTGATTGCTCCCTACCTTTGGGAGCTGGTGTGGGGCCTCTCCCTGGGGTCTAGTGAGGATGTCTGCAGATCTCCCTACATGCTCCTCACTGCTCCCCCACACGCATTTAAGTGATTCCGGAATTACGTCCTAATCCGGCATCACCACAGGGGGCACACGCGACCAGTAAGGAGCAGGAAGAACAGACTGTGCTCGCTGCCGCCAGCTTCATCTCCCCCGGCCGGGTAAAGATTAGCAGACTAGGCACCTTCAATGTGGGGAGAGCAAGTGCCCACTCTGCCTTAACAGTAAGCATGTACTTGCGGCTCTCCAGGCCGCAAAGATGTTCATTGTGAGCCGCGATTTTGACATGCTTGCTGTAAGGCATGTCTCTGGGTTCCACACCAATGGAGCTTATATCATAGCCAAGCCTGCAGCTACTGCAGATTTATTTATAAACTGAAAATGTTAATGATTCAAATCATGAATAAACACTGTATACCTTGGACATCCATGGAGTGAATATAAAATTAATAATCCCATATTAAACATGGTACAATATCAGCACTTAAATGGGGCGGCTAAAATACACTCTTATCTGCACTGTAAGTTGGGACTTGTAGTTCTTGAATAGCTGTGCAGGAGCTTGTGTTAAAAGATTGTAGACCCAAGTTCCAACATTTATGTAAGTTTGGGGAAAGGATGGGTGACGTGGGGATCTTCTCTGACCAATTGTTGTTTACATTTTAAAGGATCACTATAGGGTCAGGAACACAAACATGTATTCCCGACCCTATAGTGTTAAAACCACCATCTACCCCACCTGGGCCCCTCATGCCTCCATAAATATAGCAAAATCTTACTGTATTCAAGCCTGAAGCTGTAGATCTGCATGCTGTTTGCCTCAGAAAAACAAGCTGTCTGCTGACATCATCAGAAGTGGTAGCCTGATCCAATCACAATGCTTCCCCATAGGATTGGCTGAGACTGACAAAGAGGCAGATCAGGGGCAGAGCCAGCATGATTCAAACACAGCCCTGACCAATCAGCCTCTCCTCATACAGATGAATTGAATCAATGAATTTCTATGAAGAAAGTTCAGTGTCTGCATGCAGAGGGAGGAGACACTGAATGTTTGGATGCATTTTAGGCAGCCATGACCCAGGAAGGGTCTCTAACAGCTAACTGCGGAGTGGCCAGTGAAGTTATCACTAGGCTGTAATGTAAACACTGAAAAGACAGTGTTTACAGCAAAAAGCCTGAAGGTAATGATTCTACTCACCAGAACAAATTCAATAAGCTGTAGTAGTTCTGGTGACTATAGTGTCCCTTTAATCTTATCATAATTACCCTCAATAATGCTGGACTTCTGATTTTTTTTCTCTCTTTCTACAAGCCAATCTCAAGTGAGACTGCCCTAAACATTTCTCTCTTTTTGTTTTTTATAATGTATATAAGAAATACTCCAGTATTACAGTGCCAGTCTGCAACTCGGGCCAGCGCGAAATAAATTCGTTGTCAGGGTGTAGGTACGCCCACACGCACACCAACCCACACATGTTTTGATACATTGCGTCTTGTCGCTCATATGTTATTTCAACTTTGTGGTAACAGCATATCACTTTCTATTGCAGGAGCTGTGAATTGAGGGGTAAAGCCATCTTTCTGCTCATTAGTATACCTATTTTACATAATAACATCATTTTAAAACTGCGTACACTCAGAAAATATTTTAATTAGAGGCCATAATTATTGTCCTTTCTGAGCTGTTTTTTAAAGAGAGAGTGACATGTGCTCATCTATGTGCGTTTACAATGTAATGCATGGATTCCTTAAACTACCAATAGCATGAGGGCCTTTTTGGTACAAGTTACTTCTGGGATGTTAAAAGCTAATCATGGAACAGAAAGTCCAGCGAGAAGATAAACCGCCCGTGCACAGAAGTTCAGTTTATGCGTCCAGTTTGTCAGACCGGGGACTTCGCTGGTCTCTTCAGGCATGTGACAAGAATTTGTTTAAATACAATAACACTACTCCCAGCGACACATGCCAACAAGCAGCCATTTTTATAAATTGGTAGCTTAGTATGTGGAGTCCCTCAAACCTTTATCCCCCAAATCCTCCAATTCCTGCTAGATGGACTTAAGAATGTATGTACATAGTCATTTTTAATCATTATCTGTTCCTCTATTTCTCTTTGTTTTTCTTCCCAATGGAGTATCCCTTTAAATAATACTTTTACAAATGTAGAGTGTGACGGACCTGCTGGCACTCCGGCCGAGTACCTCCGTCAATGTATGCTCCTAGTGCTTGCCGAGGACTCCAAGCACTCCAACCGACACCATCAGCACTGCAGACTTATCTCATCCCCAAGCATGAGCCAAGGCTTCAAAAAAGGGTCAAGCAGGTCTGTTTAATGAGCACACAAAAGCAACAGCACTCATGCAGCAAAACCAACTCCTCCTCAGACAATTAAAAGGGTCAGACAGAGTTTGTATATATGACAGTTATTAAGGATTTAAACTGGTGTTCTAAGAGGGGGGAATAAAACAGTCAAACTAAGTCCATAAAACAGGGGGTTTCTTCACAATTTAAAGCTGCAGGATGCTCCAATATAATTTAAAGGGGCAGACAGAGTACAATAAAATCCACTATGCCCAAATAACATTTTTAAAGGGCAAAATCTTCCAGGGGCCATAGTTACAGGGCAGGAGGCTGGCAATTAGTCCTCTCCAGGTACAAGTGGCGAAGGGCACTTCGTCACACATCTTCCCATTGGGGGGGAGACTAACCAGGTACCTGACCTTCTGTCGGTCAGTACCTGAGTTAGTCGAGTAGCCCACCTACAACAAACAGTTAACAGAGTACCCCACCTACAATATATATGAGCACTGCCCCTGGTGATTTCTGGTGTCCGGCTCTGGCTTTTATGTCCCAGGTTGCTGAGGGGAACTAGTGGGCAGAGGCCAGCGGCACTCTGCCCGGATTCCAGTGCTTCTGCTGCGTTGGCCAGTGGGCCTTCAGGTTCTGAACAAGAGGGCAAGGGAGGGCAGAGGCCGACCGCGCTCTGCCCGGATGCCAGCTCTTCTGCCGGAAGGGGTTCAGTGGGTATCGCAGACCCATCCACTGCCCCCATGACTGGGTTGAGAATTAGCTGGGGAGAGGAGGGCTCGCTTACCTCCTCCAGGTATTCCTGCGAGGATGGTTGGGGATCTGGACCGGCCGTCCAGGGTCCCTGTAGAATTGGCACAGAGACCGCGGTCCCATCTGCGCTGGTGGGGTTAGGGTTGCTATCCCCCTGTAGTTGCGGTGAGGGACCAGTAGTACCCTCTCCCGGTACCTCTGGCTGCTGTTAGAGGGTGAGGCCGGTTGCCTCCACTCCCCTGAGCGCCGGTTGCTGTAGGGTGGAGGGATCGACCATCTCCTCCTCCTGGAACTCAGGCCGCCACTGGGGAGAGAGATCGATTGTCTCCTCTCCCTGGAACTCCAGCTGCCGCTGGGGATCTGGGCCGGCTGCCCAGCATCCCTCTAGGGCTGGTAGAGAGACCTCTGACCCATCTCCACCTGCCTGTTGGGGCAGGGGCAGGACCAGTCTATGAGGTCCGCTACCTCGGGTACCTCTGGTTGCTGCTGGGGAAGGAGACCGGTTGTCTCTTCCCTCTGCACGGTGCACTGCCGCTGGGGAGGGAGGTCGCTGCTCTCCTCTCCCTGTAACTCCAGCTGTCGCTGGGGTTCTGGGCCGGTGGCCCAGCATCCCTGTAGGGCCGGTAGAGAGAGCTCGGTCCCATCTCCACCTGCCTGTTGGGGATCCTCCCAGGACCAGTCTATGAGATCCGCCAGGACTTGGGCATGAGTACCACCCGCCTCCTCTCTCTGTAGCTCTTGCTGCAGCTGGGGATCTGGGCTGGCTGCCCAGCATCCCTGTAGGACCGGTAGAGAGACCTCTGTCCCATCTCCACCTGCCAGTTGGGGGTCCTCCCAGGACCAGTCTATGAGGTCCCCGAGGACTTGGGAAAAAGGACCACCTGCCTCCTCTCTCTGTAGCTCTGGCTGCAACTGGGGATCTGGGCCGGTTGCCCGCATCCCTGTAGGGCCGGTAGAGAGACCTTGGTCCCATCTCCATCTGCCTGTTGGGGATCCTCCCAGAACCAGTCTATGAGATCCGCTACCTCGGGTACCTCTGGCTGCTGTTGGAGGGAGAGGCCGGTTGCCTCCACTCCCCAGGACGCTGGTTGCTATAAGGTGGAGGGATCGACCATCACCTCCTCCTGGAACTCAGGCCGCTGCTGGGGGGAGATATCAGTTGTCCACAGCCCCAATCTCCACAATCTGAACTCACATTCCCGTGCTGCTTGGTTCCCTTCATCCAACTCGTGCATGATTCGGACGATCACCACTTCCGAAGGATTTGGGCCATACCCAGCTAGCCGCCTCTTTACCTCTGCAATGTAAGCATCGCCCTCATTACAAAACGTCATGTTTGCTTGGCCCCACTCTGGGCCACTAGCACTCCGCTGTAGACAGGGGTGCTGCATGAGTGCTAGCGTCACCCTCACTTGTAGCTCCGTAACGTTACCAGTGTCTCCAAGCTACTTCTCCTCACACTAGGACTCCATCCCACTGCTTGCCACCAAATGTGACAGATCCGCTGGCACTCCAACCGAGTACCTCCGCCAATCGATGCTCCTAGTGCTTGCCGAGGACTCCAAGCACTCCAACCGACACCATCAGCACTGCAGACTTATCCCATCCCCCAAGCACGAGCCAAGGCTTCAAGAAAGGGTCAAGCAGGTCTGTTTAATGAGCACACAAAAGCAACAGCACTCATGCAGCAAAACAACTCCTCCTCAGAGGGAAACAAAATGACAATTAAAAGGGTCAGACAGAGTTTGTATATATGACAGTTATTAAGGATTTAAACTGGTGTTCTAAGAGGGGGGAATAAAACAGTCAAACTAAGTCCATAAAACAGGGGTTTTCTTCACAATTTAAAGCTGCAGGCTGCTCCAATATAATTTAAAGGGGCAGACAGAGTACAATAAAATCCAATATGCCCAAATAACATTTTTCAAGGGCAAAATCTTCCAGGGGCCATAGTTACAGGGCAGGAGGCTGGCAATTAGTCCTCTCCAGGCACAAGTGGCAAAGGGCACTTCGTCACATAGAGATAATAAGGAGAAACGTTGTTATGGTGTAAGGAGGGATCAACTCTATCTGGAGTGTCCCTTCAAAAAATATGTATGAATTAAATGTTTTACTGATTAATTCATGGCTTAAATCTGCATGGTCAGGAAGCACTGGCTGCAATTTGTATGGACCTTGTCTAGGGTTCCTGACTTGACTTGTATCCTAAATCATGTTAAGCTTTGTCTGACTGAGTATTAGTTCTTGCAGATGTCTCTGTTTCTAATCACTAGGTAGTGAATTTAAAATTGATTTGAAAATGTTAATTTAAAATAGCTGATTTGGAAGCATTCTCCATCACAGCTCATACTCAAAGCTTGCCTGTTTAGCCTGAGTTTTGCAATCGTCTGCAGTTTCCATTTAGGCAATATACCTCTTTTTCTGCACATGGAATTTTCATTGCAAAATAATAGATTTCTTCCTAGCTGTGGAGTTGTTTATCCTTCCTTTGGACGGAACTGAAACTCTGTTTCGTGTTTGGCTTGCTACCCTGTATTTTCTCTTCTCTCTCTAGAGTGTCGTGAAAGGCTGTTTTTTTTTGGGTTGGCATCGGCTGGGAGCCCTGTTCCCTTCTGATGCTTTTTGTCTGTGACTCACATGAGTTGCGTTCAGCACTGGCTTCCTATGGCCAGCTCAGTTCAGGACCTGGGACAGCTCTCAGCATTGTTTAGGAACATTGTAACTGGTAGGATTTGATACAGATCACAGCCTGGCTTTTTTTTAATTATTATTATATTTAACCCCTGGCTTGTGAAGAATTGCAACACATGCAGTAGTTGTAGTTCCATTAGAGAAGGAACATAATGAAGAGTATTATGTTCCAATATTTCCTCTTTAGAGAGGAGAATCATTGTATCACTTAGACTCCCTGTCTCCCTCTGATTCGGGAAATGTTAGCAGTCTCTTTAAACTACGCTGGGTAATGTTCTACCCTTGAAACATGGTGGGGTTTATTCGCTAAATACTGAATTGCAATGTAAACGAAATGGTGAATTATAGTAAACGTGCCTACAATCTAAAATGTAGTTTATCACTTGACAATGTGCTGTTTAGTGAGTAAACCCCAGAATGTTGGGGGATTCATACATTTCAGCTCTTTGTTTAATATCTTATGATTGTATCCTTATCTGTCTCTGAACTTATATTTCCATTCTCTGTTCATCTCTCAATCTTGTGTCTATTTTAGTATCTTTGCTGGTCTATACATTGTTTAAAGGATATTCGGATACATTTTGGATGGTGTCTCACAGCTGCCTCACACTGTGTCATTCCTATGACTGCTGTCACTAGCTTTTGTTGTATTTTGGCATCTGTCTCTTTTTGCAGCAGTCTCTGGTGGTCTCTGGTTACCCCCCTCCCCCTGTTCCCTTGTTTTTGTGTAACCCTGCACTTGCTGCTGGTTCACCCTTCCATGTCTGTTGTGTTGCTATTTGGCATTGAATGGCTATCTACAGTGCTGTCTGCGTGCAGGTGTGTGTTACTGCATTTATCTTAATAACCTCGGAGACATGGCGGATCATTGAGCCATTATTCAGCCGGTGCCCTGTTTTCCCGTAACACATTCACTACCAGCCCCAGTTTATACACTGGCTTGGTAAGAATGATTCTTAAACACCCATTTTGTGTGACCAGAGGGTGAGGTATATTGAACCAGCTGTACCAGTCCCATAAATTACACCACCAGACTCCAAACACATAAATGGGTCTAATTATTTAAATGCTGTTTACTAATCCCCAAATCATACCGGATGTAACCTTGATAAGAAAATCTGCAACAAAGAGGTTAATTTGCTAAATGTGGGATCTGCTAAATGCTGTATAGAAAATTTGACTTTATGAAGTGACAATTTGCAGTATGGCTGAGGATCATAGGAGATATCCATAGCAGAAGATGTGTGTGTGTGTGTATATATATATATATATAAAGATACATTTTTTTTTTTTATATGCAAAAACACACACCTATATACATACACACGCATATTTAAACACTCATAAATGTACACCTACAGAAATACTCACATTCCTCTACAGATGTATAGAATACACACACACTAAAACAAACAATTGGTACAGAACCACTGGCATATAAACACACACACACATTTAAATGGCATGTGGAATAAACCAGCTGTAATTGCATGCCCCGATGTCCTCTGTGATGGATGCTCGTGGGGTCTGCATGTGTTAATCCTGTCACTTGGGGTCAGTGCTCTCTCCTTTTTTGCTTGGCCATTTCTTATGTGTCAGAAATATCCCAGCTATCACTCCCCAGAGCTGGTGATGTCACCGTCAGCCAATCAGAGAGCCAGTGCCAGCTGTATATTCGGTACACACTCTCAGCTCCCCTGTAACCCTTTCAGTACTGGAATTACGTATTCTGCCTTGCTTTCTTAGAATGCAGAGTGCACATAGTTTGCTGCTTTTAGTAGAGCAGAACTTTGCAGCCTGGATGTGCCAACAAGATCTCTTCTATTACCTGATCTCTTCTATTACTGCAGAGCAGTTTCTGCAATCATTTCTTTTCTGGGGAGGGGCAGGTTGGCTAAAATGATCTATACATCGTGAATCTGTTTGCTACCAACCATTGCATTATAGTTTGTAACCTATTTAACATTAATTGCAAATTCTAAATATTAATGTATATAATAATCTGGTGTCTGCGGAACAGATTGCATTAACCTTTTGCAGAGTAATTATGTGCACACAAGTTATAGAGTATATGTTTATCTCCTGTTACCCAACGTGCCTATAATGAGCAATATGGGCTGTCATCTGTCCAATGCAGGTTTATTTGGGTCTTAAGTAAAAAAGGCTCTGCAGGCATGGAGGGTGCAACACAAAACTCTGCAGGGTTATTGAGATAGCTCAATGCTCTGCAGGGAGGGAGGAGGTAACATAGAGCTCTGCAGAGAGAGGGGAGACAACCTAGAGCTCTGCAGAGAAATAGAAATAGTTCAAGGCTCTGCAGAGTGGGAGAAGAGGACAAAAAGATCTACATTTCCTTGCATAGTTTTGTACTCAAAACTATGCAAGGACATGAAGGTAGCAAAAAGTTAAGCAGATGTATAAGCAGGTAAAGGCCATGTAAAGGGATGTAAGTAGCAACAGGTTCTGCAGCAAGGAGGTAGCTAGGTAAAGGCTCTGCAGAAAGTGATATTTAGCTAAATTCTCTGCAGAGGGGTACATAGCTCAGTGCTGTTTAGGGATTACATAGCTATCTGCAGGTGTAAGTAGCTTGGGTTGTTGTCGTTTAGGTAATTACAGGCTCTGGAGGGGAATGAGTAGCGCAGGACTCTGCAGGCAGGAGGAAGTTAGTGCAAAGATAGCTCTGCTGGGGTGAATCAGGCTACCTTTTACACAGTCATCATGCCAGCTCAGTATGGATATTAGTCCATGCTCTTTCAGTCATATGCATGTAATATCCTAGTCTGTTACACCATCTCCTGGGTTAGAGTTACATCACAGGCTCTGCCGGACACAATATGACAAGTTTTATATATAACAATAATTTATAATAATTTTATATAATTTTATAATAATATAGAAAATCACATGCTAACTATCTACTGACATCTTTTTATGGGGAAACTCCCATTACTACAAACCAGCTCAGCACCCATTCTTTACTTTCTATTACAATATTTCTGGTTAAAGTAGTTGATCTTTGTTGCCTCGCTCTGACAAAATGCTTAAAATGTTTTTATACAGTGAGGGGAAAAAAAGTATTTGATCCCCTACTGATTCTGAACGTTTGTCCACTGACAAAGAAAGGATCAGTCTATAATTTTAACGGTAGGTGTATTTTAACAGTGAGAGACAGAATAAAAAATAAAAAAGAAACACATGTCAAAAACTTTATAAATTGATTTGCATGTCAATGATTGAAATAAGTATTTGACCCCTTCAACTTAATACTTGGTGGTAAAACCCTTGTTGGCAATCACAGAGGTCAGACGTTTCTTGTAGTTGGCCACCAGGTTTTCACACATCTCAGGAGGGGTTTTGTCCCATTCCTCTTTGCAGATCCTCTCCAACTCCTTAAGGTTTCCAGGCTGACGTCTGGCAACTCGTACCTTCAGCTCCCTCCACAGTTTTTTTTATTGGATTAAGGTCTGGAGATTGGCTAGGCTTCTGTGGACAGGTGTGTTTTATACAGGTAATGAGCTAATCTCCATTTGTTACCTGTATAAAAAACACCTGGGAGCCAGAAATCTTGCTGATTGGTAGGGGATCAAATACTTATTTCACTCATTGACATGCAAATCAATTTATAACTTTTTTGACATGCATTTTTTTTTGTTCTGTCTCTTACTGTTAAAATACACCTACCATTAAAATTATAGACTGATCATTTTTTTGACAAACGTTCAAAATCAGCAGGGGATCAAATACTTTTTTTCTTTCACTGTATCAAGTTTAATGCATTTGTATCTGATGCCATACAGAAATAATAGGATGGTATTTTGGTATCGCGGAAAGTTCGTTGAGGGTACCAAGGAATTCATAGAACAGAAAAAAGCGCTAATTAAAAAGATTAGCAAAAAATGCTCATGCTGTATTATTCTGTATCGGATTTTCTATCTAATACGTGGTCATAAAGTCCTACTACATATGATTAATATGCCCTTTAATTCTTGTTTTTCAGGTGCCGTAGGCTCACGGGAAGAGCCACAGTTTGTCACGGCCCGTGCTGGAGAAAGCGTGATATTAGGTTGCGATGTGATCCACCCTCTCACTGCACAGCCCCCACCATATGTAGTTGAGTGGTTTAAGTTTGGCGTTCCCATCCCCATCTTCATCAAATTTGGGTTCTACCCTCCTCACGTGGACCCAGAATATGCAGGCAAGTAATACGTGGGATGCCAGTTCCTACGTCCTAAAAGTCTAATCTTCTTCCATGCATGACATCGTTCTTTCAATACATACAAGTTTAAAAAACTAAAATAATATCAACCTTTGATACCTGTGATATAACACACCTCCTTATCAGACACCTTAGCGATGTCGTCGTGTGAAGCTGACAAAGTCTCACGTCACGCACGTGTTTTGATACGTGCAATGCTTTGCTTACCTAAACCAGTAAATATTTAAAGAGCCATTCTTTAGTAGGTGTTGATAGTAGGAGTTATTGAACTTCAAATCCCACAGTTTTCAGCCAGCCTAATACTCTCTTGCTAAAACTCTTGTCTACGCCAGGACTTGCCACCCAAGTTTTTTCACAGTGTTTAGCATGGTGTTCGCGAGAGTAGTTGAATATTCAACTTGGAGCATATTGGCAGTTGGTGAACCTGACTTTTTAATTAATTACTAAATAAAAATAGTTAATGCAATAAAACAATAATTACTTCTGTCCCCAGGTTTCTCAGAAAACAAATTTTTCTGTAGTGGTCACAGAAACCAGAAATTTGACACTGCACAGCCATTCTTTAGTCTCTTCTGGTTTTCAGTGTTGGAAATAGTGGGCATGTGTTTATGTGGGACCTCGCTAAGCTGCCATAGAATTAAATGTTTGTGGATGCATTGTTCATACCCCTGGGCAGTTGCTGAGAACTGCTTAAGATTAAAGCCTGATTTTACTTTCCCTTCATCACCAGGCCGTGCAACCCTCCATGACAAGGCTTCCCTGCGCATCGACCAGGTGCGTTCGCAAGATCAGGGCTGGTATGAGTGCAAGGTCCTAATGTTGGAGCAGCAATACGACACATTTCACAATGGCAGCTGGGTGCATCTCACAGTGAACGGTGGGTGATTTTTCACTAACTGGTACATAAAACAAAACAAAAAAGAAAACATGATATCGAACTTTTGAGGTGACCCTGTAATAACTGTGACGAACTGTGGATTATATTGAATATAGTGGCAGTTGATAAAGAAAATATAATAGTATATAGTGAGAATTATAACAAAAATATAGAATAAAGGATGACTTTTTTTTTAAATGATTTACTTGAGTAATATTTTCACTTTTTTATGTTTATTACAATGGGGGCAATAAAAAAAAGAAAAATGAAATAAATGTATGGTTTTCCATAACATGTCTTAGGCTGTTAATGTCATATATGTATTTATGTCACATTTTATTCCACTTAGCTTTGTGCTTAATGTGTTCGTGAAATGCTTAATCTGTAAGCAGAACTTTCTGTTTTTAACCCGCTATTGGTTAGAGTGTGGTTTACTCTCTTTAAAATGAGCACAATTTATTTTGTAACTTGTGAGGTAATGTTGAATGATGAATGCAGCCCAAATTCATATTATACCTATTCAAGGGTCACTGTAGTGGTTATGGTACCACAAATCTCCTGGCTCATAACCCAGGCAAGTGTCCTGCAATGTGAATATTTTTATGTTTGTCTGTCCTCAGCACCGCCTACTTTCACAGAAACCCCACCCCAGTATCTGGAGGTAAAAGAAGGCACCAGTATCACTTTAACTTGCACTGCTTTTGGGAACCCCAAACCCACTGTCTCGTGGTTCCGGGAGGGACAGTTCCTGGCAGGAACCTCAAAATATCAGGTAAGATTTAATCTGTGTTGGACCATAATCTCATGTTTTGTATAGGCTGAGACTGGGGCCACCTTGTCTGATACCACAGATCTTTCTTGCTTGAATCACTGTTATTGACTGTTTGCCACATGGAGTGTTAAATCCCAAAGTTTGCAGCTACAGAGACACGATAAACCGAAATCTGTGCTACTGGAGACCGATCTTCATGCATCCACTTTTTAAACCTCTGAATTCCTCAGCACACAATATCCGGTAGAAAACCGAGAATGAGCATACAAATAGGGATAGTGTCCCTTAAAATGTGGCAGAATGAGATCCTGATCACCCATGTTCTGCCAATAGTCTTGCAAGTCTATATTATTCCAACACTTCTTGGAGCTAAACACTCTTTTTTTAAAAAACCATTTTTTTTTTAAAACAGGTGACAGCACCACAGAATGTTTATATTATGTGTCATTTCTCAACTGTATTCACACACACACACACACACACACACACACACACACAAAATTGTGGGGAAATCAAAGTAAATTTCAAATTTGCGACTGAAATTGGGAAAAAGTAGCTTTAGTCACCCATACTCCTGCTCAGATACTTTGGCCTTAAATTTAAAATTCTCATTTTAGTGATTAAACCTGACCGTGTTTACTTTATGCTAGAACAGAACCTCGTTTTGTCATGTGATTTGTCAAGACTTTGATGTACTGAAAAATTGATTTATTTAAAGGCATTGGTAATAAAAAAAAAAAGAAAAAGATGGTGGGTGATGTTCTTAATGTTATATTTAGTTGTAAAGTGATAAATTATGTAGAGTAGGTGGAATAGAATGAGTAAGATGCCACTATGGAGTGTATTTACTCATCGCACACCTCCCACTACAGAGCAAACCTCACAAATCCTCGAAAGCAACACATGCAGTGACATTTCTAAAATATAATCTCAGTTTGGTAATTTGAGGATTCCTTGGGCTGTGTGTGGCAGTGAGACAGTCTTTGTGGGTGAATGGAAGAACATACCATGCTGACAGTCAGGATTTTACACAATGTCTCCTAATAGCGGTCTATTTTGTTTTTTTATAATTATGTTGCAACTGTGTAGCGAAGTGATAATTTCTTGTAATTTTCCCTCTGTGTTGTGTTTTGTTCCGTGGAATTTTTGTTTGTGTTTGTACTGGAGGGCTATCGTGCTGTTTGTGTATCCCTGGGCGCCTGGTATGAGAACAGTCCTTTGTCTTATAAGGATTGGTTACAAGTAGAGTTACATTTTATCTTTTGTTGATTATATGAAAATTGTGTGTGTATATCCTGTGGGATCACTTCCAGGTTCGGAAGGATGGGGGAACACAATCACTCACCTTTGGTAAGTCACTAATTTGTTACAGATTTTATATTATAGATTTGTGCACATTACTGTTTGAAGTTAATCTTCGTAAGACCCCGGAGGGTTGAAACGTTGATTTCACATTATACTTTTGAAAAAATCCTGCGGAGTGCGGGGTGTGGGTGTGTGTGTGTCATTACTAAACACAAATATACACACCAGTCAAGCCATATGACATATTAACTATCCACTTACTTCAGGTGTAAGGGGTTTTCGTCCATACTTTTTTCTCCACCACAACCCTTGGTATTTAATAAATATATATTTGTATTCGGGGCCATTTCAGTATAGTATGAAATAGCTAGTGAGTATACTTATCATAATAATTAAAAGTCGGTAGAGGTGTGCCGAAACCGACGTGTGTGGTAGGCCTGTAAATAAGAGGGCCCACCTTAAATAGTATTTGAATAGAGGGAGAGGAGGGTGGGTCAAACGAGCATCTGGACCAGACGGTGAATGAGGTAGGAGGGGGAGTCCCTTTTAAAGGGATATAGCCCCTCCCACAACTTCAGGCCCTGCCTTCCAATTTGTATTCGGGGCCATTTCAGTATAGTATGAAATAGCTAGTGAGTATACTTATCATAATAATTAAAAGTCGGTAGAGGTGTGCCGAAACCGACGTGTGTGGTAGGCCTGTAAATAAGAGGGCAAAAAGGAATACCCATATAATGTTATCAAAGATATTTATTAACGAAACCACAAGACATGGAGTTAGCATATTTACGATGACATTTTCACAAATGCATGCCTTAATTCTTGTGTTGGCTGTGGTATGTAAACAGCGTAAGCGGATGACTTCCAGCGGCCCAAGGTTTTTATGATGTGAACCGGGATGTCTAGGCCTGAGGCTGTGGAGGCTGCCCCTATCCGGAATGAATGCCCAGAATAGTTTGCGGCGTTTAAGCCGAGTCTGGTCAATAGTAAGCGAATATACATCACAAATTTGGCGGTAGTGAGTGCTGTGCCGTGCAGTGAAAGGAGAGCGAGTGAGGTTCGTGTAGGTGATGACTGTAGATAGTTGTTAAAAACTTTCACCGGGCACCATGCGCTGTTGGTGGGGTAGTATTGAATAAGAACCTCGTGCCCCATCTGGCTGGTCTTAGTTGAAGGTAAGCTTAATACGTAGTGGTCCTGTTTTTTGTACAAGTTAGAATACCGGAGGCAATGCTTGGACTCGTGTTGCCTAGTAATGGTAAATTCTCTGGGTCGTAAGAAACCGTAAAAAGCCAAGTATATGGCCGTTTTAAGAGTGGTGTTAGTAAGGGGTTCGAACGGTGTGGTATCTAGTAGGTTTGACAAACGTTTAAACAGTTGAATGTCTATAGGCTCCCTACGTTGCGGTGTAGGTCCTTGCGATTTGAGCATACCCCTAAGGAGGGTTTTAATGGGGTAGGAGGTGAGAAACCCTTGGTTGTTAGGATGTTCTGTGAACATATGATGTTGGATACCTGTGAGGTATAGTTTTGTGGTATTATGCGACATTTTTAACTTAATGTGGCAAAAAGTGGCAAAAGCCACCAATGTTACATTGTCAAACCAATTTGTGAGATTATGGTCTGCCATGAATTTCTTGTATAGGTAGTAAGCTCTATCATATGCGCTATGCGTGTTTTTTGCGAGAGCGAGTTTTGTAAGTATCTTGCTGTGTTGTAATAATTCCTCTAGTCCATGATTAGATCCTGGAGTTGGGGAGCGATCGTGGCTACCGGTGACGCTGTTGGTAGAGACTCCCTGAACGCCTGAAACTGAAAGCGGGACAGCTGGTCAGCAGCTGTATTATAGATACCCGGTACATGGTAACATACTAGATGAAACTGATGACAGGCCGCCAACCACGTAAGACGTCTGATAAAACTCATGATGGTTAGAGAGGTAGACCGGCCTTTGTTATGACGTGGCAAATCGCCAAGTTGTCAGAAAAACATCGAACTGGTCTACCTGCCCAAGACTGTCCCCATGTGACTGCTGCTGCTACTATGGGGTACACTTCAAAGAGTGCAGAATTCCTAAAAAAGTCTTCTATTTGCTTAACTTCTTCCGGCCATCTACCCCATAGCCAGTTGTCCCCAAAAATGGCTGCAAAACCTGTGGAGGCTGCTGCGTCAGTCCAAATGGTAGGGGAATCCTCTGTGACTTGGGGGAGGAACATGCTCCTGCCATTCCAGTTTGACAGGAACAAGTTCCACATGTGTAAGTCTGCTGTGGCTTGCCTATCAAGAGTGGTACGTTTGTGTTCGTCCGTTAGTGTCGGAAGAAGGCACAGGAGTCTGGAAATGAATGCTCTTCCTTGGGGTATAATACGAATGGCAAAATTTAGCGAGCCAATCAGTGACTGAAGCTCTTTCCTATTGCATGAGCCTATGCACAAGTACTGCTCAATGGTCTGAGTGGTGTTGTCAATCTTATCTCTAGGGAGGCTGGCTTCCATAGTTATGGAGTCCAGTTGTATCCCCAAAAACTGAATGATTGTATCTGGACCTTCTGTCTTGGTGGGAGATACTGGAACCCCAATGGTGTTAAATAAATGCATGGCTTTGTGTAAACTGTTAGGGGGGGTAGCGTTATTTTCTATGAAAAGGAAGTCATCCAAGTAATGAATGACGCTATGGCACCTGCTGGTATTCAGGAGCAGCCAGCACAAGGTCTCTGCGAAAGTGTCAAATATTTTAGGACTGCTCTTGGATCCAAAGGTGAGCCTTGTGAAGAAGTAATACTGGCCTCTCCATTTGATACCATGCAAATGCCACAGCGACGGGTGTATGGGGAGTAGTTTAAAGGCGTTAACTATGTCGGTTTTGCTCAACCATGCGCCTATGCCTGCTGAGATGATGGTGGATATGGCGTCGTCTATGGTGGTGTATTGTAAAGAGAATGCCTCTGACGGGATCAGGGAATTGAGGCTGGGTATCACCGAAGCATGTGGAGCAGACAGGTCTATAATGAGTCTTTGTTTGTTAGATGTTTTCCCAGTGACTAGTCCAATGGGATTTGTTCTCCAATTAGAGAACGGCGGGTCAATAAATGGACCTAAGACAAATCCTTGGTCTTGTTCAATTTGTAGTAGGTAGTCTACTGCGTCTGTGTCACAAAGGGCGGACTGGAGGTTGTTGGCTTCCCATGTACCCCCTGGTATGTGAATGAGGCCAGTATGAAACCCTTTAGAAAACCCTGCAATCAAATACTCCACAAGATGTGTAGAAGGGTGCTTGGAGAGAAGCCCTGCCAGAACATCAACATTCACAGTAGTTAGGTAGGGTTTAATGTGCATTTTATTAGGGCACATAGCCTTTGCATGTGCCCTGAAACAATGGGAGCAGATATGCAGTAGACGGCAAGCACTATAGGAGCAAGCCCCAACATTAAAATTATTACAGATCTGTGACTTGCCCAAATACACGATAGGGCGACCCAGCTTGTCTCTGCCCTGTTTCTCCCCCCTGGAAGTGCTTGGTGTGGCAATGTTTGGGGCATCGTCTGTGGAGACAGGACAGAGATTTGCAGCGTGCGTGGTAGCCCCACATATTGCACAAGCTGGAGACCTTAGCCCGGCAAAGTGCCTGAGGAACAGCTCTGTATCCATTAGGCTCCAATCCATTCTTGCGTTGTACTGGGCGAGAGCTGTTGCCGCTTTAGTTGAAAAAGAACGGTGGTAATCGTAAAATGATGACCCACCGTATTTGTTGCCCAGGTCTACCAGCTTGTGCATGTACAGGTCTAACTCTTCCCTTCTCTGTGGGTAAACTGAGCACAGTACGTCCCTGTATATGCCGAATGCGATAACGAAGTCTGGGATTGCTAGTTTTTTGCTTAGTCTAGGATCTCTGGCCTTGAGGACCACAGAAATATCGCCATACGTATATGCGCGGTTTTCTGTCCTGGGAGGCAATAAGCAGAGAGACTAGATTTACATCCTTGCCCTCCAGGATGTCTTTTTTAAGGTTTGCTGGTACCATATGGGCTGGGTTGATCACTTGTGACCCAAGGATAGTGGGGGTATTAGGATTACCAGGTTGGGCTTGTGATGGCCCTGGGATATCGGTAGCAGGTGGCTCTGGTGTCACAACTGGACCGCTACGAGCTTCCAGTCTTTCCAGTCTCTCGTTTATCTGCCCCATGGAAGACACTAGTGAGGTGACCATGGTATGCAGATTAGCATTGCTTGAATTACTAGTGCCTTCCCTGGCGTCAGAATTGTCCTGATTGGCTTGCATAAGCCTGTACAATTCTGCCTTGCGGGCCGTAGCTGGATAAGGAATACTACGTTTGCGTAGTTCGGCCGTGATCCGTGGGATGGTCCATGATCTAATAGATGACGGGCTGCCTATGTCCCCTTTGCGTGTGGGGGTGGCAGTCCTGGTCGGTGTACTAGGCATTGATAGTTCATCTCCTTCTTCATGAACTTGGGACATACTGAAATATATACGTATGTAATCGTGAGTTTCATTATGGAGAGTGTAAAATGTTTAACTAGTGCCAAAGTGGCGAAATAATTCATTAAACTTGTGGCAGGTGAGTCCCTATTAAATGCCAAGTGGCTAGTAGGATTTAACTATGGTTGGCGCGTGGGGTTGATCTGTTGTACGTGTTTTACCAGTGGAGATTTTATCGTTAATTGAGGGTTATGACGGATGACGCCCTAGCTATGCAACATGCGAGGCGTCTAGCTATGATTTGGCCCGTGGGGGTTTAATACCTCTTACATCGAGGATGGAAGTTGGCCTCGCGGGACCTCTAACCCTATGGCAGAAGGTGCCTGGGAGGAGAATTACTTAAGTGGGCATGTTGATGTTTCTTATACTGGTTGCTGCAACCGAGATAACTTACCTGAGTGCCCAACGTTTGCCTGGCAGTCCTGTAGTAGTTTGTTTACTGTTAGGGAGGATGGCCTAAACCCGGTGCTGGATGACAGAATGGAAGGCATAAGGTACATATAAGTGTGTACTGCTATCTTGTAACTGAAGCCTGCCCCCCCACGTTTTGTGGTGAAATGTCCTAGGATCACATACCTATGGTTGTAGGTTGAGTGCAAGTAGGTTCTGAAGGCCAAGTCCGTCTTAGTTTGGTTCTTGAGACTGTAAACACATGTTAAACCGTTATGGCAGTGTCCCAAATATCTGCTTGGCACAAAGTGCACTCGGCATACATTTGTGAGCATATGTACTGAGTGTCATATGTCTGATTAATGGGACATACGTCGCCCATATGTTGTACATACCAAGGAAGTAATATAATACTTGTCTTTGTCTCGGTCTCTGACCCTGCCAGGGGAATCAGTATACCAGGTCACCAAATAAAGGGAAAATATTCTTGAACTTTGCAATTTGTCTATAACCACGCAAGTAATTCTGAAGATTTAATTGAAACCGTGGTGTGAGTATATGGTATATATTCTTGAGTCACATAGATCCACATATTAGGTAGATTAGTCACATAATTACCTCACAATTTAGTGCCCGAGAACAGCTTATATCTGACTTATATGCTTTAAACAGTTGTTTCCACAAATCTATACGTAACCGGTTGTGCATGAATTAAATGAATACTTTATTATTCCTAACGTAATATATAAATCTGACCATTTTTAATATTGCCATTGTTAACACATATCACAGACTTTGAAATATACCAGGTAACATTACTATTTATAGGGCGACATCTAGTGGTTACAACTTGTATTGCCGTCAGCATTGCTGTAATTTTTTGACATGCTTTCTGGCTGAGGCTGTGAAGGGAGCTCTGCCCGTGTGAGTGAACCCCTGTCTGTAGGTAAGTAAGAGAGGAGGGGGGAGGGGGGGGGAGGAGAGATTTGTAAGCTGCTGATACCCCAAAGGGTATCAAGGAGCCTTGCAAAATATAGTAACTTCTAATTTAAAAATGTATTTTTTTTTTTTTTTTTCAATAGTTTATGTGACAGGGCACTTGTAGGTTGGGGTGGGGGGCGGGTTGGTGCGGCTATTGTGGCAGAAATCGCGGACCCCCGTGAATTAGGTCCGTGGGGGTCTTGATTGTATTAGCCGCCTGACCGTTACCTGCCATGAGCCTGGGGGGGTTCCCCACTCCTGGAGAGAGGGGGAGAGGAGTTAGTAGCCGGGTCCTACGGCTGCTGTGGAGTGAGGGGGGGGGTTAGGACCCGGGTGACACATAAACCGGCTGTTGTGTAGTGAGAGGGGGGGTTAGGAGCTGGGTTACAGAATAACTTGAACCGGCTGCTGTGCAGTGAGCGGCAGCAGGGGGGGAGGGGGAGGGAGGGCTGGTCTGCATGAGGCCTGATCCCCCGGCGGGAATCAAGCCGAATCAGCCCTGGCGAGGGGGTTTCTGTCCCCCACAATACTGTAGCCGTGGACCTCGGCGGGTCAGGCTATGTGTAGGCTGCAGACCGGTACAATGATACCGGTCTGCCAACTCACTGTTTAGTAGGGAAACCGGCAGTAGGAGCAACAGAAACTTTGAAAATGCAGCTGTCAGGAGAAACTGAAAACCACGTTGGGAACCAGCAATTCAAACGAGCATCTGGACCAGACGGTGAATGAGGTAGGAGGGGGAGTCCCTTTTAAAGGGATATAGCCCCTCCCACAACTTCAGGCCCTGCCTTCCAATATATATATATATATATATATATATATATATATATATATAACATTTTGTATGTTAATGTGTAGGCAGTGCTTGTCATTTTGTATAGTTAGATTACAATATTTATCTATAGTGAACTGGTGCAGGTGTTTTTAAAAGAGATGCATGGTTATATAGACAGCGATCAATAATCAGGTGCAATTATACAAATCTGTTAATAGTAATTTGGTCATGGATTGTTAGATAATGGGGAGAAGAGGGAATAAATGAAGCAAGTAGCAGGTTGTATTTAGCGATACGAGAAAGGGGAATAGCTGGGAGGTGGGGTTAATCATTGTAGGACCATGAAAGAAGTTTATTTGCTAAGCCTAGTTTCCTGAGTTTGCTAAATATCATGGGACCTGGCTGAAGAAATGCTTGTAACTGTTATTGTGAATGAATAGGTTGTAATTTCCCCATCACCACCATGGCTTTGTGTTCTAAAGGTGAATGTTCTCCTGCGAGTACTTAGCATGTTGCTTAATAAAACTTCATGTTAATTGGTGAAACCCTAGACATCTGGCAAGATTATTGTCCAAGTGCCAAAACTTTCTTTTTATTTCTGTTTGCATTAAGGTGAATGATGGGAGTCTGACCATCTCCTCCATTGGACGTGAAGACAGAGGATCTTACACCTGCCGTGCTACCAGTATTCAGGGAGAAGCAGTCCACAGCACACGACTGCTCGTACAAGGTGCCTAATTGCTCTTTCTGTTACCTTGTGAACTTAGGCGCTCTCGCAGAGGGAGGCCAGGGAGCGTGAGACCGTAGCAAGCTCTGAGGTCCCCTGGGCCTGGCCCTTCCTGGCTGAGCTCTAGGTGACAGCATGGGCTGTTTTGGGCAGGTGAGGTAATGTTTTTGTTCCTTTCCCCAGGGTCACCCTTCATTGTTTCCCCTCCGGAGAACATCACGGTAAACATTTCCCAGGATGCTCTGTTCACATGCCAGGCTGAGGCCTATCCAGGGAACCTTACCTACACATGGTACTGGCAAGAAGAGAATGTCTTCTTTAAAAAGTAAGCAATGACCGAATTTTTTTCACTAACTCCCACATTAAAGCCTGACAAAAAACATCACATTTATCAACACCCTGAACAATGTCTGTACGTCTGGTTAACATTTGTTTAAGCTGTACCCCAGTTCTGTCTGACTTTTAATTTTTTTCACTTGTTTGTGATCTATTTTTTTTTTCTCTCTCCCTCTGTGACATAGCAACATTCTTTCTTTTGACTTCTTTTAAGCTATTTAACTCCCATTTTCTTTCTTCACTGGTTGCTCTCTGTCACATATTGGACAGTCTGAAAATCACATTTTTTTAAATTTCAGTTCCATGAGATACAACACATCTACTGCAAAGTCATCTTTACATTTTGAAAACAAAAATGTGTTGTTTTTTTTAAGCTTAACTAAAGCAATGATTCTGTGATGAAATGTTAGATCCAATTTGGAAATAAAGCAAACCATTGTTGAGAGATTACCCACTAAACGGAGACCTGTATTAAGTTGCTAATCGTCTTAAAAATATAGGTTGAAATCCACTACTGTACAATCCTAGAAATATAATTTATTTATTTTTACGGACTTGCCATTCTTTTCCTCATGCAGTGACTTGAAGATGAGAGTTCGAATTCTGATAGATGGGACACTCATTATATTCCGAGTCAAACCAGAGGATGCTGGGAAATATACCTGCACACCAAGCAACAGTCTGGGACACTCACCATCTGCATCAGCATATCTAACTGTCCAATGTAAGTGTCATTCTGCCAGCTGTATGCCTAACCTTGGGGACAGAGACCAGCAAATCCATTTCCCTTGATGCCCACACTGCTAAAATGTTCAAAGTTTTACTTTTAGATAAGATCCTCCCGGGCTGAGCTCTGTATTGTACATCACCCTCCTCCCTTCCCCCCCGGGGCTGGCCTCTGTTCTGTAACCATACAGGTTTTCATGAGGGAATGAATTATTATTATTATTTTTTAAACTTCCACACACCTCGCCCTGTCTATATTCCCATAGATCCCGCACGCGTAGTGAATATGCCATCTGTTATCTATGTCCCGGTTGGTATTCATGGTCACATTCGCTGCCCTGTGGACGCCGTGCCCCCTGTGACATTTGTGAAGTGGAATAAAGATGGTCGTCCACTGAGGATAGATAAGGTAATGCCTTCTTCTGCCGTTGCAGTGACAGTTTCCTAGCCTTTGGCCAATATCCTATGTGAAGTGGAACAGGAAGAGGTTTGTGCGTTTAATGAATCCTGCCACACACCATTCTCCATGCATCTTGCAGCCCAGTGTATGGTGCAATCAGACCGGGCTAGCTGTACCATCTGTCATATTCCAGCACACGCTAGGCTGCAATGGAGCAGTGAAAGAAATGTGTCTGTGCGGCTGGACATGGCAAATGTGCACCTCCTGTTCCCAAACTTTTGGGACATAGACACCCCTCCTGAGGAAAGGAAGCTAAATAACACCTTCAGGTTTACCTAGGGTACCAAGAAGTTAACTTTTTACCTATCCCTCAGTTCTCTGGCTGGAAGCTCTTGGAAGATGGTTCTCTTCACATCGAGGAGGCTACGGATGAATTACTGGGCACCTACACCTGTGTGCCTTACAACGCGTTGGGGACCATGGGCCAGTCCCCTCCTGCACGGCTGCTGCTGAAGGTATGGAATGGAACGTAATACCAATGGTTCTTTATAGCACAGACATGACTTTCTGGACGTCAGGAAAAGGATTTATCATACTAAAAAAAACAATACTGTAATAGTCTGTACAAATATTACTATTTGCCCAATAAAATAGTTTGTTCCATTTGAGCAAAACAAACTCATTTTGTTTTACCGGGAATTATGATTTTAAATTAATGTTCCTTTGATTCTATCAGACAACAGCGCCCCCTGTAGACTTAGCTCCTCATTTGGTTTTATTGTGTGTTTTAGTAGTATTTCACTTTTTGTGAACACATGTAGAGATTGGACATTTTTTAAATTTTGCATTAAAATAAATGCTGAATATTCAAACTTATATCAAACGCACATACATTTTTGTTTTGTTTTTCCTTTCCTTAAATAAAAAAATCTAAAAATAACAACCACGAGAAAATGTTTACCATAGTGAGGTGTTCTTCCATTGTTGAAACCATTTTTTAAATAGTACATTTGGAGTATTCAGTTGTCAAGCTGTCGCTGTATTTTATTGTGTATGTGTGTGTGTGTTTTTTTTTTTTAAATCCAGATTTTTCCTGATTTTATTTTTATTTTGATTTAGTAAAGCAATGAATGGTTGCATTTAAAAAAAACCAAAAAACAAAAACATTATATGCAGTTTGAGCTACACTATCTCGAAACACAGATACTGTTTAAATGACATAAGATTGATGAGTTGTTGGGTAGACAGACAGACGCTGTGCTTTGAAAGGTAGCGAATGACGCACACTACTTTTTTCAGGACCCGCCCTATTTTACGGTGCTCCCTGGCTGGGAATACAGGCAGGAGGCTGGGAGGGAGCTGCTCATTCCTTGTGCCGCTGCAGGAGATCCCTTTCCCACCATCTCATGGAGAAAGGTAAAACTTCTTATTCTAGTGGTGCTGAGCAGAACAAGTAAACTTTATACACTTTCTAAAAAACACTTGATTTCATAAATTAGCTTTCTAGCATTTGGGATGAAATTAACTCTTACTGTACATTTGGTTGGAAAGGACATGGGTGCGCCTGGGATCTATTTAACAGAATATGAATGATTTGTAAATTGGCGTTTTTGTTTAGGAATAAAACTTTGTTCCATCTCCTTCTGCAAGAGGAAGAACCTAGGGCAGGTTATTCCCATAATTATGATAGGGAAATGCTACTGGATAAGTAAAACAATTTGGTTCTCTTTTGGCATTCTCTTTGCGGTAGCACATGACAGTGGACAAAGCAACTGACCATAAGCTGCAGGAATTCTCAGCAAGGTGACACCAAGTTACTTTTTCCTGGGGGAGGGACGGACATCTCAGACATGTAAACACTATATGAAATAAGCTGTATTACTATAAATGCTGGCTGCAGGGGGGGAGGGCATGTGTGCAATGAAAGCTCAAGCTGTAGGTGTAGCATGAAAGCGTGAAAAGTCTTTCAAAGTTCCTATCTGATTCTTTAAATAGGGGACTGCAATGTGTTTGTTATATAACCTAACGTTCCATTATATCCATCTTTATCCCACCACAAGAGTCTTGTTTTCACAAGAAATCCATAGAAATTATCATCTGATCTAATTTGAAAATGAAGCACATGTCTCAATGCTTTCTGGCTGAGGGCATTTTTGCATTTCATGATCTGTTTTAACCCGCTGAGTACAAAGGTTCAATCAGGGCATTGGAGTTGCTTCAACAAAAAGTGTCCATAGAATGTAATAAAAATAATTGATGGCTGCTGTCACATCAGATGGATATTTTGATGTCCAAATGCAGGACACAGGATAGTCTACAAATGTGAGCACAAGTTTCTTCAACATTCTGTGGAACTAGAATGCTATTAATTGCAGGCACCTTAGAGCTTAACTGTGCTGCGAAGCCTTGACCTAGTGGTGTGAAGGCTGTCAATTCCCATAAATACATATAAAACCTTATGTTGGCTCTGTCTAGTTGCTGGCCCAAAGAAAACCGATGATGTTGGCTGTATATCCTGTGGCAGAAAGGGTTCCTGGTATTTTTTGGTAATAGGTGCTCTTGTCTAATGTACTAATGATAAATGTTTCCTCTATAATGGCACAAGTGCAATTAAACTGGTTTTCACACAAGCTACTAAAGTATTGCATTAGCTCGTTCTTGGTGTTCTCATATCTGTTCTTACTTGAACATATTGTTTAGAAACATTTCACAACACAATGAGATTTATTGGCTAAAATGGGAATTGTAGGCCAATGTCAAGTGGTGTGTGTTTTTTTTTTTTTTTTGTTGTTTTTTTTTAATCGCCAAAATGCTTGACTTTCCTGGCTACTTCTTCAGAATAACTGGTTTATTGATTAAACCCCAATATATCCAATTCCATCAGGGACTAGATCTTTTATGAGCCTTTTGTCTTTCCAATTGCTACTGGTAACAAATAAAACTTTCCAACAGGCCCTGGAAATTCTGAATTCCCAGGTGTCCACCTCTAATAAGATACATCCCCCTGAGAAAATAGTTCATTCTAAAACGGTCTCCCTGTTCTATAAATGTGGAGTTCATCATCTTGGCATAGAGCCCCCCTTCTCCGGTAATTAATATATAAAACAAAGCCCGCTTGGAGATAGTCTGTGCGGCTCAATATCTTTTAACATTGTTTCTTTTTTTAATGAAATTAATTAGTAATGATCAGTCCAATCTAAATGAACATTTGATCGCACAGGATTTTCAGTATGTGAAAAGGAGAACGTGAATACATTACTGTGTAGAACACTGATCATATTCTGTAATATTTGTATTAAATGTAAGCCAGGCTTTTTGCACTGGGAGCAATGTTCTCTTAGGTAGCTAATTTACACCTCTTCCTGCGCTGAATATTCTCACAGGTTTGGGATAGAAGGTGTCTGAATGTCTAGGTGTGTAGGTCTGTGAGAACATTCTTTATTGTATTGCCCATGATTCAGGTGTCGCCTCCTGGTGGCCGCTGTTCACAGATCTTTTATAACTGTTGCAGGTCGGAAGGCCATCCCTCAGTAAGCACAGTGTGCTGCCTAGCGGCTCCTTGCAGTTCCGATCACTCGGTAAAGAAGATCATGGGGAATGGGAGTGTATAGCCAGCAATGTGGTAACAAGCATCACTGCCAGTGCTCATCTCACGGTTATTGGTAAGTTGAGATTGGATCGCAGCATTCCCTGTATTATATTATCAGACTGGTGAACAAGTAAAGGTAGAAGAATGACAATGTATCATGTTATTGGTGAGCAGTCCAAGTCCCTAAAGCCAGTATATATTTCAGCAAATAGCACTCTCTGCAATGCAGGCGGTATAAATAGCAGCACAGTGATTGCCTAATTATTCTGTTGGGTAATCGGCTTAATGTTTTATTATTTTCCCATTAAGTGTAAATATTTATAGGATTATTTTTCAGTTGGATGCAAGTGTGAAAGTGTGATGTGTTCTGTCTTTTTTGTAATATGTAAATATATGTAAAAACAGATAAAATGTGCATCTTGTAATACCTTTTTTATTGGACTAACAGAATTTTTTTAATGACAAGCTTTTGGGAGAACCTCCCTTTCTCAAGTCTGAAGCATTTCTGAGCAAGACGATACATAGAATTCAAAGTTGAGGGTTAAAAAGGGTTAAAGTGACAAAAGTGCAGATAAGACACAGGTTTGTTAGAAAATAGACACCATTCTTGCAGAGGGTCATAAATATCTTTCTGAAGAGCAGAGTGAGGGAGGAGAGGGAGAAAAACAAAACAAACAAAAAAACAAGCAGACAGTGCAGAAGGTGGTACACTTTATACATACACACACACATAAATATGTATATGCAAACGAATAAACACATGAACACATATACATACATGCACATGAACTCATATATACAAATATAAATGCACAGTCACATATGTAAGCATACATGCATAAGAGTATGGGAAAGCATAGTCTACACATAGTACTTATATATTCCTGTCCTATTGTGTTTTACACCCCACCTCCTACAGACTGTAAGCTCGTTTGAGCAGGGTCCTCTTCAACCTATCGTTCCTGTAAGTTTTCTTGTAACTGTCCGATTTATAGTTAAATCCCCCCTCTCATAATATTGTAAAGCGCTACAGAATCTGTTGGCGCTATATAAATGGCGATGATGATGATAATAAATTGATAGAATAAACATATTGGAATGCATATATGTATGTGTGTATGGGAAAGCCTATGTCTATACATAGTACTTTGTATATTGATAGAATAAACATATTGAAATGCCTTTTAAAATGTTGATTCATAGAACAGTAAGATAATGTTGGGGGAGTGTTCATGTAAAGCATTGGTAGTGGGACAGGAAACCCAAATCAATATTTAGTCCTCTATTCTTGCTGTTAAACAATTTGATCATTCTGACTTTAAAAGATTTTCTTTCTTGGGTATTTTTAAAACCCCTTTCAGTACTTTGATTTTTAGGTCCTTCATTGAGTGGCCAGGCTGGGTAAAGTGGTGTCCCACAGGAGTGCAGTACGATCCTTCTTTGTGGTGTTTAATGGAGGGTCTGTGCATATTCATTCTGCCATTTAATTGCTGGCTGGATTCCCCAATGTAGCATCCAAGGTGGCATTTGGTGCATTGAATCATGTAGACCACTTTGCTGGATGTGCAGGAGTATGAACCTTTAATGCCGTAGGTTTTATTGTTGTGTGTGACTGTGGTGTCTGTGCATATGTGCTGACACAGTTTGCAGCGAGGTTTTTTGCATTGACTGGTCCCATTTTCTTTATTCTTACCATCAGTGGGCAGCTTCCTGTTGATTAATTTTTGTTGGAGGTTTGGTGGTTGTCTGAAGGCCAAAATGGGTGTTTCAGAGAAAATGTTTTTCAGAGTCTCTTCTTCTGTTAACATTGGTTGTAGGTCTTTGATTTTCCATATTTCCTCAAGAGCTGGGGTGTAGGTGACCACAAGTGGCACTCGTGTAGATGTGTTTTTTTTTCTCTGTACTGTGTGTGTCGTTTTTACAGCAGAGTTGATTTGTTTGGTAATAGTCTTTGGTTTGTAGCCTGTCTCATAGATTGGGAGAGTACATTTAGATAGGAATTACGGTCATTAGGATCAGAGCATATTCGATGGTACCTAGTGGCTTGGCTGTAGCTGATGCCCTGTTTAGTATGGGAGGGGTGGAAGCTGGAGCTGTGAAGGTAACTGCACCTGTCTGTGGGCTTTCTGTAAACCGAGGTGTGGATTGTGCCATTATTACATGTCACAGTGGTGTCCAGAAAATTCACAGATCTAGTGGAATATTCCATTTTTAGTTTGATGGATGGAATGTGTTAAAAGAGTCATGGAACTGTATCAGTTTTTCTTCACTTTCAGTCCAAATTATGAAGATATCATCAATATAGCGATAATATTTGTATTGTTTGGTGTGCTGTATTTCTAGGAACCGCTGTTCAAGATCTGCCATAAACAGATTAGCATATTGGGGTGCCATCTTAGTGCCCATAGCAGTGTCCATGGTTTGTAAGTAAACCTCATTGTTAAAACTGAAATAGTTATGTGTGAGGATAAACAGTGCCAATTCTGTGATCATTCGGGGGCTGTATTTTTGGGTGTTGGCATAAGAGAGGAAATGTAAGCAAGCATTCATGCCATCTGTATGTGGAATGTTGCTGTACAGAGATTCCACATCCATGGTTACAAGGATGGTGTTAATAGGGAGATTGGAGATTTGGCTGAGTTTGTTGAGGAAGTTGGTTGTGTCTTTTATGAAGCTGTTAGTGTTGGTGACTAGAGGTTTTAGGGTATTTTCTACCAGTCCTGAGACCTGTTCTGTGAGAGTTCCCATTCCTGTAATTATGGTTCTTCCAGGATTACCTGCTTTGTGGATTTTAGGAAGCATGTAGAAAGTGCCCATGCAGGGACTAGTTGTATGTATATGTGTTCATGTGTTTGTTTTTTTGCATATACATATTTATGTGTTTGTGTATGTATACAGCGCTATGTAAATAATAAAATAATAATAATAATAATAATGTATAAAGTGTACCACCTTCTGCATTGTCTGCTTGTTTTTGTTTTGGTTTGGTTTTCTTCCTCTCCCCCCTCACTCTGCTCTTCAGAAAGATATTTATGACCCTCTGCAAGAATGGTGTCTATTTTCTAACAAACCTGTGTCTTATCTGCACTCCTGTCGCTTTAACCCCTGTATCACAACTCAACTTAGAATTCTATGTATCGTCTTCCTCAGAAATGCTTCAGACTTGAGAAAGGGAGGTTCTCCTGAAAGCTTGTCATTAAATTCTATTAGCCCTATAAAAAAGGTATTACAAGATACAAATGTTATGTTTTTTACATCTACATCACTGGACTAATACGGCTACAATCTCTCTCTCTCTCTCTCTCTCTCTCTCTCTCTCTCTCAGTTTTTATGGTTTAACTTTAGGTAAAGAAAAGTTATTAGTTTACTTATTTTTGGTTTTCTGTTTACTTATTTTTGGTTTTCTATGTTAGATCTGTCTAAATATATCTATGACCTTTTATGATTTTTTAAAAATGTTTTAAATATGAATATAATTATATCTAAAAAAAAAAGAAAATCTGTTCCCTATAAATCTTGATGGGATTTTTAAAAAATTTTGTGGGGGTAATTTTTAGTTAGTTAAAAGTAAACTCCGTTTCCCTTTTTTTTGTGTGTTGGTTTGCAATATTTATAGTATCATTATTTGTTTTTTGTTAGGTACCAGCCCTCATGCCCCTTCTAATGTCAGAGTCATGGTGTCCATGAATACGGCGAATGTGTCGTGGGAAGCGGGATACGATGGAGGATTTGATCAGACATTCTCTGTTTGGTATGGCGCTCTGTGAGTCACCCCCAGCATGCTTTGCTGCTTCTTTTCCGCCTTCGTCTTTCTGTGCTCACCATTTCTGCCAGAGGGGAACTTCCCTGACCCCTCAATGCATTCCTCTGGAAACATATAGAAAATTCTCTATATGTGGATATCTCTGTGGGTGTGTGTGTGTGTGTGTATATATATATATATATATTTGTGTGGATATATATATATATAGATATATGTATGTGGTATACACATATATATACACGTGTATATCTATCTGTACATTTGAACATATACGGAATGCTGTGCTCATACATGGTGCATTATTTATAGAGGATCACTACTAGGAGATTAACACAGATGTAAATGTCATCAACAATGCATATTTCACATCATTTAATCGTCAGGACAGAACTTTACATTTTGTCTTACCCTGTCAATGTGTTAATTATTTTGTGAGAATGCAAAATATGTCTGGGAATATCTGTATCTGCAGGTTGGGGCTCCGAGTGGAATACATGCAAAGAGATTTCATTGTCCATTAGCTTTTCGCTGTTCTGCCAGTCTGTCTAATCTCCTATTACATCAACATTATCTACTTGATAAGGCCTTATCCCAAAATCATTCACAGCAAAATGACACTTAATCTACAAATAATGCACGTTACACTTAATGACGTCTCTCCATTAATAAATAAGGAGATAAGTAGTGGAATGAGAGATGGTGGGTGCTTGGAGAGGTAGAGTGCTTGCCAGGAGCTGTAAGCAGACTTTAGGTTAGGTGGGTGGTGGGGCTGTTGAATTTAATTGGAGGTTTGCCTGTGCATACAAATGATTTTGAGGAACGGGGTGAAACACTAATACAATATGTGGCCGTTCATTCCGTCATTTAATAGAGTTCAAATACATACTTACACTGTTATTCACTAAAGTGAGAATTATCAGCAATTCAAACTCAACAACAAAGCAGCTGAACTGGCAAACTTCTCTAAATTGGCAAGGCTTCCATATCAACTGCTTTGGGATTGCATTTGAAATTCACTTTTTGATTTCCGAACAATGCTCACTTTGGTAAATAACCTTGACATTCTCATGATTTTGTCAAGTTTGGTATTGATTTGAGTTCTGTCAGTGATATAAAATGTATTCCATGTTCTGTGTGCTTGAAGTCTGTTTGATGTATGCTTAATGTATTCTGGTGGTATTTTTTAATTCACTTGGATATGTAATGGAGATGCGCATAATTTTATCATTACGATTCTCCTCTTCTGCTTTATAAACATGAAAGGTTTATTCACTAAACTGGTTGTTGAGTTTTTACTAAAGGCAAGGGGAATTTAAATGTTAAGTCAAAATAGCCGATTGGAATCATAGCTGAGTTTTTCCAGTTAAGATGGTTTTAATATGGGTGAATAACTGAGCAACCAAAATTTGTATTTAGATGTGTGTAATGGTCATTGTCCATATTAAGAAAGTGAGACATTTTTCGATAATTTGGATTACAAAGGTTAGGTTACTAGGTGGGAGATGAAATAATATGGGTGAATAACTGAGCAACCAAAATTTGTATTTAGATGTGTTTAATGGTCATTGTCCATATTAAGAAAGTGAGACATTTTTCGATAATTTGGATTACAAAGGTTAGGTTACTAGGTGGGAGATGAAATACTACTAATTGACTGTAAATCATATCTGGCTACAATCACAAGGTCAGTGATTAAAAGATGATGGTTTTAGAATTGTAACGTACTTTCCTGCTTTAACATCATTTTCTTTCACAGATCCACTCTTTTCATGTTATTCTTGCCTTTATATTGAACAATGAAAAGATTTCACGTTTTGTCTCGACTATTTACAAAATTCCAAAAAGAGGGGAATACACGTGTATTTCTGATATAGAAAACCCATTCTAGAGTCTGTGAGAGCAATTATCTTTTGCTAAATGACCATATGGGTCTAGGCGTAGACCAAAGCACAGATTTAACTTGACCCGTTCAAACCCCTACAATGCTTTCTTCCAACTAAGAGATGTAATACTCCTACATTGTCACACCCCTGAACCACTGACATAATGTTTTTTTTTTCTCGTTTTTTTTCAATATAAAACCCAAATACAGATGCAAAATGCATCTTTAAAAAAAAAAAAAAAAAAAATTATTGGGGATCGTTTTGGACTTTTCCTGCCACTTTCGACCTTAGCATAGTGATTTAAATTGCCCTTTGCAGATGTCAGCTTCAACGTGCCTAGTTATCTTAAAGAAAAATTAAAAAAATTGTGGGTTTTTTTTGGCAACATTGAAACTTTCCCCAATTGGAAATACTGAACAAAAAAAGGAATTCTGGAATAAAGTTCTAAAAGGAGAGCAGTACCCTTGGAAACCAGTGGAGTGTTCTTGCCGATTACTCCACATTTCACACCAGAATTGCCCTTAATATAGACCATACTTGTGTCACAGGGATTTGAAGAGTGTAAAATCTTTTTACGCAGGAGGAAACTAGGATTTGTTTGCTTATTAGCAATATTGTGTTTTACTCTGACCACTCCAGCTTCTCTGCCTTTCAATGTCTGCTTTTGGACTCTTAATTAAGTGACTTTCATTCTGCACATCTGACACTCCCAGTTCTGTTTAAAAAAATATGTTGGATTTCCCCCACTTTTGGGACTGTTAAAAATGTCGGTTTACAGTGTAAGCAGACGATAGCTGGTCAATGCAAGTGATATTGAGCCAAACAGTGACACGTTGGAATGACACCAATGCTCATTACATGAATAAATCACGTTTATATTTAAATAATTAAAGCACATTTCCAAGTATGGTCTACGCAGACCTAGTGAGAGTCAGAGGCAGACTGGTGGTCACAATACTTGTTTGCTCTTATTGTGAAACCAAGAGTTTAAATATCTAGTCTTTCATCTATCTGCACTATTCCATGATCTCCCAAAGAATCCGCTCTTTTATCTGTTTCCATCTGGTTCTCTGAAGGATCAAGCGTGCTCAGTTTGGACCCCATGATTGGGTCTCCATGCCTGTTCCTGGTGGAGTATCTTTCCTTCTTGTGGACTCCTTGGATCCTGAGACAGAATACCAGTTCAGTGTTCTCGCTCAGAACAAATTGGGGACAAGTTCATTCAGCGAGGTGGTCACAGTGAAGACCCTAGGTGAGGTGGATACAATTTTAATACTTTCATTCTCTCAGAGTTGAAGGATTTACATTGTATCATGCTGCTAGTATGTAAGCATGAAGGCAAATGTCCTGTTGGTGATGTTCAGACTGCCAAATGTCAGACTGGCATGATTAACTGGGTTTTTGCATGGGATTTAATAAATGTCATCTGAACATGTTACTTTGTGTTATTTTAAAAGCCTTCCTTCCCACAACCCCTGAGCCTCTTCTGGTATTGACCTCACCCCGCTGCCTGATCGCCAATAGAACTCAGCAGGGAGTCCTCCTGTCTTGGCTTCCTCCATCCAATCATAGCTTTCCTTTAGATCGTTACATCATGGAGTTTCGTCTAGCAGAAAGGTGGGAGATTCTAGATGACTCGATTGGGGGCAGTGACACAGAAATCCTAGCGAAGGAACTATCCCAGGTACAACTGTAACTGCTTTATAAACCATGAGATTTCTGGCTAGATCTGTCACTTTTTCTGGATAGTCTGTAGGCACTGGAGTTCACTATTTTGAACTGCTTCTTTACAGGATACGTGGTATGAGTTCCGGGTGCTGGCTGTGATGCAGGACCTGATCAGTGAGCCCAGTAATATCGCTGGAGTGTCTAGTTCAGGTGTGTAAATGGCCATAGACCATCAATATTATGCCAAACATCCACCGATCTATGGGCTGAAGTTTTACATTTTCCTGAGTGAACCCAGCACCAGAAGAATAACCATAATACAACCAAAATAAATTCATCTCTTAACCTGATTGGAATTTGTATCGGCTATTACAGTGCTTGAAGAGTCATTTTCAAATTACCTGGAAAACTTTATTTTCTCTCCTTAGCTTCAATGGCCTGCCCTCTTCTGGTCAAAGATTACATTGCAGCACAAAACTGTCATTCATGTACCTGGTTTCTGAGAAATCTGTAAATTCCATGGAGAATTTCTGTTATCTCACTCGACAGGGCAGTTTGATTTAAAAGGACTTCCTCTTAGCTAATAATAATAATTAAAAGCAAGGGCTATATATATGGATATAGTATCTTTTTTAGGTACTTGTTTATGGAAAGGTGAAAAAGAGCTTAATGATCCATGTGGGACGAGGGGGTTATACACACAGATCTGTGCAGCCGTTGGCTCTTTATTGGGGGGAGGGCTCAGTGTTAGGATTATGTGACATCATAATAAATCAGGAGTCTGCAGGTTACACGGTAAATGTTGACGCTCATTGCTCGGACTCTTCCTCCTATCCAGTTTTAGTGCAGAGTACTACCCACTTCCCTATTGTATGTGTATTGTGGGCTATATAGTCTTGTATGAGTGGGCTTATGTGCTCTTGTAGTATGTCAGAGCCAGAACTTAAAAAGATGACGATCCCCGCCGTTCTGACATCCGTTCAATTTTGAGGTTGTAAATTATCTCTCCTCTTTTTTCTTTCAGATGTTTTTCCATCTCCAGATCTGAGTGATGAGGGGTTTGCTCGCCCAGTGCTTGCTGGCATTGTGGCAACCATCTGCTTTTTGGCAGCTGCTGTCTTGTTCAGTACATTGGCAGCTTGCGTGGTGAACAGGCAGCGTAAGCGTAAAATGAAAAGGAAAAAAGGTGAGTCCTGGGTCCTGCGAGGTGCTTGGGAAAAGACACCCTGTAATATGCAAGCTGTTTTAAATTGTGTATTCTTCCCTATGCAATGTTGGGCACCTGTTCTAAAGAAGGATATTGTGGCCCTAGAAAAAGTGCAGATTAGGGCTACAAAATTGATAAAAGGAATGGAACATTTTAGCTGTTAAGAAATGTAAACCTCTTTAGTTTACAAAAACGTCGCCTGAGAGGGGATATGATAACCTTATACAAATATATTTGGGGCCAGTACAAACTATTGTCTAGAAATCTGTTTATAAACAGGGCTATACGTAGGACACAAGGCCATCTAGACCAGAAGAAAGGAGTTTCAGTCTAAGGCAAACGAAAGGGTTTTTTACACTAAGAACAATCAGGATGTGGAGAGTTGTTTGTTTTTATCAGTATATACAGTCTATACAGTCTATACAGTCTAAAACAAAATATTCATGGATGTCATTTTTTATTAGTGAGTCAAGGAGATATCTGGGTGCCATTCTGGGGTCAAGTAGGATTGTTTCCCCCTAGCTTGTTGCAAGTGTTTTTGCCTTCTTTTTGATCAACAGCAAAAACAAATATGAGTGAGGTTGAAGTTGATGAACGCATGTCTTTTCTAAGCTGTGTAGCTATATATTGAACTGTGCACTTCATAAGTTATTTATGTGACTTGAACTTTTCTTATTGCATGGTCGTCATTCTTGGCAAGGGAAATCACAAATATCAGATTTTGTATAATCAGACCCTTCAAGTGAACAAAACAAATTGCAAGCATTAAAACAAGCTGTAACCCTCCTTTCTTTCCAATTTATGGTCTGATCGTTACTGACATATTAAAGCATCCCTGTCACCTTTAAGCTTTTCATGACGTTAGAATCTTTATGAAAAGCTGTTGTTGACAGTGTTGTAACTTCACATACAAAAGACAAATTACGGACTACTTTGTCTCATTCAAGTGCTGATTTTTGGCAGTATTTGGCATGGCGTGGAGCTTACACTGCAACTTTGCATTTACTTATCTGGAAAAAAAAACTTTTAACCAGAGTACCAGCTTGGTTCTCTTAGCCTAAGCTTTGTAATTCGGTTTTGAATTCACTGCAGTTCAATGTTTACTGAATAAATCCAGATTAAGGTACATTATACACACAAACATACAGTTTTACATTTTACAAGTCTATTTAAAACCACCTTTCTCTGCAAACAAATATGTGGTAGATATACTTTTTCATGGCAATAGTGGAAGGACAGGGTGCTCAACCCAAAATAAATCTGGTCTGGAGTAAAAAAAAAAAAAAGCTATATTTTTGTCTGTATGGCAGCACCACTGCTGATAAATGCATGTTGCTGGCGTGCCCCCAATTCCTTTTTACTGAATAAATCACACAGGATCACATATATATATCATATTTCAGTAATATTACACATGATCTCTTTCACTACAAAATCTCTAGTTGTGACAATCGTATTCTTCACAAACTTGGCTAACCAGCTTGGATCATTTTTGATTCTTGAGCTCTGTTTTCCTTTTTCTCTACAGATCCACCTCTTTCAATCACTCATTGTCGAAAAAGCATGGAGTCTCCGTAAGTACACAGTAATATATAGAGAAATGTTGTAACGGATTGGGAGTTTTCACTAGTTTTACAATGCTTGTGTGCATTAACAGTCCTGTGTTTTGTTTGTGGTAAATATACTCCTGGGGGGAATAAACTGCTTATCCTGTAAACCTCTGATACACAGAGTCTCATTGATTAAAAATAAAACCCAGACACTAGGAGAAGTCTTTCCTGACTAACTTTTAAATTCCCAGCAATTCACACTTTAGTGAATAATGCTATAAATCTTCATTTAAAACAAATAAACAAACAAACCTGGCCAGGGGACTTTAGATACTATAACCACTTCAATGTTAAAGTACTGTGCCTACAGTGTCCTTTAGTTTTAATCAACTGTATAAAGGTATTTTTAAATTTGTAATCATTCTGAGAAGTATGCATGGTTATCGAAGAACTACCTATGAAATTATAGTATTTACACATTGTTGTCCTCTCTCCCTCTCACACTTTCTGCAGGTTGTCCTCTGGAAAGGTAAGCCCAGAGAGCGTACGGACACTCCGTGCCCCATCAGAGTCATCAGAGGATCAAGGCCCGCCATCCAAACGCCCTTTGAGTCCTGGGCGTGAAAAAGAGCTGTCATTGTACAAGAAAACCAAACGTGCCATGGCCAGCAAGAAGTACAGCGTTAGCCAGGCCGAAGCAGAGGTTACCACTCCCATTGAATTGATTAGCAGAGGTCCAGATGGGCGTTTTGTGACAGAAAGTCCAGACCAGGAACCAACTCTCAGGAGTCGCAGGATTCAAGGTTTCCCCTTTGCTGAAGAGACAGACATGTACCCAGAGTTTCGTCAGTCAGATGAGGAGAACGATGAGCCATCAGGCATGAAATCCCAACTCACCCCATTGTCATCCAGTCAGGACTCTCCTCTCCAGCCTCCGGCATACAGTCCCCGCTTCCAGCATCCATCTAGTGAGGGAAGGCAACAAGCATCAGGCCAGTCCCGACCTGGTGGATACCATCATGGCCATCTGTATGGCTACCTCAGCAGTAGCCCTCGTGATTCAGATCCACCTCCACCCTTCTACATGCCGGAAGTTAGCCCACTGAGTTCTGTTATGTCCTCCCCACCATTGCTTCCAGAAGGATCTTTTCCCCCCATCCCAGAGGAAAATGGAGAGAACAGTTCCAGTAGTACACTTCCCCTAACACATACACCTACTGGAGGGCGCTCTCCAGAACAGTGGGGTGGCCCTGACTTCCCTTTTGGAGGTTTGGAGGCCCCGCCGTCTCCCTCCATGTTTGTACAGCACAGGTACGAGACAGCGGAGATTAGGCGTCCTCTTCCTCCACCTCCTCCTGCACCTTTTCCACGTGGACACCCACCACCAAACTCCCTACAGGTCCCATCATATGCTGCCATTATACCCCTGGAACCTCATCCTGGCTGGGCAGGACGGCTTCCAAGTCGGTGCCCACCTCCACCTCACCCCACTTCTTGGCAAGATGCAGCTATGCAACTGGCTGCACAGGGCCAGCTTCGGCACACCAGCCAAGGAATGGGAATTCCGGTGCTTCCATACCCAGACATCCATGAAGCTGGGCCCTTTGGAATGGATGCTCGCTGGTTTGAAAGCCGGACGCGTCCACAGATGAGCCCTAGGCAGCACCGCAGACTAGAGCCCAGTCTACATCAGGTGGTGCTACAACCCTCTCGTCTTTCCCCACTCACCCAAAGTCCCCTAAGTTCCAGACATGGTTCCCCTGAGCTGAGTGCTAGAGCCAGGCCCCGTCCTGGTATGCTGCCCCCACCAGACTGTTCTGGCATTGCCCTTCAGCCTCCAGGCTTCCTACACAACTCACCTCCTTCTTCTGGATCCCCAGGAAAGAGCAGCCATGGGGGAAGCCCTAGCTACAGAATTACACCACCCAATTCCTCCCCACATGGTGATGGACGAAGGAGAGGAGAAGAAAGGGTGCACGCAGAGACGGCGGTGCTGTGCACTGCAGGGTGAGTGTACAATGGTAACATTAGATTGTGTGGGGCAATATCAGCTTGAAAAACGAGAAGCAAAGGGTATAAGGGGATTCAGAGACCGTTTCTGACATTTTATCTAGATTTGTAGATAGTCTAACCAGGAACAGGAAGCCTGCTACTACTGGCTTACTCTGGTATGGCAAGTGTTTGTATACTAACAGGGTAATTCACTATATAGTGAATTTCAAAGTTAAGGCCAAGTATTGAAATTTTGATCTTTACTTTCAGTTTGGCTACTCTAGTCTTAAATATAAAAAATTGACTTTAAAATTCATATCTTTAGTAAATAACTCTGTAAATATCCCATGATATTAATCAAGTTCTGTACGTTTTCTGAGCATTATGGGAAGTTAGTCAACAAAGACTTGCTGTGCCGGGGATCGCCATCAGTGCCATTGTCTCTGGTTAGGAACAGCGTGTTATCTGTATTCCATTCGCTCATTGTCTTGCCAAATTAATAATAGGACATAAATATATATAATTTTATCTTTTTGCTCCCAGGTTAGTTTTAAGATGAGCAGGAGGCAGAACTGAGGATGAAGATCATTGGCCAAATTGTACATTATTCCATTCAGAGGCACGCAACACCTACAATACACATGGCACATGATATTAGGATAAAATACATTGCCACTTTACTGAGTATACAGGGACAAAAACTGGATACAAACACCCGTACGTGACAGTGCTTCTTGTAATAGCAAAGTATTTTCACCTGTCTTTCCATGCATGTAAAAAAAATTCTACTTGTCTTTGATTGTGCATCCCTGTATGTAGAAAGAAGGGGACTATATGGCCACAAAGTGGCTACAATGCATCAGCTGCCATCAGCCTCATCTTTATGAACCAGAGTGACAAATGCAGTATTTATAATGACTTCACTGTGATTGAGGAGGTTTTTAAATTTATTAGGATTTTTAAAGCTGCATTGCCTGGCTTTGAAGCTGTACATTGACATTATTTATTTTTATATGTATGTGTGTGTGTGTATATATATATATATATATATATATATATATATATATATATATATATATATATATATACACACACTGCTCAAAAAAATAAAGGGAACACAAAAATAACACATCCTAGATCTGAATGAATTAAATATTCTTCTGAAATACTTTGTTCTTTACATAGTTGAATGTGCTGACAACAAAATCACACAAAAATAAAAAAATGGAAATCAAAATTTTCAACCCATGGAGGTCTGGATTTGGAGTCACACTCAAAATTAAAGTGGAAAAACACACCTTCGTCTTGCAGGAACTGCTGGCACACTCAAGCCACATGAGGTCTAGTATTGTCTTGCATTAGGAGGAACCCAGGGCAAACCGCACCAGCATATGGTCTCACAATGGGTCTGATGATCTCATCTCGATACCTAATGGCACTCAGGCTACCTCTGGTGAGCACATGGAGGGCTGTGCGGCCCCCCAAAGAAATGCCCCCCCCACACCATTACTGACCCACTGCCAAACCGGTCATGCTGGAGGATGTTGCAGGCAGCAGAAAGTTCTCTACGGCGTCTCCAGACTCTCACGTTTGTCACATGTGCTCAGTGTGAACCTGTTTTCATCTGTGAAGAGCACAGGGCGCCAGTGGCAAATTTGCCAATCTTGGTGTTCTCTGGGAAATGCCAAACTGTAAGCACAACCCCCACCTGTGGACGTCAGGCCCTCATACCACCCTCGTGGAGTCTGTTTCTGACCGTTTGAGCAGACACATGAACATTTGTGGCCTGCTGGAGGTCATTTTGCAGGGCTCTGGCAGTGCTCCTCCTGTTCCTCCTTGCACAAAGGCGGAGGTAGCGGTCCTGCTGCTGGGTTGTTGCCCTCCTACGGCCTCCTCCACATCTCCTGATGTACTGGCCTGTCTTCTGGTAGCGCCTCCATGCTCTGGATACTACGCTGACAGACACAGCAAACCTTCTTCCCACAGCTCGCATTGATGTGCCATCCTGGATTAGCTGCACTACCTGAGCCACTTGTGTAGGTTGTAGACTCCGTCTCATGCTACCACTAGAGTAAAAGCACCGTCGGCATTCAAAAGTGACCAAAACTTCAGCCAGGAAGCATAGGAACTGAGAAGTGGTCTGTGGTCACCACCTGCAGAACCACTCCTTTATTGGGGGTGTCTTGCTAATTGCCTATAATTTCCACCTGTTGTCTATCCCATTTGCACAACAGCATGTGAAATTGATTGTCACTCAGTGTTGCTTCCTAAGTGGACAGTTTGATTTCACAGAAGTGTAATTGACTTGGCGTTACATTGTGTTGTTTGAGTGTTTCCTTTATTGTTTTGAACAGTGTGTGTGTATATATATATACATATATATATATATATATATATATTGTTTTTCTTTGTCAAGTAATCATTTGTCAACTGAATCAGCTAGTGGCTGCTGATGACTGGGTGGATGCCTTAATAATGTTAAAAATAATGAAGGCAAATTTGTGTGCAAAGTCTAGAACTTGAAGTCCGACCTCCTGAGATTTCATGAACTGTCTTGGCAACAGCATTTTAGGGAATATGACTTAATGGATTGGTTTTGGAGCTGTGTTTAAGTACCAGACATATCCAGTCTTTGGTAGCACAGATATTTGCTGAGCATGTCTATGGGTGCTTTTTTAATTCCAGCGAGTTTGTGCCTTTACCTAACCCTCCTCAGCATTGTAATGGAAAAACAAAATACCATTTAACATTTCTTCAGTTTCTTTAGTTCTTAAACTAACAGAAATAGATTTCTTCACCGGTGGTCTTGATCAACCATCTGCATTATGCGGAGGGTCCTGCCATGCGTCATGCAATACTCTGTCGAGGTAATGGATTTAGTCCAGCTAATTTCGACCATTAGTGATGGACTAACTATGGAGTTTGATCTGCATTTAGAAAGAAAAAACAAGCTGTACACAATAATAATTTTCTACACTTTGTGCAATTACAGTATCATGATGATTGGATTAAAGATTACACATCTGTAAAGTTAGATTATGTTCAGTCATAGTTGTTGATTCAGAACAAATAGAAAAATACAGATCCTTCTTAGAATTTTGTCTCCAAGAAAAATGTATTTCTCCAACTCATGGACAAGATGATTAAGAAAACAGTCATCGCTGTTTTCTTCGGCCATAAAGGCATCATCATTGTTTAAGGTTTTGTAACTAATGTCCAAATAACATTCCATTAATTCCACATTGAAGATGAGGTTTATCTAATTTTTTACCCTCAGATAAAAAAAAGTAACTCTTTCCTTTCATTAAGGATGAAAGGATTATTATATTAAAAATCTTTTTTATGTGACTGCTGTCTATTAAATCCAACCACACAAAATAGAAAATCCCAACCATTATAAATTGAATGGTTCGCCCTTATATCCACTGAGTGCGGTTTCAGCCCTATAGCAGGGGTGCCCAATAGGCAGATCCTCCGATGTTTTAAAACTACAGTTTCCATGATACTTTGTCATTCTTAGCACATGCAAAGCTTCATGGGAGTTGTAGTTTGACAACATCTGGGTATCTACTTTTTGGGCACTCCTGGTCTATAGTTTCTAGGAAGGAGGTTGGATTCCGAGCTCCTCCACAAGCCATAGAATTTGTTTAATTGGCATTAAATGAGCAACTGGGAGAGTAGTTCAATAGGGCAGCCATTCAAAGGTTACAACCCTTCTAGTTGCTTTATCTAGAAAAACAGTTCTATGTTATCTTGTAATCCTAGCGATTGCATCCTTTCTGTGTGTGAAACAAAGCCACAAAAGATTGTATTCACTGCTAGTAATAATATCACCTCTTAGGGGTCAATAATCAAAACGTCGTCATGTTTTGTTTACCTTCTGTGTCCACCTCTTATTCCGTCCAAGCTCTTTAATATCCTATGACCATAACTGCTCTGTATATTGAATACATAGTATTTAATACATGGTAACTCCTTGTTTGCCTTCCCAGCCGCCTGAGATTCCGCACAGCTATAAAATCTATCATCGACAAGTCGGCCCAGATCTTTCTCCATCTACATTTTCCATAATAAAGCTTTTCTAATGCATAATTTAGTATGCCGATTTTTTTTCTTTCTTCCATAATGATATCCTGAATCCATACTTCCTCCAGAACACTTTCAGAGATGCACTAAAACCCCTTTTTCTGATTTTATTTTGTCATTTGCACCTTTTCCAAAAAGTGAAACATAGATTTCAGAATTCACCAACCAAACCACTAACAAACAAAGCAAAAATCAGCAAAGATAAATATTTTAGTTACTCATATTAACTATTAACTGTTAACTTTCTAGTTTAAAAAAAAAAAAAAAAGACCCGACAATTGAACTACAACTCCCACAAACCCATGATATACCCCAAAAGCACTAAAATCGTCTGCTTTTCTCTAGAAGATTTAAGGGAGTATCCGTGATTTCCTGGTTTGGTGAAAGCTCTTTGCAAGAGCTGCCAACACTGCTGTTTTACAGTAAATGCAAGAACTTTAATTTTGCGCATACTGTATATTTATTGTATTTATAATTGTGGTACTTTTTCAATTTGTCTACTAACTCCATCTAGTCCTTTTAGGTGAATAAGAGTATGATCTGGAAATAATATATATATTTTTTTGATTACACATCCTTTCTAAATGAAATTACTTGCACTTGAGGAACTTTTATGCAGACAAAATCAAACATTTATTTAATCCACAGTGATTTTCTGTCCCACCCACAGTACCTTTATGTATTAACAGGGTCATTATCTTCCTAGTCTCTATAGTGATTTTCACGTTAACTTTGTGCATAAATTATATCTCACATGCTGTGCGCTAGCAAACCGCTCCTACTCTTGCAGACAGCACTGGGAGAGCACTTGCAAGGGGAAGCTTATACAGTCACGGGAAAAAGAAAGTACACCCTCTTTGCATTCTATGGTTGTACATATCAGGACATAATAACAATCATCTGTTCCTTAGCAGGTCTTACAATTCGGTAAATACAACCTCAGCTAAACACCAACACATGACATATTACACTGTTTCATGATTTAGTTAACAAACCTAAAGCCCAAATGGTGAAGCCATATGTGAAAAAACAAGTACATCCTTGGTGATTCCATAGGATTTAAAAGGCTAAGTAGCTGGCAGGTGCTGCTAATTAAATGCCCTTGATTAACTGATCATCAGCAAGTGTGACCATCTCGATAAAAGACGAAGTTTTAGCAGTTTGCCGATCTGGAGCATGCGGATATTTGTTAAAACAATGCCAAGGAGGAAAGTCATCAACAATAATCTTAGAGAAGCAATTGTTGCTGCCCATCAAACTGGGAAGGGTTATAAAGCCATTTCCAAACAATTTAAAGTCCATCATTCTACATTGAGAAAAATTATTAAAAAGTGGAAAACATTCAAGACAGTTGCCAATCTTCCCAGGAGTGGACATCCCAGCAAATTCACCCCAAGGTCAGACAGTGCAAATATTAAGTATGAAGCTCATGCCATAAAGTATCCATCTAACTTTTTTGGCCATTTTAATGGAACTATTAACGTAACCCCACTACATGAAGGTAACTGTGCTGGCAGGGGAACTATCACTATGACAACATTGAAGAAAATTTTTAAAATCACCGATACCATTTTTTAAATGTATGTTAAAGATTTAGCAAATGCTGTCATTATCCAGTTCATAATCCAGTTCAAGCAAAGCCAGGGCAGACATTGCAGAGGAAGAAGACAAATAGAAACGTTGTTTCATTTCTCTCCTCTGTAGGCAAAATATGCCAAGAAACCTGATGGTGATATCGCTGCTGGTGGTGCAGCAATAGTGAGTTAGAGTTACCTGAAGCTGTCCCCCGTGGGATCTTAAGCTACTTTAATTCTATGTTGCACACTTCATAAATAAATAATTGAAATGTGAGTATATATATCTAAACATAAGGTTACAAACCTCGGAAGTGACCGTTAAATATATAATAATAGTAAAATAAGAAAACACAACGCCTCATAAAAACAATGGTTATTTTGACAAAAACATCTGCATTGTTAATAATAAAATGGAAATAAATGTGTTTATTGGTGTGATGATGATGTTTTCGGTTTGCACCTGGAAGGATCCTGTGATTTAAGACATGGAAGGTACAACCATTGGAACTGTGTACGAGCAGCAATGTGGTTAAATTAAACTCCACATTGTCACGTTTGTAAAAAGCACATTTTGTGTTTCATTCAATAAACCTTTGTTTTCCTAAGAGTGACTCCTTCATTTCATTTGTAGCTGTCAGTCAATTGTTAAACTCAGGAAGTCAATGATTTGTACAAAGATCTGAGGCTGTGCATGATTGAGGTGCTAAAATAACAGATAATCACTTGCAATGATTAATTCTGTATAAACAATACTCAGTCTTGTTTACAGGCTACTTAGTACAGGCTGTTAAATGATATTTAAAGGGAACCTGTGGTCTCGAATATAACCATTGTGATTTTGGGACTGTAAGTTTCCTTCTGCCCCCCACTCCAACTCCAAGCTGGTAAAAATAAATGTTTAAGATGACATATATTTGGGCACTCTAGATGGGCCGAATGGTTCTTATCTGCCGTCACATTCTATGTTTTTACATTCCTTCTTTTCAGCCGTGGTACTCCTTATCTACTGCCGCCCACCCCCATGTCTGTTGTTGTTACTGCGATGTAGCGCATGATGCCTAGGCACATGCCTAGTTCTAATCTATTGCCTCCTAGAAAAACAACATTTGATTCCCAGACAGTGTACAGGACTGGCATTGGTTTAGGCTCATAAAGTTGGAACCCACAGCAAGACGATGGAGGTGGCTGTGAGTGACAGGTTCAGTTAAGTAAAACTCGCCTTTGCCTGCACCTTGCAGCCCCTCCCTAAAAAGCCCATTGGGGGTCTTTGCTAAATGTTTTTTAATTTTTCAAGGATATGTATTTTGCAGATAAGAGCTGAATTGTTCTTTTCGGTGTATTCCTTTTGGTTGCAAGAAATCTAGCTATCTCCTCTTGCTTTGCTGCAGAGAATATTGGAACCACTCCACTTGTTTGTCACACTTACCAAAAAATACCAATTTCAGTACTTTGTTTGTATTCCTCCCATTTACTACTCAGTAAGGTGGCAATCATTTCTATGAATTTAGCTCTATAGTTTTACATGAAGAGCACATTTACTCTAATCTCTGAGGTTCATCATTTACTGTTCATACACGTAACATTGAAGGGTTCTAGAATTCTATTATGTTAGGAAATGAGACTTCCTAATTCTAGATGTTTCAGAGAATAGTACTGAAACTGAGACTGCTCACCATGAACCACATTAATGAGGTTGTTAGTATAAATTTTCCACTAAGTTAAATTTACAAATATTCCTGAAAACACAGTTTTTTACAGTTAATGGTTTTACATGTCTTCTTCTGGGTCCAGCTTTAACATGTTTTTATTCATTGTAAAGGGGGATTAATGAGTGTACTTACATTGAAGGTATACCAGTAACAGGTTAGGCGATTAAAACCTTTTTTTCATTTGAGCACAGACTCTCCAGTCTCTCATTAAATCTGAGAGAGTTCTATCTACATTTATTAGTGCTAGAAATGTAATTAAGATTAGTTTGAGACCAACGTGTTCCCTGTAAGTACTTTTTGCCATTCAGCACTGTAACTGTTAAAAATTAATGAATACAACTCCACCTGCATGGTTTGCAACAGTGATTATAAATTCAAATCCCATATTTAATGGTTTCAGTCTTGAACCACACAAAGAGTTCTTATTTAAGGGCACCAGGCCATCTATACTTGTAATTTGTACATGTGGTATAACTGACCGTTGGCATGTTAACGCCAAATCACATCACTTTCCACCACTCTACCCATGGTAATTGTGTCTGTTTCTGATTGATCTCAGCTATCTGAGCAGTGTTGACGTCTTGAACGCCTCCATCCAATAGGTAAGGGTGATCCATGTACGAAGGGGGGAAGAGGGAAGGGGAGGGTGTCTGGAGGGGTGGCAAAACATTGGCAGTATTTAATCCCTCTGTTTAACAATCCCAGCGCCTGCTTTAAAGGGGAACAGAGCACGTCACTGCACCCAGTCTCTAGAATGACTGCATTTATAAGGACACATAAAGTACATTTCATCTGTCTTTAGTTTCACCTGTGCCACCTGCTCAGCCCGTGTAGAAATACCTTAAAGAAACCCCTTGACTGTTAAACAGTTACTTGCCTGTGAGAGGAATAAAGTAACGTAGGAAGTTTCACATTTATCAATCTGTGTTGTAATTTTATTTTTATTTAATGGAATAATGAGAATAACACACTAAAAAAATGGACACTAGAGCCCTAAAGAAACAAACTAGTCTGTAATGTATTAAACACGCAGCTGCCTTATTATTGTGATACAGAGTCCTGCACCAGTGACAGGAAGCTGTACGTGATATCACTGGAGGTGTCCTCTGCTGCAAATGAGACCCAGGCATGATACGCCTCCTGCTTAATGACCCGAAGCACAAACCCCCAAATGGGAGAGGTCTGCTTTGTTAAAAATGTTGTCTTACATGTTTTTTTTTTTTTTTTTTTATTGTTTCTGTCCACAGTATGGCAATTCCCCCTACAAGGTAGAATTGCAACTTTAATTTAATAAAACCTTTCTAAATTTATTTAATCATTCCAACTACAATAGTGTGTCTTGGTTTACATTGATTCAGTTGATACAGAGATTTAACGTGGTCCAGATACTCTTCCTTTTACTGTACTTTATGGCAGATGTGGACTGACATCATTCAGACACTTTCCTAATGTGTTCAGCTGCCTGATTTATCTCCAATTACAAAACACCACTGCTGTATCTTGATAAAAAAAAAAAACTATAAAACAAGTAAAAAAAAATAAAAAAATACTGTAAGCCCAAAAACTTTACAGAATGAAAAAATAAATATTTATAGTCCTACTTCATTCAACAGAAAAAAAAGGTATAAAGTTATATCGCAAGGTATTAAATAAATTATAGTATGAGGTGTTCTTAATTTTGTTATGGCCCATACATGATTTCTATATATGATGGCTTCATTTAAGGATCCAAGTTTAAAATGTAAAGAGAACAATTAATGTTTTAGGAACATGAACCAATCTCTATCAACTAGCAATAACATGAGAAAGGCTGACCATAATATCTTATTGGCTTGTACCATACTAAAATCACTTTATATGTTTCTCAGGTGGGTGTATAGTCTACAAACAATGCAGTGCCCAATGTAGATTGGAGATCAAAGCATAATTTAATTGTTAGATCTCCTAGAAATCTTCTCATATCCCTGCTTAAATATGAGAAAACCTGGGACATTCTGTTTAAATGAAATCTAACTATCGTAGCTGGAATGTTTCAGAGTTCCCGGTTTTGTGATCAACACTTAAATTATTATTATTTTATTATTTATATAGCGCCATCACATTCCGTAGCGTTGTACATTGGGTATGGTTAATGTCCATGCCCAGAATCTACCATGGGTCTCACAAGAACTATTCGTGTAGGTTTTTGAAATCCATCCTTAAATATATGCCACTCCACTGAATCCAGCCTGGAACTTGCATATTAATTGTATCTTGTTTGGTTTGTGATGGGCTTGATAGAGATTTTCCACCAACACAACCATTTCAATTTTGCTTGAAAGTGATGGCCTATTTATCGAAGGGTTTTTCAAGGTACACCCAATATTTTGAAGGCGATATCACAAGGGGAGAGGTGTCTCTTTAACAATTGTTCATTTGATGTTACCCTCACAACCAACACTATTGGGAAATATTGAAGACTGAGCTTGACCAACCATTGGTTTAATGATCACTTAATACAGGCCTGTCCAACCTGCGCCCCCCCCCAGATGTTGCTGAACCACAACTCCCATGATTCTTTCAATTAAACAGATAGCCAGGCAATCATGGGAGTTGTAGTTCAGCAACATCTTGGGGGCCGCCCTGACTTAATCTATACACAGGACAAATTTATTTAGCCATTAATCATTCATTAAATATCTGTATTCTAACTAAAGCAGCATACTGGTAGCAGTTTGGTTGAAAGTCATAAAGTCTTCAGAAAGGCCCATTGTCATGTAGGGCTGTGTAGGTTTTACACGTAAGTGCCGGGTTCCCCTTTAAAGGAGACCACTGCAGATCCTATGCATGAAAAAGCTTTGTTCCAATGCTGTGACTGTAGCTATCTCCTCCGTCTTCCTCCCTTCCTGTCATGGTGGAACCCTCTGCAGGCAGTTGCCTGACAATTCTGTACATTCTGCAACCTTAAACACAGCATTACCTTCTTCATAGCCTGTAGCAGTTTTTGTTTTGCACTTTGTCCGTCCAAATGCTACAATTCTCTGTGTTGGAGCACCTGTCTTGGAATTCATGTGTTTTCACTTTAGAATGTCTGTTCTGTTACATGCGAATGTCCATGTCTCTACGAATATATGCTTTGATTATCATACATTGTGTCTCTATTACTGGGGGGTGGGGGAATCCAAATAATGTCCGCTTTGATCAGTTTTTTTTTTAAAGTGAACATGTCACCTTTATACAACCTTGACTGTGTGTTACTGTCTTCAGCTACAATATATATATGTGTTGGTAAGAAATACCCATACAGCAATGCTATATCAGCAGGAGAGTCTGTAAGTCACCCTGAACTTAAAAGCCCCATTACACATTACCATAAGACATACCTACATGTGAGTCACAGGCTTTGATCCCCTATTAAACACACAGGGTTCTGCTACACATCACACAGGACAATAGCTGCAGATGCAAAACAAATACTCAGGCAGTCCTAGCTGCACACCAGTAATTAGTCCTGTTTTCGATTTAACAACTTACAGTGGGCCATCTATTAAGGCTCACCCCCACATCTTTTTCGATTTAACAACTTACAGTGGGCCATCTATTAAGGCTCACCCCCACATCTTTTGGACTCTGGTCCGTCACTGAACTTTACAGTACAATTCGACACACCATCACAACTTATCTCCCTATCATTACTTGTACTGTATGATCCAATACCACAAGCATGTGTTTAAAAATATTTTGATACGCTTTATACTAATACAAATTTTATTATATAGTAAATATATCCCTAGTTACTTTGTTATATTATTCAAATACCCTTCATTTTATAATTAAACAATGAAGCTTGTAGCAGATTATACTGCAATGTCTGCTAATGCTGAGCTATGTATCCCAAAAAAGTTATGGTAGAATGCGGTGTATGTGTGATGACAAAATAAGTCTTCGCTGAAACCGATCAATGCCCTCTATTCCTCTAAAAAAGTTTACTCTAGGAAGTCTTATTCACTTCTGCTTCGAGTACATCCTCTTCATTTTCATAAACTTGTTTTTTTATTTTTTCCTTAAATAGTTTTACTGTCCTGTGTTCAAGATTACCGCTATGTGACATAAGCGACTAAACTCAGTCGTCCTCCCCATAATTTGTTTTATGTTGGTTTGTTGATTGTCCAAATCCAGATTGTCAGAATCCATCTCAGCCTCAAAGGGATGTTCACAGTGTACTGAATCTGCCAAATTATTTTCTGTGATATCCTATCTAAATTGTCAGTTTATTTGGTGAGATTTTATTTGACAAGTGCTAACTTGTTATTATCCTGTGAGAGGTAAAAAAAAACTTGAATCCTGTGACCCAGTTCCAGAAATACACATGAATCATTCTTATCCTGGTTACTAATTAACCAGACTTTGCTTTTGGAATATCTTCAGTGTTATTTAGGACAAAGTGATTAAGGCCATTAAATTGGGTAGGCCATAAGTATTTGGGTCGTGAGTAGTTTTGGATCTGTGACTCAGTGAACTGGATTTGAAATGAAACAATCACTAAGAGGATAATCTGCGGACTGTCGGCTTTAATTCAACTTTATTTACAGTTAGAACCGTGAATCCTTTAGGAATTGGATAGTCCGATTTGCCGCTATTTATTGGCTAGGTGTGTGCATTTGCTAGTTTAGGTGCAGAGAAATAACAAAAGATGTATTGGTGATTTAGCACAATAAAGATTTTAGAGAAAAACAACTGGTAATGATGAAATTGCTGTGAGTTTTGGTATGAACAATTTTAAAAAAAAGTACAATGAAAAGAAAGCAATTGTAAAATTTACAATTAATATATTTTTGCTTGGTATAAAACCACCAAATATTCTGTAAAAAGTCCATGATAACGACTTTGACAGGAGCTACAACATTCACTGACTTTGCTCAACCTGTCTTGCGCAGAGAAAACTAACCTGCACATAAGACACTATATGTTTCTGGTGTGAAGTGAAATTACTAATCTAAAAACTGATGCTGCAGGGACAGAGTGTCCAGTGTACTGAGCAGACACACTCTTGCTGAGCTCTTTGCACACAGCATAATCGAGTGGATGGTAGTGTCATTATAGGGAAAAGGTTCTAAAAGTAGAAATGTTTACTGCCAGAACATAGGAGACTTGTTCTCTTGGAGGCCTAAACATAATATGGTGTCTGTGGCCAATCTGCATTCTTCACCCTTGTAGAAAAGCCATTAGGACCTTTGTGAGTTGAAGTAACCTCCTTTTACCACTATTTTGAAGGGTACTACAGATATCAGGATATACCTGCCACCAGAGGACACATATTTTCAAGATAATTTCAATAAATGTAGATACAACAAAGGAGGAAATTCAGACCTTTACTGTGTTTATCAAGGTCTTGGAAGAAAATATGTCTATTCTCGTCAGATAATGGGGACAATGGACACCACATAACGCCACCTTTAACGTTCTCATTCTCATATTTCCAAGATAATGGATTTACTGGATGACAGAGGGATGAGGTACAATTTTAGAAAAAGAGATGTGGCAGAGAAGCATCTTAGTTAAAAAGATACTGAATTTTCCTCAGATAACCTCATTTGTATCACCTGAAAAAACTAAGGGCATAGTGCTTGATGGTTCCATATTAACAGGTCACCTTAAGCTCCTGGCTTCACGCCCAGGGAATTAATAATTCGATACCAAATATATTTTGATAAATTGAGAATTATGAATGCTGTTCATGGGAAATCTCGTCTTAAAACCCACAAGCTTACATTTTTTAAAGATCTATGCAAAAACACCCTATTATGGTACAAATGAGAGGTTTTACCGGCAGACTACGAGAGACAGGAATCCCTTAATGTTGGAAAATTCCTTGTTCATTAATCACTGGAACAATTATACAACACTGCCACCAGAAGATGGGATATTTCTACTATTGTTCCATTTGGGAACAAACTGTATGGAAACAATTACTTCTTTGTGTTGCATACTGGGACACTCTTTAGTCATCTACAGGATTACAGTGAATTTCAAGTTTTAGGCCAAAGTAGCTGCTGAAATTCACTTTAAATTCTGACTTTGGTGAATAATGCTGTTAAAGTTTGGATGTTTTAACTTATTTCTGTTTTAACTCATATTGTGCCCTATTGCCACTGCTACAATAGTACACTTATTCCCTCTCCCATTGTTCACTGGTTAGGGAACATATGCTATATAAGGACACTTCTTGCTGCCTCTCTTAGTAGAATGGGCCTATTTGATTATGGCGTGAGCTTCTCTCTCTTGCTGAGGCCATTCTGATTCAATTAGCCTGTTTTACTATAAAATTGTAAAAAGTGTCTTTAAAAACTGATGTTGAGGATCTCCTAGAGACCACATTATCGAGGGAACATGCAATCTGTTTCTTCTTTTAAAAAAAATATTAATAGGTAATGATCCCAGTGATTTTCTAACCAGGTTAACATGTGGCCTTCTCTCAACCAAAGCGTTGTGATGCTAAGGGTCAGGAGGTTAAACAGGGGTTGTTTTGTTGTTAAATGGCCACTGACATTGCGTTCCTTGGCCCACAAAGTTTCCTAGATACCCACCACCTTAGAATTGGGCCTACCCTGATCCAGTTGAAAAGAGGAAATGGTGGCAGTATTGGAGCTCGGGAATCCCTTGGCCTTTGCTTTTATATGAGGGATTTGACCTGGATTCCTATAATCTTCTAGTGAAAAACTATTGGAGAAGTGTAACAGTATGTTGGCCAATCTTCTTGACGACTCCTGAATCACTCTACAGAGGAAGGATAGAAAGAAGGTGTAATTCTGCAGTGTCTGACCTAAACATTCTTACACATGTGAACCCTTTTTAAGTTGGTGAAATAGAAATGTTATGGCTTATCACAAACAGAAGACGGCACCAGCCTAATTTCTGAGGAATGTCATGCAAACTGTTGGTCTTGGGAAAGTAAAATAGGTTTACTAAAGAGGTTAAATAATCTGCAAGGTTCTGGAAACAAAAGTTTGTGGACAGATGGCATGGAGATTCTTTCTTCAATGTTTTCCTTAAGTTAAAAGGGTAATCCAGACTAGGATCCTGTGGTCACATCTACACCTCTCTGACAAGACCCAAAGAAGGCCAAAATGATCGTATGGGGTTGCTGTATCTTTAGTGCAGAGGGAACTGCACTATTGAGTCCAATATCCAAATGGTATAGGTTTTCCTTGTAATGGCGCAAGTGAGCAAAAACATTCTTGAGACCTGAGTGAGGACAAACTATTGTTTCTGCCCATTCTCATTGTTCTCATATTTTCTGTTTTTGTGACGAAGAATAACCTCTCGATGGAAAGTACGAAGAAGGAAATTAACTGTTTATATTTCAGATATTTCAGGAAAGTACTGCATTAAAAAAAAATAATACAATTTAAATTCTTGAAATGTCGGTCACCCAAACTTAATCAAACTACATGTGCACGCATCTCACCGAAGACACATTATTATTATTATTATGATATTTATAGAGCGCCGTCAAATTCCGCAGCGCTTTACAATGGGTGGACGAACAGACATGTAGTTGTAACCAGACAAGTTGGACACACAGGAACAGAGGCGTTGAGGGCCCTGCTCAATGAGCTTACATGCTAGAGGGAGTGGGGTAAAATGACACAAAAAGGTAAGGATAGTATTAGACTAATGACAGTTGCAGAAGAGGAATCAGTCAGGAGCTATTAACAGTTTAATTGATACGCTTTTATGAAGAAGTGGGTTTTTAACGATTTTTTGAAGGAGTGGAGACTGGGTGAGCATCTAACGGAGGAGGGAAGCGAGTTCCACAGGAACGGTGCAGCCCTCGAGAAATCTTGAAGGCGAGCATCAGAGGTGGGAGTACGGACAGAAGATAGACGTAAGTCTTCAGCAGATCGTAAGGGCCTAGACGGGACATACTTGTGTATAAGGGAGGATAGATAGGTGGGAGCAGCATTATGTAGAGATTTGAAAGCAAGAACCAGAATTTTAAATTGAGCTCTATATTTTATAGGAAGCCAATGTAGGGACTGACAGAAGGGTGAGGCATGGGAGGTGCGGGCGGACAGGAAGATGAGCCTCGCCGCCGCATTCATTATGGACTGTAACGGCGCTAGTTGGGAGCACGTAAGACCACATGATAAAACGCACGAAAACCAACAGGATCTGAAGATGAGCACATTCCAGGCCTTACAGACCCTTAACCAGAACCATCCCTAGTGACTAATGATGTCTGTGAGTCACAGGTTTAGGCAGTCATTGAATGTTAAGAGGGGAGAAGACCACCTCTAGGGGCTTAAACAATCTCTCAGTGCAACCACTACGTAGGTCAGACACCTCATATAATACCTTTCATGCCCACTCCTCAACGGATCACAAACAATGACGACGAGGTCCTACAACTACAAAGCATGTACTACGACATCACCCCTCTCTACCTACAAAGTAGTGAAATCTACAACACTCCTCTCCTGTCCCTCCCCTATACTTCCATGTAATTCCTGATGTAAATAGACTCAGGTTACTGTTATTATTTTTCCTGTTTTTCCCTTATATTTCATTTCATAACAATAAATCAGCAAGATGTATGCAACATATAAAAGCTTGTACCGAAACAATGTCAATGTCTAATACTTCTTACAGCACTTCCTACTTAATGCTTGTGGAAACAGCCAATACGACCTACCAGTTATTTTATTGTTTGTTGTAACACTGAATTGTATAAATTGTAATCTCACTTTATTTCTATGAAAATTTAAAAACTTTCAAATAAAGAATTATATATAAAAACAATTGTGCACTGAGGGAAGCTAAAATGTGCACTCCTTTTCAGGAAGTGTGTAGAGAAGCTGTGTGATTGACAGGCAGCGAGGTGTGGCTAGTGCACCATAAACAAAACTATTTAACTCCTAAATGTCAGAAAATTGACCATTGAGACAGCAGGTTCATGATCTATACATCAAAACCACATCATGAATCTAAAATGTTGTGGTGCGTAGAGTATCCCTTTAAGGTTAGCACTGGGAATACACATACATGGCATAGCGATGCAATGACTCAATGCGTCTCTTTGGGGAAAACTCAGCTCCTCCATGCACAGCATGGAGACGCTAAACGTCATTGCTTCTCCTTGTGCAGCACTGATCCAGGACGTATCTCCAGTGGCCGTAAGTGACTGCCACTAGAGGTGTCCCTAGGGAACAATGTAAAAACTGCCTTTAAAAAAAAAAAAAAAAAAAAAAAAGTGTTTACAGCAAAAAGCCTGCAGGGACTGACAGTACTCAACAGGACAACTACATTAAGCTGTAGTTGTTCAGTTGACTATAGTGTCCCTTTAATTGTTTAACTATTAAGTAAATAGTTTAATATGCTGAGCCATATTTCTTATTACTAAAAGCAGACCAGCTGGGTCTACTTCTGTGTGCTGAGACATGAGACCATATTCTATGAGCCAATGCAGAGTGTGGTGAATTTTCAGATGGATAACAAAAATTGGTGGAGAAGTAAAACCAATGAAGGGGAGTAAAACAGTGCCCCAGCAAGATAATGGTGTGCAAATGGAAATCAGGGGGGTATTACAGATGTAATCCGCTTTGTACAGCCTTCTTACAGTTGAAATTGTAAAGCAACGTGCAAATCATCATTAAATCCAATAGGAGCATAGCAGTACACTGTGTTTATTTCAGGAACCTTTATGTGCCGGTGCCCAGGTTTTTCATAACTACACGGTGGATTTTTCTCTTATTTGTGTTTAATCCCAGGTCTTGTTAAGACATTGTGACAGCTGTCTCTAATCTAACTATGAATGGGAAACCAGTAAGCATCTTGTGTTGTTTAATGATCCCTGAAAATCCTCTTTGTACCTTGCAGAGTTGGGATTGCTGCTGTACCTGAGAGACTGGAAATTGTGAGAGATCAGCGTGTTCACAAGCCCAAGAAATCCAACAAGGGTTCTACTAAATCCAGAAAACACTCTGGTAAGCGTTGTTCTCTCTCATTAATAAATTACAGTTTGGGCTGCTGGCTTTTCCAGTTCCATGTTATGAATGTTCTATAGCAGTGGTTCACAACCTTTTTTCACTTGAGTACCCCTGGGCAGCCCATTTCCATAAATTGTACCCCATTAACAAATGTACAGACACAATGATGCACAAACATACAGATAAAAACACTGACATACATACACAGACACACAAAAACATACGGATACAAACACACATGCAGATACACAGACACATAGATACCCACACTGACACACACATATACACACAATGACACACAGATACATACTCTGTCACACATACAGACACAGATACCCACACTGACACACATGCAGATACAGACAATATATGTGTGTCAGGGTATGTATCTGTGTCTGCATGTGTCATTGTCGGTGTGGGTATCTGTGTCTGTATGTGTGTCAGGGTATGTATCTATGTGTCTGTGTATCAGGGTGTGTATCTGTGTCAGTGTATCTGCATGTGAGTCAGGGTATGTATCTGTGTGTCTGTGTTTCAGGGTATGTATCATACACACTCTGACACACATGCAGATACACAGACACATATACACATGCTCTGACATACTTAAGGATTCATACTCTGACACACAGACAGATACATAGAAACATAGATGTATTCATCTATGTATCTTTGTATCTGTATGTGTGTCAGGGTGTGCATCTTTAAGCTTGTCAGTGTATGTATCTGACACACAGATACCCAGACACATATATATATATATATATATATATATATATATACATACACTTAAAGGGACACTCCAGGCACCCAGACCACTTCTGCCCATTGGAGTGGTCTGGGTGCCACCTCCCTCTACTCTTAATCCTACAAGTGTAATTACCTTGCAGGGTTAACTCCACCTCAAGTGGCTGTCTACTAGACAGCCACTAGAGGACACTTCTTGCTTCGTAGCACAGAAAACCTATGCTAGAGCGTCGCTGGACGTCCTCACACTGTGTGAGGACCTCCAGCGTCGCTCATTTCCCCATAGGAAAACATTGAAAAGCATTTTCAATGTTTTCCTATGGGGAGCTCTAATGCGCATGCGCGGCATTAGGTCTCCCCGGCCGGTGGGCGGGATCAGTCTCGCCCACTGGCAGACGTAATCACTGGGAGGAGCGGCGGCGGGGAAGAAGCAGCGATGTGGGACATGTCGCTGCCTCTGGTAAGTAACTGAAGGGGTTTTCACCCCTTCAGCAACAAGGGATTGGGTGGTGGGAGGGAGAGGGGACCTGCAGTGTCAGGAAAACGGATTGTTTTCCTGGCACTGGAGTTTCCCTTTAAGGAAACATACCTTGACACACATACAGATACAGACACTGACATACATCATCATGCACAGATACGTAACCTGACACACAGATACACACCCTGAGAAACAGATACACACATTGACACACATGCAGATACAAAGACACATAGATACAATAATATTACCATCAAAATGTAGGGGAGGAGATAGGGAGATAGTAGGTGCCTTGTGTACTATAGCTGGAGGTACACAAGGTGGAGGTGAGGCCGCAGGTTGCAGATGCGCTGTTCGGGTAAGAAGCGTTCTGAAGGCCTGGGCAAATTGATCCATGCGGTGATCATTATCCTCCAGTTTCCTTTCACAAGCAGCTATGTGCTTACACAATTCTACAGGATATATGGCCCTGTCGTAATGTCAGGATTACAGTATGATCCAGCACATAGAATTGTGTAACACAGAGAACTGATAGGTAACGTATACCGGACCATAGAATGGCCAGACTAACGTACCAAAGAATAGTCAGGAATAGCCGAGGTCAAGGGATGCAGAAAGAGACACAACGATAAGGAAAAGCCAGGTGTCAGGGATGCCAGAAAACAGGGAAGTCAAAAACAATGCCAAAATCAAATAACCAGAATAACCAAAATTAGTAACGCGCTCTCGGACAACCACAAGGGAAACCACGACAGGGCACTGAGCAGGATGAGAACTGGACCTAAATACCCCTCCTCTAGATCTGATAGGCTGTAGCCGGCCTTTTACCCCAAAGGCAGTTACCAGGTTTCAATTTGCATAATTGCTGCCCAGCATTAACCATTCTGTGGATTTGGTTGCTGCTCGGCACAACTTTTCCTTTGTGGACAGTAAATGCCATTAACCACATTTTTATAAGCGGATGAATATGTGACAGACTGCAGGCAGAGTTCAGTCCTCCCGCGAGCTCCTCTGAGTGTTGCCGAACTCGCAGGAGGACCTTTCCGCCTCCCTGTTCCTCCTTACCCCTCTCTCCCCCGCAGGCTGCCTGCAGTCTGTCTCCGGTAGGGAGACTTTGATCTCCCTACCGGCCCATGAAGGCCCACAGCAGAGCCAGCACTAATATAGCGCTGGCTCTGCATGGGCCAGCAGGGGAGATCCTGTGATCTCCCCTGTCGGCCCATGGCCATTGCGGCAAACCGGGTTCCCAACCCGTGTGGCCGCCATTACAGAAATTATTTTGCGTACCCCTGGGGGTATGCATACCATGGGTTGGGAACCCCTGTTCTACAGCACATACTACAACAAACTATCAAACTAACAATCTTATTCTGTAACAATGTAAAAATCCTATGATAAAATAAATCTACATTTTGTACTGTGACAAGCTATCTACCCAATACTGCAACAAACTGACAACCCTATACTGTACCAACCTTACAATCCTATATTACAATAAACTGACTGTCTTATACTACGTCAAACTATGAACCATATACTGCAGCAATATAACAATCCTATACTGTAACAATATAACACTCCTATACTGTAACAATATTACTATAAACTGACACGTCTTATACTACATGAAACAATGAACCTTATTCTGCAACAGACGAACAATTATATGATAGAACAAACGTAACAATCCTACACTACAGTAAACTGATACTGTTACGGCACCCCCAGGCATAAAAGGGTTAAACCGCCATTTAGTAGATCTTCCATTCCAGAGACACGGGCACAGCTACTGCAGAACACCAATCCGCCGAACAGGAAACCATATGAATGCCGTGAACAGCCGAATAGGTAAAACCATGCGAATAGGTTTACACTCCTAGCAGTCAAACTGGAACAGCATACAATAAATCCCCCCAAGAATGAGACAAGGCTCTGTTTTGAGGGTCAAGCAGTGAACAGACAGAGCTGTGGGTTTATTGTTCTTATATACACATTAGTACCACCCACAGGGTTTTGGAACACAACCAATAAACACATACAATACACTCAGATACTCCCACACAAAATCCTCCCCTCTGCCTGTGATACAATTACCTTACACAATGGGTAATATAATTATCACTAGCAGAGAAATACATTTTTTCCACATTATTCATAACTTATAAAGTATGCATCACATTCACATAAAACCGAATCAGCATACTCCAAATACAAACATATGTCAAAATCATCCAAATTGGTCCATTGGTTCAAAAGATAAAGCGTAGTCCTTTGTGACCAAAGGAAGCATGGCTTTTCTGCCCAAAACCAGTTCCACAGTGTCTTCTATCCTGGAGATAATTGGGAAGTAATCCAATTATCTCCAAGGACAGAGGCAAAACTCCATTGAACACATGGCAGCAAAAGACAATAAAACACATAAAAACATATAACTGTGCAGCCATTGAACAAAACAGGTACATTCAACATATACCCAGATAGCTCAGATCTGAGCGCACATTATTACTGAATGGCGCTCAGAGCACACACAAACAGTTCAATTGCCATGGAGCCAAAGTCTTTCCCATAGTCTTTCATTATACGAATGGGCTCCATGGCATAGCTATCTGGGGTATCACCACTCAAACAGGGCCAGCACCGAATGACCCGGCTTTCGTGTCTCCGCAGGGGAAAATCAAGCGTTTCAACATGGGGCCATAGTCTAAAGGCAGCAGGCGGGCAACCAGGCTGCTCCAATGCACAGTGGCGAGATTGGTCTCGTCACAGATACATATTACACCAAGGTGCCAAAAAAGTAGACCCCTAGATGTTTTAAATCTACATCTTCCATGATCCTTTGACATTCTAAAGGCATGCAAAACATCATAGGAGTTGTAGTTCTACCTTACACAAGGACACAATGCTTCTACTACTTGCATACTACTTGAAATTCACAACTAAACAATGAAAAATCATTAAACTTGAAATTAGAAAAAATAATTTGATATAATTAGTGAAGAGGTTTAAAAAAAGTGTCTGTCTTATCATTAACCCTTACATCACCCGATATAGTGTGAAGGAATATGGCATAGAATTTCATTTATTTTGTTTTACCTGCTTGTGCTGCCAGTAAGCAAATTTTATTTAAAAAAAAAAAAAAAAAGTGAATTTATTTTGTCAATGTGCCCCCACCTGGAGCAAACCGGAATGATTTCAGTAGATATTATATGTTTAATAATCATGCAAATCATATTGTCTTGTCTGGAATACATTCAGAAAGAAAAACTCCTGTAGTTCAAAGTAAAAAGTAACTAATGCAACAGAGTGAACATTCCATGTGTGTTAAAGCAAAAATAACACAAGGCAACAATCAATAACATTTTATAAATATTATAACAAACAAACGTCCCATTCTTACAAAAAAGAAATGGCAGAGAAATGGCAGAGTAAAGCAAATAACAAATAAAAACAACTAAAATTGCATAAAAAAACTAAAAACCACATATTGTGACAACCCGCCCAAACATAATAAATCTCCCATTAAATATCACTGTAATACCATAATACATTAAATTCACATGCGCTTTATATGTTAGAATTACATGCATACCATAATACATTAAATTCACATGCGCTTTATATGTTAGAATTACATGCATACCGTAATACATTAAATTCACATGCGCTTTATATGTTAGAATTACATGCATACTGTAATACATTAAATTCACATGCGCTTTATATGTGAGAATTACATGCATACTGTAATACATTAAATTCACATGCACTTTATATGTTACAATTACATACTGTAATACATTAAATTCACATGCGCTTTATATGTTAGAATTACATGCATACTGTAATACATTAAATTCACATGCACTTTATATGTTAGAATTACATGCATACTGTAATACATTAAATTCACATGCGCTTTATATGTTAGAATTACATACTGTAATACATTAAATTCACATGCACTTTATATGTTACAATTACATGCATACTGTAATACATTAAATTCACATGCGCTTTATATGTTAGAATTACATGCATACTGTAATACATTAAATTCACATGCATTTTATATGTTACAATTACATGCATACTGTAATACATTAAATTCACATGCACTTTATATGTTAGAATTACATGCATAGTGTAATACATTAAATTCACATGCACTTTATATGTTAGAATTACATGCATACTGTAATACATTAAATTCACATGCACTTTATATGTTAGAATTACATGCATAGTGTAATACATTAAATTCACATGCACTTTATATGTTAGAATTACATGCATACTGTAATACATTAAATTCACATGCACTTTATATGTTAGAATTACATGCATACTGTAATACATTAAATTCACATGCGCTTTATATGTTAGAATTACTTGGATACTGTAATACATTAAATTCACATGCACTTTATATGTTAGAATTACATGCATACTGTAATACATTAAATTCACATGCATTTTATATGTTAGAATTACATGCATACTGTAATACATTAAATTCACATGCATTTTATATGTTAGAATTACATACTGTAATACATGAAATTCACATGCACTTTATATGTTAGAATTACTGTAATACATTAAATTCACATGCATTTTATATGTTACAATTACATACTGTAATACATTAAATTCACATGCACTTTATATGTTAGAATTACATACTGTAATACATGAAATTCACATGCACTTTATATGTTAGAATTACATACATACTGTAATACATTAAATTCACATGCGCTTTATATGTTACAATTACATACTGTAATACATTAAATTCACATGCGCTTTATATGTTACAATTACATGCATAGTGTAATACATTAAATTCACATGCACTTTATATGTTACAATTACATGCATACTGTAATACATTAAATTCACATGCGCTTTATATGTTAGAATTACATACATACTGTAATATATTAAATTCACATGCGCTTTATATGTTAGAATTACATGCATACTGTAATACATTAAATTCACATGCGCTTTATATGTTAGAATTACATGCATACTGTAATACATTAAATTCACATGTACTTTATATGTTAGAATTACATGCATACTATAATACATTAAATTCACATGCACTTTATATGTTAGAATTACATGCATACCGTAATACATTTAATTCACATGCACTTTATATGTTACAATTACATGCATACTGTAATACATTAAATTCACATGCACTTTATGTTACAATTACATGCATACTGTAATACATTAAATTCACATGCACTTTATATGTTACAATTACATACTGTAATACATTAAATTCACATGCACTTTATATGTTAGAATTACATACTGTAATACATGAAATTCACATGCGCTTTATATGTTAGAATTACATACATACTGTAATACATTAAATTCACATGCGCGTTATATGTTACAATTACATGCATACTGTAATACATTAAATTCACATGCGCTTTATATGTTACAATTACATGCATACTGTAATACATTAAATTCTCATGCGCTTTATATGTTAGAATTACATGCATACTGTAATACATTAAATTCACATGCATTTTATATGTTACAATTACATGCATACTGTAATACATTAAATTCACATGCACTTTATATGTTAGAATTACATGCATATGTAATACATTAAATTCACATGCACTTTATATGTTAGAATTACATGCATACTGTAATACATTAAATTCACATGCACTTTATATGTTACTTACATGCATACTGTAATACATTAAATTCACATGAATATGTTAGAATTACATGCATACATTAAATTCACATGTATATGTTACATGCATACTGTAATACATTAAATTCACATGCACTTTATATGTTAGAATTACATGCATAGTGTAATACATTAAATTCACATGCACTTTATATGTTAGAATTACATGCATACTGTAATACATTAAATTCACATGCACTTTATATGTTAGAATTACATGCATACTGTAATACATTAAATTCACATGCGCTTTATATGTTAGAATTACTTGGATACTGTAATACATTAAATTCACATGCACTTTATATGTTAGAATTACATGCATACTGTAATACATTAAATTCACATGCATTTTATATGTTAGAATTACATGCATACTGTAATACATTAAATTCACATGCATTTTATATGTTAGAATTACATACTGTAATACATGAAATTCACATGCACTTTATATGTTAGAATTACTGTAATACATTAAATTCACATGCATTTTATATGTTACAATTACATACTGTAATACATTAAATTCACATGCACTTTATATGTTAGAATTACATACTGTAATACATGAAATTCACATGCACTTTATATGTTAGAATTACATACATACTGTAATACATTAAATTCACATGCGCTTTATATGTTACAATTACATACTGTAATACATTAAATTCACATGCGCTTTATATGTTACAATTACATGCATAGTGTAATACATTAAATTCACATGCACTTTATATGTTACAATTACATGCATACTGTAATACATTAAATTCACATGCGCTTTATATGTTAGAATTACATACATACTGTAATATATTAAATTCACATGCGCTTTATATGTTAGAATTACATGCATACTGTAATACATTAAATTCACATGCACTTTATATGTTACAATTAGATACATACTGTAATACATTAAATTCACATGCACTTTATATGTTACAATTAGATACATACTGTGATACATTAAATTCACATGCACTTTATATGTTAGAATTACATGCATACTGTAATACATTTAATTCACATGCATTGTATATGTTACAATTACATACAATTAGGCAGATGTAACAACTGCAGCTTTGAAAAGGAAAATGGGCAGTTCTTAAATTGTCCCTGAAATTCTGTAATAATGGAAAACATATGCATGAGGGTAAATCTACCCGTTTTTAAAGATCTGAAATTCGGAGAAGGAAGGCACAGGAGGGGTGAATGGGTGTACCAGTGTTGCAACTAGCATAAAAAATAAAACACACAGCTGTAATGGGGACATATCTTCCAGGCGTGCTTATATACCAGCTAATGCACAGAATTGGTTTTTAAGTGCAAAGCAAGCAGGATCTACAGCTCAATACCGTGTGGCACAGCCATTCTTCTGGGTATGTTCTCTATGTTGACCAGTCTGCAGGGGCATTGCTGTAGTATCCAAGCACAATTTGTTACATTTTATTTTTAATTTTTCATTGCAGTAATTGACATGAAGTTTAGGAAATTTTTAGAAACCATGTAATGAGTTGTATATGTTTGTGAAAACACAAGAAATAAATATTGTAATAAAGTTTGACAGTGAATAATGATAAAATGCTCCCAATACTGTGCAGTCGCTCCAAGATGGCAAGATATCAAAATGAAATAATTCTTCTTACTGTCTCCTTATTACCTTTTTGTATCATTCAGTTCTTTGTCATCTGCCCTCGAAGTCCCACTTTCTTTATCCACCTCACTTCCCTGCCTCTTCCATTTCCATTTTTGTTTTCCCTCTCCCAACACTTTATGTCTCATCCCAGTTCCCTGTCCACACCCCTCTTCAATTTTAGCTAACCTATCCCGCAACCCTATTTCCAAATTCTTTCTTTCATACTCTGTCCTATTTATTATAGTGAAAAACTCTTCAAAAAACAATATGTGATGATAGGCTAATCTTCACTTCAAAAGTTCTGGGTGGGAAGGTTTCTTTGGGCTTATAGTGATGTCAGCGTGACTTTATAGTAGGGCAGCTTGAAGACGACATTATCAAGCAGATGTGCCTTGATATTGGCAGAAAGCTATGGCAACACAACTGACAGTCAGTTTGAGACACATTTCTTTTAGCTGGTCTGCAACATGGAGCACTGGCAAGACCCAGAGGAACCAAACTGGAGTGGGTCCCAAACTCTTCGAGAGTCCTGATGCCCCTTTGCTCATGTTGCATTTAGCCCTTTTAAACCATTATCTCAAGGATAGAGGCCTTGGTAACCACAATGACTGAGAATGTCTTGATTTTGTTTAATTACTTCACGGGTTCTAAGTAGTTTAGTGTTTGTCATTGTGTAAAAGACGAGTGAATAATGACACTGACGACTAGATTTAAAAAAAAAAAAATTCTTAAATTTCTTCTTTTGGAAGCCTACTTTAAGGTGGTTTACTCAGTTCTTTTTTTTCATCCTTACCAGATGGATCCAACTCGCAGGTTCACCAGCTGCCCCCATCAATGTACACAGACACTCGTTGCATCCGTAGGAAGAAACGTGCAGCTGGACACGACCCCCTCTCTCGCCTCTCAGCTCTGAGGGACGAGCTTTGTCACCGAGCACTGTCGGATGATCGGGCCGCCATTCTGACCAGCACCGAACCTGATGACTCCAGCGGCCATGCCACCCTTCTGTGACCATCCCTGGAGAGAGGCCTGGCTCCTAGGCTCTTTCTGTCTCTTGGTGCTTACACCCCCCGTTCCTCTCTATAAAACAAGACCTGTACACAAAACCGTGAGCAGGAATCGTGCATTCAATGCCTACCTCACCAACCCTGTGTGTGTGCTGAGGATACGCCCGTGCCTCCCATCTCGGAGCAATGTACAGTGTTAAGACTGCAAACTGAGGATACATTCATAGGTCACAGATCAGCACTATGTATAGTGTGACTATAGCACAGTATAGGAGCTCTGAGAAGACACCATGTCTCACCGCTCATCTATGTGTATGGTGTTCAAACCCTTAATTCCACTAGAGGCAAGGTCCATAGCTCTTACGGACACAGCACTTGCCGTGTGTATGCATAGTGTATGTATGTATTTTATGTAAATTCTCCCACAGTCAAATTTGGAAGGTATCTCAATGCATTGGTGGCCTAAATTGGATGATGAAATCGGTCAGTTGTTTAAAGGGAAGCAAACACCAAAGCTCTGAAGAGTTTTTTTGTTGGCTCCTTCTCACTACCTAACCATGTCCATACAGAGACACCATGTCTAAGCGGTTTAGATAACAAACAGTGGCATGTGGAGTGTTGACAGATGGCTACTGGTGAGCTGGCCATACTTGGGCCACCATGTTCAAGCTGGAAAATGTCTCCTTGTCAGTTGACTTTTAGATTGTCTTCTATTTTAGCCTAAGATTTAGCAGCTCTCCTTTAATCACTGAAGGACATAGATTAGTGAACATGTGTGCAATTATGACATAATTTACAGCTAAATATGCCTAATAGTTTACTCCTGGCAAAAAAACTAAAGAAAAATGATTGTGGCCATGACTTACTTTGTAAATGGGTGCAGCTATTACCGGTAACAACAGTTGGAAATAAGTCCTAATTGGCTGTCTTGGAGTCCTCAAATTGACTTACAAAATTGATTGGTAATTTCTAGTTCTTCCCATTGATCTTGCATGTCCACAGGTTAAACCCATTTTAAGTAGAATATATTTTATATGCAGCCAGTACAAAATATGGCTGTATGGGCCTGCTAGGACCTCAAGACATGGTTGACATGAGTAGGTAGTAGAAGGTAGATCTTCAGTTATTGACTTTGCTGGTTCATGTGTCTTTTTCCCTTTTGAGACAGTTCTCGTATTTAATCGAAGAAAAAGGTGCAACCAAATAGCCCCTGATGGCCTGTAAAACCACTACTGCCTTGCGTTGACTTCCTCAAACATTTTCCATATGAATGACGGTTGTTACCCCTTGTTCAAGGCATTTATTATATTACATTAACACTCCCAGCATTAGATCATCCTATTTATTTATCTCCTAGATATAGGAGTACAATACCTTATTGCTGTGAATGTAAAGTGGTGCCGTACGGAGAGCCATTTTGTTAGAGGGTGTGTAAGCAATAATTTTCATGATCTGATATACTGCTGAAGGTATAATAATAGTTCTTTTTGCTCAGTGCTCCTTCCCAAGCAGATATATGTTCATCTTATAAAGTCTTAACATTGTTTATGCTGTTGTAATACTGCATTGTGGTGCTGGCTTGTCGGATTATACCGGGGTAACATAACAGATGTCTAGCATTAGAAAGTGGCTGAGCGCCTTATTACCATGACTCAGCTGGCAGACGTGTCCATAAACCCATTGTGGTGGGTTTTAAACACTAGATAAAATGGCATTTAACTTCCACAAGATCACAGGGGAAGGATGCTATGCTGAATTTCTAACCCTCTAACCCTTTATTTGTGCCAATGATACACGAGAGGAGCTAAACCTCTGTGTGTCACCGATTATATACAACGCAGGGATAATTTCATCATCCGCGTACATTAGGAACACTGATCTGTGAATATTTAATACTGCTTATTATAACTTGTATTCTTACAACAAGAGGTTTCTGCCTCCTACTGGTTAATTGGAGTATTGTGTAAATGGCGAAGGTATTGTAACCCATACTGAGCCTGGATGTGATTTTAAGAAATCTTTGAATGCATTGACCTTATTTCAACGGTGCTTTATAGAACTTATTCATTTCTTTAGACTGTGTTACCCATAATTAGATATGTGGTTTTTTTTAGGGTTGTTTTTTTTTTTTTGTCTACCCAATGACTGCGACCAACGTATTTTCCAAAGCAGTTTCTAGAATTTAATGTAGAGGTTGAATGGTATTAAAGGCAGTAAAATTACAGATAATTTTCACTGTGGAAATAGGATTAAAGGTTGTTTTGTATGTTGTTCTAAAAAGAGTTTTCATCATGGTCAGGGAACAGGGAAAAACTCATCGAAATGGGGAGAATTACAAAAATTGGCCCATTTCAGTTCTTCTTGCAATCCTCCACTAAGTGTATTTCATGACCATATTAAGAAAATCTACAATATATATCGAAATGAGCAGGAAATAATGTCGAGGGGGGAGGGATTGAAATGTAGTTTCTAAATTTACTTATTTGGCTGTCATTGATACAATTCTTGTTAACTTTCATCAAATAGCAGAAATTATCCTCAATAAAGTTTTTTTTGACATTGGGGTGATTTAGAAAATAAAATAAAACGGGGAACAATCAGTCTTTTAAAGAGCCCACAGTAAAAACCTAAACAGATACAAACGGGGTTATTTACCAACGTGACAATTCAAAGTGAATTTTAACTTTAAATCCAGATTAGTCTAATTAAAATCATAGTTGGTTTAGAGAACTTTTCCAGTTTGGCTATTTTGAAATGACATTTGAAATCCACTTTGGATTGTAGTAGAATGAAAATCATTTGGAAAGCTTAAACCATGGTCTTCATACATCTGAAAATATTCCCAGAGAGTCAAAAGAGAGCTACAGATAGCTTTATTAAATGGAATTCTGGGAGTTAAACTGTAACAACAGTCGTTCTCGATTAACGTGTGTCAAAAAATTGGGGTACTATTTACTAAGCACTGAATTGTTCTGAATAGAAAACTAAATGGCACAATTCAGGCTATAGTAGCCAATTTGTGTTTATAGCTGAATCTTAGAATTTTTCTAAATCAGTTACTTTAGCCTTAATTTCAAAATGCAACGTTTACTGAATAACCCCTTAATTAACTGAAGAGTACTGTATTGTTGTGGTCTAGTGCAAGATTGTATCACTGGTTTGACATTATAATTCCAACTATCGCAAGCATAAATGAACAAGAGCATCCCTCCATAAATTTTGCTTTATGATTTATGCTGTCATTTCTTTCAATATAAATTGAGTAGCCAGATATTGGCAAACCTTACAACCCCTATAGGCCATGACTTAATCACTGATAAAGATTTAATGGTAACTTGCTAAGTTTATTGATCGTAACGCATTGAGATGGAACACAACAGATCTATATTTCAAATATCGCTAGATAAATGTCGGTTTCAGTTTAATCTTTACCTCCAAGTCATTATTAATCAAAGATTTTAAGATAATTCAATGTTTTAATTTAAATACATAGAGATTATACTCCGTACAAATGATTCTTGTTGCAGTCTATGGAAATGTTAATTCCTATCAGTTTAAAACCAGAATTAGCCTTTAATCCCATGGACATTCACATAATGAAATATGAAATTCACTTTGAATTCTCATTGTAGTAAATATACTCCTATGACTATTTTGTGATGATTTAAGAACTTTTTTTATTTGTGTAACACCTCCTTGTATGTTGTGGGGAGTAGACATCTGCCTTGCAAAACTTGGCCAAAGTAGTCATATTGGGGAAAAAAATATCTCCAAATCAGTTGCGTCTAAGAATTTTTCCAGTTTATCTTATTTTGACCTACATTTTACAATTAGGAGTTAAATCTCTTTATTTATGACCTGGATCCATTTATAGCTGGATATTGTTAATACATATAAAAAAATCAATATTTAAAAAGTTGCTTTTATCCCTCTGAGTGAACACTATAGAGATGATGAACATTTAAGTCTCTATGCTACTAGCCAAGCTTAAAAGTTACTTGCCTCTGCAAGCCTGGAGGGTCTATGGCACACTAACCAAGAATTTTCTACTGGCCATAGCTGAATTTTCACTCACCAATGGCTAGTGGGCATGTGTATATTTGAGCTCTGATTAAGGTGCGATAAAGTTTAGCTATTTTTCTTATCCTGGGATTTAAGTTACTGGCACATTCTCCAAGAAAGGGGCATTTTAATGGTGCAGAGCAGTCTTTGAAATAAGCAGTTGGGTTGTATATATTAATGGTGCTGATATTTAGGGCTAATTGTTCAGTAATGGCAGGTGGAGAATGATGTCCTCCATTCTATGGTGCTTTTTATATATGTGTTTTCAGTGACGAGGAATGAAGTAAAAATGCTAATGTACATCACAGCTTATGTACACGGGTCAGCCCTCACTTACTGAATAGTATTAGCCGGCATCAGGCAAATCATGTACCAGCAATCATTTTAGCTTGTGCCACACCTAGGGACACGTTCCATATTGCCATGCTGATCGACAAATCCCAAAATCCCTGGCATTACAAATAAATATATGTGCTCAGGGCATCCTGCTTTCTGAGTTATTACCTTTAACAGCAAGGTTATTCACTAAGGTGTGAATTGCAAGGGATTCAAAGTGAAATCAAAGTTAGTCGACCTGAAAACACAGCTGGTTTACAAAATGTTTCCAGTTTGGCTGTTTTACCCCAAAATCGGGAAATGTAACCTATACAGGGTTATTCACTAAAGTGAGAGTTGTTGGGAATTCAAAGTGAGTTTCAAAGTAATTGAACTGGAAGAATTCCTGACTTGGAGAATGTTTCCAGTTTGGTTAGTTTGATCTGGAAATTCACTTTGAACTCACTGGGAATTCTTGGCTAGACTCACTTTAGTGAATACGTGATAAAGGTCTATGTAAGGGTTAGACAGGCTATGGTCTTACAGCTACTGCCCAACTGCAATCCTAGTTACTCTCAGCCAGCCAAAGAAACAGAGGATACTACAGAGCAAATTGGGTTATGAACTATTGTCTCTTGATGAGAGTTCAGTGTCAGATCTTCATGGAAATGAATATCCATCCATTCACAGCCGGAGGGCCAAGACTGGATACCCCCCGATACCCTTACTTAAAGGGACACTCTAGGCAGTACACAATACATTTTTTGTAATGCTTTATATTGATAATGCATTTAAAATATATATAAATACAAAATAAATTTTTTTAAAAATAGAAAACCTAAAGATGACATTACTGCATTTGCTTCAAATCAACAGGCTTTGCAGCTTCTGCAGTGAGGCAGTATTAATCAAAAAAAAAGTGGGAGTTTGGGTCCTGATTATTTGGTGAGATTTTCTGCAGCCACACAATATTGCGTCTCGTGATCCACCATGTTTTCCTGGCCATATAACTCTTATTCTAACTGACAAGCAATACATAAAACAAATTGACTGTAATATGTAGCATTCATATGCTACAGCAGGAGGGAGATTAATCAAGGCAGTTCTTTTTAGATTCCATCAGGATAAGTATTACAGACAATAGGTTAGCACTCTTCATGTACTGCCCAACAACATGTATGAGAGACACGTGTCCCAGAAAGTCTGTTTATCTACCAGCTCTCTAATTAACATGAATCCAGCCCCAAGCACTTACAAACAATCTTCTTGATGACAAGGACGTTTTGGTCAAACAATATGAAGCTTATAATTTCAATTAACTTATTAAAAATTACTTTTCGTTTTCCTGTCTATTTTAAAAGTTCCTTTTTTTGCGTGTTTGATCAGTTACTGTTTTTACTAGACTATCACCTGCTGGGAATTTAAAGCAAATTTTACATTTCAGACCACACTAGTCAAACTGGAAATATTCTCCAAGTTAGCTATATTTTCAGTTTTCAGCTATAATCACACTTTAGTGAATAACTTTGCAGGTGTGAGAAGTTGAACTTTAATTAATTATTTGTTGCTGGGTCTGCCATGTTTTTACTGGAAGGCTTACAGGCTTGATGTCTTGCTGTTGGGCTGTACATGAAAAGTTCTCGCTTACAGTATGTAACGTCCACATGCTGCTGAAGAGAAATCTGTTTATCGCAGTGTTTACATCCGACACACATTAAACTGTCATTATATTCGTTACGGATTTGGTTATAGACAGTGTAAGGTCTTAATTAAATAAATGAGAAAATAAACAGGCAAGTTATCTCGAGATGTGTTGGATATCAGTATAAGTACTTTAAAATGCTCATGTCTAGTCACACGTGGGTAGAAAATAACAGGTATTCTCAATTTCTTGTGAAATTAGCAGCTTACTGGCTCATTAACTTCTTCATTACCAATTTATTAGCAAACAAATGACCACTGCAATCTAGATTGATTTTAAGTTATGTTGTATCTCTTATTTTATTGGGGCACTTGCACAAAGAATGTGTCCTTTAACCCTCTCCGATGCATATTTCAAAGTTTTATTGGAGGCAAAATTAAGTGATTAATACAGTCTTCATTTCACTTAGTTACTGAATTACCATACCTCCCAAGTCTTTCTTTAGGAGGGACAGTTCCTACTTTATCCCCAAATATCATCTATCCCTTTTTTCTATCCTAATGTCCCTCTTTTCTAGTAGCTTCGTATTGTTAGTGTGTGAGTGTATAACGAAGCTCCACAGCAATAATACTCCCAGTAATGTGTCTTTAAACTACAATAAATGTGTTTAGAAACCAGTCTGTGGAAATAAGACACATTGTTCTTGTTTTACGTTACATTTTAGGTTCCATTAATCAGTAGGTTATGACATCACCTAAAAGGTCCTGTTATAACCCCGCCGCTGGCTACATAATTCAGAGCGAAGAGTCTCTTTTTGGCACATGAAATGCTGGAAAGTATAAAAAAGTAATTATTTTCAATTATATTTAGTAATAATGTTTTTTTTTTAAAGTGCCTCTAATAACAGCAGCAAGAGGTAATATTACTCCCTGTGTCATGTGTTCTGCTCACTCAGATTTAATCATATATCTAATTATCAGCTTTACATTTATATTTAAAACTTTTCAACACTTGGGGTAAGTCTTATAGGTGAGATTTCTAGTAGCAGCAGGTATTTAGTTGGTTTATGAATTAACTGTTGGCTTGTAAGAACTGCTTAGTAAGTGGAAGGCTGAGACAATTTCATCAGCGGTTGTTGGACCAGTGGACACGGCCACCAATGATCCATTTATTCTGAACATTTCAATTTTTCCAAAATTTGGTAATCCATAAAGGTACACTATAGGCACCCTGACCAGTTCAGTTCATTAAAGTGCGCTGGGTGCAGTGACCCTGTCCCCGTAATCCTGCAATGTTAATTCTGAGAAATTTCAATAATTACCTTGCAGGGTTAAGACTTCCTCTAGTGGCTGTTAATCAGACAGCCACTAGAGGCACTTACTGGTGGTTAGGTGACTTCTGGTTGCCTAACTGACGCTGGACATCCTCATGCTCTGCATGAGAACATCGAGCATCAGTCAAAACCCTCATAGAAAAGCATTGCCGAAAGGGCCTAATATGCTTGCAGCATTTACAGTGCATGCGCATTATCGTTTCCCCCGTTGGATACGTCGGAGGGGGCAGAGTGCAGACTGAGCACCAAGGGACATCGGCACTGGAATCGGGTTGGTATAGTAAGGGTTTAACCCTTACACTGCTGGGGAGCTATAGTGCTAGGAATACAACGTTGTACTCCTAGCACTATAGTTTCCCTTTAAATCTTGGACTATTACATGGACATTGAAAGTGGACAAAAATGGAATAGAATGAAATCTGTAAAGATGGGTATCATGTAGCACATTGTAGCTAGCCTTTTTCTAATTTAATAAAAAAATAAAAATAAAAAAAATCAATTGCAATTATAATAATATTGATAGAGAGTTTTAACAAAGGTCAGATATTTTGCTGTGTGGCGTTTTCCTGTTAGGGTAGTTATTTGGCCTTATGGGTGATTTTAGGCTACAGGATCACATTAAATAGGATCCATGTTGTATATACTTCTATTTATGGTTCATCATACATTTTGTTATTTTTCTGAAGGCAAGGAGGTGTGCTTGTTATAGCGGTTTATGTGCAGATATTTAAGACGAAATAAATATATATAAAAAATATATATATATATACACAGACATATATATATAGTGAAAAAGAGAGAGGTCTATATATAGATAAGTATAAAGTATGTTTTATTTTTGTATCAAGCGACTGATCTGGGATTTATTCTCTGATTTTGGTTTTACTGGTTCATTAGTTGGGAAATGTCATGCCCGCTACAGGGATGAGGTAAAAGAAACGTTTTGGTGCTATAGCTTTTTGGCTATCGTAGTCAGAATCTTTGGTGCAACTGGCTTCCCAGATAGGGATAAATGGTGAAATGCATTAAAGTTCTTCTATAAGGATCAGTGTTGTGAATAGCGCAGGGCTATCTGTCTGTTATAAGGTAATTATTGGTAACAATCTCTGCAGACATGGATTTATAGTTCATGGGTATCTCAAGACTGGCAGTCCCACTCAGTCCCTGGTTTTAAGAAATGTATCTTTTTTATTTGTAAGTTATTCATTCACTCACCTCACGTTACTCACCGCATTCACTAAAATTCAGATTGAAATCAAAATAGCCAATTGTCTGTGGCGTTTATTTAAGGCATTCAAAGGATAACTGTAATCAAAATTTCACTGATTGTTTTGTTTTTTTTTTTTTTTTTTTAGATTCTTACATTAAATGAAAATTCGTGTTTTTTTGTATTTTGTTTAGTTTTTTAGAGAAAATGTCACTCTTTATCTGTTTGAGCCGCCATGTTGAGTCAAATTCTATCTACTATTATCTCATCACCTGCTGCTCAAACTAACTTGTTGCTGCTGCGAAACGGTTGCAGCATCTAACAAAACATGGCTGCTCAGTTAGTTTAAAAAAGAAAAAAAATCTCATAAAAATCACCATACATTATTAAATAAACAATCATTACGTTTCATTAAATGTAATATACTTGTACAAAACAAAAATTTAGACTTTTTTTGACAGATGTCCTTTAAGTAAATAATGGCCTGAGGTTTGGCTAATTTTGACCCACAGGGGGAAAGTATGGAACATGTGTAGTGCAGGGCTGCATTTAAATCACTTCATCCCCTGGGCAGTACACTGTTGCTTTAATGGTTTCTGTATGGTAAGGTGGCAAATGTGGCTTTATGGTGCAATAGAATGGTGTAGGAATCTTTGTAAATCACTGTAACAATAAATGGATATTTGACAGTGTGTGTATATAAGACAAGGAAAATATAACAATAGAATGTTTTATTAATCCCTAGATTCTGGGTTGACAATTAAAACATAAACCGACAGAAAAGCTGTGATCTCCTGACATACTGAATCAATGCGGACCAGACAAACTTTGCTTTAGGTTTCAGGTTTTAAAGCTTCCTTTTAGGGTCCACACTCAGGACATTTGACTTCTGGATCTCTTGAAGATTTTATCAGAAAGTCTAGAAGCAGCTAAACGTTTCTGGGAATGTTGGCAATGTATCTGGTGACTCCTCTGTATCTTTAGCCCTTATATAAGGGTGCCACCACCCTTCAGTGCCTTATTGCCATCAGAAGCACATGTTCCATCGAAAAAAATAAAATATAACCCATCAAAGCCTTATGTGGACCATATAAATTTGGTGGGAATAATGCTTTGAATGCACACAAATGAGGTCAACATTAATAATGAAAGGTGTTGGGATCAAGGCAAAATTGTTTAGAAGTTGCTGCTCATAATTTGTTTTATGGGGAAAGTTGTGATATTTACTAAGCACATAGTGTACATGTGGGATCTATAAATCACAATAAAGCCAATAATATATACACTCTGTGTTGGAGCCATGTGAAAGGACACATCTCACTAGTAGAGTTTTTTTCTTTTTTCAAACTGTTATAACTCGCGTTGTGATGCTCATTAATTTAATTGAACCCAATTTATAATTATTTTTGAATATTAATTAAACACAAACAAACAACAGCAAAAGGAGCTTTATAACTAAAATGTGCATCTAATCTGTAAAGATTTGTACCATCGTAGATATACTGAGTACTGTGTGAATGTGTTTGATACATAGTAACAGCTCTCTGCTTTTTCACCCCATTCCTGTCAGTGATTTTTAGCATTGTGACATTAAACAAGGGGTATTTAGGGTTGCTGGATCCACTGCATTGTCTTTGACATGTATTGTTTCATCATGCTGTAGGGCAGTCCATGAAAGGTTGTGCCTTTAAGGTAGAAATATACCCTCATTTTGTTGGAGCACTTTACACAGGAAGCCATTCATCACGTAGCAGTAATTGTGCCAAGGGCAGGGGTAGGAAACCTTCAGCACGCCACGGGTTGTGCACTACATGTCCCATAATGCTCTTCAAAGCATCATGGGAGATGTAGTCTACAACATCGGGAGTGCTGAAGGTTGTCTATCCCTGGCATAGGGAAACATGGAGAATCTGAAGAATCCAAGGCAATATAATATGAGTTCACGCTGATAAGTCATAGAATGTTATTTTAAATAGTCTAAGACTCATTAAATGAGACTTATCACTTCTCTGGAAATAACACCATGAAATAAAACATTGAAATCACCAATAATTTGTGTTAACCTTATTATTATTATTATATTTTCATTTGATACTCTATTTCATATAAATTTATATTTAGCAACAACACAGTCCTGTTTATTCCTAGCACAGCCAAGGCACATATTGCATTGGGATGCTTGTGGTTCTCCTCCTCTAATGTGACAGAAAAAGGCGGAGCTTATACTGATTGACAAGGAGCCAAGATGGAGGCGTCCAGTTTCAGGATAGAGTTAAATACAGCCATGGGGATTAATACATTTAATTCTATTTTTCATAATTTTAAACACAAATTTGTTATATTTTGAGCATAACAAAAAAACAAATGTTAAAAATCTGGGAATTCATAGTTTCCATTTAAATGACCACTATAGGCACCCAGACCACTTCAGCTCAATGAAGTGGTCTGGGTGCCAGGTCCCTCTAGTTTTAACCCTGCAGCTGTAAACATAGCAGTTTCAAAGAAACTGCTATGTTTACACTAGTTAATCCAGCCTCTAGTGGCTGTCTCACTGACAGCCACTAGAGGCCTTTCGCGATTCTCATTGTGAAAATAAATCATAGTGAGAAGAAGCTGACGTCCATAGGAAAGCATTGAGTAATGCTTTTCTATGGGCGTTTATAAGGCACGCGCGGCTCGGGAGCCAATGTCGGAGGGGGAGAAGAGGTCACCGGTGCAGAGAAAGCCCGGCGCTGGATAAAGGTACATGGCTGAAGGGGTTTATCCCCTTCAGCCCAACGGGAGGGGGGCCATGTTGGTGGGGGCACCTAAGGACTACATAGTGCCAGGAAAACGAGTTTGTTTTCCTGGCACTATAGTGGTCCTTTAAAGGCCGTCTTCCTTTTTAACAACATTTAAAAAAAAAAAAAAACTTGTTAAAATTATGCAGGATTTTTTTTTTTTTTTTTTAACATTGTATCTTTGCTTTGTGATTTGTGTGTATTAAGTGTGTATAAAAGCAAATTGATAGGAGGGAGAATGCAACCTTGGAGCTTGTTAAAAATGCTGATTTGTCTTAAAATCTGCACTTTTATAAAGTACAAGTGAGGGGGGACACTCTGTTAATCCCTAAATTACTTCAGCTGAAATGTTTTAGGGGCTTGGAGCGTTTCTTTAAACTAATATGGCCTATGACTAGAGCGTTTTAGATGAACACATTATTATTACTGGTATTTATATAGCGCCAGCATATTCCGTAGCGCTTTACAATATTAACATATCACTCCTTCATGCTGATGGACAATACATGAAAAGTGATTCCTGACATATTAACCATTCATATGCCGCTGAAGGGAAATGCATTCATTAATGAAGGCATTTCATTTGGGATTCTACCTTGATTGATGAATTGACTTCCTTTCTGCAGTTTTTGAGTTTTACAAACCACATCTATTTTCATGCCCTGCCTATGGAAATCAACATGAGCCTATTCGGAAGGGCAGATCTGGTTGTCCCTCTGTGCTTTGCCACTGTGCACTGGTTTGCATTACCTGATGTGCACAAATCCTGAAATAGTAGACCACAAAATTACTGAAATAGCAGACTGCAAAATTACTGAAATAGCAGACCACAAAATGGCACTAAGTCACACGTGTCTGGTTTGTTAAACGTATCAATGCATATGTTGTCAAGTTATCCACAGCAACACTTTTATATGTGGACACATTCAATAAATAGCTAAATTAAACACTAGTTTAAAAAAATAGGACAAAGTAGACAAATTGGAAAAAAGTTTGGGTGAATTTGAACAAAAAGATTGTTTTCCAGTTTGTCTCTTTTGGCTTAAAAGTTACAAGTGCTTGTCAGTGAATGTCCCTGTAGACTTTATTAAAAACATTACCTAAGGAACACTATAGGGTCAGGAACAGAAACATATATTCCTGACCCTATAGTATTAAAACCAACATCTAGTCCCCCTAATTATAGTAAAATAATACCTTTATCCCAGTCTGCTGCTGCTGGCTCTGCCACTGATCTTCCTTTTGGCTGACATGTTCAGAAGTGGTGATCATAGCCAATCACAATGCTTTCTAATAGGAAAGCATTGGATTGTCTGAGCTTGTCAATAAGGCAGATTAGGGGCAGAGCCAGCACAAGCCAAACACAGCCCTGGCCAATCAGCATCGCCTCATAGAGATCCATTGAATGAACTGAATATCAGTAACACTGTGCAGCACTGCCCCAGGAAGCACCTCTAGTAGCCATATGAGGAGTGGCCAGTGGAGGTATCACTAGGCTGTAATGTAAACACTGCATTTTCTCGGAAAAGACAGTGTTTACAGTAAAAATCCTCCAGGTAATGATTCTACTCACCAGAATAAATACAATAAGCTGTAGTTGTTCTGGTGACTATAGTATTTGTTTAATACACACAGCAGTTTATTTGCTGCACAGGTAGCTATAGTAAATTGAAAAGCAAATTGCAGAATTTTGATCAAAATAGCCAGACAGAAAAAATTGCTGATTTGATTATTTTTTTCAATCTGACTAATTTGGCCTAAAATGTAAAATAGGGTTTTCATTTCACAGCAAGCTGTATCGGGACTCAAACTAATTTTCAAACTCACCTTTATTAAGCTCCAGTTTACAAAAAATGTACATTTCCTGCCAATTCTCAATTTAGTGAAAAACACTGAGTATTTAGTTAAAAAGCCTTAGAACATTTTTGGCTTAAATAGTGTAGAATTCTCTAAAAGTCAGTGTTCCGTGGGGCATCATCAACCAACTGAAGACATATCCATACTTTTACATTCCCCGTACCTTTATTCATATGCTGTTAATTTACATCAGACAACAGTTTTGGCACAGTTTGCCCTGGTTCATTCCTCTTTAAACACATCATATCTAACTGACTGAACCTCTAGAACAGGGGTTACCAACCCAAACCTTAAGTACCCCCTATCAGTCCAGGATTTAAGGATTACCCTGTTATGTCTAAAGTGTTTTGGGATTTTTCTTTCTAAAAACATCTTAGACACAACTGGTTTAATCCCTAAATCCTGGACTGTTAGGGTGTACTTGAGGACTGGGTTGGGAACCCCTGCCCTAGAATGTCCAAAGACCTTGTAGTTTGTTTTGTATTTATATATTTATTTTTTAAAATGTATTCTATTGTATTTCATTTGCATTCCTCATCAGTTGGCAAAAACAATTTTACAGAATATGATATGTATTCCTGTTTATACACAATCATCATTGACCAATCCGATATTCTGTCCAGGAGAAATATCACAAAGCACATTTTGTTGGGCATCACATGAAACGTATTGTCCTATACTACATAGCATTCACATACTGCACAAGTGCAAAATCAATTAGTTAATCAATCAGGGAGGGATCTCAAAGAAACTGCTTTGATTCATTAATTGTTTTCCTTCTTGTATCATGTGAATTTTGCAGGCAGTACTCTTTATGCACAGCCCAAAAGACTGAAGAAGTGATGTTTGTTCAAGAAATGGTGATTCTGGCAATTCTAAAGGCAATCCATTTAACTGCTTCTTTGGTTTATGTACCTGTGTTTAATTAGGAATATCGTTAAATTATGGCCTTTTGTTAACTATTAAACAACTATTAAACAACTTTTCCCCCCAAATTTTTTTATTATTTTAAATACAACAAAAAAAACAACAACCCACCACGAAGTCTGTCGGGATGACAGTACTGAGCACACTAACTGATATTTACTTACAGAAGATAAACATCTAAATTCAGGAACAAACAGATGAAACAGTATTAACATTATAAGCATCATGGTCAGTTCCAAATGAGATCTAAATTTTTTTAATTAAAATAACAATTAGGATTTCTCCCACAAAGGATTTGTAACCCTTTCAGATTATAGGGGATATTTGATTATTTTATGTTAATCTGCAGGTTGATTAACAATCATTGCGCCTGTACCTGATGTAGATATGCGATTTCTTAACTGTTTGGGGAAAATAGTGTCTATCAATACGAACAGGAAACTTACGCAGAGGTTTTAGAAGTAATGCATTCACACACTTTTGAAGTCTACTGTTTTAAGCGTGCTCCAGACACAACCAAAATACTCTGTTGTATATAGAAAACTAAAATAATTTTTTTGTACACACTTGTAATCTAATTTTAAAAGAGGGTGATTTTTTTTTCTAGAAGTAGGTAAAGTCAGTTTTTGTTGAACAAGGGTCTCTGACTGAAGCAGTGTGGTGTCAGAAGTAGGATCTCAAGATAATCAATCACTTTGTTAAAAAGAGCAGACGATAACGGGAATTCTGTTCAGATGCCAGTATCACAGGAGCTAGTATGGCTAGAACATTGTTTTATTTCAGGGGGAAAAAAAAGACATGAAAAATCGTAAAATAATCTGTTCACAAAACTAAATGATTTGGGATATGGGTTTTGTTACATTTATTCAAGTGGGGAGAAAAAATATAACAGAAACCTCACGACAAGTAAAAGATGGGAACACAAAATAAAAGTCATTTTCAATAAATATTTGTACAAGTGAATGCATATTTAATGAAACAAAGACAAATCTTAAAATAAATATATCTGTTTTATATTTGATATTTTCTTGCCTTTTTCTTTCAATAACAAGGAGATAAAAGGACTTTTTTTTCATGGACCACTGAGCACAATTAATAAGATTTGGATAGGATAATAGCTTTTGGCAGTAATTGTATTTCCATTTATTTTTCACAAGCTTTTGCTTTATTGAATAATCTGCCAGGTCTGGAATGAAATATATTCATTTACTTAATACATTGGCTGATGTGGAACAATATCTTACAGCAAATGATGCGTATTATGTGGCCTTACAATGTAACATAGAATGGAATATTAACCCCTTGAGTTATAGAACCTGTGGACAATCTAGCAGATAGTGCATACCTCCCAGTGTTCTCCTGTAAGCACTGCATATCAGGCTGCTGTCAGTGTTCTCCTCGAAGCACTGCATATCAGGCTGCTGTCAGTGTTCTCCTCTAAGCACTGCATATCAGGCTGCTGTCAGTGTTCTCCTCTAAGCACTGCATATCAGACTTCTGTCAGTGTTCTCCTCTAAGCACTGCATATCAGGCTGCTGTCAGTGTTCTCCTCTAAGCACTGCATATCAGGCTGCTGTCAGTGTTCTCCTCTAAGCACTGCATATCAGGCTGCTATCAGTCTTCTCCTCTAAGCAGTGCATATCAGGCTGCTGTCAGTGTTCTCCTCTAAGCTGTGCATATCAGACTGCTGTCAGTGTTCTCCTCCAAGCACTGCATATCAGACTGCTGTCAGTGTTCTCCTCTAGGCACTGCATATCAGACTGCTGTCAGTGTTCTCCTCTAGGCACTGCATATCAGGCTGCTGTCAGTTTCTCCTCTAAGCATTGCATATCAGGCTGCTGTCAGTGTTCTCCTCTAAGCATTGCATATCAGGCTGCTGTCAGTGTTCTCTTTGAAACACTGCATATCAGGCTGCTGTCAGTGTTCTCCTCTTTGAAACACTGCATACCAGGTTTCTGTCAGTGTTCTCCTCTAAGCAGTGCATATCAGGCTGCTGTCAGTGTTCTCCTCTAAGCACTGCATATCAGGCTGCTGTCAGTGTTCTCCTCTAGGCAGTGCATATCAGGCTGCTGTCAGTGTTCTCCTCCAAGCACTGCATATCAGGCTGCTGTCAGTGTTCTCCTCTTTGAAACACTGCATACCAGGTTTCTGTCAGTGTTCTCCTCTAAGCAGTGCATATCAGGCTGCTGTCAGTGTTCTCCTCTAAGCACTGCATATCAGGCTGCTGTCAGTGTTCTCCTCTAGGCAGTGCATATCAGGCTGCTGTCAGTGTTCTCCTCCAAGCACTGCATATCAGGCTGCTGTCAGTGTTCTCCTCTAGGCAGTGCATATCAGGCTGCTGTCAGTGTTCTCCTCCAAGCACTTCATATCAGGCTGCTGTCAGTGTTCTCCTCTTTGAAACACTGCATACCAGGTTTCTGTCAGTGTTCTCCTCTAAGCAGTGCATATCAGACTGTTGTCAGTGTCCTCCTCTAAGCACTGCATATCAGGCTGCTGTCAGTGTTCTCCTCTAAGCACTGCATATCAGGCTGCTGTCAGTGTCCTCCACTAAGATGTGCATATCAGGCTGCTGTCAGTGTTCTCCTTTAAGCACTGCATATCAGACTGCTGTCAGTGTTCTCCTCTAAGCAGTGCATATCAGGCTGCTGTCAGTGTTCTCCTCTAAGCACTGCATATTAGGCTGCTGTCAGGGTTCTCCTCTAAGCACTGCATATCAGGCTGCTGTCAGTGTCCTCCTCTAAGCACTGCATATCAGACTGCTGTCAGTGTTCTCCTCTAAGCACTGCATATCAGGCTGCTGTCAGTGTTCTTCTCTAAGCACTGCATATCAGGCTGTTGTCAGTGTCCTCCTCTAAGCAGTGCATATCAGGCTGCTGTCGGTGTTCTCCTCTAAACAGTGCATATCAGGCTGCTATCAGTGTTCTCCGCTAAGTACTGCATATCAGGCTGCTGTCAGTGTCCTCCTCTAAGCACTGCATATCAGGCTGCTGTCCGTGTTCTCCTCTAAGCACTGCATATCAGGCTGCTGTCAGTGTTCTCCTCTAAGCACTGCATATCAGGCTGCTGTCAGTGTTCTCCTCTAAGCACTGCATATCAGGCTGCTGTCAGTGTTCTCCTCTAAGCACTGCATATCAGGCTGCTGTCAGTGTTCTCCTCTAAGCACTGCATATCAGGCTGCTGTCAGTGTTCTCCTCTAAGCACTGCATATCAGGCTGCTGTCAGTGTTCTCTAAGCACTGCATATCAGGCTGCTGCCAATGAGCGAAACAGAAAGTCTAACTGCTGTCTGTAGAATAGTCAGGGAACACAGCAACCCCCAATGGAAATTGAAATGGAAGAGGTCGCACCTCCCAGTCCTTAATTGTAGTATATAAAATGACATGAATTAGAACAATACAGCAGGTATAATAGTGAAGTGTGATCATGTGAATGGAGAATAAAGGATAAAAATTAGCATTTACACTCATTTTAGCTCCATCCTCTAAATACAGGATAAGGTAGTGCACTTACACTCACCAGAGCTAAAGTTCAGCTCCAACCTATCAATAAAGGATAATGTAGTGCACCTACACTCACCAGAGCTAAAGTTTAAGATGCACTACAACATCTTGAAGTTAGTTATGTCTCCCACTTAGCTAAAATAGTAGCAATTTCACACACAATGATATCAAATAAGATATAGCTACCTGACTATCTGCATTTAATAGGACATTGGAGCCTGCTATTGCAACCTACACATCAGCCCTGCAATGTACCTGCTAGACTGCAGCACTTTACATTTGAGGCAAAGAATATGAATGGCAGAGGCAATGACTGGATTCCCAGCACATATATGCATGATCCCTCTGATGAACAGAAGTTCCAGAAAGAAGGGGAAGGTAAGTGTGTTTTAGTTTTTATTGCTTAGCAATGCAAAATTAAACATTACCTGTGTTCAAATGGATGTAGGACATCCAACATCACTTCTAATAACAGGCATCCTAGCAGAACAGAGCAAAACACTACAACGGAGTCAGAATCAGTCATAAAGAGGAGAGAGGATAGAAAATAAAGTGCTTTTAGCACCGAGATGGGGAGCAAAGTAGGTATTACCATGGTGTCTGTCAAATAGAAGAATAGTTTTTGTAAAGTAACTCAAGTAAACAGATTTTATGTGTAACTTAATTTACAAAGTTTGTTTCTGTAGTCGAATCAAAAGATCCAGAAAATAAATATTCTCTTTAATTCAAGATTTTAGCTTTGACGTCGACAAACATGTTTGAACCTTAAAATGTTCAAATAAAAACAAATCAACAAACACATCTCCGGAATTCTATAATAGATGGCTTTCTCATAAGCCCAAGCAAATAACACGCTTTTTGAATAACATTTTCTATAAGAAAGGATTTTTAAAAATAAATTTCTATGTTAATATTATTTATTCAGATCATAATATTTAGATAGGAAGGACATATTCAATTTGACACTGACTTAAACAAGGAAAGAAAATATACGAAAATGTATCCACCTTTGCTAAACCCATAAGTTTTTAGTTTTTATATGTATTTTTTTTACAATAGATATTTTGAAAATGCATAATGTCTTGAATAACAATCAGAAAAATAAGCAATAAAATGAAAATCCTATACTTTGCACAAATGCAATAATTTTGCTTTTGATGGACATTTAAATCTATAACTGGAATGATAATACTTTTTGAAAATTGTCCTTTATCATAACTCAGTCTGTACAGTTTAAATTCTTTTTTTAGTATAAAAAATATCATGCTTATAGTTTGAGTTGTGGTGTGTTTGCAAGAATGTGTAAGAAACTGATTTCAGGTTATTAATTTAGATATTAAAAGGTAAGTGTGTACAATACGATCAATTAGGGATGCACCGAAATTTTCGGCCGAAAATAGGCCAATCCTGTTTCGGCCGAAAACGGCTCAAATGTGCCTAAATTAAAAAAAAACAAAAAACATTTGTAGTGTATAGTTTAACATACATTGCATTAACAATTCAGATAATTATATATCACGATGAAAGATAGTAATGATAACATAAAAAAAGTCAAGAATACCGCACTTGGGACAGGTGAGGGGAGGAAGAACACTATGGGATGGGGAGGGGAGAAAAGAACACTATGGGACGGGGAGGGGAGGGGAGGAAGAACACTATGGGACGGGGAGGGGAGAAAAGAACACTATGGGATGGGGAGAGGAGAGGGGAGAAAAGAACACTATGGGACGGGGAGGGGAGGGGAGGAAGAACACTATGGGACGGGGAGGGGAGAAAAGAACATTATGGGATGGGGAGAGGAGAGGGGAGAAAAGAACACAATGGGAGGGGGTGAAGAACACTATGGGACTGGGGAGGAGGGAGGAAAGAACACTAAAAAAGAGAGAGGGGAGAGGAACATTAAGCAGGGGGGGACCACTAAAAGAGAAGGGAGAATGGAAGTTTTTCATATTATTAATTCAATTCATTAAAAAGTCTAATATTAATAAACATTTAGGAAAAAACTTTTTTAAAATCATTTGGGGGAAAAAAGTCATTTTTGGTTTTGGTTTTCAGCCAGGGTATCCTGAATTTTCGGTTTCGGACCAGAATTTTCATTTCAGTGCATCCGTACAATCAATACAATCTGAGAATATTAAAATTATATTTTAAAAAGTCTTTTGGGTAGGAAACAAATATATACTTTTTGTTGAAGGCTATAGAAATAAAAAAATTATAAAATTATAAATTGCAAATGTATTAATGGTGGATAAGTAAATTGAGATACTTATTTATATTGAATAGAAGTGAAGTTATACATAAAAATTAACCAACATATTTAAATAAAGACTATACGAGGATTGTGGTGAACTAACATCCAACGTTACAAAATGATTAAGTTGGTTTGTCAAATCAATGTGACTTTTTGATTTATTTTTTTGTGATTAAAACCCTAATGGATTATTTAGTAATGCAGATATTTTGGCTTAACATTTGTAATTCATTTAAAGTTCCTAACAGTTCAACCTTCAACAAATAACCATGTGAAAGCTGTACACTAAAGTCAAAAGTTAATTTGAGAAAGTGGCCAACCAGAGGCATCGCTGACTTGAAGGATTTTTCCATTTTGTATTTTTTATGTTTACATTTTCTATTATAAAATCTTTTTACAATGAATGGTGACTATTCTTTTTTGACTATTGTCCTACTATAAATATCAGAAGACGGGTGAATTCAAAGTGCAGCATTTTTCAAAGTGATCTGATAAGTTATTTTACAGATAGGCAATAATTGATTGCTGTGTTATAGAGTAGTGGTAGGTGACAATGTAACCAAACAATGCTTGTTGTTTTTACTTGTTTAATCCATGCACTTCACTTAATAAAACACAATGTATTAATGTAAGCAGGTATACCCCCCAACTGTCCTGAATCTGGCGGGACAGTCATGGCTAAATAATATCATGTAATAAAAAGGATATGTAGGTTGCCCCGCCAGAAGGTATCGTGTTAAATGTAATACTACAGAGAATAATGTCTTCATTATGGAAGTTGTACTGTACACAAACTGATTGTGCTATAGTTAACATCCAAACTTGTCTTATGGCAAAGTGTGCATCAGTTAATATCGATAACACAGGAGAGGTTTGCACTTTACTTGTCCAGTTTGACTTTAATGAATAAATAAAGAAATGGATTGCTAAAAAAAAAAATCTTTGGTATTTGAATGTAATTATCAGGACGACTCCGTAGTGTGATGGATTACCTTGGTATCTTGACGCTGTAGTGGTTATGGTACGAGGAGTACCCTGGCACCATTCTGCAGTAATGGAACAAATTACTTTGCAAAGGTTTGCTCTCATACCTGGTTTCCGCTTGTTGCAAAGGGTTTTCTCATGCTGGTTATGATGACATCTGGTTTCTGCAGAGAGGCAGGAGCCGGATGCTGATTCCCATTGGTCATTCATTAGTTTACAGCAGAGGTAGGCAACCTTCAGCACTCTGGACGTCAGGACTATATCTGCCATAATGCTCTTACATCCATAGTGCTGGCAAAGCATCAGGGAAGATGCAGTACAAAACATCTGGAATGCCGAAGGTTGCCCACACCTTGCTTATAGTATCAGCGGATCGCTCTCAACTAGTGATTCCCTACTTTGGACTAAGCATCATGGCTAACGGAATTATAACACAGTTAATCCACTGCCAGCATTTAACTTGCTAAACAGGGCTATTCATTAAGTGAGAATTATTGTGACTTCAAAATGAATTTCATATTTAAAGGGACCAATAAGTCATCCATACCACTTCATCTCAATGAGTAAGACTTAGCAGAATCCAAATTGTCAATGATGGATTTTTTTCTTACATTTAAAGGGTCTGACTAAACCCCTTGCTACGCATCCTACTGAATAGCAAGTGTTTTGGGAGTTACTGATCATCACCTTTTATTGTGTTAGATCCTGCCAGCGTGAGTGAGCTTGTGACACCAATCTCACAGTGTATAATGAGATAAAATATACAGAGTCGTTCTGCTTAATGAGAATAACGCAGGCTAATGAAAACAATTAAAAGAAAATAATGCCATTACTATATAATGTGGCAATCAGTGAATAATTAAGCTAATTTCTCAAACTTGGCTCAATTTGGGTAATGAAGAGTGATACTCCTACAAAATATAACTGAGAAATGTCACAATGGGTCACAATTGTGATCTAAAACAGTGACTCTTTCAGTTTCAAGAAACCATTCATGTCTGGAGGGAAATTGCAGCAAAACATTCGACCAATCGCAGATTAATGACGTGTTATTATTATATTAGATAAGAGATCAAGAGATGTAATTATACAATGGCGATACGATTACTCCACATGACTGATCCTTTGCTTGTAAACATTGCCTTAAAGGAACACTACAGACCTGCATTCCTAATGCTATAGTCTTCTAGTGGCTGCGTAGATTATGGATCCTGTTTCCAGTAGAAAATATGAAAAAAGTTTCTTGTTTACCTTTTTTTTTGGTGCTGAAACTCCCATAGCTCTACCATACGTCCCTACTGCAATGCCATCCAGAAGGCTTCGCTGTTGTAATCCAATACTTCTCATGCAGAAGCAATGTGGACCATAGAATCACTGAATGTAAGGATTCTCTATGACAAGCTGTGAAGGACACAGTGCATGCACGAGTGATGTCACGGTATGACTGGGTATGTGAGTCAGGAGGTAAGTGTCCCAGCTCTCCAATTTAGAGGGCTTAAAGGTGTGGCTTGAAGCAGCAATAATAGCAGCTCCCACTGCTGCCTTATTTACTATATAACTAATACTATCTAACAAAGTCTTATTATAATAATGTTATCCTTTAGGTAATGGAGTGCATAAATTAGCATAAATTCTACCAAGTAGGAAACACCTTTCCCAACTATATATAGAATATATATGTGATGGAGCTCCTGTACTCCGACCGAGTACCTCCGCCCAGTCCGCTTCCTAGCCCCTTGCAGGGACCCTGGAACGCTTCAGCCTCAGAAGCTTGACTGAGGTCCTTGTGGAGCCTTTCCATCCGACCAGGCTGCAGCTCTCCTTCCAGGCAGTGATCATACCTTCTGCTTTATACACTGCAACCCTACTTCCAGATGGATCATCCCTTCTGCCTATTCCTTTGCAGTTTTCCTTCCAGGCAGGTGTAGACCCCTCTGCCTCTTCCACTGCAGCCCTTCTTCCAGGCAGGTATCCATATCCACCTGCAATGATGTATATAGCTTTTGTATTTAAAAATACACTTGCAACGCTCAGGCCTAGCTCTCTGGCTTTATCTCAAGGCTAGAGAGATCCTGCAACTAGTAAACAGATCTGAAGACTCTGTCACTGGGATCCCTACAAGTCCATACAGGACACAAGTTTCAAAATAGAGCTGACATACAATGCTTTATTTTTCTTGAGACTAGCCCATATGATTATTACATAAAGATTGCTGTGACAACTCAATAAAAATACAAACAGTCAAATCATAGCAGACAACATACAGCAACTTATTATAACACAATGCATATTTATAAAGGGGAACGACAATATTTAACAGAAAATATCTATCCTGCCTGCAGAATTAGCAATATGCAAATCTACCAGAATTGCTGTTGCTACCAACAGAGGGCACTACACAAGCTCCATAGCCAAATTGACCTAAATGGTAGCAATCCTTAGCAGCACAGGAGAGCAGGCAATACATTTAACAGTATACAGACACACATTATAAACAATTACATTACACACACAGGGTGACTAAAACATTAGAAAAGTCCAGCAACCTACATAAATAGTCTGTCTGAGGGTCCAGGTGATGGTAAATACTACCGTCACAATATATTTTATATATAAATATAAAAATATATTTGAAATGATAAAAGAGATACATCGATGGGTCCAGCTACATGTTTATAGATTATGAGAAATTGATTCATTGATTCTTTTTTCTAGTTTGGACTGAGTGGTGTTTGAACGATGTTCGCCATATTTAGGGATCTTAAAGCTGTATACAGCATTAACCATTTTCTATAATATTATATTTCTACAGCTTTGGGATTTCAGAAGAATTTTCACATCTACAATGTCACTGTTTTTTCCAGAAATTCAGTATAAAAAGCTCAGAGATGGTTACAATAACAAATATGTCATTGGTGAACACAAACCATCAAAATAATCCAAGTTTGCACCCTTTGGATTTTAAGGAGAAAAGCAGAATTGGAGATCTCCCTGCGCAGTGGCGTACTAAGGGGGGGGGATCCGCCCCGGATGCCATCAGGTAGGGGGTTGCCACCAGGGTTGGCCAGGCTTGGTGTTCAGTAAGCTGTGGGGCTGCACCGGGTGCCATAGCAGCAGGGGCGCCGGGCAGCCGGACACAGCTCACACATGCAGGGGATGGGAGCAAGCAGGAGACCTGGCTGAACAGAGATTTGGGGGCGGAGCTAGAATGGCCTCATACTGCTGCACACAGAGGGGAAGCAGGAAGGAGTCCCTGCTTCCCCAACTACAGCACAGCAGGGACTGAATCCACACCTCCTCCAGCCCATGCTTACTGTAAGTGAGAGAGTGTGCTTTGTGTAACTGTGATTGTGACTGTCATTGACTGTGTGTGTGTGACTGTTTGTGACTGTCTGCCTGTGATTGTCTGTGTGACTGTGTGTGTGATTGTCTGCCTGTGTGTGTGAGACTGTCTGCCTGTGATTGTCTGTGTGACTCTGTGTGTGTGATTGTCTGCCTGTGTGTGTGTGTGTGTGTGGCTGTCTGCCTGTGATTGTGGGTGTGTGAGTGACTGTGTGTGTGTGTGACTGTCTGCCTGTGATTGTGGGTGTGTGAGTGACTGTTTGTGACTGTGTGTGTGTGACTGTCTGCCTGTGATTGTATGTGTGACTCTGTGTGTGTGTGACTGTCTGCCTCTGATTGTGTGTGTGACTGTTCGTGATTGTGTTGTGTGTGTGTGACTGTCTGCCTGTGATTGTGTGTGTGACTGTGTGTGTGTGTCACTGTGTGTGTGTGACTGTCTGCCTGTGATTGTATGTGTGACTCTGTGTGTGTGTGACAGTCTGCCTGTGTGTGTGTGACTGTCTGCCTTTGATTGTGTGTGTGTGTGTGAGTGACTGTCTGTGACTGTTTGTGTGTGTGTGTGACTGTCTGCCTGTGATTGTGTGTGTGTGTCTGTGACTGTGTTGTGTGTATGTGTGACTGTCTGTCTGTGATTGTGTGTGTGACTGTCTGTGAATCTGTGTGTATGTGTGACTGTCTGCCTGTGTGATTGCCTGCGTGTTTGACTGTCTGCCTGTAACTGTGTGTGAGTGACTGTGTGTGGGACTGTGTGCATCTGACTGTGTCTGACGGTCTTCGCCCTGCAGTGAGCCGGCAGGCAGGGTATGATGTCATCGTGGCCTCGGCGTCATTACAGGGCGTGCGATGGACCTGTGCAGGAAGAGCACAGAGATCCCAGCAGCAACCACTCACCACCAGAGACTGAGGATCCACTCCAGCCCTTCTAGAGCAAGGTAGGGAGGCTGGGTGGACCTCTTAATTATTAAATGTGTGTATGTATGTAATGTTTGTGTTTGTGTGTGATTGTGTGTCTGTGATTGTATGTGTGTGGGTCAGTGATTGTGTTTGTGTATATCTGTGATTATTTGTGTGATTGTGTGTATCTCTGTGTATGTGTTTAGTAGATAGCTCCCTTATTTGGTGTACTTAAATATTGCAATCCCACATAAGGATAACAAATACGGGATTTATCTACTAAACAACTGAAAATAAGAAAAGTTTTTTTTAAATCTTGATCCTTTAGCTGTTTAGTAGATCATTCCCTGAATTGGTGCCCGAATGCGAGATTTCCATATTTAAAGATACCAAATGAGGGTGCTGTTTAGCAGATAGCACCTTATTTGGTGTCCTTAAATATGGCAAGCCCACATAAGGATAGCAAATAGAGGAGTTATCTGCTAAACAAAGATCGAAATTAAGAGGTGTCAGCCAGCCCACAACAAGAAATCTGGGTGGCTAATGTGAATTATATGCAAATGTGTAGTCAGATGCCAGCATGCAGAACACAGCATGCTGGCATCAGACAGCCAATGGCAGCATATTACCCCATCCCCTAGTGAGAAGTTTTACTGCTCCACCTCCCCCTCCTGTTTTGACTGTGGTATCTTATGTGCCCCCCATATATATTGTTCCTAGAGTCGCCACGATGTCTGCATGTGTGTCAATGTGTATCTGTGTTTGTGTGTGTATGTCCGTGTATGTGTATATGTGCAGACATCTCAAAATCTCGCCAACACTACACACAAATACACTCATGCATTTCAATGTCAACACTACATACAAACCCCACCATTATATATAACCATACCACTACATTGAAATACCACACAACACACAAATGCATGCCTGCATTCAAACGCCAACACTACATACAAACACACCGCTACATTCACTCACATATACTCCATACAAAAACATGCATGCATTCAAACACACAATCACTGCTCAGTGCTAAATACATAAACAATTTTTTATTTTTTTTAATATTTAAAGTTGAGGGGAGGGGGGGGGGTGCCAAAAATAGGACTTGCCCCGGGTGCCAAATCCTCTAGGTACGCCCCTGTCCCTGCGTATTATTTATGATAGATCCAAGTCCATTACTGTGCTCCCAGCATTAATCATGAATAGCCACACAGGCATTACCAGAGTCAGAGAACCAGCCTATACTGACTTCAAAGCTCTGCTGTACTTTGATAACGACATTGAGTTTAATAGCGACATCAAAGATAAGCTGTCATGCTCTCAATTTGCACCTTTTTGCGTTCAAAACTTGCAGTATTATCAGCTGCCTGTGTTGTTTTTTTCATAACTTTGAATCCTGTGCAATACATTTTAATGATCGGTCCTAGTGACATGCTTTTCAAACATTTTCATGCGACTTTAACAAATATATATTAAAAAAAGTCTTGAATTTGTCAATGTCACTGCTGTAAAAATACTAAACATTAATGTTAAGATATTAAAATAAAGGAATGTATTCACTAAACATAAATTATGACTCAAACCGTACATTTCAAACATGCCTAGTGACATGCTTTTCAAACATTTTCATGCGACTTTAACAAATATATATTAAAAAAAGTCTTGAATTTGTCAATGTCACTGCTGTAAAAATACTAAACATTAATGTTAAGATATTAAAATAAAGGAATGTATTCACTAAACATAAATTATGACTCAAACCGTACATTTCAAACATGAGAGAAACTAAGATAAATAATTTTTCAGACTCAGCTAGTCTGGCCTCAATTTTTTATTTATTCTCAATTCACTGTGAATAAATCCTAAGTGAATTCTCTAAGGAATACCAGAGTCATGCTGATTGGCTGACTGTCAGCCAATGAGTGCAGCCTTGTACTGCAGGGCTTAGCTCAGTGAAGTGAACAGAGGGTCCTTATAGATCCTTCCAGCAGCAGCGGAGGCAGTGATGGGCGCCTATTCTTAAACGGCTTTGCTAATTACTCTGGGAGAGCGGCAGGACACTTCTGACACCATAACCACTACAACTAAAACTAAATGAAATTAACAAAATAATAAACATATAAAAACACACTGAGAACATTAAATTATAATCTTAGCTACACCTTGCACCTAGTATTAAGTTCCCTGTAATGAACTTTCTTTTAGCGCTTAATTAATTAAGTTTGATGTGACCTTTGCTTAAGGCATTTAAACAGCCCAACTATGGCACCAAGGGACGAGCACCGACTCACTGACTTCAGAAAGTGAGCAATCCGTAAGCAGATTCTCTATGATTTAGAATTCATAATTATCTAGACAAGATTTGATTCCAAGTCAAAGAGCTCCTGTGCCTTATGTGTTGATTTACTAACGTGTACATCAAGAAATGTTCTGTACATGATTGAATCCAGGACATGTGAGCTGGGATGTTACATTGTCCAACAAGAAACAAACACACACACTACGAGGAAGACCTTTACTTGCAACACTGAAGGGGGGACGCAAGAGGGTGGGCTAGAGGGAAGTATAGTGTAAGGAATACAGATTCTTCTGGCATAGTATCTCTTTAATGTTACACCAGGCTGTGTATCCGTTTCTGAAGGTCCCCCCCCAGGGGCGTATTAGCCGCGAGGCAAACAAGGCATTTGCCTTGGGCGGCATTTTTCAGGGGGCGGCAAAAAACGCCGCCCCCCAAATGCCCAAGGCAAATGTCTTGTTAGCCTTGCGGCTAACAGACATTCTGGGCGCTGGGCGGCAGTGGCTGCAGCGCTGGGCGGGCGGGCGGACGGCGAGGGAGCTCTTCCCCTGAGCGCTCTGCTCAGCTCCCTCGCGCGCCGCCAGCAGAGTGAGGCCGGGAGCCGGGTTGATGACGTCATATTCCGGCTCCCAGCCTCACTCTGCTGGCGGCGCACGAGGGAGTTGAGCAGAGCGCTCAGGGGAAGAGCTCCCTCGCCGGCCGGCCGGCCGGCCGCCCGCCCTGCAGCCACTGGACCCCAGGGAGAGGAAGAACCCCCCCAGCATTACCAAAGGTAAGGAGGCTGGGGGGGGTTAAATAAAAAAAAACACACTAGTGAGTGTGTGTGTATGTCTGTTAGTGTGTGTGTTAGTGTGTGTGTGTGTGTTAGTGTGTGTGTGTATGTTAGTGTGTGTGTGTATGTTAGTGTGTGTCTGTTAGTGTATGTATGTTAGTGTGTGTGTGTCTGTTAGTGTTAGTGTGTATGTTAATGTTAGTGTATGTATGTTAGTGTTAGTGTGTATGTCTGTTAGTGTGTGTGTGTATGTTAGTGTGTGTGTGTATGTTAGTGTGTGTGTGTATGTTAGTGTGTGTCTGTTAGTGTGTATGTTAATGTTAGTGTATGTTGTTAGTGTGTGTGTGTCTGTTAGTGTTAGTGTGTGTGTCTGTTAGTGTTAGTGTGTATGTTAATGTTAGTGTATGTCTGTTAGTGTTAGTGTGTGTCTGTTGGTGTGTATGTCTGTTAGTGTGTGTGTTAGTGTGTGTGTCTGTTGGTGTGTGTGTTAGTGTGTGTGTGTATGTTAGTGTGTGTCTGTTAGTGTGTCTGTTAGTGTGTGTCTGTTAGTGTGTATGTTAATGTGTGTATGTTGTTAGTGTGTCTGTGTCTGTTAGTGTGTGTGTGTCTGTTGGTGTGTGTGTGTGTCGGTGTCTGTTGGTGTGTCTGTTGGTGTGTGTGTCTGTTGGTGTGTGTGTGTCTGTTGGTGTGTGTGTCTGTGTCTGTGGTGTGTCTGTTAGTGTGTGTATGTTAGTGTGTAGTGTGTGTGTCTGTTAGTGTTAGTGTGTGTGTCTGTTAGTGTTAGTGTGTATGTTAATGTTAGTGTATGTATGTTAGTGTTAGTGTGTGTGTGTCTGTTAGTGTGTGTGTATGTTAATGTTGTATGTATGTTAGTGTGTGTGTGTGTGTGTCTGTTAGTGTTAGTGTGTGTGTTGTTAGTGTTAGTGTGTATGTTAATGTTAGTGTATGTATGTTAGTGTGTGTGTTTGCCTGTGAGTGTGTGTGTCTGTTAGTGAGTGTGTGAGTGTGTGTCTGTTAGTGTTAGTGTGTATGTTAATGTTAGTGTATGTATGTTAGTGTTAGTGTGTGTGTGTGTCTGTTAGTGTGGATGTCTGTGTGTGTGTGTCTGTTAGTGAGTGTGTGAGTGTGTGTCTGTTAGTGAGTGTGTTTCTGTTAGCTAGTGAATGCGTATCTGTCAGTGAATGTGTGTGTATTTAGAAGGCGGAGCAGGGGGGAAGGTTGGGTGGCGGTTGCGCGGGTGGGGGTGGCGCGGGGGGGTGCCTGAGTTTTGTCCTGCCTAGGGCAGCACAAAACCAGGATACACCACTGTCCCCCCCTCCCTTCTCCAAACTTGCAATCTTTTCATTCAATCTTGTTTTCTGTTCCCAATTCTCCCATTCTGGGGCAGATTTACGACACACTGGAATAGTTATTTTGCTGCTTTACCCTCTGCATTACAGCTGTATTAGTTTCCTTGTTTTACTTTGGTCGCTAACGCTTTGGATTTGATAAAGAGATCAATTCCAGAAAGCTTGTCACTACGAATGCCTGTTAGTCCAATAAAAAGGTGATAAAAGATACTGCAATTCTTCATTGATTTCCATCTTCATTACTGGAGTAATACGGCAACTCAAATACCATGTTTACTAAGCTGCGAATTGCCAGGATTTACCAGGGATTTGTGAGTTTTATACCAAATTGAGCAGATTGAAGAAATATCATTTAGCCTTACAATTCCTTGGTAAATTCCAGATTATTTGTGCTCCAGTGAGCAGCCCTGGGTACGTTTTAGAGACTAGAATGGAAAAAGTTCGCTCAAAATACCTGTATTGCCAAAAATCGTCAGCACGACGATGTTGTCTTAGCCTGAATCTTGCAATTTACGTTTCATTTTATTACAATGTATTGTTTAGCGAATAAATCATTAAAGTTTAAAATGTTCTCTTTTCCTTATTCATTTACTCGATGGATCATCGACATCTGTTCGGTTTGCTAATTTCACATAAATCCACTCGTTCTTTCACTCGTGAACAACAAGTTGTCATAAAAGCACCTGAGAAAAATGAGAAAATAAAACATAAAGAGAGAAAAAAACAAAACAAAAATAAGAGCTAAAGGAATATGAATATAATATAATGCTAACATTTCCATCACATAATATCTAACTACCTCGCTTGAAACCCTGGAAGTGCTGAATTGGCTGAGTTTTCTCTGTGAATTATTTCGCTCCTCAAACTGTTTGGTATATTTTTCTGGCATATTTGCATATAATGACTGAGATTTATAATGTATACCCAGATGATGTTTTACATTTTCGGAACTACTGAAGCATATTTTAAGCCGTGAGCACGGAGACATGTCAGTTTTAACTAACACGTTTCTTTAAACCTGAATTTACTAAACAATTATTACTGTCATTGCCGAGGCAATGGATCCATCTAGTAGCTGACTAAAGATTAGCGACTGGTTGGGCGTTTGAGTTTTTTAACTTGCCTCCATTTGACCTGTTCTCCCAGATCTCCCTTTGGAGTCAAACACCCTGATGATGCTGTGTGTGAATACTAAAGGACCGAGGGAGAACAATGGAGGTGTTGTCTACTCTTTTTGTTACATCCCACTTTTTTACCTAGCCCCCCATTTTCCCTCCATCTGTTTTGTGTGACCCTGTCCAAAACTTTAATCCAAACTTAGATTACAAAAATGCTTCCATTTTTTTGCATGGATATAAATTGAATGCAAAACACTGCTGGCATGGCCTGGCATATGATGCAAATGACAAATGTCCCATGATTCTCTGACCTTGATCAATGGAAATAATGGGAAGAGCTTTCATGTTGAGAATCTCGTGTAGATCATATTATTAAGATAGTGATGCAAACACATTTTATTCTTGCCTCCATTATATATTTGCTGAGGTTAGAGAAAAGTACTGTCGCAATCAGTTTACTGACAGTTTCTTTTTAAAGGCTTGCCACAATATTGAATCGTTATGAGGTGTTCCATTAACATTTTTATAGCATTCCATTAAATTCAGGACACAGAACAGTTAAATCATCATGCTACCTTGCAATCTTGCCATCTTGCTTTTATTGAAACTATGTTGTGGGATAAAACTGATTTTTCTTATATTCGTAAAACTTTATAAACATTATATTTTATTGTGGTATATTGTTTCAATAAAGTAACATTTGTGAGCCTTTTCGATTAATTAACAGTCACATCAATGTGTTAGTAAGGTTTTTATATACTTTTGAATGTTTTAGTATTTGAAAAACAGGCAACGTGTGTAATAGCTGGTTTTATGACGACATTTAACAAACACGTATATCATTGATGTGACAGTACTGCTTTAAACGTAAAGTAAATTGGTAAAATAGAAATGGCTAAAGGATATTCTATGTAGATTATATGACATATACACTGATCAGCCACAACATTAAAACCACCTGCCTATATATATCGAGTACATATACACTGCTCAAAAAAATCAAGGGAACACTTAAACAACACAATGTAACGCCAAGTCAATTACACTTCTGTGAAATCAAACTGTCCACTTAGGAAGCAACACTGAGTGACAATCAATTTCACATGCTGTTGTGCAAATGGGATAGACAACAGGTGGAAATGATAGGCAATTAGCAAGACACCCCCAATAAAGGAGTGGTTCTGCAGGTGGTGACCACAGACCACTTCTCAGTTCCTGTGCTTCCTGGCTGATGTTTTGGTCACTTTTGAATGCTGGCGGGGGTTTCACTCTAGTGGTAGCATGAGACGGAGTCTACAACCCACAAAAGTGGCTCAGGTAGTGCAGCTCATCCAGGATGGCACATCAATGCGAGCTGTGGCAAGAAGGTTTGCTGTGTCTGTCAGCGTAGTGTCCAGAGCATGGAGGCGCTACCAGGAGACAGGCCAGTACATCAGGAGACGTGGAGGAGGCCGTAGGAGGGCAACAACCCAGCAGCAGGACCGCTACCTCCGCCTTTGTGCAAGGAGGAACAGGAGGAGCACTGCCAGAGCCCTGTAAAATGACCTCCAGCAGGCCACAAATGTGCATGTGTCTGCTCAAACAGTCAGAAACAGACTTCATGAGGGTGGAATGAGGGTCCGAAGTCCACAGGTGGGGGTTGTGCTTACAGCCCAACACTGTGCAGGACGTTTGGCATTTGCCAGAGAACACAAAGATTGGAAAATTCGCCACTGGCGCCCTGTGCTCTTCACAGAGTCTGGAGACGCCGTGGAGAACGTTCTGCTGCCTGCAACATCCTCCAGCATGACTGGTTTGGCAGTGGGTCAGTAATGGTGTGGGGTGGCATTTCTTTGAGGGGCCACACAGCCCTCCAGTGCTCGCCAGAGGTAGCCTGACTGCCATTAGGTACCGAAATTAGATCCTCAGTCCCCTTGTGAGACCATATGCTGCTGCGGTTGGCCCTGGGTTCCTCCTAATGCAAGACAATGCTAGACCTCATGTGGCTGGAGTGTGTCAGCAGTTCCTGCAAGACAAAGGCATGGATGCTATGGACTGGTCCGCCCGTTCCCCAGACCTGAACCCAATTGAGCACATCTGGGACATCATGTCTTGCTCCATCCACCAACGTCACATTGCACCACAGACTGTCCAGGAGTTGGCAGATGATTTAGTCCAGGTCTGGGAGGAGATCCCTCAGGAGACCATCCGCCACCTCACCAGGAGCATGCACAGGCGTTGTAGGGAGGTCATACAGGCACGTGGAGGACACACACACTACTGAGCCTCATTTTGACTTGTTTTAAGGACATTACATCAAAGTTGGATCAGCCTGTAGTGTGTTTTTCCCCTTTAATTTTGAGTGTGACTCCAAATCCAGACCTCCATGGGTTGAAAATTTTGATTTCCATTTTTTAATTTTTGTGTGATTTTGTTGTCAGCACATTCAACTATGTAAAGAACAAAGTATTTCAGAAAAATATTTAATTAATTCAGATCTAGGATGTGTTATTTTTGTGTTCTCTTTATTTTTTTGAGCAGTGTGTATACTAATTTTACATGCCTACATATATAAACATGCATAATACTCTTATAATTTAAAAGTATTGATTTTGTAATAAAATTGTTGACCTTTGTGAAGAATCATGCACACTTACACACTCTCTGACCCATGCAGGCTCACACACTGACCCATGCAGACACACACACACATGCACTGACCCATGCACACACACACACACACACACACACACACACACACACACACACACACACACAGACACTGACCCATGCAGACACACACACTGACCCATGCAGACACACACACACACACACAAACACAGTGACCCATGCAGACACACACACACATACACACACCCATGTAGACACACTCACACATGCAATGACCCATGCAGACACACACCCTGACCCATGCAAACACACACACTGACCCATACACACACATGCACTGAACCTTATTGGAAATTCCTCCCTGCTCTTGACACTCAACATTGTAATGATAAAATCAATGTTATTCAGGTCAGCTGTTAGTGGTTTTAATGTTGTGGCTTATCAGTGTATACTTTATGGTCTGTTCCATGACGGGTTGATATGTTATAAAATCAGCATTGACCAGAATTCTCAAACAAACATAACCCACAGCCAGAATGTATTAGCCAGGATCTAGAACCTGCTACCTTCAAGTAACATGGAAATATAAGCTGGAAAGGAACTCTAGTCAAGTCCAGCCTTACACTAACTTTTCTGCTGTTGGTCCATTTTGATGTGATTTCCAATTTTGTTTCCAAATGAGATAAAATCCTTCTCGATTCCAAAATGTCAATCAGATTTGTTTCTGGATCAATCTTGAATATTCAGTTTTCCAACAAAACTTCAAAATCTTTCTATATTTAAGGAATCTTATAAAACTACCTTCTAGGCAGATATTTCCACATAGCTTTCTTACTGTAAAGAACCTGTTCCTCTGTTGTAGGTAAAACCTCCTTTCTTTAAATCGATATTCACAAACTCTTGTCCTTTGTACAGTCCTATCAATGAGATGGTTCCTAGAAAACTATTTGTATCTGGCATAACAGGTGGCCAAAAGTGTACCTCATTGTCAAAGTTGGTCTTTCCATTGTTTAATTAGGGACACAAAATTATTTTGTTTATCAAGTAAATTAATACCATTTTTTATGAATGACTGGCCTTTACAACAGCTGATTGACATTACACATTAACACAGAGTCTGTTTTATATAATTATTCCAAGGTCCTTCTCATTTGCTTTTATCACTAACTCAAGATATCTAGATAACACGAAGCTGATGGCCCACAGATATCTGCTAACATTTCCTTCTAACACTGGATTCTGTTCTATACACTGCTAGAACTCTGCCATGGACTATATAGATCTATGCCATGGACAATATATATCTATGCCATGGACTATCTATGACAGCAGGTACACTTTAGCGATATTTCTCTGTCTCGAACATACAAACTGATAGATGTTATGGTGGCTGGGTTTTTATTCCGATCTTAGCTAATGATGAGATATATAGACCTCATTTAGCAGGACCTCACAATCTTGATGCAGGAATCCAATAAGCTGAGCCAAGTCTTTCTTAGCAATTCCTGTGAAATGATGGAAATAGGATCTTGCTAAACCCCCTCATTCTATAAACCTTTATATGTCGGGATAGATTGAGATGAAACGTTTATTGATAGAGGATCTTTCTTTTCCTCTCAATTTTCAGCGCTAGTCTTTCCCTTATTAAATGCTTCCAGCCAGCTCATCTCAATACTCGCCAAGGTCTAGAATGTAAATTAAACTCAGGTGCAGAATACGCTCCTCTGTGCTACATTATACGAGATAAATAATTGGACATCTTCCTCGCTACTTCACATAATTATAGGATAACACAGTAGGAACATGTCACAGTCTCTTTAAACATTCAGACTAAGACATATCAGATCAAAATGAATCTTAGCTTCCTCTCTGCTAAGTATAGATTTATATGAGTGCGTGCTTGTAGCTATGTGCATACCTTGTGTTTATATGAATAGGTTTCTATGACTAGTTAAGCCGTAGCAGACACCTAGTTTATCAAGACATAGGTTCCAATACAATCTCGTGCACTGTATTATGGAAATAAATGATACTTTTTGACCAATACCAATGAGTAGAATAATCCTATTTTTACTTATATTGTTCCTTCATATTCTGCAGTGACGTACAATTCGGATATACAAACCAGCAAACAATTAGCAAATAATAAAAGGCCCATGCAAACCAGCTTACTAATGAGAGGAAGTCAGGATTTAATAATTAAAACATAACTTTAAACGATCTAGTTAATTTATTCATTTGGATCCCAGTTAACTGATTGTGCATCTCTCTCTCTGTCTTCCTGTCTATGTAACTGTTTGGCTGTTATGTTAGTGGATTTAACTGTTTGCCTTTGAATTGTCAGCAGGTATTTACACAGGTCAGGAAATAGATAAAGAATATCATTTGATATAAGTATGTATAAGTGACTTTAAATAGACCAAAACTCAAAACAAAATGAAATATATGTGCGCTCCTTAGTAAGTAAGCCAGCTCAGAAAAACCTTCTTTAATAAAATAAAATCATAAATTACAAAATATTGCTGAACCTGTTGCCTCTCCCACAGTGACTACTAGATTGCCAGTCTCATGTGCACAATAAATAAAAATTAAATAAACAAATATAAGAAATTTAGATCTCCAGAGACAGCTATACAAACTAAAAGTCTTGAAAATGATACAAACACTTACCAAAGCACCTCAAGCCAGGTGTGTTGTAACAGTATCAGAAAAATGAAGCAGCATTTTGCAAACTAGCATGGGGGCTGTGGGGTATCAAAATGTGTCAAATCACATCAAAAATTAATTGTTAAAAATGATAAATCAGTCCAATGAATACAGTACTAAAAACATACAATGATGCAAAAAAGAGAAAGATTATTATTGGGACAATATGAATAAGGATGCTATAAGATGGAGATCAGCACCTTACATGTGTGTTACCATAGCTGGGACACTACTTAAAAAAAGAGGGGAAAAAATACCTGACCTCGGTGTGGGCCCCCACCTGAGGTTAAAAAGTATATCTCTCTGTCCGCGTAAAAACACGAAGGAAGAAGGAGCCCCAGTGAATCCTCCAGATGAAACAAGGGGATATCTGTGATGGCTGAGCGTTCCACCGTCAGGAGTCACCAGGAGACCAACAGGTACTTACAGGCTGTACCGCTCTTATTGCTACACCGGTAGTGGTCAGGGAACACTCAGGAACTCACAGATAATGACAGGCTGGGTCGCTGTGAAGTTAACACCGCAGTCGGGATCTTCAAAAAAGATTGCGGTGAATAGTACAGGATGACTCGTTGTCAGGGTGTCACGAGGGAAACAGGAAGCAGCTGATACGCCAAAAGTCTACGCATTTCGATCCTCTCACGGAACTTCCTCAAGACTGTAATCACGATCTTTGAGCCGTTTTAAATACCTTGTGCAGAGGGTCTCTTAGAGAGGGCAGTGATACAACCCGGAATGGATCAATAGGCATAACCTAGTAAAAATCTTGTACAATGAATGACTTGTAGAACACAAAAATAAACCATCTATAGATACTGATTTTATACAGATAGGTGAACAATGTATGGATGGAATAGCTTGACACAATAAAGCATACATAAAAATAAAATTAAATAAATAAAAATTAGAATTAACATGGAATAAAATAAAATAAAATGGTTGATAGGGTTAATAAATATGATATCTCGTTTATATAAGCTATAAAGATATACTTGGCCAAATATAAAAGACTCTCATCTATAAGGGATGACAGTAAAAATTGGTGTCTATTCAATATGGAAATTTGTGAAACTATACTGACAAAATAGTCAGTTCACTTGTATGGTTAAATCACTATATCAACAGGATAATTATAACTGCAGAGCGAGGGGAGGGAAAAGAGTGGGGAGAAGGGGGATTAGAAATTCTAGCCTTATAAAGAATTAAAGGATCCCATCACACACATAGCTATACAGATGGAAGAAACTTTCTTATCGCAATCACAAATATTTCAGAAGAAGAAAGGAACACAACAAAGGTATAACATTGTCTATACCAGACATTATAAAATCATAAACTTAGAAACCACAGCGAACGCTTATAATAATATACACAGGTCAGTTGTCAAGGTCAGCCCTACCCCACCTAACCTACCGGAAAGCCCAGACTATCCCATCTTGAATCCCAAACTATTTTACCATAAAGCCCTGTTTACCCCACTTTAAATATTCCGAATTATCCTACCGTAAAGCCCTGACTACCCCACCTTAAATCCCAAATTATCCTACCGTGAAGCCCTGATTGCCCCACCTTAAATCCCAAATTATCTGACCGTGAAGCCCTGACTACCCCACCTTAAATCCTGAATTATCCTACCATAAAGCCCTGATTACCCCACCTTAAATCCCAAACTATCCTACTATAAAGCCCTGACTACCCCACCTGAAATCCCGAATTATCCTACTGTAAAGCCCTGGCTACCCCATCTCAAATCCCAAACTATCCTACCATATAACCCTGACTACCCCACCTTAATGTCCAAACTATCCTACCGTAAAGCCCTGGCTACCCCACCTTAAATCTCCAATTATTCTACCGTAAAGCCCTGGCTACCCCACCTTAAATCCTGACTTATCTTACTGTAAAGCCCTGGCTAAGCCACCTTAAATCCTGAATTATCTTACTGTAAAGCACTGGCTACCCCACCTTAATTCCCAAACTATCCTACCGTAAAGCCCTCACTACCCCATCTTAATTCCCAAACTATCCTACCATAGAACCCTGACTACCCCACCTTAATTCCCAAACTATCCTAACGTAAAGCCCTGACTACCCTGTAGCGGACACCCCGATGGAAAGAGGGGTTTCGCCACCAGAGATGTTCTCCCCCCCCCCAGTGTGAGTAGAGATGCAATAATCCTGGAAGCGATAATCCTAAAAAGCAGTGATACAGATGTTCCCTACAAGCATGAGACGAGGTTCTGTGTTTAATGGAAGCCACAACTGGCCTTATATGCAAGTCCCCGTGCAAGGGTTTTCTGATGACATATTCGAGGATTTAAATCCCAGATTATCCTACCGTAAAGCCGTGATTACCCCACCTTAAATCCTGAATTATCCTGCCGTAAAGCCCTGGCTACCCCACCTTAAATCCCCAATTATCCTACCGTAAAGCCCTCACTACCCCACCTTAAATCCCCAATTATCCTACCGTAAAGCCCTCACTACCCCACCTTAATGTCCAAACTATCCTACCGTAAAGCCCTGACCACCTCACCTTAATTCCCAAACTATCCTACCGTAAAGCCCTGACCACCTCACCTTAATTCCCAAACTATCCTACCGTAAAGCCCTGACTACCCTGTGGCGGACACCCCGATGGAAAGAGGGGTTTGCCACCAGAGATGTTCTCCCCCCCAGTGTGAGTAGAGATGCAATAATCCTGGAAGCGATAATCCTAAAAAGCAGTGATAAAGATATTCCCTACAAGCATGAGACAAGGTTCTGTGTTTAATGGAAGCCACAACAAGCCTTATATGCAAGTCCCCGTGCAAGGGGTTTCTGATGACATATTCGAGGATTTAAATCCCAAATTATCCTGCCGTAAAGCCCTGACTACCCCATCTTAAATCCCAAACTATCCTACCGTAAAGCCGTGATTACCCCACCTTAAATCCCGAATTATCCGACCATGAAGCCCTGACTACCCCACCTTAAAACCTGAATTATTTTTCCGTAAAGCCCTGATTACCCTATCTTAAATCCCAAACTATCCTACCATAGAGCCCTGGCTACCCAACCTTAAATCCCCAATTATCCTGCCATAAAGCCCTGGCTACCCAACCTTAAATCCCCAATTATCCTGCCATAAAGCCCTGGCTACCCAACCTTAAATCCCCAATTATCCTACCGTAAAGCCCTCACTACCCCACCTTAATGTCCAAACTATCCTACCGTAAAGCCCTGGCTACCCCACCTTAAATCTCGAATTATCTTATTGTAAAGCCCTGGCTAAGCCACCTTAAATCCCAAACTATCCTACCGTAAAGCCCTGGCTACCCCACCTTAAATCCCAAACTATCCTACCGTAAATACCTGGCTACTCCATCTTAATTCCCAAACTATCCTACCATAGAGCCCTGACTACCCAATCTCAAATCACGAATTATCCTGCTGTAAGGCCCTCACTACCCCACCTTAATGTCCAAACTATCCTACCGTAAAGCCCTGACTACCCCATCTTAAATCCCAAACTATCCTACCGTAAAGCCGTGATTACCCCACCTTAAATCCCGAATTATCCAACCATGAAGCCCTGACTACCCCACCTTAAATCCTGAATTATTTTTCCGTAAAGCCCTGATTACCCTATCTTAAATCCCAAACTATCCTACCATAGAGCCCTGGCTACCCAACCTTAAATCCCCAATTATCCTGCCATAAAGCCCTGGCTACCCAACCTTAAATCCCCAATTATCCTACCGTAAAGCCTTCACTACCCCACCTTAATGTCCAAACTATCCTACCGTAAAGCCCTGGCTACCCCACCTTAAATCCCGAATTATCTTATTGTAAAGCCCTGGCTAAGCCACCTTAAATCCCAAACTATCCTACCGTAAGGCCCTGGCTACCCCACCTTAAATCCCAAACTATCCTACCGTAAATACCTGGCTACTCCATCTTAATTCCCAAACTATCCTACCATAGAGCCCTGACTACCCAATCTCAAATCACGAATTATCCTGCTGTAAAGCCCTGACTACCCCACCTTAAATCCAGAATTATCTTACTGTAAAGCCCTGGCTAAGCCACCTTAAATCCCAAACTATCCTACCGTAAAGCCCTGGCTACCCCACCTTAAATCCCAAACTATCCTACCATAAATACCTGGCTACTCCATCTTAATTCCCAAACTATCCTACCATAGAGCCCTGACTACCCCACCTCAAATCACGAATTATCCTGCTGTAAAGCCCTCACTACCCCACCTTAATGCCAAAATCTATCCTACCGTAAAGCCCTTACTACCCCATCTTAAATCCCAAACTATCCTACCGTAAAGCCCTGACTACCCTGTGGTGGACACCCCGATGGAAAGAGGGGTTTCGCTGCCAGAGATGTTCTTTTCCCCCCATTGTGAGTACTATCCTACCACTATCCTACTTATGTTACTACCCTAACATAAATTGCTACTGCCCCACCTTAAATGCCAAATTATCCTCCCGTAAATACCTGACTACCCCACTTTAAATTCCTAGTTACCCTACCATAAATTTTTTTTTTTTTTTTAAATAAATTTAATTATTCATATAATCATACAATTTACCTATATTTCTTCATAGATAATTCATGAATACTTATATCTGGTTAGAATAAACATAAAAATATGTATATTTATTTAAAAAGACAAAGTGTTGTGTTGCACGGTTTTATGTTTTCGTATCTGCCCATTTTTATATTGGACTTTAACCTGCATGCTCTTGGGCTCATCATGTTAAAGGCATATTCTGGACATTTATCAAGATCCCTCCCTCTCCCTGATTCCTCCATCAGTTGTAAAAAAAACTATTGGAAAGATTTAAAAAGACATGAAATGAGCATCGTCACGGGAAGAGGAAGAAACATACACACCGGGAAATAATATTTTAGGCTCGAGAAATAGAATGTCATAGTGGAAATGAGTTATTAAAAATAGCTTGAAAACTGATGATCCAATTTTAATATATGTTAACACAATCCAGACGTAGGTCAACGTTAATGGTACAGCAATCTTTACACTTTGTAGAATCAGCAAACAATCACAGCAGGAGACAGAGGAAAATATGAGGCAGAAATAATGTCTTATTATAAATGATAATTTAGCGCGGAAATGTGATAAAAGCTTGAACGTGCGTGTGCCATGCAAAAATGGCACAGTGCCTCAGCTACCTCTTATATGGCAAAACTACTAATAATGAACAGATACAATGCTATTAAATACAGACAATTCAACCTCATCGTTCTATGATGCTAGGTGTGTGCACAGCAAGACATTTCGGTTCTGCTGAATCATTTTTTCCCAAAGATGAGAAATTATCCAGGACACCCGGTATTTGGTTGGGTGCCGGTTTAGCTCAGCTGCATTGTGCTTGGGGAACCGAATCCAAAAAACAAACAAAAAAAGTGCAAAAATGGGTCAATCAATGTGCTGCAAAATATATAAACTATAATATTAGGTATATATCGTGCAGAACACTGATACTCACAAATCACATGAGAAAAAGTAACCAATATCGGGAAAAACCATGGCGAGCAGTGAAGAGAGAGTGAAGTGACAGTTCTTCGTTCTTTACTAGTGCAGCAGGTATTGTGGTGAATACAGCAGTGGAGGTAAGTAGAAACTCACTTACCTTTCTACACTACTATTTAGCATGTGACTTAATCTCCTCATGATGCCTGGGCTATATCCACACATTAAATTATAATAAACAGAATGCTCTCTGTGCTCCCCTCCTGCCGGTCACCCGGACCTTGCACCCCCAGACAACTGCACCCTGTTAAAACAATGCATCTCTATGAGGTAAATACAGCATCTCCAAGCAGAGCGTGGAGACGGTGAACGGCAGTGCTACCTACTCTGCAGCACTGCCTACTCTGCAGCACTGCCCTAGGAAGCACCTCCAGTGACCATCTGAGGAGTGGCCACTGGAGGTGTCCCTAGGGGGCAGTGTAAACACTGCCTTTTCATAGTTTGCATGAAAATGCCTGAAGGGAATGATTATACTCATGAGAACAAATACATTAAACTGTAATGGTGACTATAGTGTCCCTTTAAAGAACTTTACTCTAAAACTGAATAAGAAAATGGTTGCACACAATTTTCCTTAATCAATGATTTTAGAGTGGCATTGAGAAACCTTAGCTTCACGATCCTAAATGCTGACTGGACAACATGGGAAATGTAGATGAGAAGAATATTGTTATTTGAAGAATTCTCAGGAATGTAGTCTGTCATAAAACGCTGGGATATCCGGTTAGATATCTCTGTTTCAGACGAATGATATTTGTAACATTCCAGTATCTGTCTGTTTGGATCTTAGAACCGTCTGTTATGTAAGTTTTGTTTTAGTGAAATACTGTTGACTGTAAAGTGAAATCTAATTTTCAGTTTGCAACCGCAAAAACTCTGAGCTGCGCATTAAATCAGTCTCGGAGCTCGTATAATGAAGTATTGGTAGAAAGTCTATTTTCTTCTCATTAAGAAGAGAATGTTTCTCAATCACGTCTCCACTCTTGCCCATTACTGGTTACCTTGGATACCCATAAATGGCCCACATTAAACGTTGTTAGATAAATGTAATGCAGTACACTGATTCAAAGTAGAGAGATTATTAGGATTAAAATAAATTAAAATAAAGTTATCAAAGAGTTCACAAGAAGCTATTGATAACAGGTGACAAGATTTGCAGCCTATATTATTCATGTATCTGCAAATCGTTTTGTATTTAATAACACTTGATGCAGTAAAAATAATCTCTCTTGTTTTTCTATCTTCTTGACTGTTTCAAAAATAGAACTTAATTACGGTTGATGAAACTTCACAAAAGGAAATTTCACCTTTGTCACTGAAAAATATTTATGCAAGTAATAACAGTCAAATGATGGATTTCACTTACTTTCAGTAACTTGTCTGTAAACTCAATAAACTGGGCTTGTTTATAGTGGAATATAATATATTAGATTTAAAGGGTTTGCCTAATCCAATGGAACCGTATTGCAGTTTATGCATCAAGAAATATATATATTTTTTGTTTGCATTTTAACCTTTTTGTTTTTAATAGTGGTATTAGGAATAGTTCCAGTGGTACTTAAAGTTCTACAGAGACCTCATCAGACAAAGAATTGTGCCACTAAACCATCATTTTAAAGCTCTCTCCCACACTCTCTCCCAGTGATGCAAAGCGGACCCTGGGCAGGTGTGATCCTATTGACATGTTTTATATATTTATTTTTATATTTTTATACATATAAATTATGTAATTGCAAAATATTTGATGTAGTTTTTAAAATGACCAGGAGATGGCGGTACATGATCACAAATTGATTGCTAGCCTTGATGTTTTTCTCTATGAAATGAGGCATAAACAATCTGGGATTGAGAGGGAACGGAAGGGAAATTTATAGACTGTGTTGGTCTATTGAGTGGGATATTCATTAAGAAGAACCGGTCACCTAGAAATGGATTAAGAGCATTTCATCAGACTGATTATTCTACCCCCCATTACGTAAATCGAATTGCTTTCAAATAAATAATTGAGGAGATATTAACCCCTTAAACCCGAGGCTCACTCTCAACATAAAAGTTTAAAGGAATATTAAATAGTTACAATATACACATTTACCTCTTTTTCATTCGGTTATTTTTTATTTACATTTGAGCAGGAACACTTTCAAAGGTGAATATTTGTACTCAATACAATTTTACAGTATTTTGAATGTATTATCGTTACATTATCTAACCTGTATAAATATTTTGGGGTGGGGGAAGTGGGGATTTTTTTTGTGGGTGGGGATTCCTTGAGTTCTTGTTTTTTTCGTTTTTTTAAACACTAGAACATAATTGACAAAAACCAGAGGGACTGCACATAGTCTCCTAGCACCATAACCACTGCGATAAAGCGGTAATAATACCATTACTTGTAGTGGTGCTCGGAGTGTCTATTTAATCTAGGACATTTTAAAAAAACACTACATCAATCTGAAATAGCTAAATGTAGCGCACTCAGAAAGGAATATACGGACAAATTGTAGCAAATCAATGAAGAGCAGTTGATGTTTGCAAACTATGATCAGACACGGGCTTGTGCAATCAGTGAAGACAGAACTGTATAATAGGCAGCTACTGGCAGAGTGCATTGACTGTCACTGGGAAATCACAGGTCTCCGCAGGTGGCTGAATCTCTACCGACAAGATCGGTCATCTTCTGTAAGGGGTCCAAACAGCTCTGGGAATTTTAATAGCTAAATATGGATGAACGTAATAAATCTATAATATTGCACTGTTAGTTCTTGAATGCAACACCTATTTGCAAAAACCTTCTTTGGTTCTCAAGTGTTCCTGTTCAATGCTCGTTCTGAGTACTTCTGACCAGTGGTGGCTGGTGAAGTTTAAAGATATTGGAGCTGCCCCCTTTGACTTATTGGGCCTTACCCACTTAAACCCATTGGATGCCATGCCTTGGTCAAAACCGCCTGTATCTCCAGGCATGATGCCCCAGTCCACTTGGCCCTTTGGATCTTCCCCCACTATTACTGTCCTCACCACATGATTGTCGCTTTATTTGGGCTGCTTAGAAATGATTCATTCTGTGTGAGTATTCACTATGAGAGATTTATCTGCTGCCGGGATTCTGATTAATTGATTTCACACCAGGAAAATAAGAATAACTTATTCTACTGGGCATCCCTTTAAAGCCGTGCCTGACACAATCAAAAATGAATAATTGCCCAAAAATAACAAAATAGTGAAGTGGAACCTTATCTCACCAGCCACTCTGAAGCCAACTCACCTTAGGGTTATTCACTCATAATGTGAATTAACATAAATTCAAAGTCTCAAATCTCAAATATTAGAACAAAATTGCAGAACTAGAAACTGGTTGAGAATGTTTGTAATTTAACTATTCTGGCTTAAATTTTAAATTCACTTTAAAATTCCCAACTTTAGCAAATGATGTTAGTCTGATGAAGTATGTTTTGGTTTTCTGATCCTGTTTCAAACCTTGGGGTTGTAGGTTCAGTTCTTGGCAGAGACAAAATAACGTTTCTTTTGAAGCTGATAACTTAGGTGACATTTTTGGTGACAGAGTGATAGCTTTTAGTCTGCACCCTTTTCTGAAAAAGTCTACAAATAAGTGTCAATTTGTATTTATTTTAATAAGTTCGTGGTGGCATGGCATGCCCAAGATAATATGGCTACGATCGCCAAAGTGACTTTGAACTATTGTGAAGTGTGACTTTATTTAACAACCCAATTTGGATATAAAATGTGAAAGGCAATTTGGTCTCCTTTTCTTTGTTTAACATTGAGGACTCCTGCCATAATTTTACAGGAACCCTTTCAGCCTGCTAAGAATTAATATGTGATCTGTCAAACAAAATTTTGCAAAGTACGGATATCATTAGGAATTAATGAAATCTTGAGCACCAACGAATCTGGTGAAAATTAGTAATAAAAAACTATCGATCCCTCACCCTCCGTCATGCAAAATACAAAATATTAACTGCAGCAAATCTCGCTCACATACCTGCATCATTAGGAGAGGATCGGAGGTGAATTATCAGTTAATCAGGGTAATTTAGGGGCAGCCATCCATGACCTGCATATTTATGGAAATAAATAACACTTATATAGACTAATAAAACAATTTCAGGGTCATTGATTTGTCATATCGCGCTGGATAAATGCAGAATGAAAATTATACAGTAATCGTTATGTAAAAATAGACTGCACCTCTCTTACAAATAACGAGATAACAAATGGTAAATACAAGGAATTTCATTTGCCCTCTATGAACTTTCCAGGTTATTCAGAGCTGTTTGCCAGGAAGCTAAAAATCACATTAATGACACATGTAACATGGAACACGTGTTTTCTTTCTGGAAATGTTTGTCTGGCCTAACTAACCATCGCCGCACTCATTTTGGCTCTCGCCATCCTCTATCCCACATGTGTACCCCACTATTTTGGGAGGTATGTGTCTGCCCACTGTTTTAACATTACATATAAAGTATTTTTGTTTAAATTGTAATATTTTGCCCCAGATTTATCGCTGTCAACAGTAGAGTCTGACCCAACGTACCTGGGAAACCCACTAGATTTAACCAGAGATGCTGTGTTTGAAACTAAATTCCTTTAATTATATTGGATTGCATGCAGCTACCTCCTGTGTGGCTTTGTTCATAATAACCTACTATCATCCATTGAGTAAGAGAAAGATAATTAAATGATTAACAAGTGTGGACAGACCCCAGTCCTACAAGTCCTAGCAATCAATTCCAAAACATACAAAACAGTCCAGAACTTCTTACTTCCAACCTTCTTTATGGAACACTGAAGATGGCAACATTTCAGCTTATTCTGGTTCTTCTTCAGCCATCAAGGATGACATTGTCTGCATCCCCTGGTGAGAAGTGCTTTACTGATTTGCTCATTTTAGATTTGTTTGTCAGGAGTGGTGGGACCCTATCATCGTTTATATTGGACTAAGCTCTGCTACAATTCAGGGCTGTTACCACTTTTGCTGTTTTCATGAAAAAAAAAATCCTCTTCCAGACACTGAATTGCTAATTTAATCAGGAAAATCCATAGTGTTTTGTGTTAATTTTGGTAAACAAAAAAAAATGTATCCTTTCCTTTTTAGATTAAGTTAAATAAAAGTTTTGGTGGAAAAAAACCTCTGTACAGGTAAATAGTTAAACATATAAAATTTACATTGTAAAGACATAACGACGCACGTGGCGCAGCTACAAAAAGCTCTAAAGCCTTAACTAAAATATCCAAAGCTGTTAAACTGTAAGTAAGTTAAATATAGAAAATATAGGAATGCCTAAACGTGCAGTGCATTAAATGAAACAAATATTCCAGATGACTGATCCATTTTAAAATTCTATTTTTATTTTGTTGCCAGCTCCTGGAAGGCTGAATCGTTTTATTTAAGAAAAAAACAAAAACAACTCACAAAAACAAAACCCCATAAAATAATAATTTAAAAGGAAAAGCACAGCGGGAATGGTTTTCTTACTGCGATGTCCGTCCACATTGGTAGTTTATCGTATTCCCGGTGGGCTATAAAGTTAAAGTGAAAAGATTTATCTTATTTATTTGGTTATGTATAAATTATGCATCAAGATATCAATCTTTTGTTCAAGTATGTTCCTGGTTCCCTTGCTGGGAAAGTTAACAGCCGACAGAATCATCAATTACACGCATGTTTAAAGTGGATTTTGTTGAGGACATGATTTTTTTTTTTTTGCTTCAGGTGAAATTGGGAAAGAAACTCGGTAAGAGATGCTTCTTATCATAAAATGCTCTACATAACCTTCACAGGAGAAGCCAAGGTCAACGAGGAGGCTGGAAATGACTGCTTGTGGTTCAAGGGCTGAACCTTTAAAAAGGAGTGGGTTACTCCAAGCGCCATAGCCATTACAGTGATTTGAAGTGGTCATAATAATAATAATAATAATAATAATAATTTTGCTGTGAAACGCTCCACGTACAGATTTTAACCCATCTGCTGCTGGAGGCCTATCTCCAAAGAGGAGCCAATAATTGTTCTGGGCTGGCTAATGCCAATTCTCTGCAATTTGTTTTTTTACACTGTGTGTCATTCATCGGTTGAGAGTGGTCATCTGATGCACTTAGCCAATAAAGGGCAACTGGATTGGCTTCAGCACCTCTGCAGAACGTGAAAGAGCCTTTTAGCCCAGCGGGGATCCAAACAAGAGGGCAAATCATTACTTAATGGTTTGCACCATTACCAAGAAACCGGGCACAGGTAACTCCTGGCATCTCCTGGCTCTGTAGCTTGGATTAGCCCTTCAATGATTTATTGGCATGTTTTAATCATGTAACAGTACTTACTTGGACCACGTGCCGGCAGGAATTCTCTGAACAAGCCGCATGCGGCTCGAGCACTCCTGCCTTCAGTTGAGCCACATTTGGCTCAAACTCCTTGCTCCTGGCGGGCCGCACACGCTGAACAGTCTGATCGGGCGCACGGCCCATACAGTATTGGGAATGCTGCTTGCATTGCAAGCACATTCTTAAAGGGGAAATGGGAGCCTAACCTTGCAGTAGGCTCCCATTGGCCCACTTGATTCCGGCGCCCTCATTCACGCAGGCATGACTTGGTCCAATCAAATTAAAAATAAAAGTATTTAAACTTACCTGGCCCTGGATGCTGTGCCCTATTGTGGTTTCTGTTCCCAGTACCCTTTAGTGCGTTCCTAGTGATTTGTATTGTATTCTGGTATTGTCCTTGGCTTTGTTTCCCTTGCCTGTCTTGTTTGCCCTTCTGATATTTACTGTGTATCTGACTCTGGCTAGTTCTCGTTTTCACTGTCTCTCCGTTACCCTGACCTCGGCTCATATTTCGACTACGCTTTTCCCTGTCTAACGTTAAGTCCAGCCACTCTAAGGCCCGGTAAGACATTCATATCCCATTAGTCTGTTCCTTGCTAGCCTAAACTCTGTGTGTTATGGCTATACTCCGTGACAACTCAATAGTGATAATGATAGTTTGTGTAGATTTATTTGTACACTTTATTTTGTGATATGGGTGCAAAATGTCCACTGATCAGATATAATATACAATTTATAGAGCTTTGATGTTTGCATCATCTGCTAACACGCTGAGGTCTATCTAACATCTTCTAACATTTGAACAAACTTTAAACAAATGGTGACAATGAAGCAGAATAAATACTTCGCTCACAAAACAGAGCAACACTACATCAAGAGGAACTCCTTCTGTCACAACAGATCCCTAGATCATGAATAATATTCTCATGGGCTCGGAATATAATAAAGTCTTAGAAGTCCACGCACAGCTCTAGAATGGAGCTCTGAGAACATGCACATCAGGGTTTTAACTAAAGAATTGATGTGAATTAAAACTGAATTAAATATTTTAGGCCAAAAACTGCAGAAATAAATTCAGTCTGGAGAAACGTTTTTCCTATTGGATAGAATTCCTATTCTGGTCTAAAAATTGAAAATCACTTTGAAGTCACTCGGAATTTGTGGTAACGCACAGTTTAGTGAATACGCTTTGAGTATATTTCTCTTTACGTAGCGTATACTATGGACAGCTCAATGAGTTGGGTTTATCAGTCCAACAGATCGCAGTCATAGTGATAATGTGTAACTTGTGGTGTTTTGTTTGATAGTTTGTAACTAGGCAATTTCTTTAAACGATTATAAATATTTTAGCAATAACCAATTTAGATCTAAAGAAATTGTGTATTAATTGGGTTCCCATTGCTTACCCTCCATCCAATATTACCTGTTTTTAACACCAGAGAATCAGTCTTGGCTGATCTGATATATAAATTGTGTTCATATCGTTTACTGTTTTCTATGTGGCTTTGTCACATTGGGTGATATTTATTATTCATGTTACACGGCTTAGCACTAATGGAAAATGAACTAAGCTATTACTATATTACCTGGGATGCCTTGCTACGTTTTAAATGTGTTGATTTTTTTGGTAGTATAAGCAAATACAATATTTAAGTCTTGTGTAATCTTTAGAATCTTGCTTGAGGATTAGTTCCCTTTATGAAAGAACTCTACTTACCGAATATTTAACATCTTTTTCTCTATCATTAAATATTCTGTTGCTACAGCTAAGCCCTCATCTAAAAATTAGTCACCCTTATCTCTGACTTTAAACTCCTTATCACAGCTTAGAGCTCATTCTTTATAGCTATAAAATGGAATATTCTCTCATTCACATTTACTGTGGTAGCTTTTCTGAGCTGGGACCCAGAATCTCTTCTCTCCCTCGATAAAATTGCTCTATAAATGCAGCACACTACAGATCCTTTCCTATGATGCAATGTCTGCTAAGGGCACATACGGTACCTGTAGGCGATACAAACAGATAAACATTGTTGCACATATAGGCATGCACAGAACATTCCATTAGGACGTGCATGGAGATATGTTCATTTATTTATTTTTATTTAAGGGTGAATATTTATTGATTATTCAGTCATGAATAAAAACATTAGAATTTATTTATGAAATGAAATCCTCATTTAAAACAGATATCAGATACATTTTAATAATAGTAAAAAAGTTAATTAAGTTAAGTATCAATGAAACATGTCCTAGTGATAATCAGACTTATAACGATAGTCAGTTTCTGCGCCTTGTATCTTCAACATGTAAAAAGCAAACAAAACTGATACAAAAGTGCAGGTAAGAACCTAACTGAGTAAGAGTGGGGCAAATCAGATCTTCCTTGTGCCCGAATCTGACACATCCCTTCCTCACCCATGTACTTACATTCATTTGGTTCAGTTCGGAAATTCGGGTAAGTAAAATAATCCGACTGCTTTGGCAATTCGCACCAATGGCATTCGGTTTGGTTCGGCACTTGGGCAATTTGGAACTTTGGTAATTCTGACCCTAACCCTAACCCATAATCCCTATCCCTAACCACTTGTTTTGCCCATAACCAGTAACCATAAACCTAATCTTAACCACCTGTTTTGCCGCTTTTCAGAAATCCAAAGCACTTTGGCAATTTGGAACTTCGGCAATTCTGACCCTAAGCCTAACCCCTAACCCTAACCACTTGTTTTCCCCATAACCCCTAACCCCTAGTTTTGTCGTTTTTCAGAAGTTCAAAACACTTTGGAACTTCGGCAATTCAGAACTTTGGCAATTCGGTTCGGTTCGGCACTTTGGAAATTCGGCAATTCGAACTTCAGACATTCGTAAGCATTTGAATGTCCGAATTGCACGAAATTCATCCGAATGTACATTCAAAACAAATTGCACATGTTTACTCATTATACACTCACAATTTCTAGAGCAATGGATTTGCCCAGTATTTGTAGCTTAAGTAGACCAATCCCCACCAAAGATCTGATAGTAGTATTTCAAAAAGTTGTGCGATAGTCAGAGGTATTTTCCTCTCTGCACTCAGTAGCGGTAGGGCTCCTGGACTCTTACACATGGACACACTTTTCCACATATGCTGCAAATACTGAACAAATCCATTGCTCTAGAAAGTGTGAGCACATTTTCAATGTTTCTGTGTACCAAATGCAATTGTATCAGTATTCTTCTCTCTCTTTTTTTATCCATATATGCATGTAATCAGGACAAAATAAACCATATAAAAACTCAATCCACTAGAAAAAAAGTTGGATTATACTCTGTGAATTAATTATTTGTTTTTACTGACTTATTATTATTCAAAATTTTGTTCTATTAGTTTGTTTTTAACCTTTCAACTGGTCTGCCTTTTTTCTTTTTTAACTGGCTCAATAGCTAGCAGGAAAGCAGGACAAGGGGGCTTCATGGACCCAAACAGGAGTGGTGAACATTAACTTTGATATATGTTACATGCCAAGACTCTGGGTGCGTTAATATGAGTCTATAAATGAACGATTATGTGAAAATAAAATACTTATCTTTAAGGCAAGTAAGTGTCATGATTTTTCGTGGGTTGGTACTTTCTTGATTCATTTGTAGTATCTTTCCTTTAGAGGTAGTGCACACCTTTTTATTGTACTTCTGCTGACCTGGGGTTGGGGGGTGGGGGGGGAGGTATATAAACTATTTTAGGGTTTGCTCAGTTTATTGAGTCTCCTGTTTTCTAGCGCATAAATAATGTAGATCTGGTTTTGTGTTTTTATTTAAAATACATTATAAATTTATAATTACCATCACGATTACTCTGTGCTTTATTCTTCCTTGTCTTTCTGGAAAAAAAAATCCATAGCAGTTTATCTTTAAGAAAATGCTAAGACAAAATGCTAATACTATATAAAATGACATTGTTATTTTTGGTTATTTGGGCGACAGATGGTCTTTAGGAAAATAATATGCTTTGTTCTCAAAAAAAATGTTACTTATGAAAATCTATACATTAATAATTTAAGCGTATGTAATGCTTATATAACGTCAGATACACCAAATAGCTGATTCAGCCCGTGTTTAGTGTCAGCTTTCATTCGATGAAGTGCTGGCTACATTGTAAATGCCATATAAATTAAATTACTCAATATAATATAATCCACTGCTATTACAAAGTGAGCAGAAGATATAATGATACCTATTAATAAGGCCTGGCTGGTCTTACATCGGTTAACTGATCTGAATCATGTTGCAGAACAAAGACAATTATGCAATAAATATCTTTATGTCTGTCAGTTCCATAAATACGAGAGGAGCAGACATCATACAGTGACTGCAGTGCGTGATATTAATTATACATTGAAGCAGTAATTACTTCTTTGCTTGTTAGGGGCAGGAAGACAGAGGGGCAATCGATTCTGTATATTTAGTTTGCATTACCTGTAAGCAGGGCCACCATCCACGGGTATAGGCGATACCACTGTATGGGGCCTGAGAGGAGGCCTGGGGGGAAAACCAGGCCCTGCATTGCATTACATTAAATATATGCACCTCTGGGACCCCCAGGTCACTCCTGGTATTTATAGTGACCAAGGAGTGTAAAGTCCCTCCTCCTTGGCCACAGGTAAGAGGTGGGGAGGGTGGAATAAACTAAAAATATGTGTTTACAATTAAAAATATAAAATAAAAACAATAATGCTTACTATCCACAGAACACAGCACCTACCACACCCCACAAATCTACACACACACACACACACACTGCATCCACTACACACACACTACATTCACGTCACACATCTCTACATCCACTTCTCACACACTACATTAACTTTACACACTACATCCACTACACACACTACATTCACTTCACACACACTGTATCCACTACACACACACACACACACACACACTACATTCACTTCACACACACTGCATCCACTACACACACACCACATTCACTTCACACACCTCTACATCCACTACACACAAAATACATCCACTTCACACCTCTACATCCACTTCACAAATCTCTACATCCACTACACACCTCTATATCCACTTCACAAACACTACATCCATGACACACACCTCTACATTCACTTCACACACACTACATCCACTTCACAAATCTCTACATCCACTAAACACCTCTACGTCCACTTCACACACACTACATCCACTACACACCTCTACATCCACTTCACACACACTACGTCCACTTCATACACCTCTATATCCACTACACACCTCTACATCAACTCCACACACACTACATCCACTCCTCTACATCCACTTCACTCCAAACAACATCTACTACAACATTTCTGATGCCATCCCTGCCTGTCAATGAATTTACTCTTTATGGATGAAGTGCTAGGTACAATTCTGGGGCAAAGTTTTAAAACACGAAAGCAGTCGCCATGGGAACTAATGGAATGTTCCTGCTGATTGTTTGATTGTTTTTTATAAGGAACACTTCAAACAACATAGCGCTGTAGTAGTTATGGTGTCAGAAGTACCTTAGAACTGTTTTAGAATGGTGTGACCACTTACCTGGGGTTTTTCAGGATTGCGTTCCCTGCATCCAGATAAGAAGTCAAACAATTCTAAAACTGCTTCACGACATACATTGGGGAGCACCAGGGCACTCCTAGCACCATAACCACTGCAGCATGCATGTTGGAGTGTTCCTCCAAAGAGGAGCAATAGCCCAATTTTTGCACATGGTCCCTCTCCATTGCTTGGAAATATGAGACCAAATGAAGAAATAAAAAATAAATAAAAAACTATTCCAACCACAGTACATCTCTCTTATATCTGATATCTGATAGATTCCATGCAGACGTATGTTTATTTTGCTCTGGAGCTTCAAGTTTCATTTGATAAAGTTATCCAGGTAAATAAGGGTTTTACTCACTAATGACAAACAACACTTCAACTAATAATCACAATGACAAATGTTCGTTTTTCATGGCAAAGTTAGTAAATTGAAATTTTTCCTATAATACCCCAAGAGGAAGCCTGTCCCTCCTCAGCTAATTTTTATCCTAAAGAGAAATAAATCTCTCAGCCACAATTATTTTCTGCCCTTCTGAGCCTCTGCAGAGGTCCTGTAAAGGTGCATCTTCTCTTTTTTATCTCAGATGTTACGGTAACCTTTGTAAGTCAAACTTTAATTATTTTCTGCCCTTCTGAGCCACTGCAGAGGTCCTGTAAAAGTGCATCTTCTCTTTTTTATCTCATATGTTACGGTAACTTTTGTAAGTCAAACTTTATGGCTACCTTCTAGCAGTTAATGAAGGAAAAGAGGGATGGACCGTGGCGCTCAGGGAGACCCACTTGGGGCTGGAAATAAGGTAAGTTTTATTATCTTTTAAAGGGGTGGGGCAAGCCACCTAAATGGCGGTTTTAATACTATAGGGTCACGAATACATGTTTGTGTTCCTGACCCCTACTGCTCCTTTAAATTAAAATGTACATTAAATTCTCTTTGAATTCTCACTTCAGTATTTAACCCTGTTTATCTGAGCCTATAAACATTTCTGCAAAGAACAATCAAATAAATGCATGATTGTATAAAAAGAAACCACAAACAGCAGTATATGCTCTGAATTATAGACTGGACCTGTTTCTTGTCCATTTGCGCATTAAAAGCTTTTGAATAAATGATTCAGCATTTCAAAGACGGAAATAACTGGTAGTGAATAGGTTAAAAGAAGCTCAATTTTAGGAGTAAGTAGGGGAAATCACAGCCTTTGTGCTCAAATAACACATTTTGCAAACTAACCATTATGTTTTCCACTTTATGCTGTTATTATTTGTACCAACAGTGCATGTTTAGAATTTTGTTTTAATACATTGTCATCTACAATTTAGCTCTTTTAGATACCCATTACACCACGCTTGTTTTTGTGTGTGTGACTTCTGTGACTCTGTGTACTTTTAAAAACCAATGATATAATTTATTTGTAATAACACTAAACTCTGGTACAATATTATTTCACCTTTTCCATTTTCTCAGTTTATAAATGTTGTTACCAAAAAATATTTTCACGGGGTTTATTATATATAATAATAATCTATTTTCAGGATGTCATTCGGTTTTTGGTAAACAGTGATCATTTAAATGAATTAGTACAACTAATTAGAAACAACCCATAGTCAGACAGGTTGCATTTTCATTTGAAAATCGTACATGTATCAACGTACCCTAACTCTAACCGTATAACGACATGCGTTTTCACTGTCTGCCTATGATATAAATAAAGAATTTTAAAAAAGAAGTACAGCTATGAATTATTATAATTATTAATTTAATTTAGTTTGTTTGGAACATCTATTAACTAAAGATGATCATTCTGAGTGATCAGTTTAAATAAACATTAAAACAGGGACTGCTCTGGTGAACTGTACATGGTGGTGTTAAATGGTAACTACGCCTGTAACTGCTTGCTCAGAACCAAGTTAAACAGATGCATAAAATAAGTGCAATATGTCAATAATCGTGTAAAATGTACACTGAAATCTAGTAATGCTGACTCACATGTATCAGAGCAAGCAAATACTCGCTGTGGACGTGCTTTACTATGGCACAACCCCTCCTTTTATTGAATAAAAAACTCCCAGTCTTGCCCTTCTAACAATTCATTTCACACAGTATGCGAGTAAGGGACAATCTTTATATTAATATTATAATAATATTATACATAGTGTACATAATATTGTTAGTGGATAACAGTGCACTCACATTTTGTAGAGCCATTTGTCCCAGACTCTAGAGAGTCTATTGTTATTAGACAGGGGCATATATTTATGTCTCCCAGTAGTGTGCATTCAGTGGGAAACCATCTGAACTTAATTTTGTCATGAGTTTTTTTTTTTTTATTGTTTAAAGTGATAAATTATACAAATTCTCAAAATGTAGTAAATCAAAATTGCAGTCATTTGCAAGAATCTTATGCTGAAAAATGTGCCCCTTTTTCTGGTTGTCATGTTTGCCTTGAGCGCTCTGCGTTGATCCGTACTTGTCAATTCCTGTATTTGGTTAACTAACTAAAATTGGAGCAATCGCCATGGTAACCATGGGATGTTCGTTCTACTTGCGCCAGAATATTGCTTCAAACAAACAATAAAATACTTAAAACCATCACAGGATGTATGATGTCATCAGGAAGATTGATGTGTAACAAAAACATTTTAAAGATCCTAAAATAAACCCACTTTCCTCTAAGACAAAGGTCGCCAGCTGTTTTATATAACAATGACAGGACTAGTTATATTTAGTTTTTCCCTATAATACATGTGAGAGAATTGTAATGGTTTTGTGGAATGTCTCAGAATTAAAAGCAAAATGGATTCCGACTGCTCTGCAATATTAACACAGCAATAACTATTTGTATACCCCTTCTTCACACTCAAATGACACTGTGAATTACTCTTTATACAGATAAATATTGCATAGCTCTGGGAAGCAATCCACTGGAAGCCCAGTTACAATGCTTAAGGGGAGTAAAAAAGCGAAAGACCTTGGATTCAAGGTTAGGAACGGTTTAGCAATGCCGACAGACGAGAGCGAGGAGGCATTTAATGGCTGAATAGAAACCATGAAAGGAAAAGGAGCCCATTGAATGGCTGCAGATTAACATTATTTATTTTATTTAACAGTTCTTATACAATAGCTTAATCCAGGGCAGGTTACAAAAAATTAGCCATTTTAAGCAGATTTACAGTGAGTATAGTAAATTGACATAGAGGTACAATACGGATAGAAAAGGCTGACTATGAGGCTGTTATCTCCACTCGTGATACAATTTTACAGGGAATGCTATACAATGAGAAAGTTTCATTTTATTTGTAGCCATTGTGTGTGTATTTGTAGATTTTGGTTGTGTAATGTTCATGTTACAGTTGCAGGTTATGTTGGTGGCGCCATCCTGTTATATTATCTCAAGTCTCTAGACGTGGAGATTCATTTAGTCAGGAGCTGCAATTAATCGGACTTTGCTCCAATCATGTGATTATAGGAATTCCTGAACTCCGAGCCGAAATGCAGCCGAATCACAAACCAAATTAATTGTGCAATAGACGAACATGTTTGTTTCGATTCGTGATTCGGAGTACATCGCTTGGCTTAAAAAAAGAAGAAATTATTCGTGGGAAAAAAGATGATTGGATGATTGGCGGCGGGGGAATGCCACTAATGGGGTTATTAACTAAAACACGGATTTTGTCTGGATGGAAAAAATCCATTGAAAATGAACGGATTCCGATCGCAATGATAATTCTAATTTTTACTCCCCCCTGGACCTGAGAGTAGACTACAGTAAAAACATCCACACTATTACATTGGCTCTCAGGTCCAGGACACTCCCATACAAAACAGGATTATCCCTCCCCTGTGCCTGGGAGATAATTGAGTCAGCACTGTATTAAACTCAATTATCTCCAAGCACAAAAAATGCACTTTTCCCAAACACACCAAAAGTACCTTAAAGATGCATAAACCCCCCACAAACGTTATAGCCCTGATCTGGGTGACCAACATATCCAAAAATCACCCAGATCATTTCAGGGGTTCAGGGATTTCCTGGCAGTCATAATGTGACGGACCGCACGCATGGTCCCCTAGCCGAAAATAGTTCCATAGAATCGCGGCTCAGTGCCGCTGGGGACCGACTGGGAACCGCAAAGTCTTCATGCCGAAAATAGTTCGATAGCATTGTGGCTAAGTGCTGCTGGGGACCAACCGGGAAGAGCGAAGTCTTCATGCTGAAAATAGTTCCAGGGCTTTCGCAGCTAAGTCCCCCTAAAGTCTATTTGCGGGTTTGGTCCATGCGAACGGCCACCAGGGAGCTAGCGTATGGTTCTATGTGCACGAATGGAAAGTGCCAAACCAGGGGAAATAAAATATGGGTCTTTACAGTCCCTGACCTGGCCCATAGTCGGTGGGCAGGAGGCTGGCAAGCAGGCTCCTCCAGGAGCTCGTGGCAAACTCACGAGGACAGGGTAGTTTGTCACACGATCTGTCTGTTATCTGTCTGTCTATCCATCTTAATCTTCTTGTCTGTCTGTCTGTTATTTGTCTGTCTGTTATCTGTCTATCTATCTAATCTACCTGTTTGTCTGTCTGTCTGTTATCTGCCTGTCTGTCTGTCTGTCTATCTGTTATCTGTCTGTCTGTCTGATTTAGATAACTCACATTTTTTTTATCAAATGAATGGATATTAAGCCTTAAAATATTGGAGAGACAGTTACCTTAATCTCTTCCTTAAAGGGTCTATTTACTAAACAATAACTTGAGATGAGTTCTACAAATGACTAAGTAACATTTAGTTAAAGGGACACTATAGTCACCCAAACCACTTTAGCTTAATGAAGCAGTTTTGGTGTATAGATAATGTCCCTGCAGTCTCACTGCTCAATCCTCTGCCATTTAGGACTCTGGTATTCCTTTATGTTGTTGCCATGTCACTGTTTAGTGATCAGATACTTTTAATTCTTTACAAGTGAGGAACTAGCAAACACACAAACAATGAAACTCTAATTACTGGCAGAATGCGGCTCTCACTGTGTTGTGCCCAGTTATGTGTACATGTCTTTCTCATATACAGCATGCATAATATTAAATAATGATATATTAGCTCATTCAATTATGATTCATTGCCAGCTCATATTTGACTTTCATCTGCATTTCTCAGTCTAACATTTACCTTTCTTTACGGACAGAATAAAAAACAATATATACAGAATACTGCAAAGACTATCTATCTATCTATCTATCTATCTATTTATCTATCTGTGTCTGTCTATCTAATCTGTCTGTCTGTCTATCTATCTATCTATCTATCTCTCTCTCTCTCTCTATTTGTCTGTCTATAATACCATAACCCGGCCGTAACCTATCAATAAAGGGCTTGTTTAAAACTTTGTCAACAGCAACAAGCGAGGCCAATTAAACTTAGCGACTAGACTTGTTTCTTCAGTAGGATGTATCGGGATTTAGCTGCTATTAACCTCTCTCCCCCAGACCAGAGTCTGATGTTCATTTTTGGGATTAGCGACAGCCATTAATGTATAGCAACAGGGCTGGAAAGTAGTGACTAATTATTGGTTAGCACCTACCATAGAAAATAAATAGGGCCATTAGCAGCTACTTAGCGGCGGCCCTCAGCTGGTAACTCTGTGTTGCTACAGTTACTATTCTGCCATTTGTAACCAGATGCTACCTTGCTGACAGGAGCCACAGACATTTGAGAAAGTAGCACCTGGCTGGTAAAACGTAGCAAGAAGGATGTAGGAGAGCTAACAGAAGCTCCTGCTTAGGATTTTCCGGCTCTCCGGCGTTAGCAGCTGAACATCTTTAAAATGGTTTGACTACTTACAATGTTGCTATGATATTGTAGTGGTTATGGTGCATGGAGTGCTGCTAGTTAGCAGCGCTAGTTTAGATGGAGTAATGACAACGCCACATCGCACATTGTTGACTAAGAGGCAGAAATGGTGGGGTTTTTGTAAGATAGATTTTATATATTTAATTTTTTTTTAGAACTCACAATTGCAGATTTTTTTAATAGTAAATGCAATATTAAAAATTCTGGAAAGTGACTGTCTCCTCTTTAAGCAGTTATTTGAAAGATTTCCAGCACTGCAATATTATAAGATTTGCTGAGTTTGCACGCACCGCATCAGACTATTCACATTTTTATATATAATGGTATCTGACTGTTTGAAATATTGACAGTGTTAAGATCAACCCATCAAGTGGGTTCACTATCTCCTCTAGGCAGGAAATGCTAATGTTACTGTGCCTTTAAAATAAACAATGCTGTTACTTTGCCTTTAAGATGAATGGCGGTGTTACTGTGCCTTTAAAATCTCATAAATTAATCTTCTTCTATTAAAGGCTGCACTGAGTGTTCTAACTGGGGTTTTTAATCATTCACCCAGCCCTGTACATCCATAATATTGATAAATAAAATGTGTCTCATTGTATTCACACAGTGAATGAGAAGGAAGAATACATCGACAATTCAGTTGTTTTAGAAATATCATGTGAATGAACAATACAATGTTACTTTAATGACATAGACTATATACAAAACGTAGAATTAATTGTGTTTCTGTTTGTATGTTGGACACAAGCTCAATGTTGCTGTCTGTGTCTATTTATGGTAAGTGATCAGCCGCTGTGAGTGTGGCAATTGTTGAATGATGCTTTCTTAGTCATAGACGTTAAATGAAGACACCAAACCCCTAAACTGCTTCAAGTTTCTGGAGTGCTTTTGGGGTCCCCTCTGTTTAACTAAACGTGTAGGTTGCATCCTCTTGGCTGTGTGATTGACAAATGTAGCAGAATAGATTCGTGAAATTAACTTTTATTCCTTTTGTTCGGCTGTCCGTACACCCTCCGTTCAGTTACCGAACCAACTCTGTGTGGTCCCCTTGTTCACACTTCATAATCACTGACCACCCCTGGCTGTTAACCACAAATGAGCAGTTAGTTCAAGTGCTTTCCCTATGTGGCCGCCGTTCGTATAACCGAACACACATGCTCCAAGAATTGGTGGCCATTTTGTCTCCCGAACGCAGGTAGCGGTACATGGTCGTCGAGTGCGTGGAACTGTATGTCAGAAACGTGTCCCGCGAACACCCGGGAAACTTGTACTGCTGCCTGTTCAACTTCCCGAAGTGTTAGGAGAACAGCATTTGGGAGGCACGAACTACCAGAAAGAGGCAGCTGCAGCAGAGGCGTTCCACATCTGGAAACCAAGTAAGTCATCTTTACTAAAGTTACATTTTTTAGGACCAAAGGGGGGAAAGAGAAGGGAATTTATAGTCTTTGAAATAACAATTGTTATTTTTGGGACCATAGATACCTTTTAAGGTGTCTGGGTTCCTAGTCCAGTCCTGTGTTTTTTTTTTTTGTTTTTTTTTTAAGTTACATTTTTTAGGACCAAAGGGGGGAAAGAGAAGGGAATTTATAGTCTTTGAAATAACAATTGTTATTTTTGGGACCATAGATACCTTTTAAGGCGTCTGGGTTCCTAGTCCAGTCCTGTTTTTGTTTAGTTTTTTTTGTCAAATCTCTCCCAAACAGTTTGACAAAGAGCCAGGGATAACTCCGTGACATTACTGCCAACATAACCCCTACAGCGAGCCATGGTGTTTGTGTTGCATACAGTGTGATTTTAAGCCAACAGCTAATTTTTTTAACATTTGGATCAATTGACAAAACCCAAATAAATTAAACTGATCTGGTGGGTGAGTTCCTCAGAGACTTCAGCATCTATTCAGTGTTGTTTATTGTAAAATAATATCTCAATGGAAATCCGGCCATCACAGCAGCATTTAAATAAGTTTGCTTCCATTTCACGGCTTTTATTTAGTCCCAGAATCCATCGAGGAACATTCTTATTGTTATCGTTTAACGTGGAGCTGGTGTGAAACTTGGGAAATGAATGTGTTTTGCATAGCCAATTACGCCCCACTTACAGCATGCACGGCTTGTCTGGGCATTTTAATTATACATGAAGAGTTTCCGTTGAGCTGCAGCTTCCGTCCACCAGACATATGGTATCGTGACAGAGTCAGATCTCAAGGACGGGAGCATCACCTGCGAAGGGACGTCAGGGTTTATTTCTCTCCGACGTCTGTGACTGGCAGAGAAAGACGGATAGTTAATAGCAGATCTCGAGAGGTTATCACAGGTAAAAGGAAGTTACTGGATAATCTATTCACTAAACATCGAATGATAGTGGATTGAAACACATTAACATGGCCAAACTCTGACCATCGAGCTGCAGGAGAACTTTCCCAAATAAGCATTTTCTGCCTAAAATTTGCAATTCGTTTTTTAATTTACAATAATTTCCAGTTTGGGGAAGAAATCGTTTAATGTTAATATTTGAATGTTTCTGCTTTCCGTTTATACTCAAACATAGGTAGCCTCGTTCCCAAACTTCATGGTGTTCCAGCAGTCGTACAGCGACGGATAATCATTAACTTTCAATCAGCATCTTTTCTGGAAACATGTTAAGAGATTTATTATCACTAGTAACACGATGACAATGATACATGGTGTGCGCCAGTGTGTCATGGAGCAGTACAACTCACCTAATATACAGTCTGTATGTATCCCAGAGCTCCACAGTAATATACAGTCTGCATGTATCACAGAGCTCCACAGCAATAAAACTCATAGTAATATACAGTCTGTATGTATCACAGAGCTCCACAGTAATATCCAGTCTGTATGAATCACAGAGCTTCCCAGCAATAAAACTTACAGCAATATACAGTCTGTATGTATCACAGAGCTCCACAGTAATACAACTCATAGTAATATACATTCTGAATGCATGTATCACAGAGCTCCACAGCAACAAAACTCACAGTAATGTGCAGTGTGTATGAGTGTATGAGTGTATCACAGAGCTCCACAGCAACACAACTCATAGTAATATACAGTCTGAATGAATGTATCACAGAGCTTCACAGCAACAACACTCATAGTAATATACAGTCTGAATGAATGTATCACAGAGCTCCACAGCAATAAAACTCATAGTAATATACAGTCTGAATGAATGTATCACAGAGCTCCACAGCAATAAAACTCACAGTAATATACAGTCTGAATGCATGTATCACAGAGCTTCACAGCAACAAAACTCATAGTAATATACAGTCTGAATTAATGTATCACAGAGCTTCACAGCAATAAAACTCACAGTAATGTGCATTGTGTTTGCGTGTTTCACAGAGCTCCACAGAAATAATGACTACTATCTAAGGAAATTAATTCCCCCTTCCCTTTCTTTCCACCCTTTGCCCCACCAGGCAATATATATACACACACACACACACACACATTATTTCACAGATATAGGATGTGTTTATGCCCCAGTCTGCCCAAGATTGATGGGAGTTATATTCCGGGTGCTGCCCTTTTAATGTCAGGATAGAGGTGGCATTAACTCCTAAAATAACCTAGCTGTAGTTATTAACCCCTAACCTGCCATAACACTAAGCTTTTACCTTCGAAACTGCCCTGCCACTAACAATTAACGCCTACAATACTGTACAGCTAACACAAACCATCAGCTAAACACGACATGTTAAATAAAGATACAGAAATAAGATACATAAAGCCAGTCTTCGACCAAAATTCCCCCTTGGGTTCTGAGGCTGGCCCTCCAGACATGTGGATTATTGTGATGTGTCCAGGATCCCGATTGGCATTATATTCCCACATTATTCACTATCAGATATACAAAGTTGTTCTATCACATCTTATCCGTGACATGCAGAACCCAATCCGCGCAATCATGCCAAGATCCTGTTTACTTTGTATCTGCATCATGCCAATGGTATTGTATTAATAGCTGTGTAATCCCCCTGTCCCCAGCACTTTATTACCCTCTCCTACTCGCTGGCTGCCAGTAATTACATTTTCAGGGTGATGCCTTCCTGACGTTTACTGCTTTTCACTCTCTGATTAACCTTTCCACACCCAGACCTCGCTCAGGCACCAAACCAATCCGACTGTTACCACTGCAGCTAGAAGCAAACCATCACTAATTATACCAGATTCCGAGTTCTACGAAGGCTGCAGCTGTTATTTCTTTAATACCATGATAGGAATTTAATTAACGACCAGTGATACACATCATTAATACAGTGGAATGTGTACTTGCAATGGCTAATTGCAATATACCCGTGGTATTAAGCTGCCTCTCGCAGAGCTAATATCAGGGTCTATACAAACCTTTTTCATTTCCTATTTTTCATTAAATATTTATAATATCATGAATGGGTTGTAGGTGTGGTGGAAGGTACGGCACACTTTCTATAAATACTGGGACCCATTGGACAGCGCTACGGAATTTGTTGGCGCTATATAAATAATATAATAATAATGTAACAAACATGTAGTAGGTAGCTTGGTAAACGGCGCTGGGTTCTGCTTAGAATTAACACTTTAATTTCGCTGGATTTCATGTTATTGTGTGACATTTAGTGGTTTACCTGGGGCCACTCGCTAAGCAGCTCCTGTATGTGTGTGAGCCAGGAATTTAATGAAATGTTCTGGCTCTGTCGTTTGGGTGTGTGGGAGGTTCCTGGGAAGAAAGATGTAGCAAAAGAGCAGATGGCGAGAAAGGAAGGAATGTGGGTAGAGAATAACTGAGAGTTAATAAAGTCTTTTTCTGAGCAATCTTCATCATGAGGTCCTTCATCTGAGACTCATCAGTGTTTGTTGGGATTGGGGATGAACTGCGGCATTCCAGACACATCTACGGTCTCCGAGTTAATCTACTGTGTGAGTATCCCAGGACTCCACTCCAACTGACTCCAGGCACCATGATGGCTTCAAGTTACTGAAGTGGTCATGGTGCTTAAAGTAGCCCATTAATGCCTTTATGAGCCCTTCATGATGGCTACTATGGCTAGTTCAATATCGTCTGAGGTTCCCCTTCGGTGGCTCATGTGTGCAACTTGTATAAAACTGTCAAGATCTAAAATACTAGGGGTTCCCTTTAAGTCAGTAGTTTGTTAAATATTTCAAAACAATCGATGATGAACTTACTTGGGTACAAGACTTCCAGAGACCTCAATGAGATAGCCACCTTTCTACATTTTAAGACGGGTCATGCAGGACTCGATTCAACTAAAAATAATAACAATGTTTGAGAAAATTCTAAAATTGCATTCTTTCCAGGATTTTTCTGATTCAGACGACCCTTGAGAATTTGCATTGCTGGCATTGCATATTGTCATAAAATGTTTGCAATCTCCGGCTGCTCTGCCAATTAATGGGGGTCAACTTATTGTGGCCTTAATAGGTAACAATGTTACCAGGTAAGTGTATGTTACAGGAAATCTTACTGATTCTGTGTGAAAATTCACCAGTGGGTTACGTACTGACAATATCATCCACCCGTGTGTCTGAATTGAACAACTGCAACGAAGAATAAATTGTCCACCACTCCATAGAGTGTAATTTTTGGGAAGATTGTTAGATTTTGGGAGCTGTTATAGGACGACTGTCCATAAACCATCAGAGGGATGTTTTATGAAAACAATCTAGGTGGCAGTAAAGTGCTTCCTGAGTGCTACATACTTATGTTGCATTAACTGTAGCTCTGACTTCTGCTAATCCGATCCTGCCCTTTCCTGTCCACATACAGGGGAGGAAGAGACACGCACACAGCACAGGCAGCCAACATGAGTACGCAGGTTTACAGCACCGCGTCTGTGAACGTAAAGGCTGCGTGTTCACTTTCAGCGTGCTGTGAGTTATGATGACAAAAGAAGTGTTACACCCCCACAAATAAATTAAAATATTGCTTCAAAAAAAGATGTGATTATGGTGCTTAGACTTAGAGGATGCCTTTAAGAACGGCTGTACTCACACACACACACACACACAAAAAAGAGTTTAAAATGTATTTGTGAAATTGTAGCTAAATGTGTTTATTCCCTGAATTTAAAGTTCAAATGCTTCACAACCTTAAAGGGACACTCCACAGCCCAAATACAAAATAAATGGAAACATCCCTATTTAGTAGATTTATCCCTAATAACATGCATGTATTTAATTATGTATATTTCCATAAGGTGTATATCTAAAAACAGCTTGTAAAATCTGCAGAGCTTTTGTCTTTTTGCCTTTGCAGACTTTCTGTGTCTGTCCAATCACAGACTTCCCACTGCATCTCAATGAGAAGTCTTTGCAAGGCAGGTACTCTGGGAAATTGCTGCCTCTTGAGTTTATCTCCACTGAGCTAAACAAACCAGGAAGTAACAGGACTGGTTATCTGATTGGCAGCCAGGGAATGTAATAAGGTTAATGTATACAGGTGTATACGTTTCTAATGAAATCCGTACTTCTTGTAAAATCACAAAAAGAGGACATGCTCTTCACACATAAAGCACTTTAGCAAGGTAGACTGCTTTAAGGTTCTGGAGTGTCCCTTTAACTGAGCGTGAGTACCCGTCATGGTTACACTTATCTAGGGGGAAAATATCCAAATTACAATGAAATCCAAAGTTACCTTTAACCCCTTAAGGACACTAATTCCCTTTTATTCCAGAAGTTTGGTCCTTAAGGGGTTAAATTTAGCAACTCAGTCATCGGACAGGTTTTTCAATGAAAGATTAATCTGAAGATACATTGTTTGACAGAGGAGATGTAAGTTCAACATTTACAGCACATACTCTCCCAAACCATCCATTAGTTTCTCTCTCTACATCTATGTGGTTTATTATAAACTAAATAAAGATTTGCAATGTATTCAAATCCAAACTGCAACATTTAAGAGAAACATTCATTTAGTGAATAATCCCTATTTTTGAAACCCAGGAAATATGACATTTTGAAAACTTGCTGCTCATAAATATGAACAGCACAGGCAATAACAATAATAATTATAAATAATCTGGCAGTCAGAAGGAAGAATATTGAAAATTCCCCTTCCTTGTATGTAGAAGTCTCAACAAACAGAGCTTGTCTGCCCCGTTACACTTTGTATTCCCAGCGAGAGAAGACACACGTTGATGGGCACCTACTACGAACCTTCTATTTGTCTGGCTTTTAACTCAGACTTGGGTGACATTGGATCTATAGTCCTGCTCTTTCTCGTTTCAGTAGTTTCACCTGACCACCAAGTGATAAAGGTTAGGATAAACTGAGAAGATCTAGACCTGATGTACCAAGACGAAAATTAATGAAGATAAAAGTGAGAAAATAAATCAAAAAGACAATGAAAAAAACACAAACATGGGAAAAAAGGCAGAGAAAGCAAGATGTTCTGAAAAAAAATCTAAAAATGTCAATGAGGGTAGAAAAAGAGAACTCAGTGCTTCTCTGCTTCTTCGGGAAGAGTAAGACCATTGGGGAAACTGCAAGCTATGCGGGAATATTACATATGTTGGTGAAGCCTGTGAGAAGGATGGGAGTGGAGAATTAGGGATTACGATGGGAAGGGAGTTATAAAGTCAGACTGAAATTGGTGAATTAATGGGATTTGTTCAGTATGAACACGTAGATCTATTATTGGAGATCTCTAAAGGGATTGGATATCATAATACGCTTTCTGCGCACGATTTCAAGGCCGCTGCATACAGTGCAGAAGATCCTAGTTAGCGTCAGGAAAGTTGAAAACCACAACAGCTCTATTACGTTTAAGAATATCTTTCTTCTGTGCTGATTTTGTGGTTTGAATTTAAGGATGATTTTTATATCTTATTTTTAAGGCTTCAATTCGCTTGATAAAAAGATTTTATCTCAGGCCACATTTATAATAGTGAAAATAACACAACTTTAGAAAGAGATTGTATTTAGCACTAAGATAGCAGATCTGTGGGTGGACAAAATATTTGGTTTGCCCAAACCGATCCGTCTACAAAACGTTTTTGTTTCAGATGGATTTCGTTTCATCCATGTGACCTTTCCAGGCAGACGAACTCTGTCTAAGTGACCCTACTGGAAAAAACGATATTGACAAACCAAAATTTTCCTCCACAACATGCACATATGTGATCACAATAATGACACAGGGCAATCAGTGTCATTGTGTTGATACATGGTAGGACCTCAATATAATGACACTGGTCCTGAGCGGCCAGTGTCAGAAATGAGGCCAGAATGATAAACTGAGCCAATATAGGGGGCGAGAATGGTGCATGCTATATTCTGCAGCCACATACAGCTGACCTTACGTTATTTTTACTCCTTTCTTCCCCTCTTTTGATCATGTCTGAATTGATCTGGGAATAAAATCAACATTTAAACAGACACTTTAGTCACCAGACCAACTTAAGCTTAATATAGTGGCTATAGTGGAGCCTATCCCTGCAGGATTTTTAATGTAAATGCTGCCTTTTCAGGGACATAAAAATGTAGTTTACCACTATAGTGCTAGGAATATATGTTCATGTCCCTGACACTATAGCGTTATAGACTGTCCCCTAAGCATCAAATATCATTCTTTTCCATCAATCATCTCTGAAATGAGGAAACAAATGAAACAGCTCATCCACCACCCGTTTAGTGTGTTTTGCAAATTTGTCCATATAATGTTTCAGAGTTTCGTAGGTAGTGGAGTTCGAATGAATCAACAATCAAAATTCATAAAAATCGCAATTCTTGCGAAACCGAATGCAAAAGTCTAGTGTCAATATATAACTGCATGTTTTAAAAAAAATAAAAAAATTCTGGGATGAAACAATCCATAGTTTTACAAGTTTAAAGGGACTCTCTCAGCACCATAACCACTACAGCGCATTGTAGAGTTTATGGTATTAGAGGTGCATGGATGCTGTGTCCTAGAACTGACAGACTGCTCCCCCTGCTGCTCCCTCTGTGGCTCAACTGATAATCCATCTCTACACAGAAATAATAGACTATGAGCTCTGAGGGGTAGTGACCACTTGAGTCATAGCACCATAACCACTACAATGAGCTCTGGCAGCTCTGGTTCCAAAGTGTGATTAGGACAACCCAAGTGGACATGTTACATGATGGTAAGACGTTGAGATGGATAAAAGAAAGGAGGAGAGGGAATTGTAGACAGAAGATGGGGAGAGGTTTAGACCTCGGAAAAAACAGTAAAACCATGAAAAGATAAAACATGGGTGGGCGGGAGAGCAGCGCAAATAAGAGGTTGACGGAGGGGGATGTAATGATTGATGAAGCCCGCAGCCAGTGGATTGCATTCCATAAATATGCTTCGCCTGGCCTTATGTATTATTCAGAGTTTCTCATTTATAATTCTTGGGTATTCCTACATAAAGTAACAACTAAGGAGACGCAGAAACGGGTTGCGTTATTGGATCCCGTGGCTCCCAGCGTGAGGCCCTACGAGGCGACTGGGACAGACCTGCAGGATGACTCCATTAGCTTCTAACGAAGGCTGACCCGATTCCTACATCCCGCTGCTCCTTCAATCATCTGTCTAGGCTTTTAACAGCAAAGCAGACCCACTGCGTCTCGTACACAAGTCGCTGCAGTAGAGTGCTAGGCAGGGGCGTCAGGCAGGCGTCACCCTCCTGCTGCGGTGGTGAGCAAGGCTTTGCCAAAGCACACTAACGGTTAATATGATGCTACCCTCCCAGTGAAATATTATAGAGGAAAATTAAACAATGAGGGGAATTCGTTTTACAGAGCTGTCTGGCAGTGAGAGAGTTAAAGATTAACAGCCTGACGTTCCCCGTCATCCACAAACATGAAGGACATGATGAGTTAAAGGTTCTATTATAGAATGTAATCTATATGTTATATTAGTATAACGAGTATAACGACTACTCAGGACAATCTGTCACGTGCTCTGCTACAATGTATAATAATATTATTGCAGGTATCTGGGTCAGATCATTGGAGGAACAGAACACGAAGTTGGATCCCCATCAGTGGAGGTCCCTCTTTACAGACATAATGAAGGACCAGAAACATTTTTATATAAATTAACATTAGGGGTTCCCTCCTCGAAAGGAATGCTCTGCACCAACACAATGCATTTCACAGGCTTAGAATTAAAATTTAATTTTTGCTAAAACATATATGGTTTTGCTGCTTTTTGCAGATTTTATTTTTGCAAAACTTTTTTTACATTACAAATCCAGGTCAGTTCAGATAGTGCTTATAGTTACACATATTAAAATTCCAGGTCAGTACGGATAGTGCTTATAGTTACATATATTAAAACTCCAGGTCAGTACGGATAGTGCTTATAGTTACATATATTAAAACTCCAGGTCAGTTATTGAGGATAGTGCTTATAGTTACATATATTAAAACTCCAGGTCAGTACGGATAGTGCTTACAGTTACATATATTAAAACTCCAGGTCAGTTAGTGAGAATAGTGCTTATAGTTACATAAATTAAAACTCCAGGTCAGTGAGGATAGTGCTTATAGTTACATAAATTAAAACTCCAGGTCAGTCAGTTCGGATAGTGCTTATAGTTACATATATTAAAACTCCAGGTCAGTTAGTGAGAATAGTGCTTATAGTTACATATATTAAAACTCCAGGTCAGTGAGGATAGTGCTTATAGTTACATATATTAAAACTCCAGGTCAGTACGGATAGTGCTTATAGTTACATATATTAAAACTCCAGGTCAATTATTGAGGATAGTGCTTATAGTTACATAAATTAAAACTCCAGGTCAGTCAGTTCAGATAGTGCTTATAGTTACATATATTAAAACTCCAGGTCAGTCAGTCAGTTCGGATAGTGCTTATAGTTACATATATTAAAACTCCAGGTCAGTTATTGAGGATAGTGCTTATAGTTACATATAAAAAAACTCCAGGTCAGTGAGGATAGTGCTTATAGTTACATATATTAAAACTCCAGGTCAGTTAGTGAGAATAGTGCTTATAGTTACATAAATTAAAACTCCAGGTCAGTCAGTTCGGATAGTGCTTATAGTTACATATATTAAAACTCCAGGTCAGTACGGATAGTGCTTATAGTTACATATATTAAAACTCCAGGTCAGTTAGTGAGGATAGTGCTTATAGTTACATATATTAAAACTCCAGGTCAGTTCAGATAGTGCTTATAGTTACATAAATTAAAACTCCAGGTCAGTACGGATAGTGCTTATATTTACATATATTAGAACTCCAGGTCAGTTAGTGAGGATAGTGCTTATAGTTACATATATTAAAACTCCAGGTCAGGTAGGATAGTGCTTATAGTTACATATATTAAAACTCCAGGTCAGTTAGTGAGAATAGTGCTTATAGTTACATAAATTAAAACTCCAGGTCAGTTAGTGAGGATAGTGCTTATAGTTACATATATTAAAACTCCAGGTCAGTACGGATAGTGCTTATAGTTACATATATTAAAACTCCAGGTCAGTTATTGAGGATAGTGCTTATAGTTACATATATTAAAACTCCAGGTCAGTTCAGATAGTGCTTATAGTTACATATATTAAAACTCCAGGTCAGTTCGGATAGTGCTTATAGTTACATATATTAAAACTCCAGGTCAGTTCGGATAGTGCTTACAGTTACATAAATTAAAACTCCAGGTCAGTCAGTTCGGATAGTGCTTATAGTTACATATATTAAAACTCCAGGTCAGTTAGTGAGGATAGTGCTTATAGTTACATATATTAAAACTCCAGGTTAGTTCAGATAGTGCTTATAGTTACATAAATTAAAACTCCAGGTCAGTACGGATAGTGCTTATATTTACATATATTAGAACTCCAGGTCAGTTAGTGAGGATAGTGCTTATAGTTACATATATTAAAACTCCAGGTCAGGTAGGATAGTGCTTATAGTTACATATATTAAAACTCCAGGTCAGTTAGTGAGAATAGTTTATAGTTACATAAATTAAAACTCCAGGTCATATATTAAAACTCCAGGTCAGTACGGATAGTGCTTATAGTTACATATATTAAAACTCCAGGTCAGTTAGTGAGAATAGTGCTTATAGTTACATAAATTAAAACTCCAGGTCAGTTAGTGAGGATAGTGCTTATAGTTACATATATTAAAACTCCAGGTCAGTACGGATAGTGCTTATAGTTACATATATTAAAACTCCAGGTCAGTTATGAGGATAGTGCTTATAGTTACATATATTAAAACTCCAGATAGTGCTTATAGTTACATATAAAAGGTCATAGTGCTTACAGTTACATAAATTAAAACTCCAGGTCAGTCAGTTCGGATAGTGCTTATAGTTACATATATTAAAACTCCAGGTCAGTTAGTGAGGATAGTGCTTATAGTTACATATATTAAAACTCCAGGTCAGTTAGTGAGGATAGTGCTTATAGTTACATATATTAAAACTCCAGGTCAGTTCAGATAGTGCTTATAGTTACATAAATTAAAACTCCAGGTCAGTACGGATAGTGCTTATAGTTACATATATTAGAACTCCAGGTCAGTTAGTGAGGATAGTGCTTATAGTTACATATATTAAAACTCCAGGTCAGGTAGGATAGTGCTTATAGTTACATATATTAAAACTCCAGGTCAGTTAGTGAGAATAGTGCTTATAGTTACATAAATTAAAACTCCAGGTCAGTTAGTGAGGATAGTGCTTATAGTTACATATATTAAAACTCCAGGTCAGTTAGTGAGGATAGTGCTTATAGTTACATATATTAAAACTCCAGGTCAGTTAGTGAGGATAGTGCTTGTAGTTACATATATTAAAACTCCAGGTCAGTTAGTGAGGATAGTGCTTATAGTTACATATATTAAAACTCCAGGTCAGTACGGATAGTGCTTATAGTTACATATATTAAAACTCCAGGTCAGTTAGTGAGGATAGTGCTTATAGTTACATATATTAAAAATCCAGGTCAGGTAGGATAGATCTTATAGTTATATGCCAGTTCCAGTTTATTGTTAATTTATAGAAAGATAGTTCCCCATTTTTATTATATATTATATGCATCTTATATCAGCTATCTGCTTTGGCTGATTGGTCACAGTGTTTTTAGGTTACTTGCAGTCCCACCAGACATGTAAGAGTCCGTACTTTATCTCATTAAAATGCCAAACGGCTCCAGATGACATTGGTATTACCCATGGAGGTCGACATTTCTGGAGTTATTTACCCTTTGCCATCTGCCAGTCTCTGTTTTTCTCCAAGCCTTTTCTTCCCTGTCTCTTGGCCGGTGATCGAGCATATTTATTTGTGTTTGTCTGTCTTCCCAAGCGCGCCTTTCTGTTGTTCCCTCTGACAGGCCTTTCTGGAGATAATAGGAGGGTTGGATGTTATCAGAATCCTGTCTCCTAGTACAGAATCCTCACGCTGATCTGCATAAAGCTGTGTACACCCCCCTCTCTTGCTTTATTTTCCTCTGGTTGACTTTGCTCTTTGCAAGTCAATTGAGGTTACTTTGCTTAACCGCAATAAGAAAATCTACAATAAAATCCAGCAATACGAACATACAAAGTGGTCAATAGCGTCACGTATTCTGCTTTAAAACATTTGCCTGATTTTTAAGCTCAGCAGAGAAGAAAATCTTTTTAATTCCTAAAGTGGTAAATAAATTCAAGGACATTAAAATATGCCGCTGGGCTTAGTGCATTAAAATTTTCGTCCCAACCATTCTGTGTCGACAGCTTCCGCCCCCTCCTGCACACACAACTGTTACATGCCTTCTGTTCTGCATGGAGGTCCACATTAGAACGTTGGCAATCTTGCAATAATTAGATCTATGCCTGATACTTACCTGTCAACAAGGTAAGTATTGTGGGACACGATGGAGGCACGGAACTCAAACAGCATTTGCATCGGGGTATGTAGTGCACACAGGAGACGGTGCACTGGGATAGATGGTGTGGGACATATCCCTCTGTCTTAGAACTATAGTGCTTTCCCGGTGGATTATTGTAATTGCCTGTCCGTACTTCCCCGTTCGTTTGTTTGTTAATCTACCGAACAAACTGCCAAATGGCCGACCACCCAGAAGAAGAGTGTGCTGCTGGTTAACCTATTGGCCCCAATTCGAACGTTGTGGTAACCGCAGACACCTCCTAATTGAAACCGTATGCTGGGTGGTCGTCGTTCGTATGCCGACCATGAGGCGGCGGCCATCTTAGATGCACGAAAACACAGGTGTTCGTCGACAAACTTATGGAACTCAAAATGGACACTTTTTCTCCCGAACACCGCTGAAAACCGCCGACCTCCATTCCTTGTCATCCGGCATACGAACACCAGTCCGTTCGGGACTTTTATTTCATGAATGGACTTAACCCAGATAGCCATCCCATGGAGCCCTTCGTATACTGAAAGAACAGTGTGAAAGACTTTGGCTCCATGGCGATTGAACTGTGTGTATTGGATCTGAGCGCCATTCGGTAATAATGTGGGCTCGGGTCTAGGCTATCTGGTGATACGTTATATGTGTGGAATGCATTCGGTAGTTTTGAAGTTATGGAATTTTATGTATTTTTACTGTATTATTTAAAATGGCGTTTTGCCTCTATCCATGGTGATAATTGGATTTCTTCCCAATTATCTCCAGGATAGAGAGGAGGGGTTGCTTGTACAAAGGGGAGGGTTTATGTTTGAGCCACTGTGATCGGCTAATGTACTTGTCCCAGTCTTCCATCTGGTCCCCTAGGGGAGTGTCCACCAGGTGGGAGACCTGCATAAATACCGGGCAGGTAGCCCTCATTAAAGCAGATTACTGTTTTACCCTCAAGACGGAGCTTGGTCTCGTGTTTGGGGGGATTGCTACTTTGGAGTATTCTTTCGCCTGTTCCAGGAGAGGAGGAGTTCGTATGATTCTCTGTTCGGGAGTTTGGAGCATTCCCTTATATTCCGTTCGGGAGTTTGGTGGTCTACAGCAACGGTGCCTGTGTCTCTAAAAGGGGGAAGATCTACTAAACGGCGGTTTCACTCATTTATGTCGGGAGTGTCTAACATGGTGCTCTTAGATAGAAGGTGCACTGAGATAGATGGTGCACTGGGTAAATAGTGCACTGGGTATGTAGTGCACACGGGAGACGGTGCACTAGGATAGATGGTGCTCTGAGATAGATGGTGCACTGGGTAAATAGTACACTGGGGTATGTAGTGCACACAGGAGTCGGTGCACTAGGATAGATGGTGCTCTGAGATATATTGTGCACTGGATAAATAGGGCACTGGAGTTGATGCTCCTAGTGCTCACCAAGGACCATCAGCACCGCACCAGACACCATAAGCACTGCAGACCCCACGAACCACATCAGCTTGGTTGGGGTCTCGCCGTCCCCAACCCACCATGGACCTATGATAAGGCTCCAAGCTCCAGTGGGTGAACCTCTCTTCCTTCAGAGAGATTAGCAGGAACAGCTCTTACAAGAGCTAGTGATTATCCAAGGCAGTATGATTATCATAGCAATCCCTTGTAGTGATATAGCAGTTCCCCACAACACGAGATGAGGCTGCGAGTTGAGTGTAAGAAGGTCTGAAGGTTTAATGGTACAGGTTTTACACATTTATACAAAGTCTAGAAAACACCCTAAAACATAACATATCCCCATAAATCTTACATCCCCTGATAGCTCTGATCTGGGTGAACAACATATCAATAAATCACCTCGATCAGATCAGGGGTTCAAATACTTTATGGAAGTCATATTTTTGAGGTGAACCCATGATTTCATGCCCAAAACAGTTCTAAAGAATCGCGGCTAAGTGCCGCTGGGGTACCAACCGGGAAACCATGAGGTTTTCATGCCGAAAATAGTTCCAGGGCATTTATGGCTAAGTCCTCCTGAAGTCTATTCATGGTTTTAGCCCATGCTAACAAGATGGCCGCCACCACATGTTTGAATGTCGAATGGCGGCCACTTCGACTGTTCGGAAGTTTGGCAGTCTAAAGTCCCAATAGCCACAAATAGCGTCTCTCAACCACAATAAATTAAAGGGGCCATAGTCACAGGGTAAAAGGCTGGCAAGTAGTTCTCTCCAAAACCCAGTGGAGAAGTGGCTTTCGTCACAGTAGTGCACATGGGAGAAGGTGCACTGGGATAGATGGTGCTCTGAGATAGATGGTGCACTGGGTAAATAGTGCACTGGGTATATAGCGCAAACAGGAGAAGGTCCACTGGGATAGATGGTGCACTGGGGTATATAGAGCAAACAGGAGATGGTGCACTGGGATAGATGGTCCACTGGGGTATATAGTGCACATGGGAGAAGGTGCACTAAGGTAGATGGTGCACTGAGGTTGATTGTGCACTGGGGTATATAGTGCACTGGGGTATATAGTGCACAAGGGAGACAGTGCACTGGGAAGATGGTGCACCGAGGTTGATTGTGCACTGGGGTATATAGTGCACATGGAAGATGATGCACTGGGATGATGGTGCACTGGCAAGATGGTGCACTGAGGCAGCCAGAGTTGCTATATTAAATCATTTATTATGGCAAGAATCATGGTAGATGATGAATGATGAGCCTGGTTCAACCAATGGGGACCAAGTGATAATGGCTTTGGTGCCTGGTTTCAGACTAACTTGTTAGTTTTATTGTATGGATATATTTTGTCTGAGTATAAAATCTGTTATTTTCATTCCATTAGAGATTTATCTCTTACTATGTTATAACTCCCCCAAATCTAACTTTTGAATAGAAACCAATTTATAGGACTCGACCCATCGGCCAATCCTTATTTAGTGAGAGGAAAATTCCCCGAGCATAGATTAGCAAACTAGTCACTAGCAACTAGGGCTTATTTTCAAGGTAGGGCTTAAATCATGAGCATAAGCTACGGCTTATTTTCAGGGGATTTCTTATTTTCGGGGAAGAGCGGTTAAATCGCTTTGTTTCTGTGTGACTTGCACAGCATTCCTAAACACTTTCTGTGATGTGAGATCTCGTGTTTATACTTCCTTTATTGCATATTCTGTTTAATTTAGAATGTCTTATCTTCTGCTTGGTTAATAGCATGCTTGGCCCTGCAAGAGCCTCCTGTATGTGATTAAAGTTCAATTTATATGGTAGGAGATAAATACTTAAAGTAAGTTAACATGTGAGTGAAAATGAAACTATTTTTACATGCAGGCTTTGGGATTCACCGTCAGGGAGGTGTGGCTAGGTGCATGAACAGAAATAAAGTGACTTAGTTCCTAAATGGCAGAGAATTGAGCAGTGAGACTGCATGGACATGATCTATACACCAAAACAGCTTCATTAAGCTAAAGATGTCAACGGTGTTCCTTTAATGACTGACTCATATGTATGTAGACCTGTTTTTACTCAGAGATTTTGCGGTTTAGAAAATCTGCCCACATCAATGGGAATAGCAGATTTCTTGTCAAAGCCAAAATAGCCAATCTGGGGAACAATCCAAATGTTTCGAATATTTTCAAGTCATACATTTTTCAGTTTGCTTGTCTATTTAGGATAGTGTGAATTATGCTATTTGTCTTCCTCTGTGTCGGACAAACACTTTCCTCCATTGCTGAAATATTTGTCGCCCTCTGTTTGAGTCTGTTTATGTTCTGTTTTGTGGGTCTGTCTCTGTTTTGTCACTTTATCAGGCTTTCTAATCTTGTTGCTCATATTCCTGCCTCTCAGACCTTCTAATCTTTGTGTGTGTAAGTGTTGCTTTGCCTGTTTGTATTGTTCCCCCTCCAACCTTCTGAAGACTGCTACAGTCTTGTTGTTGGCATGTGTCTGTATTTCTGTCTTTGTCTCTGTGAGTCCGTGTGAGTTAATGGTCCTGTAGCCTCAGGTCTTGCTCAGTCCCCCCTCTCACAGAGAGCTCCGTGCTGCTCAGCTCATTACGTACAAGCCTAGCATTGGAGTGGCGCAGGTAATGAGCCATCCGCAGGGTGTCTGCCGGCTTTAATAAGAGAGAATGAACTGAGCAGGGAATTAACTTGCTCGGATTAGCTCACTAGGTGCATCTCTCTGCCGTGTCAGGAATCCTAACATTGTTTCTCTCTCAGCTCTACAATCTGGGATAAAGAAATGGGAGAAAACTGCTTGATTGGGAAGAACAAGGGGTAATTCTCAAGACAATGTATCAGTACGCTCCAGTGTTTCCGTAGGTTGTGTATTGCCCATTCTTTCCTACAAAAAGATGTCCTCTTAAGGTGAAAAAAACCGATCTTAGTTGGTACGTTATTCACTAAAATGGGAATTAACTGGTAAAATGTTGAATTTGGAAAATAACTCCAACTCAGCCAAGTTTAGCTGTAAACTCCCTTAAACACACTGAACGGAATATCTGTCTGTTGTGAGGGTTTAATTAGCAGACCCGGTTTGTCAAGATACAATGAGGCATTTAGAAAACCAGACATGAAATAATTGAGACACAGACACACAAACACACTCATAGGAACACTGTATATTTGATGGGGTTGAGAAGAGCACCAGAAGTGTGACAATTCCAAGTTGTCGGTGGTCCCTGGGATGCCTGCTGAATAGCATAATGCCTGGGGCAGCCAATTACACCTGAGTATCAGACCTCCGGGTTCAGTGGAAGATTTCTTCTTTATTGCATTTTCCTTTCCCATCTCTGCGTTACAGAGTTAAATAGTTACATAGCTGAAAAGAGACGTGCGTCCATCAAGTTCAGCCTTCCTTGTCCTTCTTGACCCCAGAATGGCAGTCAGATCTCTCCTTGGATCGAGAAGCTATTACCCCACTAATAAGAAATTATATCCCTGTATGTTATGTGTTTGCAAGTATTTATCCAATTGCTGTTGAAACATCTGTATGGACTCTGATAAAACCACCTCTTCAGGCAGAGAATTCCATATCCTTATTGCTCTTACTGTAAAAAACATTTAATTTGCTTTAAACTAAATCTAAAACTAAAATATATGCATAATATTAAGATTTTGCAGTATACTGATAAGCCAATTTCTGTGCCATTTTCATTTATCTGAATTGTTTTCACGACTATTTTGCATACAGAAGTCGAGTTCATACTGTTACGGGCACACACGGAGTGCGTGCAACAGTGCCGGATGCAGATTTGTCACAAGCCAAACTCCTTAATTTATGGAGAGCATTTTAATGCGAAATGAATGTAGTTTATGTACTTTAAACACTACAATTGGTCTAACGGGGTGGGTCACGCATTAAATCTATTAATCACCCAGTTAATACCTGGGATTGAAATATCTTTTTATCGCTCAGCTGTTTTCACTCCGTTTCATTTCTTTGCCTTACGGTAAAAGGCCAGTCTGTCTCTGATCTCGAAGATCTTATTGCAAGATGACTTTTTCTCCAGTTAGTGCCGTTATCTCTCTTCATTTCTGCTCCCATAGAGTCACTGATGTTATTTACTGTAAATTTAAGCTCCACGCCGTAGATTTGTAGGAAAGAGCAAGATTGCTGGCTGAATACAGAACAAACTCTTAGAATAACAATATTTGGTTATGGTTTCGCAGTACCCCCAACAGCATCCCACTGACCCTGTATTCTCAGAGTAGGGGTGTCTGTACACGGGGGGTTCTCATCTTAGTGAAATCTTCCATATTCATGACTAGAAAGCTATGGAATAACAAACCTGTCAATGTAAAATATCACATGCAGATGAAAAACTGTATTACTGTTCTGACATCCCTCCAGTGTTTTACTGTATAAACATAATATTTATTTTAGAAATTGGTTTGGAACTTGGGAGTGCAGTCATCGCCTGACTGATAGCCTTGAAGATGAATGCTAGATCTTTATTATGTGACGATATTTGCTTTTAGCAATGTACATAACTTGTAGTGAGCGAGACTGCATGCCCTTCGTCGTACGAGCTAATTTTAACGTACAGTACATGCTAATGAATCGCTTACATAATGACGACCGTGGATTCATAATAGTGCATCAACCTATAGCACAATAGCACGTATTGGGATGCAGTGCTTATACAGTCATATAAAGTAGGTATGTGTGTAAATAACTATCACCAAACACCATTTAACGACAGTGGGCAACTGTCTGACTTGCAGAGTGTGCGCCGCTGCCCTATGTAAAGCGTGGGGGAGGGGGGGGAAACTGTCAAACATATTGCTATGCACTTCTTGTTCAGACTGTAAAATTCCATTTTTATTTCCTGCAGCACAGTATTTTATCGTTGATCCTGCAGCTTGGAGTCCGGCAGGTGGCTGGACAGCAGGAGGGGAGGATCAGTGGCCATCAGGAGCAATCTGGTGGCCTATGCTGTCACTTTGTACGCATGACCAGTGGTGTTTATGGTGAAACACTTAACATGCCCAGGTCACAGACAGGTGCTTCAGTGGACAGCTTGTCAGCACAGACCCAGGTTTTCAGATGGTCACCTTCATGATAATGAGCCCCCTCCATGCAGGCAACGAGACTCCACTCGCACAGCCCCTCCATCTGCAAACAAATTAAGATTCCATTAGCTTAATGAAGGTTCCAGCAGCCTCTCTGACTGGCAGAGGGGTGGCACAGAATAGGAGCAGGCAAGGCAATGGCATGCTTTTCAGTCTTATCCATGCTCTGTCATAAGCACTAAACCCTTTACTTTCAGAGTGTGCTATTTCTGTCACTGCAGCTCCTCACCCTACACGTCATTATTAAGAATTGAAAAATAGCAGCTGCTGCAGGTAGTGTAACTCCCACTAATCTCAAACAGACTGAAATATGTATGCTCCTGCTCTGGGATTAGTGTTTCCTGTACTGCACCGTGTTAGGGGAGTATAACACCCACTAATCTCAGGATTAGGGGGTTGTGTATTGCAAAATGTCAGTCAAACTGTGTACTACGGAGAATAAAAAATAGATAACATCACCATCGTGTGTTCTGGGATATTAGAACATGAATGATGCGCCAATTAAAATACTATATAACACAATGAAGTGTGATAATATATAATGTGTATAATTAAAAAAACGCTGCAAACACCGGTGTATAATCCTCTAATGTGTACAGAAATAGATTGTGAAACAATACAAAAATAAATCCATTAAAAAGGTGAAGCGTGCAGTGGTCAAAATAATTATTAAATACTTTTTACCCAGTATTTGAACTGGAAGCAGAAGGTTCTCACAGTGAAACATACAAAATAATTAAGAGAACAAAAGAACACATTGTGTTGCCAGATGTCTTGCTGCCGTGTTCCTGCGGTTTCCACCAGGGCGGTGCTATCCTTATACCGAACATTGCCGTATATCCCAGAGCCAGGGGTTTAGGGCTCTTATTAAGGTGAGTTGAAATCACTTGATTTTATTCCATTTTCCAACACGCATTAGATTGCCCTAGATTGCACCAACTGATTGACTACCTAGAGGCGGGTGATCAGTGGCTCTTTATTATGTGAGTTACCACTTGGGAGTCACTATTAAATTATATTATTTAAACCATGATTTACACTATATCTTCTTTTTTCTCTTTATTATTTTGCATGTTTCACTGTGAGAACCTTCTGTTTCCAGGTCAAATACTGGGCAAAAAGTATTTACTATTTATTTTACCACTACACACTTCACCTTTTCTAATAATATTCAAATATTATATTTATAACTAGCTATCTCAATGGAAATATGGTTTCTTATGTAACCCGGAAGGGACTTTTAAGAACAACTTTAGCTTAATGAAGTGGTTTTGGTGTGTAGATCATGCCCCTGCAGTCTTGCTGCTTAAATATCTACCATTAAAGAGTTAAATCACCTTGTTAATGCAGCCCTAGCCAGGAACTATAAGTCAAAACCACTTCATTAAGTCTAAAGTGTTTTGGTGCATACAGTATCCCTTTAATGTAATTTTTCCATAGAAATATATATATATTTTTGCTTTTTTCCAGCATAGTTTCTTAAATCTGATATTTTCACCCGTAGTTTCTTTTGCTCCATAACCATCATTTTTAATGTACATTATTCCAGTAATACAGTAGATTTATAAATCTTTCATTTACTTTTTCCACCTGATAAAACCCCATTTTATTTTTCCCACTACTTTTCCCGCACTATTTTTCCAAATGCGTTGGCTTGTTATTAAATTGGATAATTCTGTGAAAAACGGCAGACTATAGGTAGAGAAACGCCGGCACTCGATAGACCATTTGATAGAACAAACTAAAGGACACTTTTCAAAACACTTTGATAAATCTTCCCCGATGGATCAATAATCATAAACAGAAATATTGGGTAAATGGGATATTACGGCACAATAGCCACTGGCATTCTGTAGGTTTCCATGACGATTGCTCAGAATTGTCAATTGTGGACCAGAATTCCCTTTATACATATGGCTTTGATCTGTGACCTCTGACACAGTAACTGATCTGTGTATTATACAGACCCCAGATCGGCTGTCAGTGCCGCATTTCGCAGTCTCAGACCCTATAGATATCTCTCTATATATATTTTTATTCTCTTTGTATGGTTTAGTGCTGTATCACTTCCAGTATGCGGTCAGCCCGGGCAGACATTCATTATCACAACCCAAACCTCACGAGGACTCTAAAGAGGTTATTGTAACAACAGGATTGTCTTCCTGCAATTTAACCGTCAATAAATAAGCAATACTCACAGGATTTCTGCTGCCTCCGGCACCTGAGATGAACATGTTCCGGAGCACCTGTGTAATAATGATAATAATTTCATTTATCTGCAGTTTTAAGGGCAGATTATCCATTTGCAAAATAAAATGACAACATTCAGAAGCTGTCTCAGAAGCTGCTTGTGTTGGGAGCCCGATTGAAGCTTGGGGCCCAGTGATGCCCTGGGTCCCATTAGACGTTGGTAGTTTAATGCCTATACAAGACTGACATCATTTCTGTCCTGCAGTGCGGACCACCCATGGGGGATCTGGACTCTGTCATGATGGTGAACTCATGCCCTTTTCTCATAGGTTTCATGTTATCTCTGTGTTAGCAGTTGGATCCCTGGATTAGTCTGACTGCTTTAAAAGACATGAATGTGCACCGTGAACTTTGCTGCACTTTAGGACAAATTCTGTTTGCCTTTAGAAAAATGAGACATAGAGAAACACAGACAGAGACAGACAGAGACACACAGACAGAGACAGATGATGCATTAATTGGCTGGTTAGGTCACTGGATGGATAGGTGGGTTTAAGTATGGATATAGATATTTTCATGTATTATATACGAATGGAAAAATTGAGGCAAAAATAGCTGATTTGGAAAAATTCTCCAATTTATTCATAGTCAGAAAATGACTATTTTATCTTCAGTTTTACGATTCTGACTCAATTCAGTTTAGAGAATAAGCCCGGTAAGACACGGAGGGCCACTTCCACTGGTCTCTGGCAGATTGGGACATGAATTCCTCAACATTATCCCAAGATAAATGGAATTCTAAGGGCCACTTCCACTGGTCTCTGCAGATTGAGACTTGAATTTCCCCACATTATCCCAAGATAAATGGAATTCTAAGGGCCACTTCCACTGGTCTCTGCAGATTGAGACTTGAATTCCCCCACATTATCCCAAGATAAATGGAATTCTAAGGGCCACTTCCACTGGTCTCTGGCAGATTGGGACATGAATATCCCGATATTATCCCAAGATAAATGGAATTCTAAGGGCCACTTCCACTGGTCTCTGCAGATTGAGACATGAATATCCCGACATTATCCCAAGATGAATGACATTCTAAGGGCCACTTCCACTGGTGTCTGGCAGATTGGGAGATGAATATCCCGACATTATCCCAAGATAAAGTAAATTCTAAGGGCCACTTCCACTGGTCTCTGGCAGATTGGGACATGAATATCCCGACATTATCCCAAGATAAATGGAATTCTAAGGGCCACTTCCACTGGTCTCTGACAGATTGGGACATGAATTCCTCAACATTATCCCAAGATAAATGGAATTCTAAGGGCCACTTCCACTGGTCTCTGGCAGATTGGGACATGAATATCCCGATATTATCCCAAGATAAATGGAATTCTAAGGGCCACTTCCACTGGTCTCTGGCAGATTGGGACATGAATATCCCGATATTATCCCAAGATAAATGGAATTCTAAGGGCCACTTCCACTGGTCTCTGGCAGATTGGGACATGAATATCCCATTATTATCCCAAGATAAATGGAATTCTAAGGGCCACTTCCACTGGTCTCTGGCAGATTGGGACATGAATTCCTCAACATTATCCCAAGATAAATGGAATTCTAAGGGCCACTTGCACTGGTCTCTGGCAGATTGGGACATGAATATCCCAACATTATCCCAAGATAAATGGAATTCTAAGGGCCACTTCCACTGGTCTCTGCAGATTGAGACATGAATATCCCGACATTATCCCAAGATGAATGACATTCTAAGGGCCACTTCCACTGGTGTCTGGCAGATTGGGAGATGAATATCCCGACATTATCCCAAGATAAAGTGAATTTTAAGGGCCACTTCCACTGGTCTCTGGCAGATTGGGACATGAATTCCTCAACATTATCCCAAGATAAATGGAATTCTAAGGGCCACTTCCACTGGTCTCTGGCAGATTGGGACATGAATATCCCGATATTATCCCAAGATAAATGGAATTCTAAGGGCCACTTCCACTGGTCTCTGGCAGATTGGGACATGAATATCCCGATATTATCCCAAGATAAATGGAATTCTAAGGGCCACTTCCACTGGTCTCTGGCAGATTGGGACATGAATATCCCATTATTATCCCAAGATAAATGGAATTCTAAGGGCCACTTCCACTGGTCTCTTGCAGATTGGGACATGAATTCCTCAACATTATCCCAAGATAAATGGAATTCTAAGGGCCACTTGCACTGGTCTCTGGCAGATTGGGACATGAATATCCCAACATTATCCCAAGATAAATGGAATTCTAAGTGCCACTTCCACTGGTCTCTGGCAGATTGGGACATGAATATCCCGATATTATCCCAAGATAAATGGAATTCTAAGGGCCACTTGCACTGGTCTCTGGCAAATTGGGACATGAATTCCTCAACATTATCCCAAGATAAATGGAATTCTAAGGGCCACTTCCACTGGTCTCTGCAGATTGAGACTTGAATTCCCCCACATTATCCCAAGATAAATGGAATTCTAAGGGCCACTTCCACTGGTCTCTGGCAGATTGGGACATGAATATCCCGATATTATCCCAAGATAAATGGAATTCTAAGGGCCACTTCCACTGGTCTCTGGCAGATTGGGACATGAATATTCCGATATTATCCCAAGATAAATGGAATTCTAAGGGCCACTTCCACTGGTCTCTGGCAGATTGGGAGATGAATATCCCGACATTATCCCAAGATAAAGTGAATTCTAAGGGCCACTTCCACTGGTCTCTGGCAGATTGGGACATGAATATCCCGACATTATCCCAAGATAAATGGAATTCTAAGGGCCACTTCCACTGGTCTCTGGCAGATTGGGACATGAATATCCCGACATTATCCCAAGATAAATGGAATTCTAAGGGCCACTTCCACTGGACTCTGGCAGATTGAGACATGAATACCCTGGCATTATCCCAAGATAAATAGAATTCTAACTCTGGCCTTAATCCAAAACAAAATCACATCATATAAAAGCTACAAAACAGTGGAGCATGTCCAAAGGGCAAATAACACAATCTCGAGATTCTGGAGACCTGACCTTCAGTTTCATGGTTTATTACGATGTTTCCAGAGACCCTCGATAGCATTATTTTTACATAATACACACTTCACTGACATGTACTCCCTTTGTACTGACTAAATATTTTAAAACAGAAAAAATATTTTATAGAAAGGTCGTCAGTAAAGAGAGATGTATAATATTTTGCAAGACTTAGTTTAAAGCAATATAAATGCAATCTTGTGTTTCACACACTTAAACTTTATCAAGATCATAAATATTTATTATTTTACACACAATAATTTTTTTCTTCTTCTATTCAAATGATGGGGGAGATCTTGTCTTCAATTTCTTTTCTTGTTTTGCATTTCAAGATACCACCCTAAGTGTCGCACAGTAAGGGTCCAATGAATAAGCGCAGTTTGAGATTGCAAGTGTCGTCTAATCCATATTTCATATGTAAAACTCATACACACAGAGCATCCACCGGCTGGCCGTGCCGTCTTCGACAACCCAGGAGTCTATACAGTAATCCTGGAACTGGAGAGATTTACGAAGGGAAATGTAACGCTTGGGCAAAATAAGCAATTCAGATAAATTTTTAAACTTAGATTTTTTTCCAGTTTGTCTAATTTTAAAATTAGCTTTTTTTTTTACAATTCGCCATCTATTGAAAACCCCCCCCGTGTGTTCTGCTTGTTCTGTTAGTTTTACGTATGTAATATTAAATTTGATTTGTGTACCCGTGAGATTGATTAATGCTTTTTAGACATTTTCCCTTGTGCTATATTCTACAGATATTTGTTTAGTAAACGCTATCTTGCCTGTTCTGTTAATGTACTTGTGTCGAATATAGTGCGGCACATTTTGTGTATGAAACTGAGAACCTCCTGCTATTAGGCCCAGCACAAGGTAGCGAGCGGTAATAGCATACCTGAAGTAATTAGGTGCGAACATTTCTCTGCTGTGTGTTAATAATGGCCCCGAGCCTCGTTCTTTCCTACACTCAGCTCATGGACGATTTCACATGTCAAATCTCTATTTATTTTGCACAATCAATAAAAAAATCAGAAAACATTTTAAACTATTTGTTTTTTTTGACAAAAGAGGAGCGAGGAGGTGAGGCTGGTTAGATGTTATGGTGGCTGAATGAAAGTAATGTAAAGCTTGGGCATCATGAAACAGGCAAGCCAATTATATTCATTTTAGGGAACTGGGCAGAGCAGATTCTCAGCACTTTAGGGGTTACTCTAAGCACCATAATCATCTCAGTGTTTGAAAGTGGTCATGGTGCTTGAAGTTTCTATGTGCAGCATTTCTCTATAAAACACTGCTCATACCGAGTTTAACCCCTTTGCAGCTAGAGGTGTAACTCTGCATCATTGGGGGTCATAAGCCAGAATGGAACAAGCGTTCTGCGCATATGTCTACACACAGAGGGTCATTCAGTGGCTGACAGTGATCAGAAGGCACTCTCATGCAACTAAATGGCGAACAGGATAGTCACTGGGCTTCTGCAGAGAGAATGTTGTAAGCCAGCAGTTTGGGAGACCCGACGACAAATGGCAACTCAGGGAAGAGGACACATTAAAGAGGAATGGCGTCAGAGTACTCATATCACCATAACCACAACAGCGGGCTGATGTTTGGAGTAACCCTCATATAACATATTGACAGGGCCGCCATCAGGGGGTGACAACCGTGACAGTTGTCACGGGCCCGGCGGCCCTGGGGGGCCCGGACTGCTCTAGCAGTCCTGGGCCCCACTTTCTTTCTCTGCACACATAGATAGCGTATCTCGCTATCTATGTGTGCAGCCACGGGCCCCCGGCTCCCTGTTATCGCAGAGGGGGCCCAGGCAGCACAGGAGCAGCTTCTCCTCCTCTCTGCTCTCTTCTAATAACTCTCGCGAGACCCGGTTACCATGGCAACGCTCCGCGGGTCTCGCGAGAGTTATTAGAAGAGGAGAAGCTGTGTGCTGCCTGGGCCCCCTCTGCGGACGGTAACAGGGAGCCCGGGGGCCCCCACCGGACCACCACAGATGGAATCTCCCCCCTCCCTGGATACAGGTAAGCAGGGAGGGGGGAGAAACATTTAATTAAATTAATTAAAAATTAATGTTAAAATGCCCCTTCCTCCCCCTCCCCCCCCAGATCACACATTTACACAACACACACTACATACACTAACACACAACACACAACACACACACTGCATACACTAACACAACACACACACTGCATACACTAACACAACACACACACTGCATACACCAACACACACTACATACACTAACACACAACACACACTGCATACACTAACACACAACACACACTGCATACACTAACACTACATACACACTGCATACACTAACACTACATACACTAACACACAACACACACACTGCATACACTAATACAACACACACTACATACACTAACACACAACACACACTGCATACACTAACACAACACACACTACACACTAACACAACACACACTGCATACACTAACACACACACACTGCACACACTAAAACAACACACACTGCATACACTAAAACAACACACACTGCATACACTAACACAACACACACACTGCATACACTAACACAACACACACTATACACTAACACTAACACACATACACTAACACTGCATACACTAACACACACACACACACAACACACACTGCATACACTAACACACACACACTGCATACACTACAACACAACACACACTGCATACACTAAAACAACACACACTGCATACACTAACACAACACACACACTGCATACACTAACACAACACACACTGCATACACTAAAACAGCACACACTACATACACTAACACAACACACACTGCATACACTAACACAACACACACTGCATACACTAAAACACACACACTGCATACACTAAAACAACACACACTGCATACACTAAAACAACACACACTAAAACAACACACACACTGCATACACTAAAACAACACACACACTGCATACACTAACACAACACACACTGCATACACTAACACAACACACACTGCATACACTAAAACAACACACACTCTGCATCCGCTACACACTAACACACTCTCTGCATTTACTACACTAACACATACTCTGCATCTGCTACACACTAACACACTCTCTGCATTCACTACACTAACTCACACAGTCTGCATCCGCTACACACTAACACACTCTCTACATTCACTACACTAACACACACTCTGCATCCGCTACACACTAACACATTCTCTGCATTCACTACACATTAACACATTCTGCATTCACTACACTAACACACACTCTGCATTCACTACACATTAACACACACTCTGCATTCACTACAAATTTACACACACTCTGCATTCACTGCACTAACACACACACTACATTCATTACACTGACACACTCTGCATTCACTACACACTAACACACACTCTGCATTCACTAAACTATGCATACACTCTGGATTCACTATACTGACACACACTCTGCATTCACTACACTAACATACACTCTGCATTAACTGTACACACAGCATCCACTACACAAACATCCTGTATTCACAGTACACACACTACATCCACCACACTTTGAAACACTCTGCATTCACTATACACAGACACTGCGTCTAATACATGCACTACATCCACTATAGACACTGCACCCACTAAACACATTTCATCTAGTACATACAAACACTACATCCACTACACAAACACACACTACATCACTGTACACACAGTATATCCACTACTCAAACACACTCTGCGTTCACTATACACACTGCATCCGCTACACAAACACACACTCTGCATTCACTGTACAAACAGTATCTAATACACACAAACACTACATCCATTACACATATTCTAATTCACTTCCACTATACACACCACATTCAGTCCTGCATCATTGTCAGCGGACCAGGTAGGGCGTGTGCGGGCCCGGGAGGGAGGGAGGGGGGGCCCAAACCTGGTGCTTTGTCAGGGGCCCCAAAATTTCTGATGGCGGCCCTGCATATTGATATTAGTGTGAGATCTAAATTGGAAGGTCTATGACGAGGACTGAGGGATCTCACACAGACAAAAAGTGAAGCGCATTACTAATGCAAAAGTTTAAAACTAAGAATTGGTAACATATTATTGTAATGGATCCCTGTACTCCAGGTGAGTACATCTGTGAAGAATCTCCCAAGTCCCAAGCGCAGTAGTGCATATAAGTGTCAATGTAGCTCCCAATCCCCCAAACATGAGCCTAGACTTCATGAAGAGGTAAAATGATCTGTTTAATCCAGGCTCAATGACTTGCTTTTATACAATACAGGGACACAGAAAACATGCCCATGACACTCCCATAAACACACCCACAAAATGCCATGACACCATGACTAAGCATAAAATGACAAATTATAGAAAACACACAAAAATACATATTTCCCACCTAGGAACCCCTATAGTTTATACATCCCCGGATAGCCTGGATCTGAGTGCCCAACGTATCCGAGAAGCATTTAGATCCCACAAACACAGCCGAAATACCACCGGGGTAGTGTTCTGACCTGCCGCACACATGGTCCTATGCCCAAAACAGTTCCAGGGCGTTTTGTGATTTGGACGGTCAGCTTCGAGAGTTCCATGCGGAAGAAATACCAAACGCACATTCTGGCTATTTAGTAGCCTTTGTTCGTATGGTTCATACGAACAAACCTACCAAACGACGCTCTCCTGACATGTGTGGGAAGGAAGCAGGCGTTCGACAAAGTTCAGCAGTGTTTGGGCGTTTTCGTGCCTGATTTTAGTTCTATGTGATCGACCCTGCATTCCCACGAACAAGATGGCCGTCAACCCAGTTCCCCCGTGTTCATGCATACGAATGGTGGCCACTAAGCATAATTAGAACACATGATAATTGAAGTGTCAGGAGTGGTTACCAGGGGTTAACAAGCCCTGAGATGGTCTGCAGTTCGTGAGTTTGTTCGGTTCCCGAACAGTACAAATAGATCCCATGAACCAAGTATTTTTACCAGCCTTTTCTATTGTCCATAGTCAATGGGCAGGAGGCTAGCCTCCTCACTCCTCCAGGAGCCCGTGGCGAACTTCCAAGCAAAATATTGTCGATTTTCTAGAGCAATCCAAGTACTCTTGAAAAAAAAAAGTGCAAATAAAACAATATAAGAAAAAATACTAATGGTACCGATCACTAACATCGATCTATTCTAAATGAAATAGTCGAATAAAGAAAGCTTTAATGCCACAAGCGCTTGGTTTAAATGCAGATTGTCACATAAGGGATGAAGATTCCCTTCCAGGAAAATAATTCTCCAGATATTTCAGAGATTAACCAGCTGCATTAAGGGTATGAGGTTTGATATAGATTGCAAATTGTTTGGAGGAGATTCTGCCGTCTGATGGGGATTGCAAGTTTTTCTGAGAAGAAAGTCGTGTTTGAAATAGTTTATTACATTTATTATAGTTTATTATAAACAGTTATTTACTGTTCGTGTAATCTTACACCATTAGATTGTAAGCTTGCTTGAGCTGGGACTTTACCGCGTCTTGTTTATGTAAGTCACACTCCCTGTTGAATTTGTTGGTCTCACCAGCCCATTGATCAGCACTTCAGCACATGTTGGCACTTTGCAAATAATATTTTTTTAGAAAAGGAAAATCTTAGGATTCATACAGTAACTATATCTGGAATTGTAAATTATAGACATTTTGTTTTATCTATATCATGGTATTTTTCTCGCATTATCTAACCCCCAGACACAGGGTAAAATTCAGGATAAAGATTATTTAATCATCTGTTTTCTTATTCTGAAAAATGACTTGCAATACCATGACTGTGCCACTAGGCTACGCCACTACTTCTAGTTCTTTTTGTAAATTGACCATCTCCCCTCAACATGGTAAGCAAGGGGTGACAAATATACAACCAAATCTCCAAACATTCTCACACAACGCCTACTCTCCCAAACACACAACCCTTAGCCACATTCAGACTCCCATCCACAAACACACAGCACTAAACCAGCACAGACAGGTACACTCAGCCTTCCTTAATAAACTTCGTAGATTCCTTTACACACACACACACACACACACACACAACACTCAGACACCACACTTACAACAATCAGTCTCCCCCCACATACATACATCACACGCACCACACACAACAATAACAGAACAGAAGGGGGCACCGATCTGGCTCCTACCAAGGGCAATGTGCAATCTTAATCTGGCTCTGGTTACACCACCCCACGAACTCACACAAAAATCAACCACTATAATTAAAATGTACAAGTAGATGTCATAAGATCGGTGTAGCTAACTCCTTTTATTTACTCTATCGATCTATGCATCGTGCTCACAGAGTCTCAGCTATTCTCTGTCTGATATGCCCAATCCTTAGTTTATATAGAGAGATAGAAAAAAAGAACACACTCTGACATACTGACTTGTTCACAAAAGTTGCCAGAGGGATTTTTTCTTCTAAGTTGCCAGTTTTTCTAATTCAGCTACAGTATTTCACGAATGTCTCAATAGACTAAATTAGAGGAAATCCATGAATAGTGTGCACAGCTGATACAATATGGAAACAAATTACAAAATCACATATTGATTTATGGTAATAGAAAACATTACTTAGTATAAAAATATTACCATTAAATAATAAGGAACCAAATGGACACCACGGATCCATTATTTGTGTTTAAGCTACATAGTCTCTATGGCAACAGATTAGAGCTGGGGTAGGCAACCTTCGGCACTCCACATGTTGTAGACTGCATCTCCCACGATGCTTTGCCAGTGTTATGGCTTCAAGAGGATTATGGGACATGTAGTCCAAAACATTACGCATGATTACATGCTCACACGTCTTTATACGTTCTATGTGCTCACACGTTCTACTTTATACGTTCTATGTGCTCACACGTACTTTATATGTTCTATTGTGTTAACCTTTTTTACGCTGAGTACGATTTTCTTGTCCACCGCTCCCTCATTACTCTACACTCTAGGATGTTTCTCTTGTCCTCCATTTTCTAATGTCATGGCTGGAAAATTCTTCATTATCACTCAAACAACTGTCAGCCAAACTAGTCATGCTTTTCTGCCTCATCTCATGCAAAAGAGTTTCGGACGTACGAGCTTTGGACACAGACGCTTGATCCTTTACCCCGGAAGGCGTTCTTTTCGATATCTCTAGAAGGACCAAAACATCTTCTAAGTCTGTACTAAACCCGGCATTTCCGCAGAATGCCTACGGGAATATGAACTCCGTACGGCTCCGCTCCGGAACCCTATGAGACCTCAGTTATTTATCTCTGTCCGCAAACCACATCTTCCAGTATCCTCTCCTTTCCTGGCCAGATGGGTCAAATGGATTATGACATTGGCAGGCATTGACACTTCTGTGTTCTCTCCACATTCTGTTCGAGGAGCTATGGCCTCTAAAACCTCTGCAGTAGGATGCCGACTAGAAGATATTTTACGAGCTGCCGATTGGTCTTCGGAATCCACCTTTCGTGATTTTTACTTCAAACGGATCGAACACTTTGCTGGAACAGTTAAATCACAGTTTTAAACCAGCATAATAGGAGCCTCCGTGTCTTAATAAAATTATCAGATTTTACTATTCACATGAGGTAAAGTCATGATTTTATTAACGACGTGGAGGGGAGTATTATCCCTCCCACCCTTCCCTGGATGGTGGTTCACCTGGGTAAGTTATTTACGGTAAGTTTCTTTGGTTCAGATTTGCTCACTGGAAAGGTGATTTGGTTTAACTTTTCATGTTTGTATTCACCCATACATGTTGACTAAATACTAGTTACATTAGATATTGCCTAGTCACCTATAATGCGTTATTTATGCATGAATTCAGTTTTATACTTGGATATTACCTTATTCTACTCTCTCTTACAGCTTGAATTGGAAGCTCATCCACTGATGGCATCATTCCCTTATTGGAATTCCTGTTTCGTTTGGATGGCGGTAGAAGTTCGGGATCGCAAGAAAGAGGAAATTGTTCAGGGAATACCGCCTATTATGCTGGAGAGTGGAACCTGACTGGCTGTTGGTTGCCAGGGAAGATATGTGTTAATGACTGTTTTCTGTGTTCATTTCATTGTTAAAGTTTTTTTCTTTGCTGCTGAGGGAAATAAAGAAAGAGTGGAGCATAATACTCGCCTCTGTGTCGTTAATAAAATCATGACTTTACGTCATGTAAATAGTAAAATCTGGTAATTTTACAGCAAGACAGGAGGCTCGTATTATGCATTAACTTTCTTTACTGAACTCCAGCAGCAAAGACATTTTTTCAAGAAAGTTTAGTGAATAAAAGACAAAAAACAAAGTAACTGAAATGGAACACTCGGTAGCCAATCAGCATCCGGCCTAGTCTATAATATATAGTGAATGATCCCCAATATTCTTCCTCTTTCTTTTCTGCTCCAGTAGAGATAAATATCATATATATTCACTTATGCTACTGCTTTCTATATGAATACCTTCTGGTTTGGTTAAATATATTTGTGTATATATATATTTATTCCTTTATTTTGTATTTTCTGAAGTAATTGTATTTCTTTTTCTCATTATTTTAAAAATAATATATATATATATTTGTTTCATACACACTGGCATTCGCGCCTTTTCATCCAAAGTGAGTTTGCGGTTCATCCACGTTTGGTAGTTTTCATACGAATTGTTACTTTTCAGTTATTTCAAATGACTCCCGTTTGGTAGTTTTCTTGTGAATCACAGCCATTCGATTTTTTTGTATTAATTTATTATACTTCCGTTCGCGGGTTTTTTGTACGAGCGTGTATTTGACTGTTCAGTTTATTTCTGCAGTTTTTAATGTGAATCGCGGCCATTCGTTTTTTTTGTATTAGTTTATTATACTCGCGTTTGCAGATTTTGTGTACGAACGTGTATTTCACTGTTAAGTTTATTTTGACAGTTTTTCATGCGAATCGCTGCCTGCGCGATTTCAGTTAGTCCTTCATAGACTGATGACGTTATTATGGGAGGGAATTCCAGTTAGTTGGTTTTCAGCTAGCTTTCCCACCCACTTTACCTCAGCACAGCGTTTCTCCCCAGCTTTGTTACTCTTTGTTGGTAATTATTATAAGTTTGAAATTATATGACTTTCCTGTCAGGATTTTACCTAATCTTTTGCAACTATTTTACTATTTACTAATAGTAATTACAAATTACAATTTGTTGCAATATTGAACGATTAATTCTAAAGAAATTAGACAAGCTCCTTCTCAGTCACCAAAACCTGGTGCTACTCATGACTGTGAAATCCTCACTGAGGATTCTTTGCAAAATATTGTAGACTTATCTGTTCACAAATCAATTTCATCTGCAATTTATATTGCAATGTCTTCAATGCAAGAAAAAATTGCAAAGTCTGCGGCTCAGGCCATAAGCAATTCAAAACCTAGTGATAAGACTTACTTAATTAATACTCCTTCAGACCAATTCTGGTCACCTGTGGAGTCAGAATGGAAATTAGCTCAGGGATTCAGGAGGTCTGGGAAGACCACCCAGAAAAGCAAACACTGCTTTGACGGTACTTTAGAATCCCCTGGCTGTTCTAAGTGACAAAAGATGGGGAAGGACCTTGAACAGAACAGAATGCAGGTCTCACACAAAACTGAAGAGTGCAATCAATCACTCAAAAGATCATCTGCTCATGAGGAAGACAGACAAGCTCTGAAGGCCATTCACAGGAGCAAACCTGACTCCTATAAAACCTCCTCGAATGAGGACTCCTCTTCAAACTCAGAAGATGAAAAATCTGAATCTGATTCTGCCTCAAATTATTTATCTGTTTCAGAAGCACCTGAGCTTCTCTCAAAATCTGATGAAGAGAATATTATAATGGATGTTAATGTAAAACCATTATTTGACCCAGACCATATCGAGCACCCTAGGTCAGCTGAATGGGTCCCTATGGCTCATGTAGCCAAATATCTTGAATGCTGGTTGAGGAAACCCCTTGACCAAGTGGCTAGAAATAAGCTAAGTGCTGAATACCCTAGACCGACTTTGTCTAAGAAAGTCGCACAGACCCCGGATCTAGATCCCACTATTGTGCAATTTTTAACAAAATCAGGGAAGAACCGAAGTAAAGGACTTGACAGATCACTAAAATCTTGTCAAGATAAATTAATGGACATATCTGGTCCTGTGGCAAAAATGTCCGATACTTTACAACAAACTGCAGTTTCTGGAATTCCTCCCAGCATTGATATTTTGAGAGGTTGCATTGCATGCTTTTTGGGGAATGCTAACGCAGCTTCGACCAGCGAATGCCGCAGGTCTATTTTAATGAAAATTGACCCTCAGTAGTCAAATTTAGCCACTTCTGAACCTGGACCAGCGGCTGAAGGTCTCCTATTTGGAGAATCCTTTATTAAAGACATTAATAAATATGTCAATTTCTTTAGCTCCATTGATAAGGCTCAGTCATCTCTGAGGAAAATATTTATCCCTAAGGTTTTGGAAGGGCTGGAAGAGGAAGGAAAAGCTCTTCCAGTCACTCCTTTCAACATAAACAGGTTCCAAGGAACAACTTTCGGCCCACCAGGCCCTCATATGACACCCAACAAACAACTCCATTCTTCCCACTACGTGGCAGACCTTGGAGATCAAGAGGCCATTGGGAATGTCTTGCTTCAGATCTTCATCCGGTAAGTACGACAATTCCCCTTTCTTCCCTAGAAGGGTTAAGGGGCAGACTCATATGTTATTTCCACGTTTGGAATCAGATTACAAATGATTCTTGGATACTAGACACTGTTCTGGGATACAAAATAGATTTTATATCATGTCCTTTTCAAAGAAATATACCTTTCCTGATAACATTTTCGATTCAAGGGCCAGCTTTGGTCCATCAAGAAATATTAAATTTATGCTAAAAAAAATGCCATCATCCAGGTGCCCATGAGCAGTCCGGGCTTCATGAGCAATGTATTCTTGGTGAAAAAGAAAGTTTCTTGTCACAGACCAGTCATAAATTTAAAATATTTAAACAATTTTGTCAGATACCACCATTTCAAAATGAAGGGAATTTATTATCTCATATTGATACTCAACGACTGGTTGATCTAAATAAATTTGAAGGATGCATACCTCACGGTACCTATTCACCATTCATGCTAGAATTATTTACAATTCATATGGGAAGGGAAGAAATGGCAAGTCAAATCATTGCCATTTGGATTATCCTCTGCACCTTGGTGTTTCACCAAATTGCTCAAACCTGTAGTATCCCTGCTTCGAAGCAGGAGTGAGAATGATAATCTATCTACACGACATATTCATTATGTCACAGAGTGTGCAAACTCTTCAACAACATTCTCAAAGGACATTGAATCTGTTAACAAGCCCTGGCTTTGTAATAAGTTACGAGAAATCGATTTTAACTAACTCACGGGAGATAGAATTTTGGGTATTTCTAGTGAATTCCAATTTAGCTACTCTCAGTCTTCCATCAAGGAAATTGAAAACGATTCGAAAAGAGATCAGGTCAGTTCTGAACAAGAAATTAATTTCCCTCAAATCTCTGGCAAGGATTGTAGGTCTTTTATCAGCCTCGATTCAAGCGATTTTTCCGGCCCCCCTTCATTATCGGTCTCTTTTATTCAGACAAGATCAGAACTATTCTGGTGGTTAGATCACATTCAAATTTGGAATGGGAAATCCATTTTCACTTCCAGATGTGATTATAGGATCCGACACGAGTTGAGTAGGCTGAGGAGCCTGTTGTGGAGGCAATTCCACAGGAGGCAAATGGCCTCTAGAAGAGACAAGTATGCATATAAACTACCTGGACCTCATTGCAGGATTTTTCGCTCTACGCAGCTTTGCGAAACAAAAATCCCATTGTTGTATTCTTCTCAAGATGGACAACATATCAGCAGTCCAATACATAAATTGCTTAGGAGGTTCAAAATCCCTGCAACTGACGGACATTGCCAAAGATTTGTGGCACTTTTGTTTCGATTGAAACATAATTTTACGAGCAGAATATCCTCCCAGCCTTTCCAATACAGTAGCAGATTGGAATTCCCGTTTCCTAGTGAATCACAGTGACTGGATGTTGGATCCCAACATCTTCCAACGACTACTTTCCCTGTACGGTGCATTTCAATACAACCTCTTTGCATTCCTCCAATGTTTTACTATATTCACCAAACTGTATTGAAAAAATGTCTGTTGGAGTTAAGTAAAGAAAGTTAATGCATAATACTCGCCTCATGTCTTTAATAAAATCTATATTTTCTATCGTCAAGACTAGGAAAATCTTGAATTGTATGACGTGGTGCTTGTTTAACACATCTAAATTCATTCATTCATTTTTGAAAAAGTAGAAAAAAGATTTTTGTCTTCTTATTTTTCAACAAAGAATTGACTCTAAATTGTTAAACTCCCAAGACGGGGCTTTCTCCAATCCTTTACAAGTTATGGCTCTGTAAGCCAAGATCAGTTTTTGATGTCTTTGAGTCTTCCTTTATTTTTATTCCATCTGAGTACAAATTACTATCTAATGTACGTGTCGATATAGTGATTGGATTCTGGATGAACAGTACATTACCCACAGCATACAATGGTGTTCATATCATGATGAAATCTGTCACAGCTGGATGATAAAAACTACCCACAGTGCGTTTACAGACACCTTAATACTGTGCTTACTGTCCTAAACAGTCCTGTCAAATCCCACTCTCACCAATTTATTTTTTCTAAGACAAACTTACTCATTTTTAGCATCAGCAGTTGAACAGATCTCGTTGACTTTTCATTCTTTGAAACTGCCATGTTTCCATAAAATTTTACCCCTATATATTTTTTTTTTGGTTCAACGCATTTAGATTACTATATCAGGTGCATAACTTTGGACCAAAGATTGGACATTTAACATTGTATAATTCAGATAGAAAAGGGACATTTCCCTGTTTATTCAGACTTTGCTTGTGATTTAGTCATTAGCAAGAAGTTGGTATGAGCATTATAGATCAGTGAAAGAAAAGCTTCTATGTAGATCTGTAAAAATAAAGTTTGTCAGATTGTCCTATTTAAAGAGCATGTGCCATCATTCAAAATGTTTGTCTTATGAAGGCAGCCATCTTGGATTGATGTGAATAATTTGCCATCCCCATTAATTTATTCATCGATTTGTTGGAAGTTATGTCCTCTCAGATTTAGAAGGACATGAACACATAAACAAGTTTAGTTCAGAGGGAAGAGAGTAAAACAAAGGTCTCTAGTGTCGATGGGGGTAGTACCCCAACTTACAGGAATGGCAAATTCCACAAACAGAGGTTCCAGACAGACTTATAACCAGGCCTTAGAGTAAAGTTAATACAGATAAAGACAGAGTCAGGAATAGCCAAGGTCAGGGATATAGAAGTACGAATAAACGGAATAACAAGCCAGGTCAGGATACCAGAAATACAGAAGGTCAGAAACAAGCCAGATCAGGACACCAGAAATACAGAAGATCAGAAACAAGCCAGATCAGGACACCAGAAATACAGAAGATCAGAAACAAGCCAGGTCAGGATACCAAAAATACAGAAGGTCAGAAACAAGCCAGGTCAGGATACCAGAAATACAGCAGGTCAGAAACATGCCAGGTCAGGATTCCAGAAATACAGAAGGTCAGAAACAAGCCAGGTCAGGATACCAGAAATACAGAAGGTCAGAAACAAGCCAGGTCAGGATACCAGAAATACAGAAGGTCAAAAACGAGCCAGGTCAGGATACCAGAAATACAGAAGGTCAGAAACAAGCCAGGTCAGGATACCAGAAATACAGAAGGTCAGAAACAAGCCAGGTCAGGATACCAGAAACACAGAAGGTGAGAAACGAGCCGGGTCAGGATACCAGAAATACAGAAGGTCATAAACAAGCCAGGTCAGGATACCAGAAATACAGAAGGTCAGAAACATGCCAGGTCAGGATTCCAGAAATACAGAAGGTCAGAAACAAGCAAGGTCAGGATACCAGAAATACAGAAGGTCAGAAACAAGCCAGGTCAGGATACCAGAAATACAGAAGGTCAGAAACAAGCCAGGTCAGGATACCAGAAATACAGAAGGTCAGAAACAAGCCAGGTCAAGATACTAGAAATACAGAAGGTCAGAAACAAGCCAGGTCAGAATACCAGAAATACAGAAGGTGAGAAACGAGCCGGGTCTGGATACCAGAAATACAGAAGGTCAGAAACGAGCCAGGTCAGAATACCAGAAAAACAGAAGGTCAGAAACAAGCCGGGTCAGGATACCAGAAATACAGAAGGTCAGAAACAAGCCAGGCCAAGACACCAGAAATACAGAAGGCCATAAACAAGCCAGGTCAGGATACCAGAAATACAGAAGGTCAGAAACATGCCAGGTCAGGATTCCAGAAATACAGAAGGTCAGAAACAAGCCAGGTCAGGATACCAGAAATACAGAAGATCATAAACAAGCCAGGTCAGGATACCAGAAATACAGAAGGTCAGAAACAAGCCAGGTCAGGATACCAGAAATACAGAAGGTCAGAAACAAGCCAGGTCAGGATACCAGAAATACAGAAGGTCAGAAACAAGCCAGGCCAGGACACCAGAAATACAGAAGGTCACAAACAAGCCAGGTCAGGATACCAGAAATACAGAAGGTCACAAACAAGCCAGGTCAGGATACCAGAAATACAGAAGGTCAGAAGCAAGCCAGGCCAGAATACCAGAAATACAGAAGGTCAGAAACAAGCCAGGCCAGGACACCAGAAATACAGAAGTTCAGAAACGAGCCGGATCAGGATACCAGAAATACAGAAGGTCAGAAACAAGCCAGGCCAGGACACCAGAAATACAGAAGGTCGAAAATAAGCCAGTTCAGGATACTAGAAATACAGAAGGTCAGAAATGAGCCAGGTCAGGATACCAGAAATACAGAAGGTCAGAAACAAGCCAGGTCAGGATACTAGAAATACAGAAGGTCAGAAACAAGCCAGGCCAGGATACCAGAAATACAGAAGGTCAGAAACGAGCCAGGTCAGGACACCAGAAATACAGAAGGTCACAAACAAGCCAGGTCAGGATACCAGAAATACAGAAGGTCACAAACAAGCCAGGTCAGGATACCAGAAATACAGAAGGTCAGAAGCAAGCCAGGCCAGAATACCAGAAATACAGAAGGTCAGAAACAAGCCAGGCCAGGACACCAGAAATACAGAAGTTCAGAAACGAGCCGGATCAGGATACCAGAAATACAGAAGGTCAGAAACGAGCCAGGTCAGGATTCCAGAAATACAGAAAGTCAGAAACAAGCCTGGCCAGGATACCAGAAATACAGAAGGTCAGAAACAAGCCGGGTCAGGATACCAGAAATACAGAAGGTCAGAAACGAGCCAGGTCAGGATACCAGAAATACAGAAGGTCAGAAACGAGCCAGGTCAGGATACCAGAAATACAGAAGGTCAGAAACAAGCCAGGTCAGGATACCAGAAATACAGAAGGTCAGAAACAAGCCAGGTCAGGATACCAGAAATACAGAAGGTCAGAAACAAGCCAGGTCAGGATACCAGAAATACAGAAGGTCAGAAACAAGCCAGGTCAGGATAGGAGAAATACAGAAGGTCGAAAACAAGCCAGGTCAGGATACCAGAAATACAGAAGGTCAGAAACGAGCCGTGTCAGGATTCCAGAAATATAGAAGGTCGAAAACATGCCAGGTCAGGATACCAGAAATACAGAAAGTCAGAAACAAGCTGGGTCAGGACACCAGAAATACAGAAGGTCAGAAACGAGCCAGATCAGGACACCAGAAATACAGAAGGTCAGAAACGAGCCAGATCAGGATACCAGAAATACACAAAGTCAAATACAAGCCGAGGTCAATATCAGGATATAACAAGATAGACTTCCTATTAGCTCTAACGTGTATCTGGACAGAAACCACAATAGGATAATGAGTAAGGGCCAGAACAGGCCTTAAATAGGTTCACATGAGTTCTGTCCACGTCATCTCTGTGACTCCAAACAACATCGGGTCACCTAGATGATGAGGTCCCTTTAAGGGCGTGATGTCACGACTATACAATTTATTTTAAGGAGCTGCCCGCGCAGCCCAAGGGGAATAGTGGAGCAGGCGCCTGGTACAGGTAAGTCTATGACACTAAGTTCCCAAAATGTGATTGCCATAGGTTACCAGTTAATTTTAGCTGTAGTCCAACAGATGGGGGGTTGAGTTTGAAACCTCTTATTTCGCTCTTTGAAACTGGCAGGGAATATTATCTTCCCCCAAATAAGTGGAGTAAATGAATAGATTGATGCTAATCAGTCCAAGATGGCCGCCCCAGGACCCAGTTGTGTTCTGCAAACACTTGAAATGTTATTTGTATTCATTGGAGAATCCCATTTTCTTTTCTTCACTTACAGAAAAATACACATACAAGGAAGACAGCAGAAGAAATGCAAATGTATATTCCACCTGAGAACAACAAGGAAACAGTGCATCGTGTTATCACCAAAATCCAGATTTTTTTTGTGGTTTCTATGCTAATTTGTTTGGGGCCATGGATTACTTAGTTACAGACCTGTGTGAATACACAGAGTCCTTTTGGGGGATATAGAATCATAACAAAAACAAATTTTGGCTTTTTGTATCCATTCTGTTCTTTTGCAATTCTTTGGGAAAGTGCCACAATCTTTGATTTCTTACATTTGACATATCATGAAAGCCAATTTTGAATCAATGTAATTTTTCAGTTTTTTTCCCCGAGTTCTCACAATACAAAATTGAATCAAACCCATTCATATTACATAGTTACATAGCTGAAAAGAGACTTGCGTCCATCAAGTTCAGCCTTCCTCACATTAGTTTTTTGCTGTTGATCCAAAAGAAGGCAAAAAAACCCAGTTTGAAGCACAATTTTGCAACAAGCTAGGAAAAAAATACCTTCTTGACCCCAGAATGGCAGTCAGATTTATCCTTGGATCAAGCAGTTATTACCCTACATTGAAAGATTATATCCTTGAATATTCTGTTCTTGCAAGTATGCATCTAGTAGCCGTTTGAACATCTGTATGGACTCTGATAAAACCACTTCTTCAGGCAGAGAAATCCACATCCTGATTGTTCTTACAGTAAAAAAACCTTTCCTTTGCCTTAGACGAAATCTTCTTTCTTCTAGTCTAAATGCATGGCCTCGTGTCCTATGTAAAGTCCGGTTTGTGAATAGATTTCCACACAATGGTTTGTATTGGCCCCGAATATATTTGTATAATGTTATCATATCCCCTCTCAGGCGACGTTTTTCTAAACTAAATAGGTTTAAATTTGTTAACCTTTTTTCATAGCCGATATGTTCCATTCCTTTTATTAATTTTGTAGCCCGCCTCTGCACTTTTTCTAGTGCCATAATATCCTTCTTTAGAACAGGTGCCCCAAATTGCACAGCATATTCAATATGGGGTCTTACCAGTGATTTATAAAGAGGCAAAATTATATTCCTGTCCCGAGAATGAATGCCCTTTTTCATGCATGACAATACCTTACTGGCCTTGGCCACTGCTGATTGACATTGCACATTGTTGCATAGTTTGTTGTCTATAACAATTCCTAAGTCCTTTTCATGTGTTGTTACCCCTAATTCGCTTCCATTAAGGGTATACGTTGCTTGTGTATTCTTAACGCCGAAATGCATAACTTTGCATTTTTCAACATTAAATTTCATCTGCCATTTGAGTGCCCAGTCCCTCAGTCTATCTAAATCCCTCTGCAGCAAAGTAATATCTTGCTCACATTGTATTGTTTTACAAAGTTTGGTGTCATCTAGAAACACTGAAACATGACTTTCAATGCGGTCTTCAAGATCATTTATAAACATGTTAAATAGAAGGGGTCCCAGAACAGACCCCAGAGGGACACCACTTGCCACCTCTGTCCAGCTTGAAAATTTACCATTAATGACAACTCTTTGTACTCTGTTTTTAAGCCAATGTTCTACCCAAGAACAAGCATTTTCATCTAGACCGATTTCCCTGAGCTTGAACACTAATCTATTGTGTGGAACTGTATCAAATGCCTTGGCAAAATCCAAATAGATCACATCCACGGCAACACCCTGATCTATACTTCTACTTACTTCTTCGTAGAACGCAATCAAGTTAGTTTGACATGACCTGTGCTTCATAAAACCGTGCTGATTTTTGCTGATAACCATGTTCTTCTCAAGGAATTTCTGAATATTATCCTTTAATAACCTTTCAAATATTTTACCAGCCACAGAAGTTAAGCTCACAGGTCTATAATTTCCAGGCAAGGATTTTGAACCCTTTTTGAATATAGGAACCACATCTGCCTTCCTCCAATCCTCCGGAACACTTCCTGAAAGAAAAGAATCTTGAAAGATTAAAAACAGAGGTTCACTTATTTCTGCACTTAGTTCCTTAAGTACACGTGGATGGATACCATCAGGCCCTGGAGCTTTGTTTATATTAACTTTCTTTAGTTGCTGCAGCACCTTGTCTTGAGTTAACCAATTACAATTATTCTGCAAGTTTTTAGTAGCAATCATTTGCACATCTATTGCCATGGGTTCTTCCTTAATATATACGGAGGAGAAATAGTTATTTAAAAATCCTGCCTTTTCCTGGTCTTAACTAACACCCCCGTTTCAGTTTTTAGTGTTACTACACTTTCATTTCGTTTTTTTTTAGAATTTATGAATATTGAATCTAAGAGAATCACTGCTAGGCAGATGTGATTCCAGATAACCTCGTAGTTAGAAGAGGGGCAGGCTTGCACTTATCCAAGAGAGCTCGCCATAATATCTTACAGGGTTTCCTTCTAAAAATTGGCATTTTTTTCATGAAACATAAACGTCTTGCATTCAAGTATAGCGCCTAAGAGGAAGACTCTGTTGCACAGTACAAAAAAAATTATCTACTATATTTAGTAAACTTCCATTCTTGGCTCAATTCCATAACTCCGAAGTACTATGTGGACATATAATTGGACATACGACTTGCACAATGGACAAGTATGTTCGATTGATTTGTGATTTGGAGTTCCATCAGTAGAGCCAAAAAAATAGATGATTGATGGCTAGGGGGGACAGCCAATAAATGTTGATTGTATTCACAGATCAAGTGAGAAGTGACCAATAGAGGGAAAACGTATATATTGATATATAATTTGGGTTATTATTTTTTTTACTGTTCTAATTCTTTTTCCTTCTGTTGGTTAGTCGGACTACCTGAACAAGATTTTATTTTCGTACAAAGTAATTTGGCAGTACAGAAGTTAAACACCATGCACAACTCGGCTATTTATATTTATCAAAGGGTTTTGAAACAGAGGGACGTAGGAACATTAAAGGTTAAATGGTGCCTACAAGACAGTTTTTTTTTTGGTGAAAACCAAAATATGATAGATGAGAAACAGAATGCGCACAAAATAGGTAGAAGATGAGTATCATTGTTTAATGTACAATGGGGTTTCATTCACTAAACTCTGATATTAATAGTAAATGAATATCTGTATGGCAAAACATGGACAGAAAAAGGACATCTGGATAATTGTCCAACCCAGGTGGAATCATAGTTTCAAAGAGGCAAAATTTAGCATTGAGATTTGCCTGCCACCCTGACTGGGTACCTTCACCAATCTCGCTTCCTAGTTGTCGTCGAGCACCGTAAGCACTGCACCGGGCAACATAAGCAGTGTAGTCCCCTTAGCCGCCGCAGCTTGGCTGGGGTCTCGCCGTCTCTTCCCACCCTGGACCAACACCTGGATCCAGCTCCTAGTAGGAAGACCTGGCCTCCAAGAGAGTATAGCCAGTGAAGTAATCCAAAGAGCAGTATAGCAAGTGATTATAGCAGGTATAGCTTTCCCCCACAGACATTAGTCGAGACTGAATGTTGGCAGTAGTCTCTTTAATCCGGCTAAATGGCTCACTTATCTACAGAATCTGAGTACAGTGACATGCCCCCAAACACACCCATAACCGCACCCATAACCACACCCACAATGTGCCACAAAATACAGTTTCACTGTGACTCAGCATAAAATATTAAAAACACATACAAATATGCATTTTCCCCACAGTCTATACATCCCCAGGCAGCCTGGATCTGAGCGCACAGCATATCCGAAAAGTGCTCAGATCCCACAAACACAGCCGAATCGCCACCGGGCTAAAGTTCTGACCGGCCGCACACATGGTCCTATGCCCAAAACAGTTCTATGAATTCAGGTGTTGCAGCTGGTCTCATTCAGGAGTTCCCTGCGACAAAAATATTGAACATAATCCCTAAGTATAACGTGAAACTTGTTCACCTCATTCAGACGAACGATTCCACTGAACAGCGCTATTCCAGGATGTAAAGTACCGAACGCAGGCATGATGGAAGTTCAGTGGCGTTCACGAGGTCGAGTGTCCGATTTTAGTTCCATGCAATCGATGACCAAACATTGCTGCCTGCGTTCGCGGGAATAAGATGGGCGCCACCACGTGTTTGGGCATACGAATGGTGGCCACCCAGACGAACACTTAGAACTCTGCTAGCAGAATTGTTACGAGGTGTCAATAATGTTTAACGAGCTCCCGGGTGGTCTTTAGTTCGGGAGTTGGTTCGGTTCCTGAACCAATGAGAAAATCCCACAAACCAAGACTTTTCCCATGACATTTACAGGGCCCATAGTCTTTCGGTAGGAGGCTGGCAAGCAGGCTCCTCCAGGAGTTGGTGGCAATGTCACGTTCGCCACCCCCCTCACCCACCACCCCCCAAACAGTTTCTAATGAGCTTAATATACTTAAATCAGCATCACGTGACCATACCAATGATCTATGCAAATGTTGATGTACCTAACAGAATACATCTGAAATCATTCATCTAGACTGACACTATTACATCATCTAGTCCTGATGTATAGGAAAGCAGTGTTTTGGCTGTATTAGATTTAGATCGGACGGACAGCTGCTAGTGGGATTGGGTAATAACTCATAGTCCATCAGAGTGCTTACCGAGATCAATGCTGTTAAAAAATGGATAGCAATAAATTCAGGACAATATATAAGAGGAACGAAATATGGCAGTGAAAGACTGAAGGTTAATGTAAGAAATGCCATTTTACAGAAAAGGTAGTAGTAGATACCTGGAATATCAATCCAGTGGAAGCAATAAAAGCTGATAGTAGGTAGTTGTTAGGGAGTTGATAACAGACTTCCAGTAGAGACAGTAAAGACTATCACAGTAAAGGGATTCACAATTGCTTGGGGTGTGCATGTAAGACTATCATGACAAAGAAGCAAAATTCATTTGAAATATTGTAATGACAGAAGGGATTGGCTGACTGTTTTTTTTAGCAGCCTGTGGAATGCATGTTTCAGGGTTTGTATATAAATGAAACCAAGAGGGCTGGACTCACTCTTGGTTTCATTTATATATTTGGGAGTCCAGGCCAACTCCTTGGTTTTGCACCCCTCCCTGTCACAGGTGCCACATTCCAGGACCCTATTTATCTTCGACCTTCAGACAGGGGCATTTTATCCGTGAGGCAAACAAGGCATTTGCCTTGGGTGGCATTTTTAAGGGGGCGGCAAAAAATGCCGCCCCCAAATGCCCAGGGCAAATGTCTTGTTAGCCTTGCGGCTAACAGACATGCCAGTCGGGCTGGGCGGGCGGCGCTGGCTGCTTTGCGGGCGGCTGACAAGGGAGCTCTTCATCTGAGCGGTCTGCTCAGCTCCCTCGCACGCCGCAGAGTGAGGCTGGGAGCCGGAAGATGACATCATATTCCGGCTCCCAGCCTCACTCTGCGACGCGCGAGGAAGCTGAGCAGACCGCTCAGAGGAAGAGCTCCCTCGCCAGCCACCCGCCCAGCGCCGCCTGACCGCCCAGCAGCCACTGGACCACCAGGGAGAGAGGGAAACCCAAAGGTAAGGAGGCTGGAGGGGGTTAAAAAAAATGTGTGTGCGTCTGTGAGTGTGTCTGTTAGTGTGTGTGTGTGTCTGTTAGTGTGTCTGTTAGTGTGTGTGTGTCTGTTAGTGTGTGTGTGTGTTTGTTAGTGTGTCTGTTAGTGTGTGTGTGTCTGTTAGTGTGTGTGTTAGTGTGTCTGTTAGTGTGTGTGTCTGTTAGCGTGTCTGTTAGTGTGTCTGTTAGTGTGTCTGTTAGTGAGTGAGTGTGTGTGTCTGTTAGTGTGTGTGTGTGTCTGACTGTTAGTGTGAGTGTGTTTGCCTGTGAGTGTGTGTGTCAGTGAGTGTTTGTGTCTGCTAGTGTGTGTCTGCTAGTGAGTGAGTGTGTTTGTGTGTGTCTGATTGTGTGTGTATGTTTGCCTGTGAGTGTGTGTGTCAGTGAGTGTGTGTGTGTCTGCTAGTGTGTGTCTGCTAGTGTGTGAGTGAGTGTCTGTGTGTGTCAGTGAGTTTGTGTTTCTGTTAGCTAGTGTATGCGTATCTGTCAGTGAGTGTGTGTGTATTTAGAAGGCGGGGCGGGGGAAGGGATGGGTGGGGGTCGCTTGCGCGTGGAGGGGTGGGGGGGGGGGGCTTGGGGGGCGCCTGAGTTTTGCCTGCAGAGAGTCCCAGTAAGGAAGTATTTCCCAAGTAAGTGGATTAATCTCATAAGAGCAGACATTAGGCTGACGTTGAGGTAGACTTATGCAATATATGATCATATAATGCAACTAAACCCCCATTATTTTTTTGCCTAGGTGAGGTGTTTTTAAACAAAACTATTACAATCAGTGAGATATGAAATCACTGTTAGGTGGATAAGTGAGTGCACTGAATTATGTATTCAGGGTTTGTATATACCTTGGAATTCGTCGATACAAGATGTCTCGTTAAGTGTTCCCGTCATTCTCTTCTGAAGTCATGGTACCCATCATCTTTCTGTGTAAATATATTGTAACGAACTCTTGTATTCCACTCCCCGTTCGTTTTGATCCTCCTGAACTGCTAGGTATTTAGTGATTATAGCTCACAGTTTCATGCGCTGATTCCTACATTCCCAGGAATCACAGTATGGCATACAAGTAAATTCAGCAGTTCATCAGCAATCCCTTCCCCAAACATCAGTCGAGACTAGGGTACAACTCTGACAATCTTTATTGGTGCCCACAGCTTTTATGCATAGACCCACACAGGGGGTCTCCACTCTTTCAATACACTTTCCTTTGTCCCAGGCAGGAGGGGGGATGGGATACAGATAACCATCTCCCGCTCTGGGAGATACCAACAGGACAACAGTTTCATACATTAAAACATATTACATACAGGGGGACAAACTTAGGAGCTCCGTGCCCTGGGAAGGGAAGGGGGTCACACATGTAAAACATATAACACTGGATAGCCCCAGATCCCAACCAGGAACCCTGCAAATAGTGGGACTATCGGATGTACATAGCCCAAGAAATCATTGTACAAAGTCTGAGGTTTGAGGCTCTGTGCATCCCCGAAATCAGCTCCACAGCGTTGCATGGTTTAGTCCGGTGAATTCAAATTTCACGCCCAAACCAAGCAACAGCCATTCAGGTGAAAGGCGTGAAACCAATTTGCACCAGGGAGGAGAGGGGTTTCGCAGCCCAATCAGGAGAAAGGGCACGAAACCTCATCTGAATGGGGGCTCCTTCTTTAATTGGTCACCTGTGCCCCGCAGCAACCAATCAGCGCTCACTCGTGCCGGCCCATCAGGAGAATGGCACAAACCAAGTTTGAATTTGAGCTTGACGTTCAGGTGGCCAGCGGGACTCTGCGGCTGTGAAGCCAACTCACAGCCCCAGAGTCTCCGCTGGGGCTCGTGCTTCTCTCCAGTGGCTGCCTCCACTTAGGCAGCCCTGGGGAGAGCGCTGCCTGGCCTCACATTTCCAGGGAGGGAAAAGCAGTGATTATAGCTCCCTTAGGAGCAGGTAGGGTGATCCGAACTGCCAGTACCCCAACAGTGTCCCCACCAACCTCAGGGACCCGTTTGTGGAGTCCCGGTGTGAAGACCCTGCAAGGGAAGCGTATCCTTTTGGGATACGAATGCTCCCCCTGGGTGAGCACTCATTAATTACTTCCTTTGCGGTTTCACACTTATGTTGCAAGTGCGAATGTTCTGATTGATTGGTGTGAACATTCTAATGGGGTACCAGGGTGGTCCGCATTCGGGAGGTGAACGGGTTCCATTCGCATGAGCGCTCCCGAATGGCCAACCGTGCATTTTCCATGGAATACATAAAAATACATGGGGGAAACGTAAAATACACAGAGGAAAATACACAAATCAAGTCTTTTCACATTCTTTTTTACAGGGCCCATATGTAGGCATGGCACTCGGTGACAGCGTTTCGTCACATATATTAATCCACTAAGAGGTATCAGTGGTTGCTATGGCCACTAAATAAATAATACACCTTTTAATCAATATTTGAGGCCTGTGATTTTCCAAGATGACACAATCTCATCTAAACGGCCATGCTGTAAAATCCCCAATGGCCGGCAGTTCACCAGACAATTTAAATTGCACCTATTGATAACCGCTGAGTGTGATAAAAACCCAGTGCGATTTAAAAATCATATGGAAAATGATACACAGTAACCCTAGGTCAGTTTCAGAAAAAATACTCATCATCATCAATGTCAGCAAATGACAGCAATTCTTCTGAGATGTATATAAAAAAAATCATATTCCCTGCAAAACAATGAATAAAAATATTGGAACAAAAAGAAGACTAGAGAAAGCAATTAAATCGGACAATCAATAATGACAGGATATTGAAGGGAATAAAAACAGATGAAAGAAAAAACTTTGGGATTTCAAATGAACAAATAAATAATCATAATAAAAAATACACCATACAATAGCTGTAATTAACAGATATACAGAATTATTAACTGATCTGTAAAGTCTTACAAACTGAGCAGGGTATGTCAGATTGGTGCTAAATTATGTTAACCGATGTTAAGATATAGGTATATATAAATATAAATATAAGGAAATTAACACGAGCCAAGAAATCATCGAATGTCAGAAGGTAGCAGTCAAACAAACTGGACAAATTCTCCATTGAACCAGAGAATGATTGAGATCCCACGAGGCCATAGCCAGGTAAACAGTTTTAGCCCTCTCCGTACTCCCACCTCTGATGCTCACCTTCAAGATTTCTCGAGGGCTGCACCGTTCCTATGGAACTCACTTCCCTCCTCCGTTAGAAGCTCACCCAGTCTCCACTCCTTCGAAAAATCGTTAAAAACCCACTTCTTCATAAAAGCCTATCAATTAAACTGTTAATAACTCCTGACTGATTCCTCTTCTGCAACTGTCACTAGTCTAATACTATCCTTACCTTTTTGTGTCATTTTACCCCACTCCCTCTAGCATGTAAGCTCATTGAGCAGGGCCCTCAACCCCTCTGTTCCTGTGTCATTTACCCTACTCCCTCTAGCATGTAAGCTCATTGAGCAGGGCCCTCAATCCCTCTGTTCCTGTGTGTCCAACTTGTCTGGTTACAACTACATGTCTGTTCGTCCACCCATTGTAAAGAGCTGCGGAATTTGATGGCGCTAAATAAATATCATATTAATAATAATAATAATTCTTTACATAGGGATGGTTATTAGAGCCAATTCATGGTTCCAGGGCCCCTGTCTAACCCTCAGTCACTTTATGGTTAATCCTGCTCTGATTTGAGCTGCTGTTTGGAGGTGATGTGTTCACTGTTTATTATTGTATTGAATATTTTGTGTGGTACCAGGAGAAATGTATGTGTGAAAGAATAGAAGCTTGTGTAACGTATGTTTAGTATAACAGCAGTTGCCACCCTTGGCTTTAGATTGACATATGACACAGTGTATCCCTGGGGTAGTTGCATGATTGCCCATGTGGATACATGAGAGAGAATTTGCGTAATACAGAACAGGCAGTTAGAGCCTTAACCAGCAGAGACTGGGTTAATGCCTAAGAATCTGAGAGCATAAAATATAAAGAATCCACTTTGCAGAACGAAACCTCTTACAACGAGTCTAATCCTCGCAGACAAATATTTGTTGAGGAAATGACTCTAAGCCTTAGCAGAATATACACTGGGACACTTGGTTCTGCTTAAATGTACATTGAAGAAGTTAAATCAGGATACTAACGTCAGCTCTCTGTGGATGTGAGATAAGCAACGTTATCTCACTGCAGCTGTGAGGGACTACAATTCCCATTATGACATTGTATTCTCACTTGTTCCATACTTGGTTTTAATTCCTTGTGATATATTTTGGTTTCTGTCATGTTACCAAAGGTCACCCCATTTTTTGGGACATCTTGGACAGAATGAACAACATTGCCAGTCAAAAGCCCGACTACACTTGGTAGGCTTGGTCATTTCTGTGGACACTTTGTTTGGCCAGAGCTGATGACCATTGCAAAATGTCATGGCATACATCAGAGAAATCCATGCCATCACGACTGAGGCTTGTTGGAGATACCTTTGTTCTTCAGCAACATACTAAGTCCAACATATCTCAAAGGTGCACACTGAACCCACCTCTAGATCTTTGTAGGAATGAACCTCACTGGTTGTTATGCAGCCAACAGGCCTATGGGACTCAAAATTTCAACTCACCACTAGCCATTGTCAATTGAAATGTTAGCCTTGGTAAGCAGAAATCCCCCCTCGGTGACTATGCCATGGACCAGGCTTGTGGTGGCAAGTAGTGAAGATCTGTAGTAGCGTAGAACTTGAAATTTTAAGTCCTGAGTAGCCACCAGCCCATCTATTCATTTTTGTGCTTGGCAATTGTTCTGGAATTTCTGAGCAATCTCTATGCTATTTGGCATCCCTTTAAAGATAAGGTCAAATCCGTTCCCGTTCTGTTTAATTAGTCTTCAATTTGGCTGTTAGTAAAGACTGATAATTTTAGAAAAAATGAAGGAAATTGCGGCATCAGAATTATTTAGTTCATTTTGTTCAGGATGATGACTACAATCATTTATTTCTCGTGCCTTAATTGTACCTAAAATATACAATAAATAATTTCTTGAGAAGAACCATAGTGTGAGACAATTTTATACATGATTTATTTCACTGGAAATACAGTAACGCACACCATCCACTTTGCCATAGATCATTAGACCAATGTATTGTAGGTATGCCCACAAAACACATCAAGTGGAAAATACAAAAGTCTTTTGTAGCCATTACTCACCGAAAAAACATTTCGATAACCCACTTCCTCCTTAGACAAAGTGAAAAAAACATTCCCCTATAGATCTGTCCGTATGCCTATTAACTCATCTTGAGGACATCTGCAATGAGCCCAGGACAGCAGAATTTATCAGAGAGTGAACTACAGCACACAAAATATTACTTACTGTGAAATGTGATTCATCGGATATTGAAAAGCTGTCAGAATGAGCTGTAAAAGGCTTCTTGGAGAGCAGGCAAAAAGCATCTAGTCTCATCCTGGCATGGCAATATTCTGCCGTATCATTGGTTTTATAAGGTCAGATGCAGACACAGAAATAGAGGTCTAAGGGCGCGCACCCCATCTTTTCCCTCCTAATTCTTCCTTGACACTCGGGAGAAATTTACACAGCTTAGAAAAATTGCAGAGACTTCAGTTCTGCTATTCTACAGAGTCACATTAAAAAGGGTTCTTTATCTGGTTTATCTAAGATGTTTAAAAGATTTCATACCAGTATGTGACTGTAATTTATTCCTAAATCTTCATCCATATAGATTATTTAAAGGGGCACGCCAAACACCATAAAACATCCAATTCTAACGAGGAGCTTGCTTTCTGTCTCTGATTACTTATAGCTAATTATTTATAAAACACGCTGCAGCTTTAAGCCTAAACCCTAACGCGTATATGTCCCATGAGAATTAGTAGCTTCTTGTTGACCATACAAGCACTTGTATGCAGCATGTATTGTGGGTGGATGGATTTAATGCCAGTCTCAACAAAAACAGCTGCTCTTCACAACGTTCTGAGAATAAACTGGGGCTATGGCTACCTCGATAACTACATTCATTAAACCTTTAACTGTTACACAAACACTCTCTACTGGCCATACTGCTCCCCATACTGTTACAGGCATTCACTACTGGCCATACTGCTCCCCACACTGTTACACACACACTCACTACTAGACAAACTGCTCCCACACTGTTACACACACACTCACTACTAGACACATGGCTCCCGACTAGACACACGGCTCCCTACACTGTTACACACACTCACTACTAGACATACTGCTCCCCACACTGTTACACACACTCACTACTAGACATACTGCTCCCACACTGTTACACACACTCACTTCTAGATATACTGCTCCCAACACTGTTACACACACTCACTACCAGACATACTGCTCCCCACACTGCTACACACACACTCATTACTAGACATCCTGCTCCCCATACTGTTACACACACTCACTACTAAACATACTGCTCCCCATACTGTTACACACACTCATTACTAGACATCCTGCTCCACATATTGTTACACACACTCACTACTAGATATACTGCTCCCCACACTGTTACACACACTCACTATGAGAAATATTGCTTCCCATGTTGTTACACACACACAGATACACACACATTGCTACAAAACAATGATGCACATGATACTACTGTCCACGTTGCTATATACCCACTACTAGACATACAGCTCCCCACACAGTTACACACACAGACTGCTACACTCGCTACTACCCATTCTGCTGCCCACACAGTTACACACACACAGACTGCTAAACTCACTACTACACATTCTGCTACCCACACAGTTAGTAGCAGAATGCGTAGTAGTGAGTGCAGCAGTCTGCGTGTAACTGTGTGGATAGCAGAATGTGTAGTAGTGAGTGTAGCAGTCTGTGTGTGTATCTGTGTGGGTACAGAATGTGTAGTAGTGAGTGTAGCAGTCTGCGTGTAACTGTGTGGGTAGCAGAATGTGTATTAGTGAGTGTAGCAGTCTGTGTGTGTATCTGTGTGGGTAGCAAAATGTGTAGTAGTGAGTGTAGCAGTCTGTGTGCGTAACTGTGTGGGTAGCAGAATGTGTAGTTGTGAGTAGTGATGTCGCGAACCCGAAATTTTCGGTTCGCGAACGGCGAACGCGAACTTCCGCAAATGTTCGCGAACCGGCGAACCGCCCGAAACGCCATTGACTTCAATGGGCAGGCGAATTTTAAAACACAGGGACTCTTTCTGGCCACAATAGTGATGGAAAAGTTGTTTCAAGGGGACTAACACCTGGACTGTGGCATACCGGAGGGGGATCCATGGCAAAACTCCCATGGAAAATTACACAGTTGATACAGAGTCTGGTTTTAATCCATAAAGGGCAGAAATCACCTAACATTTCTAAATCACAATCAATATGGATTGACACCTGACATATGACATATTGACACCTTGACATATGGATTGACACCTGTCCTCAGAGCCCCTGATGCACACGGACACAGAGCAGAATAGAGACTGGTCCCCCTACATAGGGTCACTTGGCAGATATGGATTGACACCTGTCCTAAAGTCCTGATACACACTGACACAGAGCAGAATAGGGACTGTTCCCCCTACATCGGGTCACTTGGCAGATATGGATTGACACCTTGTTACAAACTGCTATTTGTAACGGGCCCTTTAAATAGCAAATTGCCCTGTTTCCCTGGGTTGTGGAGAAGCCTCTTTGCCAGCCTCCTCCCGCATGACTATGGCCCCTGGGAGATTGTGAAAATGTATGCACTTTTATTTGGTGTGTATGGCCCTTTAAGACTGTTGGTGGGCATATTGGGGCTTATGGACTCTTTATGTGACTGGTGCTGGCCCTTTAAACACCTTTTCTGGGACATCAGGAAGATTGGGACACTGCCCTTTAAGGCCGTGTCCCCAGACTTGTTGGGGACACGGCCCCTTTAAGACGGTGTCCCCTGTGTCCCCAGACCTGGTGCAAACCCTTTGTGCCTGCCTTGCTATTTCCACTTGGTTCAGTAAGTAATTATTATTTCAGCTTCACAGAGACTAAGTCCCATTCAGCGATGGGACTTAGTCTTTTTTTCAGCCGTTTTTTTCAGCCTTATTTCAGCTGCAGAGACTAAGTCCCATTCGATGGGACTTAGTCTTTTTTTCAGCCGTTTTTTTCAGCCTTATTTCAGCTGCAGAGACTAAGTCCCATTCGGCGATGGGACTTAGTCTTTTTTTCAGCCGTTTTTTTCAGCCTTATTTCAGCTGCAGAGACTAAGTCCCATTCGGCGATGGGACTTAGTCTTTTTTTCAGCCGTTTTTTCCAGCCTTATTTCAGCTGCAGAGACTAAGTCCCATTCGGCGATGGGACTTAGTCTTTTTTTCAGCCGTTTTTTTCAGCCTTATTTCAGCTGCGGAGACTAAGTCCCATTCGGCGATGGGACTTAGTCTTTTTTTCAGCCTTATTTCAGCTGCAGAGACTAAGTCCCATTCGCGATGGGACTTAGTCGTTTTTTCAGCCTGAAATAGACCGACCTCACAGCCCAAATCTATGGAACTGTTTGGGGCAGGAAAATGTGCTTGCAGTCGGTCATAAAGGGACCTACAGCTAACTTTTTAACCCCTGGATGGATTTGGCTGATTTTTTGGTTATGTTTATGTTTTAAGTGTGCTGATTCAAAATATGTAATTATGAAGATGGGATGTGTAGTTTTAAAGTTACAGGGTATGGCTAAAAACTGTATTTTTACTGCCTGTGTTTAATTATGTTAATCTCTTCCCAAACGTCATTTCGTTCAAAGTGGAGAGAATGTTAAAAAAATATATTTTTGTTCTGAGTGTGAGAAATGCTTTTCAGCGCTTCTAATCTTAAGCATCATTTGAGGAGCCATACAGGAGAGAAACCTTATTTGTGGTGTGTTTAGTATTGTTCTGATCAGTTTAATACCTTCCGCGTCTCCTATCAGTGGACGTGTATATGGCAGCCATTTTGGGAACCGTACACCTGGGACCCGAGCAAGGTCACCTCGTTCAACAGGCGACAACATTTGTCCCTGGAAAACTATCCTGGACATTCTGTACAATTTGTATGGATATGGCAGTGATTTCTGTAACAGGGAGATGGAAGAAGATGCTTGGTAGGTCCTCTTAATTCAAATTTGGGGCACTGCGCGGTCAAGCTAATGTGCCACCAGATAGGAGTGGTGTGTTTAGTATTGTTCTGATCAGTTTAATACCTTCCACGTCTCCTATCAGTGGTCGTGTACACGGCATTGATTTTTGTAACAGGGAGATGGAAGAGGCTTGAGTGGGGTCCTCTTACTGCAAATTTGGGGCACTGCGCGGTCAAGCTAATGTGCCACCAGATAGGAGTGGTGTGTTCCCAGTATTGTTCTGATCAGTTTAATACCTTCACGTCTCCCTATCGGTAATTAATTAATACTGCGGCATTGATTTTTGTAACAGGGAGATGGAAGAAGAGGCTTGGTCGGTCCTCTTACTGCAAATTTGGGGCTCTGCGCGGTCAAGCTAATGTGACACCAGATAGGAGTGGAGTGTTTAGTACTATTTTTATCAGTTTAATACCTGTGTGAGAAATGCTTTTCAGCCGCTTCTAATCATAAGCATCATTTGAGGAGCCATACAGGAGAGAAACCTTATTAGTGGTGTGTTTAGTATTGTTCTGATCAGTTTAATACCTTCCGCGTCTCCTATCAGTGGACGTGTATATGGCAGCCATTTAGGAACCGTACACCTGGGACACGAGCAAGGTCACCTCGTTCAACAGGCGACAACATTTGTCCCTGGAAAACTATCCTGGACATTCTGTACAATTTGTATGGATATGGTAGTGATTTCTGTAACAGGGAGATGGAAGAAGATGCTTGGTCGGTCCTCTTAATTCAAATTTGGGGCACTTCGCGGTCAAGCTAATGTGCCACCAGATAGGAGTGGTGTGTTTAGTATTGTTCTGATCAGTTTAATACCTTCCACGTCTCCTATCAGTGGTGGTGTGGACGGCAGTGAAGTTTGTAGCGGGGGGATGG